>LR737382.1:21227317-21263252 GCA_902655005.2 Marronus borbonicus
CTTTCAGGGTGTGCTGTTCTTCTTGCTCCTTTAGATAGTTCTTACACGCTAACGCAGTGTGTTTTGTGTTGCCATGCATGAATGTAAAGTTACGGCCTATTATACGCAATCCTGATGGCACTGCATGATTCTGGAGTATTGCAAAATAATTTTCCTTCCTCATTACACCTTGCACTCTGCATAAATCTCCCGTCTCAGCAAAGGAGAAACATCCCCACACTACTAACACAGAACTACGCCCTTGCTTCACTGTTGGCACAATGCAGTCTGGGATCACTCTTCGGTTTTAGATCTTCGGATATAAACTTGTCGATTTTGTCCAAAAACCTCAAACTTTGACTCGTCACTCCGAAGCACGTATTTCCAATCATCTAACGACCAATCTGACGGGCCTACTGTAGCCGTTTTGCTCTGTTGCCCCGACGTAATAAGGGTTTTCGAATGGCAATGCGTCCATGAAGGTCCGCTTGTTGAAGTCGACGTTTTACCGTACTCACCGAAACTTGTTCTTCACGGCCGCGATTGACTTCGGCTGTTATTCGTGGCGCCGTTAATTTTCTACTGCATTTGCTTAATAATATAATTCTCAAATCTTCAGCTTTTGTTGTTTTCCTAGATGCTCCGGGACGAACATGATTTTGTATAGTTCCAGTTGTCCGATATCGCTTTATGTTGTCGTTTACTGTTGAACTCCTCGTATTTATTTTTTCAGCAATTTGTCGCCCCGAATATCCTTCTTCAAACAGCGTAATAATGCGTGAACGTTTTTCTACACTGGTAGGCTTGCCACGTGCCATTTTGAAGTAAATTTTCTTAAAAGTTTCACGTAAAAACGACAGACGCACACCAACACACGTTTAACAGTAAAATGAAGCAAATTTATATCTTTACGCCCGTGATAAATAAACAAGAATGATGCTGCGGTGTATTTCCTAAATGTATTGTTCGTTAATAATCCGCAAGCGACCCGTTTCAAAAGATCGGTACTTCCGAGAAATTCTTGGAATGATAATAAAAGGGACTTTATTGTGGTTGTCGCAATATTTCTACTTTACATAATAATTTATGGCTTTAACCCCTTAGAATAATTTTATGTATTAATAATTGTATACAGTGTGATATAATAGATTTTTACTGTATGACCGAACTTCACCGAATGGCAGTGTACTTCTATTCTTTTAATTCGTAATAACGGTGTAAATTGCAAAAATCCGAAAATCATTGAAATTTCGCCCCCTAAACGTGAGGTTCCGCACAAACGGAAGACGGCGCTTTACAACATTCGGTGGGTTCCAAGTTTCAATCCGATCTGTGAGTGCCACCTTGGAATCTTCCCTTGTCAGTAAATAAGTAAATGAAAATCCGCAGCCCTTTTAATGCAAATTACTGTCAATTAGAGATACTTTTCGCATTTCAAATACTGTAATTCCTATTTTTTAGAGAAACTAATTTGTCACCATTTGGAATAGAAAGAATAAAAGAATGTTAAAGTTATGGTTTATGCTGCTAGGGTATCGTATAGCTAGGATAATTTAGTATCTTTTCAAGAATGCTCAAATTCACTCCAGTAACACCCTGAAGATGCTTTCATATTAAATAACGCCCATGAAAACCTATACTCAACAATCTTTACGCATATTTATTGTATTTACAACGCTAATATGTAAACTTTACAATTTGCACCAAAAATGTTGGCTATTCCGGATATTACGAAAGTACCTTAGAATAACTTTGAACTCCTTTAAAATTGAAATCTTCAATTGCTAAAGATAACGTGTTTATATGAAAAACCGTTAATCAATCCCCAACCAAATCCCCCGTGTATTACAAAACACGATAAGCAACGAAAAAGATTATGTGAACTAAAGATAATGATATTATTGGATTAAATTTGCCTATCATAAATTACATTCGGCTTACTTTAACCATAACGCAACGAAAAAAGCCTAAATCAAATTACCTAAACAAGGATTTCAGATTAATTAATCACTAGTTCAAGAAGTTAACACCTTGAAATTTGTCGGTAATTGAGATTTAGGTAAGTTCCAACGTTTTCTGCTTTTTCTCGTCATGAAAAGAGATATCGTTAGCCTCGCAAATTATATACAGCACGAATTCTTACACTTATCTCGTTGATTAATTGCAAATCATGCACGAGTTCGTGTAACCCGCTTACGTGAGGCAATTATATCAAAGAGAAGTGACCGCTCGGCTTTTAAGTTCTGTAATAGTAATATAATCTATTAGGATTAATACGTACGAGATTAAACTAGGTCAGAATCGTAAATAAAGTAACAATTACACTATTAAATGTTTCATTTAGACCAAATAAAGACGGAATATACATAGATACATGCTGCATATACATGGATATGCTTACATAAAGTCAAGTCCTGCCTCGCTTCATAATCCGCTTAAAATTTACCCGACAGATTTCAGAACGCGCACGTTGTTGTGTCTAAGATAATCCCTTTCAAAGAATCAATTTATACGGGGCATTGATAAACGGTATTTTAATTGTAATTCGTCTTTTGTTCGATTAGATATGAGATAAGGTTATCCCCAAAGAATTTGCATTAATTCTTAACATGTGCTGAATTCCTAGCATGTTTTAAAGATTATTGGGATCTAATCAAATATTAATATGCTGAAGTCCAACAAGGAAAATTGTTTTCTCTTATTCACAAAGCGCTGGGAGATCTTCTAGAAAAGTTTAAAAATAAGACTGGCAAACACTATAGAACGACCAATTCGGAAAGATCTTTCCGAAAAATTCGTGGATTTCTCGGCCAAATTATGTGAAAAAAAAACAATTATTCTAAATAAAAGAAAAATACCTGTCCTTGGTAAGAAAAAGCATTTTTATGTGTTTATTTTTCAACATAGTGTCCTTTGAGATCGATACACTTAGTCCAACGTTCTTCTATTTTTTGTAGCTCACCTCAAACATACGATTTCTCCAAGTCTGCTTGTTTCTGCAATTACTTCATCATTCTACCCAAATGTTTCTTTAGAAATAGGAAATAAGCGCTGCGAGCTAGATCTGGTGAATGTAATGTGCACGCCTGTTTCGATGAAGCAAAAGACTTTCGTCGCGAAGTGCGGATATTTTTCTTTCACAGCATTATTGAAACCATCCAATAAGTTGACATAATACTCGCCATTAATCGTGTTGCCCGCTTCAAGGTAATCAACGTGGATTATGCCGCGTATGTCCCAAAACACTGTGGCCACGATCTTATTGGCCGATAAAGTGACTTTAGCCTTCTTTGGACACGAAAAAGCTACTGCTTGGATTGTTCTTTTGTTTCTGGTTTGCTGTGCTGATCCATGTTTCGTCAACAGTTGCGAATTGTTCATAACCTTACCTTCATACATACAGAGTTGGTTAAAAGTTAAAAGTATGGAGACGGTGATTTATTCTCGTTAATAATCATTTTAGAAAATTAGGTTCAATATAAAAATTTGTTATAAGATTTTTATCTGCATTTGAGAATATTTGAATTTTTTTTGCTTTAATTGTTTTTAAATTGCGCTTGTCTCCATAATTTTTTTAATTGGGAATTTGTACATTTTACTCCACCATTTGATTGAGTCATTTGCCCTCTTTACCGTAATGCCTTTTTTTATTTTTTCTAATTTTTTTTTTCACTTATTCAAGAAAACGCCGGCTGAAGTATATAATAAATGTTAGGTACATCGATGGTAAACAAAAGCGAAGCTCATATTATCGGTCCCTTTTTCATCAAGGTCCACATGAAATCAATGACCAATCACCAATATCTGAGCAACGTTTTTCGCAGCAGATGAATTGGGAGTTCAGGAAAAGATTATTGGATATTTCAAAACGACGTGGAGAAGAATACGTTTCCTGGAAACCATGGTTACAAAAAAGTTGGATTGAGCTTGTCAAGTTTAAAGATTGACCGTATATTGAAAAATTACTTTGCGATTTAGTTCTAAAGAAATCACTCTTCAAAGTACAAAAATATTACTGTTATAACAATATAAATAAGCTATTTAAACCACATCAACAAGGTCTTAAAAATACTCATTATAGCGCATGCAATAGGCTTCCATTAAAGATTTATTTAAATTTTGTCGCTATAAAAACGCTATACAATCTTTTCCCTAATATAAAAACCTTCACCAAGATATAATATAATACCATATTAAGTAAAATCATGCGGAGAAAATCAATAAAATACCTGAATATGTATGCAAGATTCAAGGTTAAACGGTTTATATTGAACTTTTAGAACGTGGTAACTACGCAATATATTTTATATCCACACAACTTATTCACGCAACGTATATATTGAAGTCGTTTTACACGGAATCGCTTCTCCGTTTGAGATCGTTCTCCTCTTCTTCTCAAATGAGCTAGTAAATTTCAACCAAGTCAAGCATATCAAAACAAGTTTGGCCTTCGCGAGTACCACCTTTGATTTACATGTTAATTACGAAGTGGTGCGTGATTAATATTGGCGTGACGCGGGTGATGAGACCCAGCAGATCAAAAAGCAAAAAAAAAAGATAGAAAAGGAATATTGGCTACTGGTAAGTTCATTCAAGCGCCGTTGATGGTAAAAGGAGAAAGAAGGGAATCACACAAGCATTTTCGAAGGGGAGCAGCGCTATGGTTTGATGTAGTCTAAATAATTAGGGCTTCTAGAAGCTTTCCACTAGCATGCTCGCCGCTCTTTAATCCATCAACATGTTAAGGAAAAATTAAAAAGAAGCTAAATCGGTCTCGTATAATTTATGGCTTTATACCGTATATATACATGTGGATACAACCATAAATCTATTTTAATCAAGTTTGATAGTGATCTTTGAAATGTTGTTGCTTATTGATCGTAATCTTTTTATAGAATGCATTTTTGATGAATTGAAAGAATCAATTTCACGATTTATTTCACAAAAAAAATATTTAGCGAAACTTTTAATATGAATGGCTCCTTTTGTAGAATCAAATAGATTTTAAGTTCTTCACTTTTGTGAAGATCTTAACACAAGGTTTGGGACTGGAATGTGAGTTTCTAAGAGAGAAAAGAAATACACCAAAATAATGGATGGAAATAGTTTATGAACACCTTATCTAAATTTTAGTAATGATAACAACAGGGTACGACACGCACGACCTTCCATTTCGTTGCTCAAAAGTAAACAACTTAATATTTATTATATTTTCAAATATCTAATTTCAACAAGAGCGGTGCCAATACCAAAATTTCAACATGATCGCAAATCTATAAAAGAAATGGTTTATTTGTTACGAGACTGAACAAGCATAGACGAATGAATCACTTTTAAAAGTAATTGGTGTAGTGGGTAGCACGCCTGTTTGGAGAACGAGAGATATTAAGTTCGAGTCCCCATCGAGGTTAAAAATTTTTCATTAATTAAAAAAATTCATTAAGCCAGGAAAACCGAGGAAATCACGTTGTTTCATACTTCGTCCAAGGAAGAAAATTATATCACATTCAATTCGGCGCGTTTTCTTGGTAATTATGGCAACGTTTCCAATTTTTCGCTTGGTGTATCCGCAGGTAAAAGAAGCTGGGGGTTGATAAACTTACCAGTTACGTTATCATGGCTACAAAGAACGCCATTTCTGAAGGCTTCCAATTTGAACCTCATAATATTCATCATCATTACTAATTTGTGTTGCTTATACTGATGGCCTGAACACGTTGGTTGACACTCCTTGATATGATTTAAAATTAAATAGAAATAAAAGCTCTGTGATGTACTTCTTGTAAGAATTAAAGTGATCTCAATGCGTATTTTAACGTTACTTTAAAACAATAACGGGGGCATATTACGCATCGTTACTTGACAAGCTAAAGGCAGGAAAAAAGGACAACGTACCTCTCTTATGCCAGCAGTCGCAATGTAAAAAATTCGCGAATTGAGATTCGAATTGATAAACCACCCACCATATTCACCAGATCAGCTTCACACATTCGTAAACGTGTATTTTGCAGGACAAGGTGCCACCTACTATTTGGATAAATTAAAGAGATGGAAGCATCGCTAGGAATCGTTTATATGAGGAGAGTATGTGGAGAAACGACATTGAATTTTAAAAAAAAAATACTTGTTTCTATGTTGGGCTAGAAACTTTTCAGAGTACCCTCTTACGCTTGCTTACAATCTTTACATAAAACTTTATAAACTCCCGTGAGCTTCAGGAGATCAAACGAGACTAAAATTTCGTTATCAGTAAGCCCAATAACATTCATTCTTTTAATGAACACGTACGAATGTTTAATTGGCAAATGAGGAACCTGTATTGGTAACTTATTCAATTCATCAGCGAAGCACGTGGAAACAAGTAAGCTAGCTTGTGTATCCTGGGTAAACAATACATTCTAGGTATCATTAAGTTTGATGCCATTTAATCTGTAATGTAAAGTATCGCTAATAACAGCCTTATATTCCAATATTGCATTTTCGGTTTTGTGATCATTTTTAACAGAGGTTTTTCGTTGTTTTTTTGAAGTTCTGTTGTTTGTTTTTTGATCTCTTGTTCAAATAAATTGTTCCCGGAAAACAAAAAAAAAAACAAAAGCAGGTTATTTTTTTTAATTCCATCACAACTGCAACTGTGGGAAATATAATACATATCAATTGTCCATTCAGAATGTCTACTGTCCACTTAAATAGGACCATACTCTGCGTTTTATAGCGAGTAATGAGAAGACTTTTAAACGGCTTGATTGACGATAATATTCTTAATATGGATCGCCTCATATTGATTTCTACATACTAATTGTTATTTCGCCCGAACCAAAGTACGTGCATTAACCCGATCGACTCGGCGGGATCCATTTCGCTTCATTGCCTCAAACTTTTAACCTTCGCCTGCAAGTGACACATCTCTACTAATTGATCTTGTGTGTGCACGTCGGAATGTGTACTCTTAACACTACAGCAGCGTCGTACCGGGTGTGTATGTAGTTCGTGAGTGTGTACTCAGCGTATTTTCAAAACGCCAACGGGGAACAGTACGGAGTATGGTGCGCTTATCGCATCAGTCCCGACGACGTGCTGATAGGGCGAAAAGCAAAAAAGAAGAAAAAAGGGAAAAACAATGTTTGCCCCGGCTATCTTTACAGGTTAAATAAAGGTGAAAGCTTAGCTCGATAGGTGGTTGCCCGTGCGGCGCTCCACCCAGGCCTGGCATTTTTGCCATCGCGAGGAGTTTATCGGCGTTTCATGTAATCGATATCGGAACTTTTACCGTTAACACGCGTACGTATATATGCCCATATACGTAACGTATTGCAGGCGACCGCAAATAAATATCTGGCTAGCGCAATCTCTGTTGCCGTGCTATGCAAGAGACATGCAAAGTAAATTACAGAGCGCTAATTTCCAAGAACGTCTGAGCATCAGACGATTTAAGTGTTGTCTGTTTTTGTTTGTCGACCTTTTTTCGTCTACGGGAAACTTTACCTTGATGAGATTAAAATAATAGCTTTTATTGTTCTTACATATTTACAGTAAATCTTGAACTCGGTTAATTTTAACCTGCAGTTGTCTACAACACGATTTTTACAGTTCTTAAGTAGTCTGGATCTCGAAATCCCGCAATTTAGGCTCTAAAAAAATTGTGTTGTTGTTATACCAAGATCTGGTCTCTAGTTAAATGGAAATGTAATTTTTGAATAACCGGTGGTCCCTTCTTAGTTTAGTTCTCAACTGGTATGGTACTTTATACTATTAATTCTTTATTTCTTAGAAAAAAGGACTCCATTAATATTAATTTATGTGGCATCATCAAAGTCACAAGTTATTTTTAATAATTTACATCTTGTGAATCTTTCGTATATTATATTTCCCCGAAATGTCCATCAGAAAATATTTTTTACATTTAATGCAGAAAAAAAGGAACCATTGTAAGTCTAAAAATACCATTCCCCGTTCCATCAGTAACCCACAAACACCTCATTTCCATGATTTGACTTCAAAATTCCACTTAGATGAAGCAAACCAACCAAGGCTTTTAGTCCCGCTTCACCTATGTCACATTCGTCTTATTCAGACAAGACAACCTACCAGAAACAACAATTCATCTCCTCTATGAGATGGTTTTGTTCAAGCAAATTAAAAGTGAATGAAGATAAAACTTACTTTCCACTATACCATACTCGTCAGCGTCTTCCGTAGGTCTCATCTCTCTCTCTCATGCCTTCGAAGTTTTCTGAATGGCATCAATCAAAGGCAATTTGGAAATGCTCCCGTTCTCTTCTAGTTCGTTGATGGCTTTCGATAAAATTCTGCCTTGATAATGACATGTAAAGTTTAATATAATTCCCTGGTCAATAGCTGTAATTTTGAAGTCATCTGCATTAGAGTTCGATCGATTTTAATTTGATCTGTAAATCTTATGAGTGAGCGGGACAATTATTAATAACCATAAGAATTTTCCTGTCTTCTGAGGAGAACTTTCGATCCAATTTGATCGTCCGCATTTCGAAAATTTTAGCCTCTTTCATTCGACTCAGAATTAAGAAGTAGCCATTTTTAACTCCACAAAAGCAACATCGCTGAAGACATTTCGGTCCTCATAGTTTTCCAATAATCCCGGTAAAGCTCTACGCTTTCAGTTTTCCCAACCTTCCTCATTCACGTCAACGCTTTTTTTGGCCAACATTGTATATGGAATTTTGAGAACTTCGTTGTCATCAAGGCGAACATTTAATCCTAAAGCTTTTTGTTTAATTATTATACTGGATACCGGTAGAGGTTTAAATCTTACGGCGTTAAGCCATTCCAAAACCGCAGGTATCCACGTTTATGTATTGTGGCTTTTCCAGAACATTAAGTATGGGCGATTTTTTAAAATTGACGGCAAAGTTGATGATTTCTGGTCCCCTCCTTCAATTTCTTCGATGATTTTTCCGTTAATGGCAAGAATTTTAGTGCACGTTTCGTAAAGTAAAATTGACGTGGGTGATGACTTAAACACGAGAGCGAACACAGCGATTCGATTTCCTCGTGTATTCCCGTTGCATACTATAATATACACAATACACGAACGAATCGAATCGACGTCCGCGGAAACTGTTTACTCGGAAAATGCATGAAAATATTTCGAGTTAAGGAAAACTTCAACTTATGGAAGTCCGAGATATGGAAGTATTTGTTAATGGATCGCTTATACCGAAATGCCGTTGCCACAAAGAATTGTTTAACTTAGAGAACATTATTCGATAGTTGAGTGTAGGCTTTCACGACCGTAATCCATAGTAGAAATGTCTTTCGGGTGATGTCGTGTAGTTAATATTTTACTTGACGTTTCGCTGACCATCCTGTCAGCTTCTTCAGAAGATTTCTAAAGACTTTAAAGTCTTCTTTCTAAAGTCTTTAGAAATCTTCTGAAGAAGCTGACAGGATGGTCAGCGAAACGTCAAGTAAAATATTAACTACACGACATCACCCGAAAGACATTTCTACTAAACATTATTCGAGTTATAGAAGTTCACGTTATGGACCTAACGACACAACTTCACAAAAATATTTTTAACCGCTGAAAAACAGATTTGGACGTTGACGATATTCGCTTTGACACAACCAACCATCAGTCACCTTAACAAGCAGCATTCAACACTATTCGAAGCTAATAAACCATAAAATCTTATTTGCGAATAGAGGTTGGTACTTCTCAAATTTCAATTAACCATTAAAAAATACTAGAACTTATGCTATAAGATCGAATAAGAGTATTCCGGGGAATATTCTAGTAAATATACGTGTGTCTGTACAAATGCACGTAGCACACGCATTATTGCAGACATATATCGTCAATCGTATCAAGCATGTGTCACATCAGCAGAGGTTAAACAGCAATCGCGCTCATGTGAAATGGATTCGATTGACTTAATGTATTTTGATTCGGTGAATTGACGACTAGAGCGAATTTGATCGCTCACCAATTATTACTATTACTATTGTTATTGCTGCCCATCATCCAATGTACATAATACAGCACCGTGCACAAGAATTGGGTACTCAATGTAACTGGATTCACAATAGATAGATACAGCACAGATATGGATTTTAATGCGCTTTCTTTTCAGCCTTCTTGTGGGCGACTTCGAGATATGTTGCAAAAATATTTCACCTTCAAAATTGGTGAAAAAATTAAATGTACAATTAATAACAATATTAAACTAGCCAGCATTTAATTTATTTCCAATTACTTTCGTACCGCACTGTATACCCGCAGTACACAATCATTCAAGTTAATTGTTTACATCGTCTATTGTTGCATTATTATTTGTTCGTGCGCAACGTAATGTGATAGATATTTATTGGTAAGGATCGCAATATGGCGGACTGCATGTATTGGAAAATTTATCGCTTATTCATTCTACGACCTGATCATCCAATTAGTTGCGGCGACGATTATAACCACGCGCAAAAAAAATAGTCATGCAAAATGTAAATTACACAAATATAAAGCATGAATCACGGATTATAATGATTAATTGAATCCTGCGAAAATGCATTTGTTACGTAATCAATACAATTATACGAAGCAACTCGTTATTCTATAACAAACATAAAATTCCATTTCGCTCTAATTAGATACATAATTTGTACAATGTAGGACATCTGAAGTGGAGCATTTTCCCATTTAAGAAGTCTTATATTGTAATCCGGATAATATCCTAACAGCACGTGTATAATTGAGGAAAGAGACTAATTTACGTTAGACTAAGTATAGATTACCCTTCCATGATGCATTATATACTTTTATGCATTTCTAGAACCCGTCATTCACGAATAGGATATTATCCTCTCAATATTATTATTGGTATCGATTAAATAAAAAAGATGTTTAGGATTTTATAACGCTTAAAAGGTTTTAAAAGCGATAACCTACACAAATATGCGCGGAATGTGTTTTAACAATGAGTAAGAGACCATAAACGTGTTTGATGACTTACACACCGCAGGTAAAATTTGCTATGGTTGCATTCTTCCGTGACTCAGATGCGTTTAAAAGTATTGACAAGGGCGAATTTATGTAGCGAGCAAAAAGCAGTAAAATTTTGTCGAAAATTGTTTATGCTCGTGTCAATAATTAATTTTAATTTTTTTTAAGTTTTTAAATCTTTTTTTTAATTAAATTAAATGTTTAATTAAAAAATATATAATACTTCCCTTTGAAGCTATATTTACCATACTATCTTTCCTCTACAATAAATTCTCTAAGTACGTTATTATTTCCTTTTGAAAATTATCTAAAATCGTAAATATTATTTTTGTCAGCCATTATTTACATTATTTCAACAGTTATCTGTTATCTGTGGGTTTTCAAATAAAACCGTAATTTCAGACTAGTATTAGTAGAAATGTCTTTCGGGTGATGTCGTGTAGTTAAAATTATACTTGACGTTTCGCTGACCATGCTGTCAGCTTCTTCAGAAGATTTCTAAAGACTTTAGAAATCTTCTGAATCTTCTGAAGAAGCTGACAGCATGGTCAGCGAAACGTCAAGTATAATATTAACTACACGACATCACCCGAAAGACATTTCTACTATGGATTACGGTCGTGAAAGCCTACACTCAACTATCAGACTAGTATTATTTGTTTCGATTCTACAATTTCTTACCAAATCCCATTTGTCTTATAATTAACTGTAAAATGTGGTTAAAATCACACATCCTGCTTAAGTAAAACATCATCAAAATATAAAATAAAGAAAATGCCTAAGTCCATAATGCCACTGACGTACTTAAAGTTAACGTGCATGCACAAAATAATGACATTCAAACTCAAGTTTCTCAAAAACCATTGAAGATGCCGCAAAATGGTCGTAATCCCTGTAATCAGCAGGTCAAACTGTACGAGGAACCATCGTAAAATAAACATTTTAAAATAAATACATTAAAACATTCCTTTAAAAGTTGCCTCGATTTTCTATCTCTTACGGTAAGCGAGCTATAAGTTTTAGAATGTTGGAAAACTCGGGAAGTGCGTGCTGATATCATCTCAGTGCGTGTGAAACACCGAGTTATAAAATCTGGGTCTTTATTCATTTACTAAAAGGTTATTAAGAGATGTATGTTTGGTTGTGTAAATTTCAATGGTTTTGTAAGTTTCAATGGTTCAAAGTTAATATCGAATATTATTTGTTAGTTTTTCGACGAAAATTGTTCGATTAACTTGCAAAACGAAATTATAAGAAAAAGCAGATAACTGCGAAATACCCGCGTTTTGTAACAGAAAAATACAAAAATGAAGGAACCAGAAGCGCAGCTTCCACGCAAAAATATTTTGGCCCAATGATAACGCGTTTCACGGCGCCCCCTGTGGAATACTTTGCTGTATTATTAGATCTCTGTATTTCGAACTCATACAATACGATTAAAATCGGAAGGCACTAAAAAGAAATGTATTATGAAATCCAGTGAAAGAGATATAATGGTCTACCTTCAAATATCGTATGTCGACTCTTGATTGTCGTTGCTTTGCGGTGTTATTCTTCTAGATTCTTAGATAATCAAAGATGTATATAAGCAATTACACAGTACCGTTTAGAGGATAAACCTGTAGTATAAGCAGGTGCTTGAAATACTTATATACAGTATATGTGAATATTTTTATCTTTTTATCTTCATACCAAGTCGTATGAATGTGTTTACCACTTCAATCTGAGCCTTAAAAGCCTCATATCCAAAGACAAGTGTTTAATAATCGCTTATGCTAGTATCTTAAGCAAAATCCGCCGCCAAATAACTGGTTACTTATCGCTACTTACCATGACAGCATGAATTTAATAAATTATAAAAGGTGACTTGAAGAACAACTAACATTAGATCTTCGACTACGAACAGTAATCGTTCCCGATAATACTACTTACCGCAATGTACTGGCTATTAAACATCCAACGTCAAGTAGAAAGGAAGCGAATGATGCAAGGACTTAATGAACGGAACATTCTGTTTAATTCGCAATAATTGAATTGAACAAAATAAATCTGTGCGTAGCTCGTATCTTGACAAAAAAAAAAACAACACCTAATATTGCGAGTTGCCTCTTATCATTAACAAATTAAATCCCACAGATACTTCTGTCTATTGGGGTGGTAAAAAAACACGTGGTTATGAGCTATTCGCCAGAAGGACATGCAGCTGCTAAATGAAGAAAATCTAAGAAAATCAAAATGGGAATGAGATATCTGAGTTAATGGTACATTTTTTTTGTATATTGGATGAAGCGATTGTCCTTGATCTTGATTGCTTAAAGAATTTAAGCAGAGGTGGAGACAAGAGTTGATATATTGGCGTTTAATCAAAAGAACATGCCAAAGAAAATCAATACGCCAATTAGAAAAGCTCAAACCAGGTTTCGGCGTTGGACAACTCCAACACCCTGGGAAATAAAATCCAAACAGAAATGAAATATTTAAGAAAAATAATAGGCATTACTAGAAGGGTTAAAGTTAAGAACGGTAGACTCAGAGATGCAGTCAGTAGTAGAAAAGATGCGGCAAGAATAAACGAAATGGTTTGGGTAAAGCTTACATGAGGAATAAGAATAAAAAGGAAAAGAAGAACATGACCAACGCCGTCGATATAGGAAAAAATACTTGCTGATATTCTTACAAGAAAAGGACGTACATGAGATAGTGCAAAGAAACAATAGAGAATGGGCATAACTCACAGTATAGTGAAGGTGGCTAAGAAAATTTTGAAAAAGTGTCATGTGTACCGTATACACGTATACTTGAATAAATAAAAAAAATAATTTGATTAAATGAAAGGCAGATTGGGCACACTTGCACTTACGGACCTTCTGGTCATGGTCCAATAATTACTTATAATTACCTCAATTGAAATGTTGACAGCCAGAGGTCATTAGGTTGTAAAATTTCTACGTTACTATTATTCTTTAGATTTTAGATTATTTTCAAACCAACAATTCAATTTTTTCTTTAGTGAATTGAACAAAAACTTTCGTGGTTCAATTTTCTTTCTTTACTGTCCCTAATAACAATCTAAGAACTATTTACTTGAGATTACCTAAAGTCTTGAATGCAAGGTATGTACTTCGTTAGAATAATAGTAGGCTTGCTAACAGAATACTCAATACTGAAGAAATACATGAGCAACCTAGCCCTGCTAAGGCTGATGAAGAAGGTAAAGCTAATGTAATTGATAGAGGAATAGGTCTGAAAAGCCAACCTAAATTTAATTCAAACAAACATTATGATGAATCCGCGCCTTCGATTAGAGCGGCTTATAAGGAGTTCCAAATTTTTCGAAATGGCCATTTAGGCACAAGTGTCGCTAAACGTCCTGGACGCTTCGTTGAAATCACTACTCTAGCGATGTTTGATAAAATTTACGATCTGCTGAAGAGTGAAAATATGTGAGATTGCTAGTGTTGTGGGCATCTCGGATGAACGAGTATGTCACATTTTGTACTTTTGTATTTGAGCATCACAAAGCTGTCCGCAAGGTGAGCGCTACAAAAACATTTGGGTGGCACGCTTCAAGGACGGTTTGCAGCTGTTTCGAGGGAATTCACATGACGTTAGACGTCGTTTTCCAACTGTGGATACATCACTACACGCCTCTGATCAAAAAACAATTCAAACAGTGGGTCGCTAGTGCAACGTTATTGGACCACTTGAAAAAAAAAATGCCCAATATCGCCTCGCAAAAAGATCCTTTTCTATCAGGACAGCACACCAGTTCATTCCTCTGGAATTGATGGAACTGGGGTTCCAAGTCGTTCGATATTCCCCCAAATGTGTAGATTTAGTTTTCTCGGGCTGCTACCTGTTACTCATTAACAAAAAAAACGGCTAGCGGAAAATTTAATTCAAACCACGATGTATTTGTGGAATTGTCTCTTTTGCGTTTTTGTACTTTTTCCCTGTAGCAACAACAAGGGCACCATCTAATGAGCCCTTAATATGCTTAAATAAACATATTGAATTTCTGCACTTATTGCGTTTTGAATGAGTACTCCTCGATTGCTGACAAAAATGCAATTTTAACATGAAACTAATGAAAACTGATTGATGACACCTGTTAGATAAGATTGATCTCTTATAACAATTATTTCTTATAGTTTTGCATATACCATATTATTAGTCAACCCACACAAAACCACTTCTCGATAATTACTATGCATTTCTCCATTAACATAATAATTTACATTTAAATGGGAAACTGCTGTAACTACAAGCCATGCAGTTAGTTGCGATAACATAAACAAATTGATCGCATGTAGGTGAAGACTTTCTAATTCGCAGCTTCCATTTCTGCATTATGCATTCACCCATCGAACGGATGTCGCTTATATAACTCATTCCTGGGTTGCTCTTTTTGCCTCTTCCTCTTCTTCTTCTTCTTCGAAGGCGCACGTTATAAAATGAGACAAGTTTAGTGTCTTTCAGGTTTAGTGTCTTTCGTCGCGTTATTGAAGCGAACCTGTTAGTTTTGTGTCAACGTTGCAGAATATACAGCGACTGAATACAATGAATGTCAGCGACGAGTCGCATCCTACTTCCTGTTTTATTCAATGACCGTTCTCTCGGCTACCTCGACGCAAAAACGGACCTAAATCTTGGAAAATTTTCGCTTTAACCGGGAGAATTTATTGGATAACAGTACATAAATGTGTAATTTATTGTTGCTGGGCGTGTCGAGTTTACAGTTCACATACACCACCCGACAAAAACATAGACGCGGTATCGTTTTTATTTACGAAACAAAGTTTATAGACATTATATAAAATGTAAATGAGGGTTATTAATACTTGTTATGTAAATAGTCCATTTATAGATATTTCTGGGTATTTATTGCTTTATGAGGGGTAATTGAGATTTTCCCAGATCAAAATAGGAATTTTAAATGCGTCGAAAATTTATACCCTGTGCATTTATTACGTTAATATAAGCAGAAATGTTTTAATTTGATACATCTCTTTATACGCAGCGGTTGTGCTGGTAAAGTGTACACATTTCACCACGAGAAATTATATTTTATAAAGTGTTTGCAATATGGGTAGAAAAAAGCAATTATCCTTGATAGAAAGGGATAAAGTTCTAGCCTGGCACCAGGATGGTGTTAGTAAGAAGGAAATTGCTCGTCGGTTACGAAGGAGCGATCATTCCGTTAGAAATTTCCTAAAAGATCCGGAAAATTACGGCAAATCAAAAGGCCAGCGGCGACCGAAAGCTGTAAGTGAGCAGGATAAATGCATGGTATTGCGGTGTGCATCCAATTCTTCTGCGTCTACGAGAGTTATTGCAGAACAGGCGGGGGTACAAACGCACGTGCGTAATGTTCAAAGGATTTTAAAGGCGTCATCGGTAATATCACGGAAGAAAATGTTGAGAAAACCGCCACTTTCGGCGAAACACAAAGAAGCGAGGTTGAGATTTGCTGAAGAACACATATCCTGGAACTAACAATGGGAAAAAGTTATATTTTCCGATGAGAAACGTTTTAATTTGGACGGACCGGATGGGTACTCGCATTATTATCATGATCTGAGAAAGGAACCAAAAATGAAAATGACCAGACAATTAGGGGGTGGATCTGTGATTATATGGGCAGCGATTGGATTTCGTGATAAAAGTGAGATAGTGTTTTGCACAAACAAAATGACATCTGTGACGTATAAGGACTTATTGCGTGACAATCTTCTACGTTTTGGAAACCAATGGGCCCGGCGCAGTTTTCTTTTTCAGCAAGATAACGCGCAAATTCATAAAGCAAAAACCATTACTGATTGGTTTAAAGAGAAAAAGATGAAAACTTTACAGTGGCCGGCACGGTCGCCAGCCTTAAACATTATTGAAAAATGTGGGGTGAATTGGCACGTCGCGTTTATGGCGGAGGCCGTCAATATTTCACGGTACGGGAACTGAAAACTTCAATAGTGACTGAATGGCAGAATATCCCTCAAAATTATGCGTTAAATTTATAGAAATCTATTAATAACAGACTATTGGAAGTGATTAAGAACAATGGAGGATCTACGCATTACTGATCACCCATTTGTTGATTTTTGTTTTACATTTGCAACAGAGCGTCTAAATTTTTGTCGCAGAAATTGTTTAAACATTGGAGTAATAATTTATTATTTAGTTCATATATTACTGGAGGAGATATTTTGAAGTTTATTTTACTTTTATGAATAAAAACTTAATTACATATCTTGCTAGTTTCGCAAAGAAATGTTGTAACCCTTAAAACCCTTAAAACATCTTACCGCGTCTAAGTTTTTGTCGGGGAGTGTATATAGGATATACAAGTACACAAATAAGATGAATAATCTTTACAATCGTATATCTAAAGAAAAACGAACCAATTTTGGCAAGAATCATTAAATTGGATACATTACACTCTCTGATACAAATAAATAATAAAAACCGATCGAACTAAAGAACTACTGATTAATAAACAAAATACGTTATATTACGCGTTGTAAATAGCATACTCCAAAATATTACAAACTTCAAAAACGCAGAATTCTTCAATATTTTAGTGTGATAAAGCGGTTAGCTCATTTTACACTGTGACCAGTCAAAGTCAGAACAATGGAAATGGGGGATTTTGTGAACAATAGAGCGATGCTACCATGGAATCACTACTGTCACCGGTCATACTAAATACCTTCATGGAAACCCACATATCATAATAGTTAGCATCTAAATGATAACCTCGCCACATTGAACCGCAAACGCAATAACAAAATCTGACAATCCGCTTTGCCTTTAATCATTTTGAATATAAAACACGCACTAACATTAACTCTTCGCGCATCCAAAGTTTCCATCATATGATGCTCCGATAACAGAATATAGTCAAAGCCACGCTCCGGATAGACTCCGTCTATTTTGAACGACAAAAACTTCGTCTGAAAGCTCTCAACCAGCCGACAATGCACTTGCTGTATGTACTCGTGAAAAATCGGTGTATATGACGTCCATTTGACCTCGAAAAAAGGTCTTCGGTAATACCTTGAGTATAGCGTGGTTAATTAAGTTGACAAAGTTTTTGCTCGAAAACCTTGGAGAAGTTGGACAAGATTGATACTGGTTTATAGTTCTGCACGTCCGCGGAATCACCCTTCTATGAAAATGCGGCATATTCGTGCTACCTTCCAAACCTTGGGAAACTTAGAGTGTTTCAAACATTAGCATATTAAAGATCAAGACTTTGTTGTTATTCTTCAGATATACAAACACCACCCACAATCTCTGAAGTTTGACATTGTTATCAGATTTATGTAATTTATGATCATTACTCTAATTTTTCCATTATTTTATCTATCCACTTAATCATCTGCATTGCTTCTGTTCTTTGTCTAGCGCTTAGTATATTTAGTATAATCCTATTTTGTCGACCTTTAATACGTATGTTCGGCTTTTCTCCGACATTTAAATCATGGAGTTTCTAATAAACCGAAGAAAGTCGCATACTCACAGTTATTTTTGAAAAGTGAGTGGAACTTTCATTAGTACGAATGTTTCCGATGTTCAATGAATTATTGCGATTTTCTTCGTGCCAGAATATGATTTGGTTTAAAACATAAAACTAGTAAACGGAAAGTAACAGTAACAGTAAAATAAGCAAAAAACTATACATTTCAGACATAACTGCTTTTGAGTAATTATCCCAAAAGTAAACACAACCAAAATCATGTAATGTAAACCGTATATCGTGGGAATTGGAATAAAAAAGGTATCATCTAAACTACCAAGCCAATTTTTCAACATAAAGAAAGCAATAAGAGTCAAATTATTTGAATTATATTTTCGCTTGCTGCTATAAAATAGACGGGAAAAAAAGGCAATTAACACTTAATTACGGCCTCATAAATAAATAATTAATGCCGAATATTTCCTATACAAATACATTTCCTAATACACATATCATCCAGATGACACCAGACCACGCACAGTAGCAAAAGACCCATCTGCAGCAGCTAATGCGCCTGCATATACGAACACTTGCGCCTTTCTCGGGTTTAATGCGCCTCGACAATTCGTCCTTCGCCACATCATCTGGCATCGTACAAATCGTCAACATTCCATCCGTCGCATTCATTAGTAAATGCTGGGCTACTGCGTGGATTCAATCACTTAAATTGCAGACGACAAACCAAAATACATATATCAACTCCTCACAGTCTTCAAGGACCGGCAAGAACAATCTCCGACCTAACTCATAACATCCAGCACGGCAATAACAATAATAACGACGTAAGAGGACTCGGATCCTTCCCACGTCAATCTGTTTGTATTGGATCTTGTGTATATGCTCCTCAATTACGTTCGAAATTCAAGTATTTTACGGCAAGGTGTAAAATATACCTGCGTCGTTTCTTTTCCATCGGATCTAACCTACGCGCCCGTTAGGAGATGGGAATTAAATTTCATTTTATACCTAAGTCCATTATTCATATGGAAATATGGAATAGACGTGAGTGTCCACATCGTTCCCGATTTATTAATTTTTTATAGGCGGTCGGCCGTCTTTTTTGGATTTAGGAGCTGATATGACGGGACTATAAAATTCAATTACGTTCTTAAACAACGATTAAAGTGTAAGAGCTATGTGAAATATATATGTACGTATATTAGAAGGGATACTTGTCTAATACATGGTAAAATAATTTTGTCGTTGGACCATGTAAACAATATAACAATAACTTGAAACGTGCAAGTGATATTGTTCAATTAACGACGGGAAACGTTGCTAAAAACTTATAGCCTTGCTTGCATCTAAGATGATCTGCCTTAGGAATGGACCCAGATGGCGTTCACTAATCACCCGCAGATGTCCCAACGAAAAACTTAATTCTTTTCTAATAAAAGATTAACTTGTAAGGGGTGGTCTATTTATCTCGGACCTTTCGAATAATTTCGAAGCGGTTAGTTTTATGAAAAAAAATTCCAAGTGAAAGTTTTAACACAAGAGGAAGCCCACACGATGACGACATGTGTGTGATAGTTGTAAGCGATCTCTTGAAAGTCACGAGAAGGTCAAGCTAAGTTTTTTAAATTAAACATACTCCTTTACAGATTCTTGAAAAGCAATCAATTCGAAGTAGAGAAGTATTAAGCTTCATATGGGCCAACATCAAAGCTCTAGCAATAAATAAATTTCTAAACAACTGTCATTAAAATGTTGACCATGAACCTTAATGCACTTCTGAATTCTTCCAATCATCCTTTGATGTGTATCTTAGGATGTTGTTAGGGCTTTTCCTTTAATTGAAAATAATCGAGTGAGGTCAAATCTGGGGAACGAGCAGGCCGAAGAATAGTTCCTCCGCGTCCTATCCAGCCATGTTTTAAAAAGTTTCTGTATCATCTAATGAAGAAAGGTCCAATGATTTTGGTACCAAGAATTCCGCACCATACGTTAACATTCTATGAACGTTGGTCGTAACCATCATTCTCCGCGAAAATAGTAGGATGGCAAAAGTTATTCTAATTTTTTTTTTTCTGCTTAAGGAGTGGAATTTGGTGTTCATAATGAAATGCTTGATATATTTTGGAAACGAAGAGCTTCTGTTTAGTCACTATGTTGTTTCTTATGTTACACAGTACCCACGTTTGTAATTATAACATTAAACATAACATTAGAAAATTATGTTAATCAATGCTTGGGTATTACTGGCTTTGCAAAGTAGCTCAGTATTTAAAGAAATTATCAAAGAAATAAAAAAACAGATGCAGCGCATCAAGTTGAAGAAAAAATGAAAATTTTCCTTTGGTATCATTATTTTAATGTTATTCTATATGATCTTACATTCTTCAATTCTTCGATTAAATTTTCTACAGTTATGTAGTTTCCTTTATTCTCGCGTACATTAATTACAAACAATCCCCCGAAGTTAACTAAATGTTGATAAAAAAAAACGTACAAAATAAGAAGAACGCTAAAAAATTGTCCGAAGTATTGTCTTTATGCACTTCTAAGTTACAACTACGATCTAAATAATACTACATACAAACATGCGAGAAGGTACTCAAAAGTTCCCACCATTTGAATCACTGTCGCAGAAATACGCAGTATTAAAGGAAGCATTTGGAGACGGCGGCGCGTTAGGTAAAACACAAACTTACGACGAGATTATCTTTAAAAAGTTCGTACTTCTACTAAGACAGATGACCCTATCGTCCTAAGACGAGTGAGTGGAAATATGAGACAGAATCGCAGAACCTACGCGAACCTACAAACCGCGTTCGTATGGCAAAAACAACATGGCCATTGTTGTTCATCCAACGTATTCCCCCACTTGGCTTCTTCGGACTATTCCTCTTCCCAAGGATGAAAATCACGTTGAAAGGGCGAAAATTTGACACGATAGAAGAGATTGAAGTGGAATTGTGGATGGTGCTGAACACCATCATTGCAGGGATTTTTGGAAACCACCTTGTAATAAGGCACCTTCCAATATTGCTAAAATGCTATTGCTCGTTCAAAAATTAATGGTCATATGACAAATGTTAGCTCGATGCTAAAGCAAAAAAAAACTCATATGTTTAGAAAGAAAAAAAATGTATAGTGAGGAAATAACATCAAGCTATCTTGAAAAGCGCAAAACAACTAATTTAACAAGTTTGCCTTTTGTAAATTTTAAACAAGGTCAAATATTCGTGACCTCTAAAACCTTTGTGGACATGCAAGTACATAAATAGGGATCACTGTCAGATCGACAATAATCTTCATATAATTAATGACTGCTACTAATCCCAAATGATTGGTTACCTCGATTTCAAACAAAGGCCACAAATATTAACACCTCATCCGATAAAAAAAAGGAGAACATTGAAATGCCAAAAGATATCAAACAATCTCAATCATAAACAACCATTACGATACTTATTATATCTTATCTAAATTGACGTGTACGCACATAGGTTGCCGCGATGAAGAAATAAATTTAAAAGGTCTCCTTATGCAATAGCGACGACCATAAATACCTTTCTCGGTGAGCACGTAGGTACGCGATATGACCGGCAAAATACAGAAATCGCCGCTTCACTTCCTGTTCCCCTTTTCTTTTTCATTTTTTCCTTATGCTCGTCGAACAATTTTCGACGAAGGTCGAGATTGACGATTATCGTCTTTATATTTCATTACCGGTACAGAATTGCGCGCTGATGATGGGAATTGAGGGTATACCCTGCTATTAAAGGTGAACAACCGTATGATTATATTATAAATTAGCGTCGGTAATAAATTGTCTCACCGGTACCCCGCGCCGCTGACAAATTGAAAATGCCGGTAAGTATTGTTTATTGGCGTCTAGGGTTTCGAGAAAATCTGTTATTTTCCGTTCCAATTTCTTTATTAACACATGTAAATTATCTACTGTCAAAATTAAATTGATTTTAGCTTTATAACACCCAGTATATGATACTGAATGCGTTCAATATACCGTAGAAGAATGGACGAACCTCATTTGCCTCATATTTAACGACAGTTCTACCACCGGTTCGCTAAATCCGCCCCAAATAAATCGCAAATTCAGAAGGAAATAATTAATTCGTCAGATCTAGATTTGTTCACAATTTGCAAAAATTAAGGACAAATAATCAAAAAGATGAGCATTCGGCCTTTAGAAATATTAAACAACATATTTACCTTTATTTACAACACAATTTACAAATAACTTTCGAATTAATTTCCCTGGTACATAATCATTAATCTTACTTTCAATTAAATTTTGCCTGTGCAGTACCTCCCTGCTTATCTTCTTTTTTTCATTCTTCTACATTGATTAGGCCATCTCTGAAGTCGTGAATGTTGGGATGCGATGAAAAAGTTTTCAACATGCCATGGAATGATGTACAACAATCGGGTGTTCTCGATAGACATCTCGCAGTTTCTGTCCAAATCTCAGGAGGAAACTTTGAAGTATTCCTGATATTTACAAGGACCAAATACTCCGAAAATTGAAAGACCCTTGAGTCATTTTGGTTGGTCAGTTTAAAGGTCAAATGTAAATACCACAGACTTCTCCAGAATTAATAAAAAATAAGCCGAAAAACATTTACCAATAATTGATTTCGGGTTTTCGTATTCTTTGGTCTTGTACCTTACGCCACCAAGACTATGCCAAAAAACGACAGCCTAATGCACATCTGTTTGGAAAAGTTTCATTCACACCTCGCACCTAAATATGCAACAATTACAAAATCAATAAGGATTGCGAAGGGGTGACCATTCCCAATTCTTCAGTCCATCTTTCAATAGCTGAAATAAGCAGGTATATGTTTCCTTTCCTTCATCTTATAACAAACAAAATGAAAGAAGCGCATAAACTTGAATTCCGTTACCGGTCGATGATGAGGACCATTCGTATCGTCGAAACGGCAGTCCCGGATTAATTATTATGTAATCAATTAAACTTATGTGTTGTTTACGCATAAACTTGGTTTGAAAAAAGGAAAAATTGTAAACAATTGCAAAAAATATTTGATACAATATTAGATATGACGTCCATGTAAACAGTGGACTGCCTGGGGTTACAAGTGAACACTACTGTGTTGTATTGGACAATGTTAATCAAACCATTATACGTAATTATCCCTTCTCAGCGCAATCTAAGCAGCATACTGGAAATTATTAAAATTTTGGGGCGCAATTCAGGTCGAAAATGAGGAGGCTAATGCAATTCAGGTTTACCGAGAAAACGACCCAAAGTACTTGAATGCATGTACTTTCTCCGTAAAAGAAACGAATGCAAGTTACCGCAACTCAAACTTTACCTTCCTTAACAAAACTAATTTATATTAGAAGCATTATTCAAAAGGGAAAGCGATCAACAACCACATATTTATCTCAAACAATCACTTTATTATTCTCGTTTTCATAAGATAGAAAGTACTCGGTATTTAATTGTAAAGGAAAGGGTATTAACCGAGGAATCAATATAATTTTTATCTGAACTCTGTGTATTAATACCTAAATTTTACTTGTACCCTTAATAGCCGATCTATACAGTCTTTATTACATGGAATTAGATATTGTTGGTAAATGTTTGTTACAACGATTAGAAAGTTTTAGCCAAGAGTAACACACAGAAGTGATCTTGAAACAGTACTAAGTACCTATCTTGATTGAAGATATATGGATGAAACGATGTTTGGTTGTTGTGTTTGTGAAGTGCTGGACTTTCTACTTCGAAGCCTTGGCATTAAGCATCAAAACAAGCACTGCATTGAACGGATAAACTTAATTCACTTGCACTAAATGATGATGAATACTACATCAAATATTAACAGACGCTTAATATGAAATTAATGAACTATTAGTTAGAAGATTATTTAAAAGACGAAGAATTTGAAATACGAGATTAATTTTTTTTCTTTATATAAACAAATTATTCTTATTTTTTACAAACTAATACCCATTTCTAGTTGAATGTTGAATAACCTAATAAGTAAGTATTGTAATGTTATATTTAGCTTAGCTTAAAAGCTCGCTTTCTAATTTAAATGAATTAAATAAATTAACTTTTCAATGTATTCGGGAGTATCCCTTAGACACTCTTGCTGTAGTTTAAATAGCAATAAAAAAAATTTAAATAAAAAAAACTAACAACATTTTATAAAAATTAAATTGATAGAAGCAAAACTAACCTGAAACTTTGATGTTACACGAACTCTCTATGGTGACACATCACGCACTGAAATTTTTGAACTTTTGAATAATTAAAGTTTGAATTTACTTTATTTTTTTTAGAGGCTGAATGCCCCCCCCCCCTCCCCCTTCCATTTCGGAGTGCGGAACCCCATAAATTTGCACGAATTTCAGATTTTTCTAAATATCCCGGAAACTCTAACAAGTATCTTTTTTTGTTTAGAAAATAATTTGAAGTATGCTACATAGTGAAAGATAACGCAAATTATTCTCGTAAAAAAAATAAATAACGGGGGGTTGGAGTACCCTACACCCCCCATATATTATTTTTTTATATATTAAGATAATTTGAAGTATATTACGTAGTCGCAAGAATGACGTAAATTATTTTCGAAAAATACTAACGACGGGGAACCGGGGTACCCCACACTCCCATATTTCTTTATAATTACAAATGTTCGAAATATCCTTCATTTTATTCGAGACGCTGCAAAGTTCTTTTTTGTATTTCTCTTCTTGTAACTCTTCGAATTTCATAATAGTTTAAACTTCCAAAACTTCAGTGAACTCTGTTATCAGGTCTTCTTTATCCTCAATAGAAGATGTATAAATTTAATCTTTTATGTGACCCCTTAAATAAAAATCAAAAGGGCTAAGATTGGGAAATCTAGGGTGAGCTCAGTCAAAATCCAATCCATCGATTTTCAGAAGTATTTGTTATTTGTTCATAAAAAATATCTTTGTTCAAATAAATATTTAATTTTTTTACAATACATTTGACTACTTGAGAACTAAGTACACATCAAGTAATCTTTTGGTAGATTTTGTCAGAAGTAAACGATAATTATTAATTAAAAGAAAGAAGAAACACAAACATCATAAAACGCCAGGCAGAAAGAGTGGAACAAGTTATATAGGCGGCTGAAGAATTGAAAATAAGCAAAAATAAAAATTGCTTTACATACTTAAATAGATAAAACATTTGTAGACATTCCTATTACAGAATATAGCCAGTGTGTCATAATAACTTTATATTGCAAATAACATTTAAATGGTGTTGATCGACACTGTTAAATGGTTTTCTTCGAAAGAGGTGTGCCGATCAACTAATGTCGCCCTCAGAGTATCATTTGAGATCGTATCGATCAGCTATAAATCATCAAGTCGGCTTTTATTGCACTATATCGCTTAACTTAACAACTATAATTTAGCCATTCATTACCGTTCTGGCCCTAAAATTTCCTACCTCCTTACCTCACACTTACCGCCATTAAAGTTCTTATATCGCCCAGTATCCTTGGCGTGCCGTTCGTCGATCACGTGGCGTTCGATGAAAGAAACAAAAAAAAAATGAAAAGGTGAACGATGCCAACAAAAAAATTGCGCTAACTTCGTACAACGGGCAAGAGACCGCAATTTTAAGCAGGGCACACCGGTGGAAAGTTGATATACTGGTCCGCGAAAGAACGCTAGAATAATCAAGTCGAACGCGCATATGTATATACAAGAGAGCGGTCTTTGGGAACGAAAATCGAGTTATTCGGAATTATTTTTTTTAATTACGATTTATGCCTGTGATCGTACATTTTTCTTCTTGAAGCACGGCGCACCGTTACCGTTAATCTTAATATTTACAGAGCAGACTGATTAATGAACGCCGTTGAATGTATGCGCGCTGTTGTGTGAGTGCTTATCACGGGTACAGTCCAAGTCAAATATATATCAAAGCTTCACGATTAGTCTAATTAGTTGCTAGTTCAATACGCATTCTTTGCTGAAAGGAATTAGAATCAATCTTCAATTGCACGTAGAAACGATCGGAAACATTTTTGATCATTTAATGATGATGACATGAATGAAGAACAACGAAATTATGAACTCAATTACTTACAATAACTCAAAGAGCCTTTGTTACTTCACTCCTTCACCATAAGAGCTGAAACACAGTTAATTATTTCCTTGTATACTCGAATCCAGCACTCCTCACGAACCGCAGTCACAAGTAAAGCCTCTCACCATTCAACCATGGGAGCCAGTGCTTATTGGAAAGATAACCAGAATTCAACGTGGAAACTTTCTTTTATTCTAAACTCATACAAGTGTGCTACTTTCCAGAAAAAAAAAAGGAATTGAAGAGTTGTAATCTTCAAGTAACAAACTCCTTCGATTCTTTTAAGTGAAGCATAAGAATCATCCAATTTTCTAAGTTGGTTTTGCTATAGTTTTGCTTGAAAAAGGTCTGAGATAGATATCTTAGCAAAGCGTTTTTAAATGATCTTACAATGAAATAAAACAAAAACTATTTCAAGTACGACCAACCTCTTTATTTATTTTTAAGTATAGTTTATTACATCATGTTTTATATAACACATCCACCCCAATTCCGTCCACACGAACGAATTCGGTGAGCCCTACGAAAAGTATTCCAAGGGAGTTAAATCACAACTTTTTGTAAGCCAACTCATTCACCTCAAGTTGGTTTAAAACTGAAGCAGCTGGATGTAAAGTAATGCTAGAATACAGCAAGGTGTTGCTCCTTCAACCCCTATTCGAGGAATAGATAAATTAAAAGCTCTGCAACGCTACCTTCTACAGCGGCAATATTTCTCACACTTCTTACATTTCGACGTCTTGTTGGTATTTTAGCATCGTGAGGATTCAACAGAAATTAGTACAAAATTGTTTGATGGATGCTCGTACAACAGAGACTATTTCTTTTGTCACAGACTGTAGATGGGAAGGTTGAAAGCTGTCGGGTCAACCGTACAGACAAATAAATTACTCCACGGTTGCTATTAAATTCGTTTCCCCAATCAGGTATAAACGTTAATCCGCTAATAAAAATCCGTTTTTTTTACTTGTTTTTTTATGAACGAATATCGTCTGGTTCTCCATAGTTCCGTCCTATTTACGGTAGGGCGACATTTTTCATTGAAACTCAATAACGTGGTACATAACACGTCGTGCGTCAATTTACATAACTTACACACACACGCGGCCGTATCTTCTCCCAATTTTCATATTTAGATAATAAACAATCCCTAGCACAAAGGGTGATAAGCTAATGGATGTTGTATATACATTATACGATGCTGCAGGATGCGATATTATAATTTTGAAGAATATTTAATAACTTACTCCATTTCTAGGTAGGCACTAATATTTAAGTATTAAGAATTAAACACGATGATCAAATAAGTAAACAAAATTCTAAGGAAGATTCTCCAGAAAAAATTAAAAAACGTCACCGCTATTAAGGGTCCAATTACTTAATTACCCGTAGTAATAAAATAAACTTTACAAATCAAAAAAAAAAGTCCGCTATAGAAAAACCGGATTGCTCCCAAAAAGTCAAACTGTTCTCTAAGCCTGGTTTTCCACCATGTATCAACATTTACACGGGAAGTGACGTCGGAATTAAATTTGCTCCAGGTTTGAGCGTGATCACCGAAATAAATTTAAGTCTGGAGTACTAGCAACTAGCTAGTGGGAAGATTAGAAGGCGACAAATGTTTTTTGAAACAAAATCTGCTCACATGAGCATTTATCAATTCTGGAATATTTAACAGAAAGACATTATTGGGTAACACAGAATAATTGAATAATTGAAGATTTTTGAGGAACCTTCAACGAGAATCTCCTTCCTTCAATTTAGTAAATATTAGAAATGAGCTGCTCAAATATTGATGTTGTTTATCACTAATGGCAGCTTATTTGTACAGTATGTATTCTGTCGTCTTCAGATCTTATATAGACGACAAAATTTGATACACAGCTTTTCCTAGTTTACGTACACTGCCGTTCAGTGAAGTTCGGTCATACAATAAAAATCTATTATATCACACTGTATACAATTATTAATACATAAAATTAGAAAAATATTAAGCATACACTCTTTTCTAAGGGATTAAAGCCATAAATTATTATGTAAAGTAGAAATATTGCGACAATCACAATAAAGTCCCTTTTATTATCATTTCAAGAATCGGAAGCACCGATCTTTTGAAACGGGTCGTTTGGGGATTATTAATGAACAATATATTTAGGAAATATACCGCAGTATCATTCTTGTTTATTTATCACGGGCGTAACGATATAAATTTGCTTCATTTTACTGTTAAACGTGTGTTGGTGTGCATCTGTCGTTTTTGCGCGAAAGTTTTAAGAAAATTTACTTCAAAATGGCACGTGGCAAGCCTACCGGTGTAGAAAAACGTTGACGCATTATTACGCTGTTTGAAGAAGGATATTCGGGGCGACAAATTGCTGAAAAAATAAATATGAGAAGTTCAACAGTAAATGACATCATAAAGCGATATCGGACAACCGGAACTATAGAAAATCGGGTTCGTCCCGGAGCATCTAGGAAAACAACAAAAGCTGAAGATTTGAGAAGGGTATTATTAAGCAAACGCAATAGAAAATTAACAGCGCCACAAATAGCAGCCGATAGATGTGTGCCGTTAGATGATTGGAAACACGTGCATTGGAGTGACGAGTCAAAGTTTGAGGTTTTGGGCCAAAATCGACGAGTTTATGTTCGAAGATCTAAAACCGAAAAAATGATCCCCGACTGCATTGTGCCAAGGGCGTAGTTCTGTGTTAGTGTGGGGATGTTTCTCCTTTGCTGGGGCGGTAGATTTGTGCAGAGTGCAGGGTGTAATGAGGAAGGAAAGTTATTTTGCAATACTCCAGAATCACGTAGTGCCATCAGGATTGCGTATAATAGGCCGTAACTTTACATTCATGCATGACAATGACCCAAAACACACTGCGTTAGTGTGTAAGAACTATCTAAAGGAGGGAGTAAGAAGAACAGCACACCCTGAAAGTAATGACATGGCCCCCACAAAGCCCAGATTTGAACCCTACAGAGTTGTTGTGGGATGAACTGGACAGGAGGATCCGAAAAATATGCCCAACTTCACAAGAACATTTACGGAATGTTCTGCA
This sequence comes from Marronus borbonicus, assembly GCA_902655005.2. Lineage (NCBI taxonomy): Eukaryota > Metazoa > Arthropoda > Insecta > Coleoptera > Scarabaeidae > Marronus > Marronus borbonicus. Next base: position 21,256,921 of record LR737382.1, read on the forward strand.
ACATGAATGGATTAATATTCCACAATCCGTTTTAACAAAACTTATCGAAAGAATGCCTAGAATAGTTCGAGCGGTGATTAACAGCAAAGGAGGTTTTTTCGATGAAAAAAAAATATAATGTTCAGTATGTCATATTAGGGCCAGAATAACTTTTTATTTATTTATTTTTGTTTTTTTTACCTGTACATACAATAAAATTGCATTTTGTTTTTAGTTTCGTTTGTTTTTGTAACCTTATCATGTTTTTTACTAACCGATCGAACTTCTCTGAACGGCAGTGTACGTGATACCTTAAATCTATCAAGCCTTCGCCTAATTTTGATCTAGAATGTTTTGCTAGGACGAGGACTTCCTATTTGTCTGGTATCCTTGCGGACTAGTAGAAGATTGGGCCAATAAAAGCTGATTAATTCGAAAATAAATTCGGACAATTCATTACACTGTCTAGATCACGATAATTTATAATTTTCCAATATAAATATATTTTTCTTTCATGCTAACAATCACATTAATTTTCTTTTTACCTCACAAAGTACGGGTTTTACTTGCAAGATTTATCGCTTTATCTCCACAATTACTTGAAATATAATGAAACATTAGCAAACGAGATTAATGTCAAGAACCTCTTCTACAATCAGATAACCTCAGATAATAATAATTTATTAGGTTCTCTTGAGCTTGAGATAAGCTCGTAATTGCATGGTAATGAAAGTAGGCCCAGATAAAGAAACGCATTCACTCACTGTTACCGCGCTTAAACAACCAAAGACCGTTGATATAATTGCATTATTATCCTATAAATATCTCCGAAAGATAAAACCAGTAGAGAAAGTACGATTGCAGCCTGACTCGGAGACAAAAATAATTACGTAAACGTCGAAATCGTTAATCCGCAGAAAGGAAATCATATTTTTACATAAATGGAGTTTCCTATTAAATTAAACATAATTCTGCTAAAGCATTGTACTAATTTTATCACAAATAAAAAAAGCATAACACTGTATTATTAGACGCAAAGATAGCATCTACGACTCGATTCAGGGTACACTTTATACCTCTTAATTCAACAGCCTCTTAAAGTTTCTTTTTTATTTATTTGAGCAATGCGAAGCGCATCTGCTGCCGATTTCTTTGTTTTTAAATACAGTTTCTTAACAATCGGTTTCTTCTTTTCTTGTTGGTTCACGCATTTCCGATTCGTCTTCAGTAGTACTATTCCCTGCCAATTCTCGTATTTCTTTCGCTTCTATAACTTCTAGGAACTCATTTTCCATCTCTTCCTCTGAAACGCCTCCTTCGAGAACGTTAGCTCCCTCAACGATCCCAAACAATCCCATCAACGTTCTTCTCGACCGTTTAACAGATTTTCACCGCAAGGACCATCATCTATTCGAAGTTGAGCAGCTTTGTGCGAGTCCTTTTTTTCATTTAGGACTTCCAAAAGCTTCCCGTACAGGACTACCGCAATTGTTAAGCTGTTTTGCTAATTTTTTCTAGCTCTTTTCTAAATAATCCGACTCTCCTGCCTTAAATTCGTTTAAATCGGGAATGTTGGTGATTAAAGAATTAAAGTTAATTGCATACCGCATTTTTGTTGTTTTAGATAATATTTACATATGTCAACAAAACAAGCAGCTATGGATAAAAGTGGAAATGCGGCCATCTACATTTGCACGAAGAACTGCATTCTTTTGCCTTTGTTGTTATTGCAGACAAATTATGAGTAGAAACAAGCACTAACAGGGAATTGCCGTCCATTCTCTCTACTACCGCAAGATTTCAGTTTAATTCAAACTTCATCAGGATAACAGTTAGAAGAGGTAGTTCTTTCTGCACCAAAGTATAAAGATTTGCCGACCTGATATTGTCAGATCTTTTTAATTTTTTTTGTTTACAGGGTTACCATACAAAGCTCAGATACGACACTAAAAACTCATTTTGCTGTGTAGTCGTCGCTTGTTAACGCTACCAACTGTTCCTAATTGAAATCACTTTTCCACTTAGCCGGATTTCCATAAGCGAAAGTATGTATACATCTCACAGAAAACGAAACTTACTTCCATCACCTGGAAAAGCTGCAGCATGCTCTAAATATTTACGCGCCTCTTCGGCGCGAGAGAACATCGTTTCAAACTGAAATATAAATTAAAATTAAATGAGATGAAAAGCTTTCCCATTTAAACGTGAGTAACCCGGCGAAACGTCGCCTTTTGATCTTCTCTCGCGAAAACCAACAACAAGCGGCCGAGCGAGAGATGAGTATCAAAACAGTAAGCTCCTCTCTCCTCGTTAATTTAGTCGCGTCTTTTCAGTAGCGAATAAGTGATGTTGATTCTGGGAATTTGCTCAAAGTGAATGCAAAATTGCGTAGAATTGAATAAAGGACGGCAACGAGATTTTCTGCAGAGTGGAATAACGTGCTCGAGTTAAAGATGTACTCGGCAAAGGAGCTTTGTTCACAAGATACAATGCGAAGATTAAAAAGATACAAAAAAATAGTTTTAGTTTAATTTACTTTGTCAAATTGGATCCTTTTTTGGTTTTTTTTTTTATATAATTTTTTACACGTTTCTCTCAGTGCACGAAGCTACATCTATCTTACACCATAGTCTTAATAAACCAAGAAAGGTGATTTGGTGTGGAAAATAAATAAAACTAACTAACTGAGCGGGAAGCAATTGATGACGGTGAACCATGCCAGAATTTTTGCATCTGGCATGGTTCACATTCACACGCTTAGTTAGTTTCGCACTGGCGTTGGGTTACCGTGCTAACTGCGGCATACCACCATTCACCTAAAGAAACCCCACACGATTGGGGGCGAAACGGTGAGTTTTCGATTAACTACCATGACACGGTCCTAGCCTGAAACACGTTTAGTTTCAAAGAATAATGAAACAACACCCCCCATACTTGTCTCAAAAGATATAGATCGATCTACATATCTACAGAGGATTAATCCAATTTTTTTGTTTTTTTAAGTTCAACCCTAGCCACGTTTTATAATCAAAAACCATCCAAGATATTTAGATTTCGTATTTGTCATTACACAGCATTATCAGAGCTATTACGAAAATTATCGACTATTCTTAAGTTCAGCATATCGGAGTATGCATTGACTGAAAAATCAATGAAAGCATAGTAGTAGCCCTCCAAACAAACAACGAAGTAAAATGCAGCAATTCTATTCTAATTCTTTTAAATGAATTCATGCGTGGTTTATTTACTGTAGGACCTATTTAATACCAACACGAATCTTCACTGAAATCTTCCAAATTCTTCTAATTTCTATTGATTATGCATTATAGACATAAGTCATTATTTCGAGCGATTACGTTAGTTCCTGCTATTGTTATTATCTCATATGCCCGCAAAACCATTTAAAATTCAAATCTTCTTACCTGTGCTGTCGGTGTCAGCGCAATATTATCCGTCAATTGCGGCATCTTCCTTCCACTCTAATGTTTACGTCAATTACCACAGAATCCCACTTCACACAATCTATCGTTGACGTAAACGGTACGAACACGCATTACATTTAAAGTGTCCTGAGCAAAATACATGCACAAAGCGAACCGCGCGACCATAAACGCACGTCCTTAGCCGTCTAGCACCCGACTACTCCGGGCAGCATTGGAAATTCTTGGTGAGTCAATTCTCGGCTCGATTTGTCCCACTCGCGCGCCGCCAATGAACGCGTGCAATACCGCACCTTATGTAAGAGAGACTTTCGGTGCTTAAATCCTAGCTGCGCGGTAACTTCGTTGCATGTTCGGTGACAAACACACGCAGCATCTTGGATTTCCTTTTTATCTGGCACTTACGCCGAAGAAAAGTTCCGGCCGATCTTAATGCCTCTGGTCGACATTAAACGTCAAAAAGTAAAGTCATTAAGTATTGAACGTATGTATGTACTTGCGCGCCGCCATTGTAAAGTGGAGGGTATTGGATCCTATCTCCTCCGTTTAAAGAGGTCCCAACACTTATAATTTAATTGGTGTAAAATTTATTGTCCTATTGGACACTTTGTGGCGGTCCTGGAATTTGCCGCCATCCAAAAAAGTCTATTGTTAACCCCAAGAAAGCGTCGATGCTCGGACCATATCAGACTTTCAGGACTTTTGGATTAGACCCTATATTTAACATGTTGGTTATAATTTTGATTATTATCATAAGTTGTTTGTTTGTTGATTTTCACTATTTACTTGTTTACTTTCATTGATTTGTCAAAAACTGTATACAGTGGCGGCTGGTGGCGATGTAGGTGAGAAGTCAAGGACAATGCCTCGATTTCTCAAGTATTCCTTCGGCGAAATACACGAGGAAATTAAAGCTTTGTCCTTGACCCTCCATGTACGTTTCTGGGTGCCTGGAGGGTCACACGTTTTCTATTGGTCGACGTTCTCAAAGATTCTCATCAAGTAAGAAGTTTTGTGCTTTATACTGACGTACTTCCCGTTCATCAATCTCAAGGGGATTTCGCCCCCTTCACGATTGTGTCACCGCTTTGCTGGATATCACGGACGATATTCATGCGGTCCTCGATGAGAACAAGTTTAATACTTGTGCTAGTGGACTTCAGCAGACCTCTCGTAGGAAGCAGGCCGTTAGTCTTGATGGAAATCTATTTAGCTTTCGTGACGTGCCTCTTGAGATATCTCGGGGTTCTATTTTGGGTTCTTTGCTCTTCCGCTTATGTACATATATCAGCTTCATCTCATCTTGAAGCATCGTCACTGCCATTTTTAAGCAGATAAGACACAAATTTACATCAATTGCTGAATAAAATGGTACCTGCCTACTCACTTTTGAATATAAAGACTTCAAGCTATTTGCTGGGTTATCGGACCAGCATTCACTAAATCTGAACCCTTTAACATCGTCTATGGTTTTGTTTGGCGATGAAGACCTGGTGCTGGAGTATAACCTGTTCACAAAAATGTTGAAGGAGAAGCTTGTACCAACAGAGTGTTGAACACTGAAGAATTGTTGATTTTCTTTACAATACTTTAGATAAAATTAGATAAATTTTGCACTTTTTACAAGAAAATGTTAAATCTGGTGGTTATTTGCGCAGGAAACCATTGTCGCAACTATTCAATGTCGCCGATAGTGAACTTCGGATGATTGTAATTTTTATGTAAAAGGTATGTAGCTGTTTATATAAACTTGATCGACTTTGAACGTCGCCAGTTGACGTTCAATAAATCGATGTTTACATCAAATGCCGAACTACTACTTGCTTTTGCACTGTGCTGAACTATCCATGATCGCTTTTCGCAAAACTGGTCTTTAAATGTTCGCTACTTCTATCAACACGATAGCGTAGTAGATAGGTGAATACGTTTCTGGTGAGGCAATGAGGCCAACTTTTAGTCTACACCATATCCGTACGCTGCTGACTAATGGAACAAAGGCGTCCAATTTTGCAATAAACAACAGAATTATTCGTTAAATAATCAAATATCAAAATCCAAGTAATCGTTGAGAATTGAACTTGCTTAAAACGACATCGACCAAATTTCGATACTTCTAATAGTTGAAATATAAAATTTTGCTAAGAACCATGTGACTTCTTCAAGACGGATGATGAAATACAAAATGACGTATTTGTTTATTGATGCCATAAAAATAAATAAATTTTAAGAAATAATATCTATGTCGCAATATTACTCCATATCGTGGTCTGCTGCATAATTTTCTTGAAAAAATGAATCTTCAGCAAATAACCATATTACCGCCCACGTTATCTTCGGTATCTTTTGTTATATTTTACCGCAAATTCGTCGTTAACCGTAATAAAATACAATACTGTTATCACCGCTTGATTACCACACACTAAGCTAATAGTTGTATAGCAAAACCCAACAATGATTCATGAATATGAATGAGTAGTTGACACACAGCCACGTCAGGGCAAAGTCCTCTTAATTAGATCTAATAAATATCAGAGCTTTTACTAGAAATATGAATTAAGAATTTCCGTTAAAAATGTAGGCATTTTCCAAATTATTTGCTTCATTTTGTACAATAAATGCTAAACGTATGGAACTATTTTACTGACTAATTTGAATTTGTCAAGTATTTGTTGATTCCTCCTGCTTTGACGGAATTTATGGGCTTTTTCTTCGAGATTCACGTCACATACAATATTAATAATATATATCGGTTCAAGTTGGCGAATTGTACATTTCTAATTCTCTTAAGAAAAAAAATCAAAAGGATTATGACTTTGAATTGAGAATATCTTTATGATTTAGATCTTCTTTAAGCTTCGATTCGAGGATTGCGAGTTAATATTATATTCGTTGCTTGGCCAATTTAAAGATCTT
>LR737382.1:21265572-21338932 GCA_902655005.2 Marronus borbonicus
AAAGATGTTCTATGGATTTCTGAAATCAATTAGACAGGAGAAAGCACAAGAAATACATCATCACATAAAAAGTAAGAATGGAAACATTTTGACAGATAATAGAGAAATAGTAGCTAGGTGGGAACAATTTTTTCGAGAGCTGTTGCAAGATGAAAGAGACGAAGAAAATAAGAAGGAACAAGTGAGAAGAGAGAAGGTTGATAACAAAGAAGTAGATGAAGAAATCAGCATGGAAGAGTTAGAAGAAGCAATAGAGAAACTAAAGAATGGGAAAGCCCCCGGAAGTGATAAGATAACAACAGAAATGTTTAAAAACATGAGTATGAGAGGAAAACAAATAATGTTAGACATATATAAAATCATATGGAAAGAAGAAGAACTACCAAACGAATGGAAAAAAACGCTAATTGTGCCAATATATAAAAATAAGGGGGATAGAAGACATTGTGACAATTATAGAGGCATATCATTAGTAAACACTGCTATGAAAATAATGGAACGAATACTAGACAAGAAAATAAGAACAGCAATAGAAGATACATTTGAAGAACCACAAAGTGGGTTCATAAAAGGCAAGAGCACGCAAGACCATGTTTTCTCTATTAAACAAATAACACAAAAGATGTCACAAGAACAGAGGAAATTATTTTTGGCATATATTGATTTGGAGAAAGCATTTGATAGAGTACCAAGAGAGAAATTATGGGATATTCTGGAAAAAAGGGGCTTGAATAACAAATTAATACGACTCATACAAATAATATACAATAACAACGTAAATGCTGTCATCTACAATAACACCGAATCGGAAACCTTCAGAACAACAGAAGGTTTGAGACAAGGAGGAAGCTTGAGCCCAGTCATGTTTACTACGTACATGGATGAAATACTTAAAGAATGTACCAGAAGAAGTAAAAAACTTACAATAGGATATATGAACCTACAGCGGGTGGCAATCTCAGAAGGCGCATTCGCAGATGATGTAGTACTGATGGCAAAGAACGAACAAGATCTACAATTAAATTTAGATATATGGAACTCTGTACTGAATGAGAATGGAATGAAAATAAACAAAAATAAAACGAAAGTAATGGCAATAGGAGAAGAACCAGTATTAATGAAGATACAAATTGAAGGGACAAAAATAGAACAAGTAAAAACTTTTCAATACTTCAATTCAAATTGTAACCCCCAACAATTGATGAAAGCGGGTCGCAAGAAGCTGATATTAATAAAAGAATAGAAAAGACAACGAAACTGTATTATGCTATGAGCAGTAGATTTATAAATAAAAAGGAAATATCTAGTACAACAAAAATGAAGATATTTAAATCTATCTACCGACCGATCCTAACGTTTGGCTGTGAATCATGGATATTGAACCAAAAACAGAAAAGTAAAGTACAAGCTGCTGAGATGCGATATCTGAGAAGAGTACGAAGAGTTACCAAATACGATAGAATGAAAAACGAGGACATAAGAAAAGACCTAGAGATAACGCCAATTTTAGAATTTATTGAACAAAGACAACTAGGATGGTGGGGACATCTACAAAGGATGAGCAGTACAAGACAACCGAAAAAAATATGGGAAGCAAGAATTGCAAGGAATAGAAGAAGAGGTAGACCAAAACAGACATGGAATATGGTAATTGCAGAAATTTTGAAAAAGAAAGGTGTAACATGGACAGATGCAGCTAAGATAGCAAAGGACAGGGCGAAATGGAAGAAATTTGTGGACAGCTGAAGAAGAGATACTGCCTACACCGTTTAACGGTAGACAGGCTTTGGATTATATATATATATATATATTTTGGTTGTAAGAATTGTTTGCGTAAGTATAAATAAAAAAATTGCGAATATTATTTTTCATTTTATCTGATTAATTTTATCTTCTGGGGCTACTGAAAGTTCTTCTTCTTCCGTTATTTTACTTTCAAAATTTTTTTTTTTAATTTTTTAATTATTTTTTCCAAACCAAGCTTTTTACAATGTAAAGTAAAAAATATATACACTTTTGAGAAATTCCGTTGATTCTCTTGTACGCATCTCGTGAGTTAGTTTGATTGTAAAGTGCATTTCGTTAGAGAAAAGTAAGTTTACCACCATAGACGAAAGTGTTGTTTTATCGTGCATGTTTCTAATTTTTTTTTTATACTCGCATATGATAGAGTTCTTTGTCTATCCATGAAGCTGCAGTTTGCACTATGCCTACAATTACGGTGTTCCTTATCCGGACTTTTAAAAATAACTCCCGCCCAAAAAGGAATTCAACAATGACGTCACTAACACAGAAACAGACATGCGCAATACGATTCGCGTTGTTGCCACGTTGTATTTCATTTTAACTTATATTTTTAGGTATATATAAAATTATAGTTGAAATTGATAACCATATATAGTGAAAAAGAAGTTGTTTTTGATCGTAAACACGTGGAAAATATAAATTATAGGTTAGGAAAACGGCAACATTGCAATTATAGATCATGATTGGTGGAGTAAATTGGCGGCAAAATCTCCATGTTTAAAATCCATTTATTTTGTTGAAATAAACTATCTAAAGGAGAAGACAAATTGAAAATATTGAATTGCTTTTTTTATAAGTTTAATCAATCAAATACAATTAGGTTTATAAAATTGAGGGAACATGCCCATTGTATTCGGTGGTGAGGTTGAGGTAGCATTATAAAAGTGTATGTTCAGTAGTAATTTTTTAGATTTTTCACATCAGTAAGTAAATAAAAAAAGTATTTGTTAGATCGAAAAATTATATCTAAAATAATGTTCACATAATGTTCAAAAACAGAACAGAATATTCTTTACATTTCGATTTTAATATAATTGAAATAATATATCTAGAGTATGCAACCAAACTGACAATTACATTAAAAACAAGGCCTACAATCATTAGTACTATAATCTAAAAATAATAATAGCAAGAACTGTGGCACACAAAAGTATAGGCACACTCCGCACCTCACAAACTTAATAAATCAATTAATCCGGTTCGGCCGTTTCGAGGATGCGTGGAATCTCCATTCGGTCACCTGTTGAGAATGAGGATGAGTGAACATAATTTTTTTCTTCAGTATAGTTGGTTTTAAAAAACTAAGATTCTCCTTATTACCTTTAACCCTTAGGTAATAATGTACTAGATTAGATTAGATTAGATCACTACCTGAGGTGGTTCTTGACCTATCCCACTGCAAGCTTTTCAGATCTATTGTCATTCCTCTCTCATCAATTACATTAGCTCTGCTTTCTTCGATAGATTTAGCAGTCTTGTGAGTGATCCTTCTACAGAGGATTCGGCTTTTGAGTATTCCGAGCCCATTTTTGAGAGCCGTACTCCTGCCAGTGCTATACATTCCCACAGCACATGGATGGCAATCTCTTCTTCCACCTGGCAGAATCTACATGGTGGTTCCTCTGTCAGGCCCAGATTGCCCATGTGTTTCTTGAGCATATAGTAAGCCCACAATTGTTCTAACAGATTTCCTGCCTCTGTTCAGTAGGTGCACTGTAAATGTAGAGCTGTGACCGATCAGAAATTGCTTAGCCTGTCTCTAACCTGGAATAATCTTCCACCAGTCTTGGGATTTCCTATCTTTCATTTGAGAGCACTGGTCGACTTTCAATTTCAAATTCGCCTATGTAGAGTCTAACGCTTTTATTACTGCTTGACTGTCTGAATAGATAGCAATAAATCGATAGTTATCTGCTTGCCAGCCTAATTCTTCAATACACTCCAGTACTGCTACTAGTTCGGCTTGAAATGCTGTGGCGCTTTGAATTAAGCTTAGTGATTTAGATGTTTTAGGTCTGCTGCCACAAATTCTGACTTCGATTCCATTCTTTATCTTTAAGCCGTCTGTGTTAATGTACTAAATGGTAAATAAAACAAAACTAGATAGTCATATCTATTTATTCATGTTGTTAAATATCAAAATAAAAAATTCTTTAGCAATTTCAGATTTAATACCACTGGACAACATTATTTACGTAATTATTGTATAATTAACTATTAGACTAATGTGAAACACTGCATTCTGATTACATGCATGACTTGACTACCATCTATTCTCTACCTCGTGACAAATTCCACAAGACAATTATTGATTTATCCATTTGATGACATTAAAGTTAATGTTTCCATTATAAGTTAACATTGAGTTCCACAGATATGAAATTGTAATACAAAGTTGAAACGGAAGGAATGTCAAATAAGTCGGGAATAATGATACGATAAACACAGAAAAATCATAGATTATTCATGCGCTTATTCCTTTCGGTATTTCTAATGTCCTTTTCGATTTCAAAACGTCGTAAGTCAGTTCTTTGAAGGAAATCTTGTTTATCTAAATACCTGGAAAAGAAGGATGTTTTACAATAAATTTAGAAAAAATGCAAATACATACCCATCTTTTCCTTTATTAAAAGTGCTTAGTTCTTCTCCTATATTTTCTTCCTTTTTAAACTTCTCCCAATCTAATTTAGATTTTTCTAAGGTAGTGATCTTCTTTTTTTTTCCTATTTCATTTAAAAGTGATCCGATGCCACCACCTCTTCCCCGACCACGTTTTGACGGATCGGAACCGGAGGGTATATGCGATAACCTGCCAATAGCAGAGTTTACAGGTACTTCTTTCTCAACCTTTACTTCTTCACCGGCAAATTTAAAAATTTCAGTAACTTTAATCTTCTCCGGTACCTTCTTTTGTTCTATATTATTATTTTCTTTTGTATCATTGCTTTTAATCATTTGTATATTCGTGGGTTTTGTTTTAAAATTTGTTTCTTTTTTAAAGGATGCCCATAAGTCTTCCTCCTGTTTTTTCTTTTCTGCTGCAGTCAGTTCCGGTTTTTCAGATGTACTTTCATTAGATTCTAGAATAGGATAGCTTCGTATACAGAATTTTTAAAATGTACTTAATAGTATACCTTTATCATTTGTAACATCCTTTTTCAACTTCTTCCTTGATTTTGAAGTTTTCTTTTTTCGTTTCGAAGTGCTACGTGTACCTAATTCCTCCTTATCTGACAATGGATCCTCAACATCGCCTTCAGATTCCGCTTCAGAAACTACTATTCCGGGGGCACTTTCCGGAATATAATCTTCATCACTTGAATCACTATCATCAGGATATTCCGTAGAGTCCATCTTCAGCAGTAAAGGAAATTCGTCAATATTACTTCTCGAACAACTAAAAGAACGTAGTTTTAAGCATTTTAAATGTGGGTACTTACTGTATTTTCAAATAAATGAAAAGGGAATATAATACTTACGAGATATTAAATTACAAAAATACCTGTAGAACAAGTTCCCTTTAAAATGGCATTTAGGGTGAAGCCAACGTTGAAAAAAAAAATTGGTGAAGAACTTAGGAATTTTTAGAAATTTAATGATGGCAAGCCACTTTTATCTGACTTTTAGTGGTTGATATTGCAGGAAACTGTAGTATTCATTTCCCGATCTGTCAACGAACTGTCATTATGTCGTGTTACCTACTATTTGTTAATAAATGTTGAGATAGCATTTTGTAAAAATGTGATACGCTTACACTTTAAGTTGTAAACGTAAGTTAAATATACGAAACTTTAGAGCGTAATTCATTAAAGTGGTATATATAATTTTTCAGTAAACAGTTTTATTTACAAATTGCACGATACTAATTATCATTGTTGTAGTTTTTGGGGGAGGCAACCCAAGTGCACTATGAACAACGTAACATATAGGAATAGTAATGGAACGTGAATTGAAGGCCCACAGCAGAGGTGATAGAAATAGATACACAGCAATGGACTCATGGAAGTCAGTGATCGGGTTCCAACACCCCGAACCATTAAATACCTTTGCTAAAATGTGGTATCACGTTTTTCTGTGGGCCTTGTTTTCATCGATTTTTGTTCATACTGTAAGTCCATATTTCTATTTCGTTACTAATTGCTAAAATTATTTTTTTAAATTTTTTTCAGGTTGCTGGACTGATAGCATTTCTTACACTACGAAAACATAAATTTGGCAAATTTTTTCCAATCCTAATACTATTTATGGGTGTTGTCACACCAGTTATGTCCGGTATTATAAGCAGTGCAGTTATAGCATGCGTTTACAGATATTCGAGTTTACCAATGCAACCTTCATATGCTCTACTTTGGGGAGTTGGTCAGACTGTGTTATCGGCTTGTATTGGATTCACTCGTATTCTTGCCACACTGTAATAAAGAACATTTTGATAGTGGGTTAATGGTACCAAATAATTTTTCAATAATTCGAACTAAATGTGATGGTGCTATAAGCATAAAATATATAGTACAGATATTTTATATTATTTCTATTATATAATTTTTTGTATTTTATTTAATGTATATTCTATTTAGTAGAAATTGTAAAAAATACACTTCTTGTAGTTTAGGGATATTTTGTATATATTGCACTGTAAGATAGTACATGATTATAAAAATGATGGCGCCTATATATATTTTTTTATTTACCTATAAATGTCAATAAATTTGATAATTTAAATTTTAAATTAAACGAGAAAGAAATTGTACTTTATGTTTTTGTTTACAAAATAAACGTAATACTTATATTTCCTTTGATAGTTACTTGCTTTAGATGTACAGTACATTTAAATTTTCCGCCTAAATTATGGGAATTAAATGTGTTACGGATTGGCATTACTGGAACTGGAAAAAAGACGAATTCGAATTAAATAGAGTTACGTATAGTATCTCTTCAGATTATTTTGTATATTTTTATGTAAAAATTTAAATAAATAATTAACAAGTGTACAATTGGTTATATAAAAATTTATTGTCCATTTACTGTACCTTTAACTTTCTTCTGTTGGCGGCTTTAATCTACGTCAATGTCAGAAACGGCTGTCATGTGTCAAATGTTATGTTTACACCATACGAAAATATGTGTGTGGAATTTTAAAAACGGAAACAATGTCAGGCGTAAATATCTTGGAAAATGTTAAAAACAACGTCCAAAATAATCTTCCTTCCTATCAAGATATTGCCACGAAATTATTAAGCGACAGATTATTGTTAACGGCTCTGGAATTGCATACAGAACTCGTAGAGTCTGGTAAGGAATTGCGTATATTGAAAGACTTCTTCTCTAATCCGGGAAATTTCGAACTCCACACCTATGAGCATTCGTTGCGTACGTAAAACTCGAATTATCGTTACGATTTTCTTTGTAAATAGATATTCACTTATTAGCAAGGTCGGGCAGCCAGGCTACTCTGGACAGTTTGGATTTAACGAGATATTCCGAGGATGGAGAACAAAGTATTGATGAGCGGGTAGCCGTGCTGGAATTTCAATTACGCAAAGCAAAAGAAACCATTAATGCATTAAGAAATAATTTAACGGTAGCCACAGGTATGTCGCTCGCAAATATCTAAACGTATTGGCTATCATCTACATGTGTTTGCAGAATCAGAAAACAATACACCAAACAAATGTGCCCTATATCACTTAAATCCAGAGAACATTAAACCTCATGAACAAAGAGCTTTAAACTACCTTATAAATGAATATCTTTTAAGCCATGGATATAAGCTGACATCGATTACATTTTCGGATGAGAATGAAAATCAAGATTTCGAAGACTGGGATGATGTCGGTTTGAATATTTCGAAACCTCCAGAATTGTTAATGTTATATAGAGAAGGCCTCAAACAAACTGGTCATACTTTGGTTACCGTAGAATGTCAGACAGATGGTTTACAAGATTATGATAATATCAAACAGAATCTTAACGATACGGTTTGTATAAAAACATTTTTAATTTCTTTAAAATAAGAAAAATACGTTTAGGTTGTGCAATTAAATGAGAAGAACGTAAAACTTAGTCAAATGGAATCTCAAGTAAGCGCTTTACAAAATGAAATAGTCGACTGCAAGAAACAGAATGAATTACTGTTGTATAATCAAAAAAATTATTTACTTAATGATAACATGAATGATTTACCAAAACAGACAATTAGCGTAAGTAGTAAAAATTCCACCATCGGAAGCAATTCTCCAGAACATTTTGAGATTATCGATAAAAGTAATTTGTTAAGTAAAACTGAGGAAGGGATCGTTTCATTGGACGATAATATATCAAGTAATAGTTTTAACGAAACTGATTGGAATGATGTTACAATTAATACTAACGAAAGTTATATTGAAAATATTCCAACGAATAATGAAAAGATCAGTTTACTGGATGTACTGGATGATAAAAGTAGGTAAGCATAGATTGTTAATGGAGATTTCGCTTACTGTTAAAATATAATGTCTGCACATTAAACATAACTCTTATCTGAAATAACTCAAATTTTCCAGGAATTTACCAACGTTATTAAAAAATGAAGTTCTAAGTTTATGTCCTGTGAATATTTTCCAAAAGATAGATAATGATGTACTAAATGACATATTAACGAATGGGGTTCCCCCAAACAAAATCGTCGACATCTTGTCTCAAAGTTTACTAAGGATCATACCAAATATTATTCTAAATAAAAGAGAAGAAGCCGTCCCGTTACTTGCAAGCGCTGTCCTTCTGTGTAATGATTCCTCTATGAGAGACAAATTGCTGCAGCAGCTGTTTAATTTGAAGAAAAAACCGTCTGAATCTGAAAGGACGTTAATTTTACTAGGTGAGTGTGTTAAATAGTAGCAGCTGTTAAATTTGGTTACTCTAGATGTAGAGATTTTATCTACTATAGTTGAGTGCAGACTTTCGCGGCCGTTGTCTACTGTAGAATAATCTTCCGGGTGTTGCCATATCGTTGGGTTTTTAAAGACTGACAGGAAAGGCTAGACTAATTGATCCCAGCAAACAAAGATCAAAGATCTTCCGAAACTGCACACGAAGGGCTATTGATGAGCTAGATTGCAAATACGGGAAGAACTACGTCGGTTAAACAGGAATCACTCAATGCGGAGTAAACGAATATCGACGGAACACGCAGTCAAGGTGGTCGATTATGGTATTAGCCAGAGCCATCCACTGCTACAATGGTACGCGAGTCTTTGGAAACTTCAACTATGAAAATGAAAAAATCGGCAAATCCTGAAGGTCAACTCTTCGAGAACGTTACCGAAACAACCATACCATAACGGACATAGCCCATCAGACCGGAACAAGCATAGATCAATAGAGCAAAACGAAAATGAGGTATATAATGAGGCGCAACGACATTAATCTTTAGAAATTTTGTCAAGAAACTGATTGCATGAAAATGGCAACATGGCAAGACCTGGGAGATTCTTCTACAGTACTACTAAACTACTACTAGCGGAAGCTGTCTATAGAAAATACCATGTACTAATAATTTAGATATAGAATGTTATTAACATATGTGGTACTTCCGGTAGTTTGAATTGTGTTGCAAGATGTTTGCTTTTTTTTTTGTTTGACTAGGTATAACAGCGATTGCTAAGTTTTCTCGAGAATCCTTAGTCGAAAACGAAGTTCTTCCACAATGTTGGGAACAATTAGCTCATAAGTATCTGGAAAGACGTCTTCTCGTGGCCGAATCGTGCGTTGCCCTAATTCCATACGTATCTGTAAGTCGCCTTGCACTAGCAAATACAACGTTATTCTTTAGCATTTTCCAGGATAGCATAAGAAATTCCCTTATATTATCGATGCTGCAGCAGATGCTGGAAGATCGAGAAGATGCCGTAAGAAACGTAGTCGTGCATGCCTTATCGTTGATGGTTCTGCTCTGCGTCGATAAAGACAAGTACAGCCAATGCGAAGAATTAGCATTTTCCGTTTTGAAGGATTCCAGTCTTACAGTCGTGACAAGTGATACTCAAGTTCTGTTTCCAGTATTAGCTAAGTGGTCTTTAGAATTAGGTTTGTTTTCTTTCTAAATGGGCGCAATTTATGCGAGATTTACCGCCTTTCGTGTTGCAGGTTATCTAAAAACGCGTTTACTTAAGAATTTATTGCATAAGTTGAACGATTACTTAAAGATCATCAAACAGGAATCTCCATCGAAGTCGAACAGTTATTCCGATCTCGTTGTGAAGTTGTTGGTGATCCTAGACCATTTGGTGCCACATGTTCTTATGTACGTTATTAATGTGACTAATGTGATAGATAGGACTCAGAAGGATGCTAAAATGGAAATTAGTAAGTATTGCAAATTGAACTATATAATATTAATAAAATAAATTTAAGTAATATTTGGCATGTAAATCAAAATAATGGTTTTAAGTTGTAATTTAATCTACTGTGGATATTAAAATTCAAACACTAAGAAAGTTCTCATTGTTAGGGCAAGACTTATTGAACTTATGCACGAGTTTAACAAATCCAAGTCATTTCACCAAGCCTGAGGTTAATGTCGGAGCTATTATCTATGAATTCGATAAACTAATTGAAGAAAATCCAGAAGCATCATGGTCTGAGATGGATTGGCTCTTAGATAACATGTTAGTAAACATATATTGTTATACTTAAGCTCCGGATATTCGTTGCAAGGCTACTATTATTTTACAGCTGCATACAGTGCTATATCCGTATTAAATTATTGGAATTTTAATACATATATACCGTACAACATTGGCCTTGCAACAAATATCCGGAGCTTACCTATACTTGTTAATATTCTCACTTTTAACGTTTCAACTTTAGCATTCCAGATTTATTAAACAACCTAAGCCATGTAGAAACAACAAGCTACGTCCAAATGCAGCATTTCATCGATCTCTTCTCGCATTTATGTGTCGTATTCGGGAAGCATTTCACCCAGCATAAGATCGCACCTATATTTAAGGTGCACATCGAAAATTTGGAACAGATTCTCTCTAACTTCAATCAGTATTGTCCGAGCTTAAATATTATTCCTGTGTATTTGGTGTCTGTCTTGAGTAACTGTGATAATGGCGACATTGGAACTATCCTGAAGAAATTCCTTTGCGCTCTACCTTTATGCGGCACTCCGTTAGATTGCTTGGAGATGACTGTGAAAGGATTATGTCATAAGGGGTTGCAGGAAATTGTCGTCGTTAGTTTGTGGGAAGCCGTCGTACATCAGCGCCCTCTGGTGCGTGCCGCGTCCGCTGGATTATTTTCTTCGATTATAAAGTTATGTAATGAAGTATTGTTATCGACTAAGATTACGGCTGCTATAGTTACATTGGCTAATGACAGTGATATGTAAGGATAATGTTATATATCGTATATAGTTAATATTTATTTTATTAATTTCAGTTTAGTAAGAACTGCAACAGTTCCAGCGCTCGGTTGTCTCATTACTGACTGTAAAATCAAAGAAGTCCATGATAAGGCGTATATGCAATTGGAAACATACCTCTCTGATACTAATGTTCTTGAAAATCATACGTTGATCAGGCAATTGATTGTTACTTTGGGAAATATAGTGCTTAGTTGCAAGATTACTTTCAAAGATGAAGGTAATTATGGTACTAGATATCATTTAATATTCACATAACTTTGATCGCCGGTTTTTGTAGTGATATTTCCGAAATTACATTATCTAGCGTCGTACACGTACCAGATGACAAACCAAACAAGGAAGGTAGATATGGCTGCCGCTTTAATTGAAGCATATTCGAAAATTTTGTTATGTGGAACGTTAGAATCTTTCAAAGTGACGAATTATATTTTACCTGGATTACGGTATGTATTACAGATTAACGATTATTGCTGATTACGCAGTAGTTTATTGGTCCCCAATAAGCCTGCAGACTCATGTTTATTCGTCTCATGAGAGCGTCTTCGTGTTGCCTACTGGTTTCCCCGAGAATCGACAAAACACGAGTCTGCCTAGGTTCTGTTAATTTCGTGAAGCGCACGGAAATTGTAATCGTTTCCGCAGGCTTAGTCCCCAATTATCAAAAAAGTATTACAGTGAAAGTAGGATAAATATCGATGCACGTTATTGGTCGTAAATACTGTCATACGTATATTGCGCATTATAAAAAAGTTCCTTTAGTTTGTCTGCAAAATACCTTTCAACAGCCGCTATAACGTCATCATTGTCCATGAATTTTGTTTGCTTGGCCTACACTAACCACTCCGAGTAACCGGTGTAAAAATGTGCGCTCGTTGGACCTGCGTGCAGTTACACGAACGTCGTTCGTTGAGATCGATGCAGCTGCACTGGTGTAGTTGGAGTCTACGAATATGGAGTAAGTAATGTATACACCGAAATAAGTAGCGCAAAATCAAATTTTAGATAAGGAGAATATTGCAATAGTTGAATACCATCTTCGACAGCAAATGCAAATTTTTAAAGGGCGGTAGTAATAATCTAGCGGTGATGGAGGCAAAAGTGGAAAATAAATGGAGCCACTATTACGTAAGCAACTACTGAAACGCCACTAGGGGCGCTGAATATTGCGATGAAAAATGACGGGAAATAGTTCGTTCGCATTTACTTGGTGTAAGTTACACGACTACACATCTGTTTGCACTGATTACTCCAGTGACGTCATTTTGCAATATACTCAGTAAAAAGTGCAGCCCGAGCCAACAAAAGTTCTGAGTCGCAGCGAAAAACGTCTGCGCATTGAAAAAGTTAAGACCAATACCAAACCATCTCTAATAATTAGTAATGGTTAGCTTGTAAGAGAAACATACGTAAACCATTTTTACTTCGAATCTCAATTTTTGCACGCCATCATTATGCATCATCCTACCCAACCTTAGACAAACAAAAGATGAAATTAAATCCAAGTGGAAAAATATTTGAATATTATTCCTAACAATATCTTCGTTAAATTTTGTATCATTTGTTAAATTTCGACAAAAATAATTATTTCCATTCTATACATTTCAGATATTTAGAATTTATAGTGAAAGAAAATCCATCATTGCTGTCGCATTACGACGTAATTATGTCGATGAATAGGCAGTTAGAATCAAAAATGGAAATTCCACCGACTCAACATCA
The DNA here is from genome assembly GCA_902655005.2 of Marronus borbonicus. Classification (NCBI taxonomy): domain Eukaryota; kingdom Metazoa; phylum Arthropoda; class Insecta; order Coleoptera; family Scarabaeidae; genus Marronus; species Marronus borbonicus. The sequence goes on from LR737382.1 coordinate 21,278,507, forward strand.
CGTAGATAAGGCTAGTAGTAGAGTAAGTAATCAAAGTGTAGAGGATGTAAAACAAAAAGTCAGTAAAATTTTCAACAATCCGGTTGTAAATAAGTCGACCACATTACCAAATCTACAGGGAATTTTTAAGAAAAAGTAAATCGCATTTATATAGTTTCATAGCCGCCTCAATTACTTTTTATATAATACGAAAAAGAAAAAAAAACAGTTTAGAAATCTTATGATGCAGTTATTATAGCTATAGTGCCTTAAGATTAAAAACTTTACATGTTAGATCTTTTAATTTCCATACATTGACAATGATTTGTATATTAAGCATTAATTAATTAATTTTTGATATTCAAATAAGGTATTATTTGTAATAAGCTAAGCGCTCTATTTTATATACATACAATAATATTGCTATTGATTTAATTAATGTTCTTTGTGTATATATGTGTATGTCATAAGAAAGGATACTTCTGTCTTTAAATCTGTTCATATCTTGTATTTTACTAACTTTAAGCACCATGGTTGTGAGAATATCTGGACTAGTTACTTATTTTATACGTATATACAATATTATCTTGTTATATTTATACATCTACTAATATTTTATTATTTGTTACCAGTAAGATGTTGTCCTTTTGTTTCTTTTATATTAGATTTAATAACTTTTATGAACACCCAATAAATTATTACTGCATTTCTGAAACGTTTTTATACGTTCCAAAACCATTAAGGACGCCCAAAACTAATTTAACCTTCATAAGTTATAGACGACAAGAGGGTGAGATGGATCTCACAGCAATTTGGCCACAATACGTCAATTCTCTCTATGTACGGAAACCGTTTAGCCAGTCAATCAATCCACTGCCGTGGTGTAGGTTAGGACATTGCCGTTCGTCACCCAGCATTAACCTTCTAATTGGCGTCAGGGTAGAACATTTGCAGAGGAAGTGTTTATCGTCAGCTTGGCAACACTCGTGTCTTTTTTTAGCCAATCCGTCCGCTTCTTCGTTGCCAGGATTTTTAATTAGATGTTATAGAGACGCCCGGAAAAATAGCACTCTAGAAAGCTGCATTCACCTTTACAAAAAAAAAAGATAGATAGATGTCTTTGAAAGAATTGTGTAAATTTGCTGAAAAATTTGGACCATTCTTATTTGGTTATTCTGGATAACTGTTCGCGGTTAAGTCCAGTTAATTGCCTTCCAAGAAAATGTGCGATTTGCCATTGATAAGTTTCGATTGCACAGCGCCTAAGTTTTCACAGCCTGGGGTAGGACACCTTATCACTAGGTCAGCGAGTTAATCTACGAAATACGAAAAAAAAAACACTTGACGTTTCTTTGATAACATGTACATTAACGACTCCTATAACATATTCATATAACCATTATGCAATTTACATATTAAAAAGAATTGTTATATAAAAATAAATTGCACACTTTACAATTTGCTGTTTCCCATCAACAATTCTTTGGCAAGCTTCACGGCGTACAAAGAAGTTCCTGGAGCCGTGGTTACCCCATAGCCACCATGACCATAATTATGTACAATTTTCAACCTCCTACCATTTACGAGAATGGTATCCTTTTCAACTCGTACGGGATCACGGTGCGGACGCAAGCCGACTCTTTGTTCGATAAGCTCCGCGCTCTTCAAGCTCGGAAGTAAAGATTCACATCTTTCCCTTATCGATAGACCGTCATATTTGTTTATGTCTAAGTTATACGAATCGTATTGTCGACAACCGCCAAGTGTTACTGAACCAAACCCAGGGATTATGTAGGTATCGTAATCGGCGTAAAAGAATGTTTTAATCCATGGTGCTTTAACCTAAAATAATTCAATATTTAATAGATAAAATAAAGATTTAAAAAATAATTAGTAGCCTCTTATTGATACATTGAAAGCCAGTTGGTGTAAGCACAAATCCAAAAAAATTACAAAACGCTCACCCATCGACGGTGGGTACCGACGTAACGTTGGGCCGTTCAGGAGAATTCGACTTTCTCGTGCATGGCCGTTGCATAGTACAATGTACACAGTATACAAGGGAACCACATGACGAAGTCGGATTATGGTGAGCGGCCCAACGTTGGGTCATGACGCACCATCGCTGCACTCACCTTCAAAACTTGACCTCTCATAGGTACAATTTTATGATCGTTAAGCAAAAATTTCGCACCTAATCCAGTGCAATTGACAATAAGATCATACTTCGATGGTAAATCGCCGAAAGATTCGAGTTTGTAGTCTAAAAATTTCCCACCAGCATTAGTAAATTGCGTCGAAGCCCATGGCAAATACAAATCACATTGAGCAAGCACCGTCGTGAAGAAACTTCCATATTTCCAGTTTCCTGGACAAAGTTGTAACTCTTCTTCACTAGCAATTCTATAGACTGGTACTAATTTTTCAATATAGTGATTCTAGGATGGAGTATTGAAAATAAAGAGGAAGAACGCAACAAGATCAGCAACTTACTCTTGTGATGCTTGGATATGTGCTGGAGAAGATGTAACCTGATACCTGGGTTACTCCGGCTTTTGGAGCCTCAGGTGTTAATCTTAGTTCATCCCAATACTTGTAAGAATCGGTAATCCATTTCCTTCAAGAAATATTTTGGAAAAGGCAATAAGGACTAAGGTTATGTCTACGTTACTTTGTGATCTCATCGGTTGGCCCGCAGAAGCTAGTTCCGGGTCGGAAAAGTCCAGCTGCCGCGTAACTAGTTGTTCCTTTATAAAATTTATCGGCGATAATCGTTACGTTAACGTTTTTAATCTCTTTTTGTAGTTCAATACCGGTGGTCAATCCGATAACACCCGCACCCAAAATAGCAACGTTTAAATCGCTCATGTTTCGTTCTTAATTAATTGTATTATAATTATAATTATAATAATAATTAGCAAAACTGCAGCACGTTAACTACTGAAGTCAGTATGCATATATGTGCTAATCGGAATTGTTATCGTCAAGAGAGCACTTAAAATAATGCTGTAATATCATATTTTCCTATATTACATTGCTGGCATACAACAGACGAGTTTATCTATCTTGGCGGTCAAAATAAAACAGATTCGAGTGTGGAATAAATAGAAATGCGAAAATAAGCTCTTTTGCTCGAATAGAATTTGAACATACAAGGTCTGATGAATTTAACTCAAAGTATATATCACTGCACGTTGTAAAAATAAAATTGCATCACGATTTACAAAGTCAAACATATCACGTTCATTATCTAGTTTGTTTACTGATCTGAGAGGAATAATCAACCAATGAATCGAGGAAATCGAGAAGTAAATAATATGTAGTTGAGTGTAGGCTTTCACGACCGTAATCCATAGTAGATTCTTCACTTAGATAGTCAGCTTCTTCAGACGATTTCTAAAGACAGTCTTTAGAAATCTTCTGAAGAAGCTGACAGGATGGTCAGTGAAACATCAAGTAAAATATTAACTACACGACATTACCCGAAAGACATTTCTACTATAAATAATATGTATTTTATTTAGCCAGAACTGCCAAGTGATTTACGAAACAACCTAAGCTTTATCCAGGCAGCAAAAAATTCAAAACCTTTTTAGGGACTAGTGACTAGGTCCTTCGTATCCGAAAGAACAGGGCGATAATATTAATTTCCATAAAATTAGTCATCCAACTCTAGCTTTACAGCTAATATTATTCTCGAATTGATGAGTCTTACGCGTCTATTTGAAAGAGAGCCAAATTATCGCAGACAATGGGCGTAGGTCCCAAAGCAGATTTGTAAAAGGTTGTCGTGTTTCTCAAGGTCTCGCTTTCGGCCCCATCCCTTTCTTGATTTTCACGAGTCACTTACTAAGTTGCTTAGAAAATAAATAAATAAATAGTACTACTCCGGAAGTTACAGAATGCCAGTTCTTCAAGAATGACTGTTATGTAATGTTAGAATCTTCACGAGCAGGGTAGGGGAATTTTGCAGCGACTCGACAGACTCGTATTTATCCGACTCACGGGAGGGGGTTCGTGTTGTCTACTGGTTCCCCCGAAAGTAAGTCTGTCTAGTCGCTGCAAAAATTCCCTAAATCTTGGGCAGTCCTAATCATATCAAAAACACAAACAGGTATAAAAAAAAGACATCTAGAAAAGTGATAATGTACAGGAAAATGGAACATTAAATATAATTTTTTATTATACAGGGATGTTTCATCTTAAATAGATCAGCGAAGGAATTATTCTCCTCATATGCACATACTCAGAGAACACCTTGTAATATTTTTCAACCTAACATCAATCAATACATCTTGGAATTATTTAATTAATTTGAATGGGTTTATAGACAGATTGTAGGTACATCCTGTATATTCAAGATGCTCTTGAAAACTGCGTCGTTTTTGTTTTTTACGAATCCTATTTCACTTGTTTTTACTATTTACGACGGAAAAGAACTAGCGCTTAACTGACAGGATGCCCGCACCCATTGGGCACGATAAAATCTTTAAAATTATTAAATTTTATTGCTCGATTTGCTTGATATCGATTCCAGGAAGTTGATTATTTTAGCCGTAGAAGCCTCATTTTTAACGTCTGGGCTATGTATTTCTCTATTTTATTACAGTACTTTTATCTTATCTATTCGGATTTATAATAAAACTAGATAATTTGGATTACGATTATCACGGTAAATACCGAAGATATCGATTATTTATGTTGCTTTAAGACCCAGATCGAAAAGCGATATATTTTACGAATCGGATACAACGACTAGCATAGTAATTAATAAAATATGGACAAAGGACTAGCTGAAACGCGTACGTCAATACCTCTTTGTTAATGATAATAAATTCCTTAATTGTTTGAATATAACAATGAAAGTTATGCGTAGAATTCGTTTTTGAAGATCTACAGTAGAATGCCAATATTAAAAAAAAAAACATGCTTTCACGGCAAACCAGTTCTTTTGTATAATATTGATTCGCATAATACATTATTACGCAACGATCAAAAATACAAACGTTGTCACAGAATCTTTGCAAAATAGTTGATCCAATTAATTGTTTCGTATAAGGAACTTTATACCTAAATCGCCTTGTCCTCAGTTATCAGAAGAATTATTTTCAAGCTCCTGGTTCTATAAGTTGCACGTCTTTTGCGGGCAAATTTTGACGAAAATAGGAGCTGGAGCAAAACAATAACATTAAACATGATAATCTCCCCCAAAGTAACCCAATTATCTTGATTTTGACCTATTTTACCTCAACAAGAGGATAAACTGCATTAAACTTACCACGTGGATACCAACGTACCCAAGCAGATAATTTTATAGTAGGCGTTGTGCTATTTTAAGATTTAACATATAGACCGTCCTACATATGTTTACCATGAGACATTTTGGAAGTAATTTTTATTCGTATTGATAATATTTTGCTATTGATCTTATAATTTCTTGTTCAGTAATAATATTAATTATAAATAATTATATTATCGGTAGGTATTAATAATAACTTTGTTCCAACACATATCAGCCAATCAAATAACGTTTGACTAGTTCATTCACTTGGAATGGACCTTACAGCAGAAGGCTATTCAAAATGTACCCGGACCCACTTTTTTTTATATTGGATATCTCTAAAAAAATTCATGACGACATCGTGTGAGTAAATTAATTAACCAAGGTAGAAAAATGTTTATTAAAAAAACTGATACCAACTTCATGCTAAAACCACATCCTCAGTCTTATTATTCTTGCCTTTTAACATGAAACCGGTACAAATTCACATTTTTTAATAAAGGATTTGTTAGAACCAGATCAAATATTCTTTCTACTTTCTTGATTATATTTTTTAGTGCTTCAAGCCTCTCGCAATAGTTACGAAATAATTACTCACGATTAACCGATCTGGTATATGTTATTAGATCTTCTATATGTTGTAACATTGTTAATTTTGGACTATAATTCTGGAAAATTACAGTAATTTAATATATTACAATGCATTATTTTTGGAGGCGTGTGTATCTTAACTTCAGGTTTAAGTTTAAAAAAAATCTTAAATCTTTTTTTGGGATCAATGGAGGAATAGGATTCCAAGGCAAACATTTTAGACTTTTTATATCATAAATACTACAATTTCCTTGTATAGACTCCGTACGATAAATATTATATTATTTCAGTTGGTTTTTTTAAAAGTTTCCTTCTTGAAGATCATATCACCTATGATTCAGTACAAAAACAGTGGTCAGGATTTCCGTCATATACGTAACAACAAATTCTTATGAAAAATTAAAGCGGAAGTGGCTTTACCTACCAATTCTTATGAATTATAACAAAGTAGTGCAATAAGAACACAAAAACAACTAAAAACAAAGAAACAACTTATCAAACCCACTGGTTCTTTTTCAGACACAGATTTATTTTTGAAGTAGTAATTTAATGTCCAATTTCCTCTATAATTTCATAAAATGTAGTACTCTAAAGGAAAAAAAGGAACAATTACTTTAAGAGCTCTAAATTTACAAAAATACTATTCACAAACGTATTAATGCGAGATTGCTATCTATTTGAAATATATATTTTTAAATTTTTAATAAAGTAAGTGCAACATTGGCTAACATAAAGGAAACAAAAATATGTGCAGATAAAATAAAATAACTGGTTCCTTTATTGTGTACGTCTTTTCCGAAGCTGCAAATATTTCTGTAAAACATAATTAATAAGTCTACATTAGCTGTATTGTAATCCTACCACTTTTCCTTTGCTCTTGAGAGGGAAACACAAATATATGTATTATAATGTACTTACATTATAATGCGTTACATTTAATGTACAATGTATAGTTTTTCATTAAATGGTATAAGTAATACAAATATTGGTGCTTTCAACTAGTTGGATCTGACGAGCTGATTAAAATGCTACAGCAGTCCTGTACTAAATGTTGGTATAGATTCTTCTACAGTCAGTCCTTGGCATGTTAAATGTAAATAAATTAATATATTGTCGTAATTCAGTTAATACACGGATCTAAAGTAAAACAGTAAATGGCAACAGAGTTAAGAATAAAAGAAAATAGCAAAAACAGCCAAGGTGTACGTTAATATTGTCTATGTAAACACATACATCACAAATTTTCTATATTAATCTATGTACAAATGATATAACAGAAGGCCCTGCAGAATCAGATCATTAAATAGAGATAAAATAATTTACATTTACAACTGAGCGGACTGAAATCTTTTTTGTTGTGTTCTCAATAGAAATAAATACATATATAATGTCCTGTAAATGAAAATTTTAAGTCATCTAGAAAGAGAGTAGTAGTACAACACGACGTTATGCTCAATCATTGAGCCAGGGATGTTGAAGACACTGCGCAGCAGTCGCACGTAAGTTAGGATCAAAGTCAAGCATTGGTTTCAGAAAGGTAGTAAATTCTTCAGCGTCTTTCCGGCTCCACTCGTACTTCTCGGCTAGGACGTCTTCAAGACACCATGGTTTCAACCCTGTGATATGCCGTAGTTCGGACTTCCTGGTGAAGAACAGCCTGGAATTTTTGCCTTGCGCAGTAATCCTACGAGGTATTTCGCCTAATAATTCTATAATATGAGCTAAGTGGTCTTCGTCTCTGCTGTAGTCTTCTCCAGAATGAGGTTCAAATAGGTAATCTCCGGTTGCTAATTCGAATGCCATACAAGCGGTACTCCAAATGTCCGCTGACGTACCATAACCAGCCCCTAATAGCACTTCGAGCGAACGATACTGACGGGTCTGAATATCTTCTGTGAAGTGTTTATCTACCCAGCAAGCGTTGCCTAAGTCAGCTATCTTCACTTCGAAATCACATTCTACAAATGCAGGGTCCAATTCAATTTTCTCGCTTTTCGAGGTAATTGAAGGACTATCATCTTCCGACATATGTGAAACAGCCTCACCGGAGCCCTCTATGATTGTTGAAGCTTGAGTTTCACCTCCGGCTAATTCATCCACACAACCATTTGGAAGTTTATCTTCGGTTCCATCTGGAGTAATATCGGGACTTAAGCTTGCACCGTTACAATCAGACTTATCACCATTCATATCTCCATTTTCCTTAACCTTTTTTTGTTCTTCTAACTCGATAATTTGTTCCATTTGTTTTTTTAGCAATTCGTTTTGTCGCTTTGCTTTCTTCTTCAGTTTTTTCTTTTTATTCTTACTCATTTTTCCTGTTCCCTGAATCTCTTGCACGGGAGCTGTACTGATTAAGGAGGTTGGTAGTTTTATTCCAAGTTGATGCATTTCAGCTGCCTCGCAAGCTAGCCGTCGGATATATTCTTCACTAACACAAACCAAGACGTTTTCAGGTTTAATATCTGTATGAATAATTTTACATTTCGAATGCAAGTAATCTAAGCCTTCTAGAACCTGTCGGACAATAGTGCGAACATTACTACGTGGAATGCCACGATAGTTCGATTTAATAATTAACTTCAATAGGTTATGACCTAGAACTTCGAATACCATGCATACATGTACTCCATTGACCCCACTTATTTTGAAATCATTTAATAGTTGAACAGTTTTGTTTCGCTTTGGATCGGATGGGTCTGAATCTCGAACTGATTTTAAAATTCTAATTTCATCAAGGGCAGTTTCTTTGAAATGCTGGGCAGATTTTACAATTTTCAGTGCTACGAACCGCTTCTCTTCCAAATCCCAACATAACCAAACAGTGGAAAAGTGACCCCAACCCAGTTTTCTCGTCACATGGTAGCGGCCTAAGAAGAGATCGCCTATTTTGACGGGATAGTAACCACCTTTTCGGTAATCGCTGCTATCTTCCTGTTCCTCCTCTTCGCTTGTATAAGGCTCGTCTGGATCCGCAATGGTTTCATTGCTAGAGCTGTGAGAAGGCTTGAGACGGGAATTATTACGGTTTCCTCCCCCCTGACCATTTAACTCATCGTTCTTCCCTTTCTTTTTGCCAGGCTTGTGTCTCTTCTTTTTAGCTTGAATCGCTAATACCCTCCTATTTACGTCTAATTTGGAGCTCATTTGAGATTACTTTTGTACGTTTAGAAACTTAAAACGAAATGTCAAGTGTCTATCATTTCATTGGATACACTTTTGTTTGATTATGGCTGCCGATTCGACACACAAAAAACTAAACACTAACAGCGAGAGGCACACCGCACTGCTCTCCACCACTGACCTCAGCTTAATTCCGCTTGAAATTAGCAACAATTCCGCTCGGTGGTAATTAACATAACATTAACAAAAAAAAGTACTTATCCCTTAACGCGTACGATTTGTAAATATTCCATTACCGACTGATCTCGATTGAGGAGATATCGATAAATCCTCATTCAAACGCTGACCATTGCAACACGATAGTTTACAGCAGATAGGTTGGCTGCGCTGCGTAAATAATTTCAAACGATTTAAATGGAGGGAATTTAACGGTTCGTGCGTGAAGCTTGTGTGGACCTTTAAATTGTTTTTTGTTTCCATCTAAAATGTCGCAACCTTCGGTTATAAACTATTTTAGTACTCGCAAACGACTTGCCCACGACGAATTGAAGTCTTCCAGTGCGAGAAAGGTTTTAATTTTGGATAATGAGAGTGTGCAACGTGCTGCAAATAATAACCCTTGTGCGGAGCCATTTAAAGAGCCTAAAATAACAACCACATCGTCGGAAGTTCGTCAAATCGTAGTTAAGAAAGTAAATAGTAGAAGCATGGCGAAGAAACCGAAACAAAGTAGAATTAAGAAAATTAAACAGATACCGAATCAAACAAATTTACAAACGCTTCCGATTAACACAACTTCTATGGAATCGACTCAACGTGAGGTAACTAATGTTACTCCTAAAACTGAGCTGCAGAAGGAACCTATTCACGTTACGCCACCGTCAACACCAACTAAACGTGTGAATGCAATGGATAAAGTCAAGCCGCTGGCAAGAGAGTTATCATTTAACGAATTAAAACAAAGGATGTCTCGCAGTTCACGGTTAGCCGAGCTGAAAGCTTCAATTAGTAAGTTTAAACAATTAGAATCAAAATTAGAAGAGGCAGAAAAGAAAACCGCTAAAATTGAAGATTCCCCAAACTTAAAAAGTTTCAAAACAATTGAACTTGAAGTTGCATTAAGGCAAGTATTGCATCTAAAACATCGAATTTTACTGTTACGGCATGATTTACATGAATTTCACCTTAATTTTTTTTTTATTTATAGCCCTACAAAAACTTTATCTCCAGAGAAGGTGTACCTAAGCCCAAAAAAGAATATAACAGTCAAGAAGAATTTGCTAAATTTATTAAGCCCAACAAAGAATGCTGTTGCGTTACCCAGTGTACCCGCGAAATTACAAATACTGGAGGTTGCAAGACCATCGCTTACGCTACCATTCAAGTACCGTTGTTTATTGGAATTCTTTAGAAATATTGATACGGTTATGCAGATCATGTTCAATCGAAAAGAAACTATCACCTTTAGAAAGCTAAAGCCAGCTGTAGAGGAATTATTCAAACGAAACCTTTATGAGAAGCATCTGAGTCAAATTAAATCTATTTATCCCAATGCGTTCAATTTTAAACAGGAGAAACTTAGAGCTTTTGGAGCAGGGCTACGCCAGGAACAGTGGGAGTTGGTTGTGGAACCGAAGATCGATCAAGAAACCATGTCGTCAGATATCCTATTGGAAAGACGGAGGAAATTCCATGATATCCTTCTTGAGAAAACTATAACATATCATAATGAATTTCTACTAACACTAGAACCACCTATGAATATCCCGATGAATAAATTAAAAAGGTGGCATCCTGAATTCAATTTGGAAACCTTACCGGACATTGAAGAAGCATCCTTGCCACAAGCACCACAAGAAGAGAAGTTTACAACAGGAAAAGATGTGTTGGAGAAGGCCAAATCCCTTTTCAACTGCAATACACGCATGGAAGAAGCATTGGCGAGATTGAAACAATCTAAAACCGCCGATGTAGCTACCGAAGCGAAGCCGCCTCTTAAACCTGGTTCGCTGTTGAAGGGTATTCCAAAATGCCTGCTTGAAAAAGTTCGCCAGAAACAAGCAGCGAAAGCGTTACATTCTATGACCAGATCTACAGACAAAGAAAAAGAAGCTCAACTGTATGGAAGATTGCCGGAGATCGCTAGATTAATTAGGAATTTATTTGTAGCAGAAAGAAAGAATGTTTTAACTCTAGATATGGCTCTAGATAAGTTAGGAAATAGTTTCTGTACACATTTGACTAAAGACGAAATGGAAACTCATCTAAGAACAATCTCAAAAGAAATTCCGGGTTGGTTAGATGTCCACAACATCCGGGGAAATACTTATCTTAAAATATCCAAAAATTCCGATCTTAGTCTCGTGTTAAATAAATTAAATATTTTAGCTAAAGACAAGATATCTTGATATACTATTATCGATTATGTGTATACTTGCATAAACTAGTTTTAGTAGAATGTATACATGTATGGCCTACTTTACAGTACGTAAGTAAAAAAAATTGATGATCATTTTCTTTTTGTATGAATACTTATTCACTATTGCTTTACTATAACTTGCGTCAATGTTTTTGTTTATGTATGTATGTCGGAATTGTTTTCATAACTAACTAGCACCAGCATGTGTAATACCAAAGTATTGATCTTATTATCTATTTTTTTATACAATTTACTTAATAAATATTGTAAGAATGATGGCAGCGATTGTTTGATGTTTTGCTTAATAAATCTTTTGCGAATGTGAAGTATTTGATAAACTAACAGTAATAAATTGCTCTATAATCGATTTAAGTGAGATTTTAATTTATCTTGTGTTTTAACAGATAACGAAATATGGTTTTTTTTTATGTAAGTGGTGGAACAACGTTAATTTCGAAGATTATAAAATATTTTCGTAAAATTGTAACATTTGAAGAGATTTTAATTATGTTATACGGTTAATTTTAAAATTGGCTGGTCACAATGACATCCTACCACTGTTATTCAACGTTCCAAATCATTTTAATGCAAAATTCCCTCTCCCAGGGAAAAAATATTATTTTTTTTAACAAAATGTCTCTTTAACGGAAGAGTTGGACGGTAAAAAAAAGGTAAAATAAATTACTAAGGTGGCACCCCCATTTTTAAATTTAAATGATATTTACCTTTATTTGAGATGTTAACAAATTTTATTTAGTAAAGAATAGTTAATGACTTCATCGTGTTCTTAAATCAAAAATCCCTCTTTCCCAGTAAAACCTTTACCCTTTTAGCATTAAAATTCTCGAAAAGGGGGAAATTCTTCTGAATGGAAACACTGCTGTCATTAATATTGATGGAATTATAAATGTAATTGTACCCTGAACTATTTATTTTATTTTAAAATCCCAGATTAATGATAGTTATTTAGGTAATGAGGATCATAACGACGATGGTATTAGCCATGAATATAAGCATATAACCATACACATTATGGTATCTACGTCATAATGATCTTCCTTATGATCCGATCTACATATAAAACTTTATGTGTGGCATAAAAATTATAACATTTCTTGAAATGAAATTTGCAAAAATCGAATGGCAACATTAAAAAAATAGTAACGAAAACACATTCCAAAAAATTAAAATTTTGAGCTTGTTGCCGTATTTATATAGTAACGAATTATGATGTCTCGCCATTATAATCCTAGGGCTTTAATAATTTTTTTTCTAGTTCGAGATCGATAACATTCGCCATTATGATATTCAAATTAACATAGATGGTTTCTATGCGAAATTGATAATTTTCGAATTTCTAATAAATTCCAACAAAACTAAAGTTTTTAATTTCTCTTGTTTTATTCGAAATCCCCTTGAAGATTTTCCAGCGTAATACAAAGGCTTCAATTACATGTTTTTTGGGTAAAATCGGACTCGGAGAGTCGATGCCCGCCACTCTCATTTACCCATCTTGTTTATTTTTCGATTTACACCCTGAACAAGGCTAAAGATAGGGATCAAAGTTTCCCAACATTCTAAAACTTAGCTCGCTTACCGTAAGAGATAGAAAATCAGGGTAACTTTTAATGGATCCAGGGCATCGAAGTCTCCAAATGAAGTTATTAGTTGGAGAGACATAGGAAAATTAAGAAAACGGTGAAAAATATTTCTTTGGAAATTCGGACGATTTGATGATTTCAAAAATGTATTAAAAGATTTATTTTGATCAAAAGCAGTTTGACCTGCTCATTACTGGGATTACCACCATTTTGAGATTCAAATACAGAGAGATATACAGTTCTTGAAGAGTCGATACACAAGACTGTTTTAAGTGCTTTAATTTTAAAATGATTATATTTAATTATGAGGTGAAAGACCGACAATGAAGATCCAGTAGATTCAGCAACGAAATGAATGTTGTTTGTAATCTCTGGATAGGAGTTAATTTTCTTTTGGATAGTGTAAAATAGAATGTACTTAGTTTTATCGAAATTTACCGAGAGTTCGTTTGCACAACACCAATTGTACATTCGATCTAACAACACTCTGAACATCCTACTCATTGCTAGTATCTAGTACAGTTGTAACGTCTGCATAAGATACTACACTGTAGCACCCACCCAACAAACCATCGACGTTGTCAATAAATAATGAAAATAAAACTGGCTCAACGACGAATCTCTGCACTACACCAATATTGTTCGGTAAAAGAGAAGATCTGTCCTTGTGTTTCGCCTTTAAATTTATTACATTAATCTTGACGAAGTGGTTTCTATTAGAGGCATTGGAAATGATCCAATTAGCCACATTTCCTCTAAATCCGAAACAGTTAAATTTATATAATAACAAATTGTGTTAAATACAATCGAAGGCCTTAGTTAGATCCCAAACTATACCCATCAATGCTGCGAATTATGTTGGCGTGGATGCCTAATAAAGCGGTGGGTGTGGATTTGCCAGGCCAGAAGCTGTGTTGAGAAGAGGATAAAATATCAAATTTATTTATAAAGCTATCTACGCGATTAAGCATAGCGCATTCAAATAGCTTTGAAAAAGATGAGGAAAATGCTATAGGTCTGAAATTTGAGATGTTATTATCTGCCTTTTTGAGGAAAGGTTTTATAGATATGATCTTAAGAGGCAGGGATACCATCAGGTTAATTTATTTTTCATTTTATCGAATATTGTGACCATTGCTTAACGTAATTGCTGGGGATCCAAATATTAGCAACAAAACAAGAGGCAGCGATTGGGAGCTTCTTGAAAGCATCTATCAAACGTATTTGCGACAACACATGGAGAACCCACGGTGTCATTGTCCACTGTACAGCTAATTTCATGTTATGTTGGACAGTAACAGGTTCATTTTGTAATTTCTTACAAGTGCGACTTCCTTTGCCGGGTTTTAGAATTTGGAACCCCTTTTTATGTGACGAATAAATGAATGTATCTAGTCGGTGAAAAAATTTAGTCACTTTCCCTACCTTGCCCATCACTGCCGCCAATGTTGTTAAACATAGAGCAGGAATAGGCTTATTCTAATACAGGTAAAAATAGATTTACAGTTTGTTGTTATAAACACATTTTGCAAAAGGCAATGTTACGTGTAGAAGGACTTCTCGAAAGCAATTTTGGCCCCGTCAACGAGTCCGAGTTTGTAGAGCAACAAAATATCGGTGAACAGTTGTAACCGAACTCTCCACAATTAAAAAAAAAACTGTCACAAGGTTAATGAAGGTGCAAAATTTATAATCAAAATTATGTTTATAGTCTAAATTATTGCATTAGATACAGATTAAAATATGTTGATAAAATGTTCCAAAATCGATTGGATTAAGTTATCGAAAAAAACTGGATTTTTTGACATCTTTATTTGAACAAACTACACGTGTAGCAAAACATATGCTTAAGAAGTTGGACGTAAAATATGGAACAATCGGTTGTAAATGATTGATCGGCAATTACAAAATTTTTAAAAGATTGCAGGGCTTCCTCTTTAAAATGTTTAGAAAGTATATATCAAAGAAATCCTAACGCACTACGTTGATAAAGATTGTGTAGAATTTAACTTGTAATACCCTGTATCGCAGCATATGATAAAAAAGTATTGAAAACATCGAATTATTAGGGCCACACGTATGGTTTTTTAAAAAAATATTCAGGTTCTTATCATCTATTCGTGCAATAAATCTCGTATATCTCATTCCTCTAACCATAACAATTCCAACATTAAGGATTACCTAGTAAAATAAATTGGAATATTGTCTTCTAATCAATGTTATCGTCAAAAAGAAAGTAGCTATTGCAAGCAGTTTGGATCTTTTCGCGCTGTCAAGTTTTCCAAATATTTGCCATAACAATTCCTTGTTAGTTCAGAAAAATATCATCATTTACAGACTGTTCCATCTCGATCAGGATATTGTAAAGGCGCTTTCTCAAATCCTCGCTTGGTGTAGTCCTCGGTTTTCCCGTTTCTATATCCGGATTGGCGCACTGTCTTAGCAACGCGGCCAAATCCGAAGGAGTATGTTGGGACATCAGCAACCCCGGTATCAAGACTGTATTTGACATCCTCCATCCCAAGAATATCTTCTCGCATACAATTTGGAAGTTATTATTGCCCACCGTGGCACCGCACCTATTCGTTCTCGCGTTACATTTTCCGCGACAGTCCAAATATTCGCAATCCTCATCTTTTTCGCACGCACCAATTTGCCTGATTATGGCACTTATGATCGATTTCGAATATATGCCTACCAGATCTAAAAATTTCACTTTATTCCCGCTTTTGGTGAGACCGAAATGCTCTAGCTTGATGTCGCAGAGATGGTAGGGTTCGCGTAATCCCGTTTCTAATTCATCGAGCAATTCTAAGATTAATAAGGCAATTTTTAAACGTCTCCCCCATTCCCTTCTGTTATCGCTGATCGAAAGAAACGTTGTTGAGGAACTTTCTATTGGTTCGATGTATTCTACAGCGAAATATGATCCGCAAGTACCTAGCAATTGTGGAAAAATATCCCTTTCCGCATGTAGGGCTGATAGTAAGTATTCATTGTCTTGCAAAAGTACCCATAAACTATCCATTTCTTTTCTTCTTTTAGCGGTATTTACTTCTTGGTAACTAGGTTTCAATCTCGCCAATTTGTGAGCTGTATCACGGGATATGTTCATATTAATCTTATTCTTCACAATTGCTTTTACCGTGTATAAAAAATCTTTCTCGCTAGGATATTTTAGTTCGCCATTGTCGTACCAATGTAAGGCATTGACGTAACTCGTTGCGGATTTGAAAACTAACTTGGTGTCGTGCCATTCCGCGCTGAATACTGCTTCTTTGGTTGATTGGAAGGAATGGCAGGTGATGGTTTGGATATCTTGACTAGCACAGAGGGGTATGCATAAGGATCCGACAGCAACTCCGTTTGCAAATTTCGAACACTGAAACATTAAGAAAAAGATTGATTGGTGAAACGATTGATTTTTGTTTAAAAAAAATGAAGCTATTCAAATTCTAAAAAGCTATGAAATTGAATTTATATTATTATCGTTGCAACTTACTGTAAACGCTAAGAATAAATAAATTCTCGTAATCTACTCTCTACATTTAAGGTGAAATCGTTGCTTTCATGTATTACGTATACTTTAAATCAACTCCTTCCTACTCAAGTTCAATAGTTTTAAACCTATTAGTGAAAATATACAGAATAAAGTATTTCCTCGATTTTATAGAAACAAGTGAGTCTCTTCTCAAAATAAATACTTTAAATACCTACATACATTTTATTGAATTTGGGACATTATGGTGTTATTTTTTCTATTTACAGAATGAGGAATAGGTTTTTGAATTGTGTCGATAGTATTGTAACGTTTGAAATTGGCTGATTACTATACTTATGCAGAATTTATGTACAGTCCCCGACAAAAACTTAGACGCGGTAAGATGTTTTAAGGGTTTTGAGGGTTACAACATTTTTTGCAAAACTAGCAAGATATCTAATTAAGTTTTTATTCGTAAAAGTAAAATAAACTTAAAAATATCTCCTCTAGTAATATATGAACTAAATAATAAATTATTACTCCAATGTTTAAACAATTTCTGCGACAACAATTTAGACGCTCTGTTGCAAATGTGAAACAAAAATAAACAAATGAGTGATCAGTAATGCGTAGATCCTCTATTGTTCTTAATCACTTCCAATAGTCTGTTATTAATAGATTTCTATAAATTTAACGCATAATTTTGAGGGATATTCTGCCATTCAGTCACTATTGAAGTTTTCAGTTCCTGTACCGTGAAACATTGACGGCCTCCGCCATAAACGCGACGTGCCAATTCATCCCACATGTTTTCAATAATGTTTAAGTCTGGTGACCGTGCTGGCCACTGTAAAGTTTTAATCTTTTTCTCTTTAAACCACTCAGTAATGGTTTTTTGCTTTATGAATAGGCGCGTTATCTTGCTGAAAAACAAAATTGCGCCCGGCCCATTGGTTTCCAAAACGTAGAAGATTGTCACGCAATAAGTCTTTATACGTTACAGATGTCATTTTGTTTGTGCAAAACACTATCTCACTTTTATCACGGAATCCAATCGCTGCCCATATCATCACTGTTCCACCCCTAATTGTCTGGTCATTTTCACTTTTGGTTCCTTTCTCAGATCATGATAATAATGCGAGTACCCATCCGGTCCGTCCAAAATAAAACGTTTCTCATCGGAAAATATAACTTTTTCCCATTGTTTCTTCCAGGATATGTGTTCATCAGCAAATCTCAACCTCGCTTCTTTGTGTTTCGTCGAAAGTGGCGGTTTTCTTAACATTTTCTTCCGTGAGTTTGTACCCCCGCCTGTTCTGCAATAACGCTCGCCGACACAGAAGAATTGGATGCACTCCGCAATATCATGCGTTTATCCCGCTCACTTACAGCTTTCGGCCGCTCCTGGCCTTTTGGTTTGCCGTAATTTTCCGGATCTTTTAGGAAATTTCTAACACAATGATGGCTCTTCGTAACCGACGAGCGATTTCCTTCTTACTAACACCATCCTGGTGCCAGGCTAGAACTTTACCCCTTTCTGTTAAGGATAATTGTTTTTTTCTACCCATATTGCAAACACTTTATAAAATATAATTTCTCGTGGTGAAATGTGTACACTTTACCAACACAACCGCTGCATATAAAGAGAAGTATCAAATTAAAACATTTTTGCTTATATTAATGTAATAAATGCACAGGCTCCAAATTTTTGTCGCATTTAAAATTTCTCTTTTGATCTGGGAAAATCTCAATTACCCCTCATCAAGCAATAAATACCCAGAAATATCTATAAATGGACTATTTACATAACAAGTTTTAATAACCCTCATTTACATTTTATATAATGTCTATAAACTTTGTTTCGTAAATAGAAACGATACCGCGTCTATGTTTTTGCCGGGTAATGTAGTTGCATTAAGTTAATTACATGTGCGTTGTATGCAACGCGTGCTATTTTGATACTTCCTTGAGTACCCAAATAACCTTGTTATATGAAACAAACACGTATGAGACAAAAAAACAATTTTGAATGAAGATTACATTGAAACTTGCAAAACTTTTATGTATATGTATGTATATAGTTATTTAGTATTCTATAAGTTAACTATGTGCCAATCTTACGCAAAAATAACTATGTTAATGAAATAAAATGGTCGTAAAAAGAATTTTGTAAATATAAAGCACCTGCTGTTGAAAGAAATAGCTAATTTTCAGTTTAAAAATAGACGGAAAATAATAAATACTTTCGTAGCAGTTACATTGGAAAAAATAATTATTGTAGCTTGGACATTTTATCTGTATTCTCAAATAAAAGAAAAAATATTTATCAGAGCCGTAATCTAGAATATTTCTTACTAACACATGATAACAGACGGATACGCTTCTTAGAATTTCCACCGCGTAAATTATACGTAATTTAACATTTAACTAACTTCTAACATTTCAGTGACTAATTCAGTGACATTACTTCACAATTACGAGAGCAGTTTCAAAAGTTTCCAGCCTAACGCAGAAACAAGTATTTTTTTCCCAAATTCATCTATGCAAAATAGGCGTTTACCAATGTGATGAAAATTTGTCTATTCCAAGGGTGGTCTATTAATTCGAACCCCAAATCGCGATTTTTTACCATGGCCACCACTGATGGTGTATTGCTTGATGGAACAAAACTTCTACCTTATCAAGTAATGACGCGTAATATGCCCGCGTTATTGTTTGCCCTTCTTCAAGATAGTCGATGAACACAATTCCATGCCTATTCCAAAAAGCAGGTGCCATCACTTTCCCA
Organism: Marronus borbonicus; assembly: GCA_902655005.2. Lineage (NCBI taxonomy): Eukaryota > Metazoa > Arthropoda > Insecta > Coleoptera > Scarabaeidae > Marronus > Marronus borbonicus. The sequence continues at coordinate 21,297,770 of LR737382.1, forward strand.
GCCGATGGAACAGTCTTTGCGTTTTTCGGAGCCGATTCACCCTTCGCAATTCACTGCTTCGACTATGCCTTGGCTTCGGGATTGTACTGATACATCCAAGTTTAATCTACATCGTTAATCGTTTAAACTGCTTCACCAGACTTTTGGAAATGTTAATTCGAAAGCACCCACGCTTTCTAGTGTCTCAATATTCATAATATATTATGACAAATACACTCTTTCGAGACGCCCACAACTTCTGCATCTCTCTAATCTTAATTGGTCGGTCGCCTAGCACCGGTTAGTGAACTTTTTCGATGTTATCGGTAATGGCTGCAATTTTTGACCGCTGCGAACGTTCATCCTTACTCAAGTTGGTACGATCTCCTTTAAATTTAGCTGCCCAAAATATTGTTGCGGCAAATGATGGTGTAGAGTCCTCTTAAACAGCGTCCATCTCGGCTTTAATTTACGTTGTTGTATTGCCTTTCAGATGCAAGAATTTAATGACGGCGCTATATTCGACTTCTTCCATTTTTACAGAAACACTAACATGGACTGACACAAACGGTTGGTAAAAAACAAGTGAGCGTCCAATATCACTGAAATTTTCAAAAGCATCTTTCACTAGAATATTTTTGACGAATAACCCATTGTGTTGAGGTTTGCAACCTTTCAGACTACCTTCGTAAATTAAAGATTTTCCTTCTTCGATTATGGCTTTATTGTTGATATCAGAGAAAAATCAGAAATTGTTTTGAAATACATTGGATGAACTACAGAACGAAAATTGATATTAGGTGAGGTTGTCTGTTACTTAATCTAACCGTTTACGAAATATTTAATAAAATAACTTTGTTGGACTAATTTTTAATAATAATAATTAATTTCTTTTTTACGTTGAGTTTTCGTTCACTCTGTATATTTCTAAATAATTTTTAGAATGTAGAGCTTACAGGTTGCGACCATTTTTACATATTTTTATTAAATATTCAGTCAAGTCAGTGCACTGGCGTTATTGTCACTGTTACAGCAACAAAGATTTCGTAATCCATAAGCGCCAAATTCAATTATGTCGCTTCTTCAAAAATCGCAAGGCGGTTAGCCATATTTGTTACACTTAATCAGCTGCAAATTTAACTAAATTTTTAATAGAAAATTAGTAGATACAAAACACTTGTTGACCGTAAACAGGTGAACAACGAAATAAATAATTTGTTGAAATATTTGGAAACACCTGGCTTCACGATCTGCGAGGTGACAATCGTAGAGATATTTGTAAATTTTTCGACACATTATGTGATTAGTATATCTTTAATTTGATAATCTCATCCACATATGTTTCTATTATTATTACACTTCAACTTTGCCCAATTGGGAACAAGATAACATCAAATTGACTGTTGTCTCCCGAAATTAGAAAATTAAGATATCTAAAAAAAAGTAAAAAAAAAAGTAAGATATCTGGTAAAATTAAACTATCTCAGAGATAGTTTAATTTTTTTTTTAAGTTTTAGATAGCATTAAAAATCACAATGAAAGATTTAATGATGCAATAGTGACAGAAAAGGAATGAACACATTAATTCACATTGTCGATGATGAGTATCAGAAGCCAAGTAAACAATTTTAAATTTTGGGGAGAATTTAAATTGGTAGTGTCGGAAATAAAGAATAAAGAATTTTTTTTTGCTGGATCCACCAACTTCAATTGTCCACGAAAATTGAAATATCTTTCTGGAGAAATCATCCACCACTACTGCATACGAGGGAATGGAAGCCTTGTCCTCGACCTCCCATTTACGTTGCCAACAACTGCCATTAGTATTTTTTTTCATATTTTATTAATTCTTTCCCATAGTCATGTCGAAAGCCCCTTTTCCAATTCTCGTAAATTACTTTTTAAGTTTATTGGCAGCATTTAAAATATTTTAATTTTTTTTTAATTTTCCAAACCAAGCAGCAATTTTTCTTTAATTACGATGGTTACTATTATAACTGCTACATCAAAACAATTAAAAGCACTTTTTAACAAGAAAGACATAAAAAAAATAACTAAAATCCAATTGGTTGCCATACTTCAAGCACAAATGATTTGAGTGTATTTCTGTCAAATATATTTCGACAATTTCCTTGTTTTTCTATCGTGTTCACATAACAAAAATAGTGATTTTTGAAATTTATTGCTGGTGAAAATGGACTACTATGTAAATTTACCATCAAAGATCGCCAGTAAAGCTTGTATAATTAATTTAATGTGTAAGTATTTAATAACAATCTTGAGGTTATGTTTATTTATGAATATTTTTATTTATTATTATTTTTTATTACTCCACATAGTGTAATAATTTAGTAATAGTTCCTTTCTCACATAAAAAACTCAAAAAAATCGCTTAAAAACAAAAGCAAACAAACCTGCCAAGCTTTCGTCACGTCATCACGTGTTCCAAACACACTGGAGCACTACGAGCAATTTACTTACCATCTTGTTAATGTGCTGCCATGCTTGTATATTGGAGCAGATCAAGTTCCACCTGAACAGTAAATAAGCGAATGTTAGAAAAAGGACAATTCCGGTGTAGAAAGTGTAGCGATGCGTGTATAGGATACCGGGCAACCTTCGCATTAGCAGCATGGCTTCGAGGAAAAACGCTCTCCTATACATGTAAGATCTTATTCCGTGTTAGGAGCTGATACGAATGCCGTTTTCGTCGTATGGTAGTCATAATACGAACGAAAGTCGATATTATTACGTCTGATAGGCAAGGGGAAACAATAGAAACTAGCGGCGTCGGCGGCGTGGAATATGTGAGAATTGGCTGGAGGGTTGTTCGGTACGGAATATCCAGGTCAAATCCTTGCGCAAGGCGATGACATAGCCGCCGCGAATGGCGTCTAATACGCATGACGTGCAGGAAATTCAAACGGCTGCGGGGGATTAGTGTGTTCCTCTGGGAGAAATCTTCCAAATCGTGATGTTATTAACGCGGGAATTAAGGAATATCAACAATTTCACTACTTCGAGTATTCAATCGTTACGAAGTGAACGATATTCCAAACTAGCCTCACTTAAAGCTGGCAGAACTGGACGAAAACCAGAAATCGTAGATTTAGAAGAGGTAAAACGCGTACCCCTGAACCAACGTAGGAATATTCGATTTTTTGGTCGTGCTCTTAATGTTTGCTACACTGCGTAAACATATAAAATAAGGTTTAATTAAATCTCATTCAAACGCAATAAAATCCTTTTTTACGGATGAGAACAAAATCAAACGTATTAAGTACTGTTGGTCAAGAACATGGTGGACATTATCCAGTGGTTCTATCTAACAAAAACTTCAACAAAGAAGAACCCCACCGTACCAGTAAGAGCAAAACATTTCTTATGAAAGCTACAGTCGCGCGACCACAATGGGCTCATTCTTGAAGTTGCTGGTTTGATGAAAAGTTAGGCATTTGGCCATTTGATTACGAAGAACCTGTCAGACGCCGTAGCAAAAATCGACTTGCACGAACGCTTCAAACCAAGATCATCATCTCTGTTGACAAGCAAGAATACAAGAAAATGCCTCCGCTCTAGAAATGCTCAAATATTTTTCATTCAACAAGATAATGTCGAGCTTCATTTTAATCCTGATGATGAAGATTTCAATAAAGCAGCTCGTAGTACGCCTTGTAAAATTAAAAAAACTCGTCAACATCTAACAAGATTCACATTATACAGATTATTAACCAAATCTGATCCGATCGCAGCGCCTCCGCCACATAAGGACTATATTGTGAAGTTTTATTCGATCTTCTGTCTTTTTTTTAAGTTAAGAATATGTACACAGTGTGACTGATTTTAGACGGCACCACCTCTGTATTTTTATTATATAGTGTCGATTTAAAAAATTTCCTTTTCCTGATTTTACCACTAAATTGTACCGACTAAATTGTATGCTATTCTCCCTTCACGGGAAAACGCTAGTCTACTACGGTTTAAAAGAAGCAACAAAATTGAGAAAGATATTGTTCATAAAAGTGGTTCAGAATCGTTGAAATAAACTAAACCAGAAATTTTATTAAATGCACCAAATTTTGAAGAAGCGCACAACATTCGTAAGTTTCCCATGATTCTTTGTTTTATCCTTTTAATTCAAGAAATAAAATACAAAAGACGATGATTAATTACTTAAATAATAGTATTTCCAACTGAACCACAATTAGCACGTATGCATTTTTCCATGCATTTTCTGTTGTTTCCGACAACCTTTCAGTTCTTCTCGTCTTTGTCAGGCTTGAGTTATTCCGTCGCAAAGCTGCTGAATATTTATTGGTCTAGTTTTATACATTTTATTTTTAATAGTTCCCCATAAATAAAAATCTGATGGTGTGGTATCGAGGGATCTAGAGTAAGACCTACCTATCTTCTCTGGAAATTCCCATTCAACCACTAAATAACAATATGCGTCCGGGCTAATTGATAGTACATTTCCTGCCATACAGCAGTTGGTACAGGAAGATCATATGATGCAACCCATAAATAGTTATTTAGAAATCCTAGAAAGCATTTAAATTTTGTATAGAAAGGATGGTCCATTGTTTAGAATTCTACTCCAAATTGTGTGGGTTATCTGCAGACTAATATCTATAACTTTGTGGAGAAACTATTCTGTTGGTGGCAGATATAATCTCATCAGCAAACAAGATTTTCTTTAGAAAACTCATTTAAAAAATTACACTAACTCCACAAACGCCTTTCAAGATCCTCTTCTTCCAAGGTACGCGGCAATTTTGGCTCGAAAGGAATTTTCTTATGTCTACTAAGTCACCTGCAAATTATAATTTGAAACTGAGGAGATTGCTCTTAGATTAGATGCTACTTTCCTGCTGTTAGAAAGTTTCTAGGAGAGATTTTTTTTTTGTGAAATTTCGCATTTAGCTTATTTGGAGTGTTCTGAACAATTGTTCTTAACAAGATTTTTTGTTGAAAAGATAAGGTTTCTTCAATTTTGCTATTTAATTTATTTTGCAAGATTCTTATTGGCTGTTAAAGAAACAAGGGCCTTTGACAAAAATCTTAAATTATCTTAATTATATTAAAACCTAAAATAGATATGTATAAAGAACATTAACATTCAAAAACTTAATAACCAAGGAGCTGTTCTATTTGAAAGACCAAACCTTTCCTCTAAATTGCCCAGGAAAGGAATTATTTTCCGCCCACGGATGAAGTGGACACGCCGTATGTACAAAATTGTAAATGTAGGGAAGGCAGTTTTGCGTGTTATTAACTCATTCAACATACAAATCGTCGAAATATCGTTAGAAGGAACCTGTAGCCTTACTTCATATAGCTTCCTTGCGAAAAGTGGCAACATTTATATTCTTTGTATACGCTCACAGTTTCAACGATACGATTTTTTTATTATTAGAGGAAAATTAGTGTGACCCTCAGAATGTTCTCCGCTCTTACATTGGTGTCGTAGGTACCTTTAAGTAATTTGCATTAAAACTGAATTAATTCTAGAGACCGACATTAGTCACAATTAATAAACTTATCACCTTTAATGAGTTATTTACGTTCTGGTAGGTTTTTTATTTCCTTCGTTCTTTTTGGGGAATTCCGAATGTTCGGAAGTCGTCACATTGATAAGATATTCAGTGATCTTATCGCAAATCCGACGCAAGTCAGCGGATAGAAGGTTTTTGGAGATTTAATTTTGGGAACTTCAGCTGGATGCTTTTGTAAAGTTTCCAGCAGGCGTCTTCATCTAATACTTCTTTACCAAAGACATCAAAGGATTCAATCCGATTCCTATTCACAAATTCGCGTATCCGTATATGTATTACGCCAACGCAATCAGTTTTTAATATTCGGAACTTAATATTAGAAATAGTAGGGCGCGTGGGAGGACGAAAATCCGCTTCTGCGGGAGCGTTGAGGCGCGTGACGTCGCCCTCGCAACGTCAACAACGCCGCGCGACGTTTGACAATCAGTTGATAGGTTGTTACCGATATTGATCATTGCCAACTGCGAAACGCGTGATACTCGTCACGATCCCGCGATCTCGTACACGGCAGATGATGATTCTCCGTTTGCGCGCTTCGTCGTTCGAATTTGAATTTATTCGAACTTTTGAATTTAACTTTCCGTCCGACCACTCTACGTGGTGGTTGGATGCAGTCACGCGTGGGGATGCTTGGAAGTAACGCTTGGTGTTCCGTAGTGGGGCGAACGACAGTACAGCGAACCGGCGCCTTGCTCGGTGTTCTGACCTTGTTTCGCCCTTGCTAAACTTATATGAGTGTGGTGATTTTGTCCGAATGGTTCGGACGCCTGTGCGTCGTACCTAGACGTCGGCGCTGCGACGCTGTTAATCACGGACTCTTCTGAAACAGGTCGGTGCAATTAGTTAGTGTTAAATAACCACTATCCCGTTGATAAATTACTTGCCTTACTATTATTTTAGCATGGTGTGTTTAATATATATTCGCGAGTTTAGTGTTTTTGTTATTTCGTATATATCTACGTGTTGACCTAGGTCGTCTTTTATAATAATAACAAAACAACTTTCGACTCGATGCTTCACGATAATCGGATAACAACTGCATTCCTGTTCTGATAAACGCATATTTCTTGAGTTTGCGATAAACTCGTTCTATCCGTACGTATATCTGCTACATTAAAAAAAAAACTTTCCATTGCCACAGAAATACGTGCAAAACGTACCAAATGCATTTGTTTATAAACAAACCGGTATCGTCATATGTTATTACCACATAAACTACAACGTAAGGCAGAGAATTTCCCACAATTTTCCGTTTAAGAAATTGCATAGATCTGATTATATCACGCAAAGAAGCAACTCAAAATGACATGCCCTATTTTTTACAAATATTTCTTTTTTTTGTTACTTATGTGCACTATATCGCTGGATAAGTGCCACAAGAGGAAAAACGCAAATAGATTTTTGAAATATTAAATAAAGGGGTTTCGTAATTTAAATTTAAATCAACGGTTATTTGTGGATACTAGAACATGCCAAAACATTTACATTCAAAGAATATATATTTTTTTCATAGATCCATTATAAAGAAAGTTTATTTATAATCTATTTTCCTCAACAAAATTATCCCATCCACACGGCAGCAATTTTATCACACCATCGTCTATCCATTAAAGAAGGTTATCGTCGCATCACGCAACGCCAAATTGAATTAAAGTCAATTGTAACATTTGCTTGCGCCGAATTGGTTTAGATTTAATCAGCGTGAAAGACACCATAAATCTTGATTAAAATTGATTTTGAGTGCCAATTCTTTTTCTTTTGCGCGTACACAATTTCGCCTTGGATTCACGATAGACATCCTAGAAAATGCGTTTCTTCTCTCGCCGCTGAAAGAAGGAACATTTTCGCTTGTTTCGCTTTGTTGTAATAATTTGAAACCGTGTAGCATCCTTGGAAAAATCATGTATTTTAAGGTCTATTATGCAAATGTCGACGGGAAACACGTAATACTTGGAAAAATTACATGTTTATATGTCGGTAATCTTTTCTTTCATGGAATTTTAAATTAAACATCTGATTTTCCTATCTTTTCCACCCAGTTATATCCGTTGGTATGCATTTGTACCTATCTATTGTGAATATTGCGCTCTTACATGCAAACTCTAAACAGGTTTTACAATAGAATGCATATGCTTGTACATTATGAAGCCACCGTATTGCTTAGCAATGTGTGCACACTCCGCTTAATTTTTTTTTTGTAGACTTCCGTGTCCCTTACTCTAACATGAAGAGTAAGTACAGTACAGGTATAAAGTTTATCTCGTCGGAAAAAGAATTTATTCAAATGCAATGAAATAACTTGATCTTTAGAGTCTTGTTTTGAAAGATCGATATTTCTTCAAGTCAAATAAATTTAGATTTGTTTGATTGAATTTGGTAACAGCAAAAAATCCGGTTCGTTCGCGTGAAATATGTTCATAGGATGCTTTAAATTAATAACAATTTATAAGAAATAGTGCTAACTTTCCTGTGGTAGTGATGCAATCGAGAAATGTTGATAATTCGCCTAAATTTAACGTTCTCAAGGTTACCCTCGTATTATGTAAAAGTTTTCTAAGCTTATCCAATCTAGCCAAAAATTACTATAAAATCACTTAATTGCGATAACCCAGTAATTCATTTTATGAATGGAATAAATTAATGAATAATTATGATTACATAAGACGTAGTTTAGAATTTAACAGTCACCCGCATACTAGAAATATTTGCTAGAAATAGAATTCCGATCAATATTCTATTAATTTTCCTCGATAAGAAATGAAAGTGTTACACATATTGCGGAAGTGATTTAAACGTATAGGAAGTTCTCTTCTTGCATTAAATTTATTGTTTTTAGTGAAGAGGAAACTTCCTTATGTTTTAAGACGTGCGTAATGTTCTCTTGCTATTAGACAATATTAAAATGATTATCTAACACAGGGACTTTTTGCCAAGAAAGCAGTTACTCGTTGATACGCCGCATAAAATGCAATATGAAAGTTAAAAATAATCGTAAGACCCTCAAACTAGCGTTTTCTTTATCGCGATCGATATTTGTTTTTTTTTCCTTTCAGGTCATTGTGATTTTGCTGCCTTTCTCGTTGTTAGATTTGACTTTTGTTCGACAAATTTATTTGGGGGTTACAAATGAGATTCCGAATATACAGGCTGCCTCACCGGGAACTGCACATCGATATATTAGAATTATCTAAGACCTCCGGTTATACCGGAAGTAAACGTACTTGAAATATTTGCATCTTTTGAACATTTTTAACAGATGGACGAGTGCATACGAACTTTTATAATATTCTAGTTATTACTATCATTAGGAAGGAATCCAGCATTGATTGCCAACTCTCCTGGAAGTTTCTAAAGACGTGGGGATTTGAATAGTTCAATTATACACGTAGTAGTATAGCATGTTACCAAGTTTTGGGAATTTTTCAATGTATGTTCTTCATATATCGATCGATGCAAGTTTTCGTGAGACGCCTGTGTATGGTTTCCATCGGTGATTACTGAAAAATTGATTTTTTAATTGAAGGGGTGGGTGCAAGAACAGCTCCAGCTTAGCAAAATTTGTGGGAAATCAAAAAAAAGTGTTCGAAATGTTTCAGAGATCTATTATGACGGGATTTTGGCTCGATTCTGAAAATACGAGGGTCGTTCAGTAAGCCCGTAGAAAAACAAAGTATTTGCTGTAGATTTTTATTTATTTTTCAATATATTTCTACATTTAACTCTATACACTTTTTCAAGCGCTTCTCCAGGTCTTTTAAACCCTCCAAAAAGTAGGAAGAGGCATCAGTTTGGCTGATAACTTCTTTGTTCGACGTAAACCGTTGTCCGCGGAACCATTTTTTAATTTGGAAATAAAAAGAAGTCACAGGTGGCCAAATCCGGTGAATACGGCGTATGTTGTACTAATTCGAAATTTATTTCCATAATTTGGGCAATCGAAACTGCGCAACTGTGCATCTGAGCATTATCTTGATGCAAGAGGATCTCTTTCTTTTTCAAAATAGGACGTTTTTTCTCGATTTCTTCGCTCAGCTGGTTCAATAACGCAGTTGTTCGTCCTTTTCCCAAGTAACTGGTGCAGATGTTTCCGCGTGCATCCCAAAAAACCGAGGCCAACACTTTGTCGGCCGATCTCATCGCTTTCTCCTTCTTCAGAGGCTGTTTGACTTCAAAAGCCCACTGTTTTGATGATTCCTTTGTCTCCGGAGTGTAGTGGCGTATCCATGTTTCGTCCATAGTTATATATCGACGGTGAAATGCGTCAGAATTGTGACGGAAGAGCGCCAAAGCAGTCTTAGGGTCGACCACACGATTCCACTGAAAGCAAACGCGGCACCCATCTTACAGAAATTTTTTTCACAGCAAATTTTTCGTGAAAAATTGAAAATACCGTAGTTCGCGATATGCTTATGGCCTCAACTATTTCAATCTTTTCCAAATTGGTTCAAATTTCGACTGATAGCGGACTATGGTGGAACTTCAATACTTTGGTTTAGAAACCATTTTGCAACTATATTGCCTGTATGCACTGGTGTATACAGTTATCCGGGTACAGACAGATCTGTTACAGAACGAATCATTGTATTTTTGAGAAAATAAAAATAATTTTGAGAATGAAATTTTCTCTCAATTTTCATAACAAACGCCAACGTCTCGACCTCACACATCCACTGAGAAACGGCCAGGAGTATTCGTATCAGCGTATTTTTCGCTAAATTTTGTGTTATTTGCCTTACACACTTCCAAAACCTACGAGGTCTTTGCGGTATATGTCGGATATTGCTTTCTTCGACAATAATACTGGATAATACCGCTTTATATTTACCAGAGAAGTTGGGACTGTCCTGTTTTACATGTTGCACTATTACTGTGTTATTTTATTTAGATGTTGGAATTTTTTCTGTTGAAAATTTTTGTCGTTCTGTACTGCTTTTCTATAGATATTGTTGCGAGTTTAGGCAGACTACAATAGATCCAGGAAGAGCTTTAACAAAGAATTCGAACTGTTATTGCATTGGTATAAAGCGATCAACAACAATATCCCTGGAAGCTGTCTCTGTACTCTTAGAATGTTTCAAATATTGATTTTAATAAAATTACCACAAACATTCCCCAGACAATTTCAGAGATTGAATTTACGCATTTTTAAGTTAGCCGATACTAATTAAATCTTTCACGGGTGAAAACTCTAACTAGTTTAACTAAAAACTAGCTAAAAACTAAAAGCAGTAACAGTTGCGTCTGCCGGTTTCGTTTCAGCGTCGCATTCATTAAATGTTGCTCACGTAACTTCCGAAATAACCGATGGATGGTATATGACGAAACTTGCGTCATGCGGAAGAACAGATATCAAGATAAGATGGTATAATCGCTCTCTTCGAAATTCAAAGTCAATTTCGAAGAGAGCGATTATACCATGTTGGATAAGTGTAGTTGATGGATGGATTTTATTATTTCCGTTAATACTTTTGTCATTAATTTACTATACAGAGGCTATTACCTGTCCAATCGGATCTATTAAAATGAAATATTTTTATCAAAGTTTTACTTCCGGTTTATCAGAAATCGATATCTAGCTTTGTTATTTTGAATGGAATTGTATAATTTTTCTTGCATGTTTTAATTCTCCGTCCATAAGCACATAGGCTAACTGCTCTTGAATGTGACGACAAGTGTCAGACCTATTGAGTTTCTGTTCCGTTCCCAACAGTCTTGGTACCCAGCGGGCTCAAACCTTGCTTACGCCCAAACAATCATGTAAGATTTGTCGTAATTTAACGAATAGTCATTCACCTGTCCTCCTTCAGTAGGTTCTATACAGCAGTAATTCTTCTTTCGTTTACCGACGTATTTAGTCGACCAATTGCATCGTTATGTTATATATTAAATATATAACAATTATTGTCCAGGTTAACACTATTCTAAGGATAAATTTCCAATAACTCGTTATCTTCTAGACAAAACTGGTTTACAATAATGTGAATAACTTACGGAGCGAGATAATACCTAGTAGTAACTGTAGTAGTAAATTGAGTATATGAGATAAGCAATAGTTTTTACTATTTTGTAGTTCATTATGGAAGATTGTTATGCTTTATTGGCAAAATACATTTTGCAATCGTTACTTTTTAAATTATTTCATATTTTAATGATTTTAATTATGCGTACATACGCCATTAATAGAATCGGATCGTAAAATAAATGACCATCCGGCTGCAGTGACCTCAGACACAAGATATTACATGACCGGAGGATATATTCTTTATCTCTCACTGCTACTGTAGTCCTCGTTAATGCTGGCATGTATTTATAAACATGGGTAATTTATATTGTTTTGATTAATGCGTGTTTTTAATTATTTAACCTTTATTACATTAGATACACAAACAAATTTATTATAACGCCATCTAACAAAAAATATCAGCGTTCTAGATTAGAACAGAGATTTCCCTCCTTTTCCTTGTTTAGATTGCCAATCGATACGACAATAGACAATAGACGCAAAAGTTTTTTTAACATAAAAAAAATGTTTATCTCAAAAATGCTATATGGTATTTGTTTATTCAACGTTGACAATCGCAAATTAATCCGCGTATATACGCGAAATATTTTATCGCATTGATTAGGCTTTATGGTTGTGCACCAATGTCAGGGCCAAATATGTTTTCAAGCGCTAGCGATTAACACCATACAAATTTAGACTCTTGTATGTATTTATACGTTTATTTTAATAATTCACGGCCGAATCTATTTACTTTTTTTATGGGTTTTCTCGTGACCGGTTGGCAGAACGACGTTTATGTCAATTTGAATATGGAAATATTCGCCCAAGATGGAAAGTTCATGGGGAGTTGTAAAGAGTTAGCCAATCGATCGCAAAGAATGTGCGTAAAATGATGGATGTAGGTAAACAACACATAAGTATCGGCAACCTCCGCACCGCACAAGTTTAATTATATAATAATTAATCCTATCATTAATGATGGATGTACCAGGTGTGTCGGTAATTCCTTTCCGGTTTTTCCGGCAGATGTCACTGGCCATAAGTATGAAATGTTATGATTTGATACATATGTAATTTTATTCTACTGACATTAACCTTAAAACTACACAAGTTACGTTCCGCCAAAATAACAGCGTTATAGATTTATAATTTTTTGAAAATGTCGAGTTTTGTGCCTGAAAACGTGCATTTGCGGCACGCATTACTTTTCTTGTTTCATCAAAAGAAAAAAGCCGCTGAAAGTCATCGTTTGCTAGTAGAGACTTACGGTGAGCATGCTCCAACCATAAGAACATGTGAAACGTGGTTTCGACAATTCAAATGTGGTGATTTCAACGTTCAAGATAAAGAACGTCCTGGTAGGCCGAAAACGTTTGAAGACGCGGAATTGCAGGAGCTATTGGATGAAGACTCAACACAAACTCAAAAACAATTAGCAGAAAAGTTGAATGTGGGCCGAGTAGCAATTTGTGAACGATTACAAGCTATGGGAAAGATCCAAAAGATGGGGAGATGGGTGCCACATGAATTGAATGACAGACAAATGGAAAATCGAAAAATCGTTAGTGAAATTCTGCTTCAAAGGTATGAAAGGAAGTCATTTCTGCATCGAATAGTAACGGGTGATGAAAAATGGATTTATTTCGAAAATCCCAAGCGAAAAAAATCATGGTTATCACCTGGCGAAGCTGGCCCATCGACTGCAAGGCCAAATCGCTTTGGTCGCAAGACCATGCTCTGTGTCTGGTGGGACCAGATTGGTGTCGTATATTATGAACTGTTGAAACCGGGAGAAACAGTTAATAGTGATCGCTACCGACAACAAATGATCAATTTGAACTGTGCATTGATCGAAAAACGTCCACAATACGCTGAAAGACATGATAAAGTGATTTTGCAACATGACAACGCGCCGTCTCATACAGCAAAACCAGTCAAAGAAATGTTGAAATCACTTGGATGGGAAGTTTTATCGCACCCGCCGTACTCTCCAGACCTGGCTCCATCCGACTACCACCTTTTCGCATCGATGGGGCACGCGCTTGCAGAGCAGCACTTCGCCGATTTCGAAGAAGTTAAAAAATGGCTCGATGAATGGTTTAGCTCAAAGGAGGAACTGTTCTTTTGGAATGGCATTCATAAATTGCCTGAGAGATGGACAAAATGTATAGAATCAAATGGCCAATACTTTGAATAAATAAATTTTAACTATCCATTCTAAGTAACGTGTTTTCTTTAGCGAAAAAACCGGAAAAGAATTACCGACACACCTGGTAGATTGTTGTAAATTGCATTTTATACTTTTTGATATTAATGCTTTAACGGAGAATGCTAAGCTAACATGTTGAATTGTGGTGGAATATGATAATGTGCAAGTTAAATGAGCGACGTCTGTTCTTATGTTAGTAGCACTACAACACATATAAACTAAGTTTCGCAGATTTCTTAACATTTATAACGATAAATACATTCAAAATTAAGCGCTTTAGAATTAGGAAAAAACAAAGAAAATTATTTACATTTTGACAACTGTGAAAACGTTAATCCTCTAAAGCTAGGTCGGCCAAAATATTTTCAACTTCCGCGGTCACCAACTTCTTTATTTTAAATACAAGAGTACCATTTTTATGTCGGATTTGGATTCTGCATTAAATTTTTAAAGTAATTTGTATAACATACCGTATGGCTAAAAAAAGGAAACTTACAATTGTAATAAATCAAAAAAAAAATTGCTTGTTGGTAATGTTCACGAGACGTATTCTCATAGGAAAAGAAAGAAGATAAATTTGCTAAATTATACAGGCTGTGCTAGAAGGAAAGTGACTATATTAAAAATATTTAAACTGATAAATCCCGATTTTTTCAGAGCTGCTAGATTCTGCGTCGAAAAATAAAGCAAAAATGTACATTTTTCTTCTTTACTTTATTTTTCTTAAATATCGCATTGTTTAATATTAGGTGAGTGTAAGCTTTCACGACCGTAATCCATTGTAGAAATGTCTTTCTGGTCTTTCGGGAAAGACATTTCTACAATTGTTTAATATTAGTTTCAGTTTGCCATGGGTAAATAATTGTAAGTCAGATGTGTAATAGCAATGAACGCAGTAATAGTCTTCAGTAGTCAACATAATAGTGAAGCAGTATTCATCAATAAGACAAATGTTTTTGGAACTATTTTTGAAAAATTATTAACTATGAAGGATTAAAAGAAAATACATAAATTTTGATCAGATTTCGCAGTATCTCTTTCGCCGTGCTTACTTTGAAAAGAGATATAAACTATTATTTTTGTGGGAAATTTGGAAATTTGAACGGTAACATTTTCTCTTGATAGGATTTTAAATGATTTGCACCAGGCTGAAAACAACTTTCGTCAGATATAAAAACATCACTAAAATTATCGTCTCGAAATCGTTGGCAAAAATCTATTCTTCGTGGCCTTTATAGAGGTGTCACTGCAGGGATTTTTTTTTGGTTTCCATGATAAGTAACCTTGTCTTCTCAGCGAAATGCGGACAGTTTCTGGACACACTCTTATTTGACGTTGATTTCCAAATCTGTTAGCCAGTTTTCGAAACTCAAGGCGCGGGTTTTGTCGTCCTAAAGTCACTAAAGCGTTCAGATTGTTTCCGCTAATCTTACGCGGTCTTCCAGAAACTGGTCCATGGCTCATATCTCTCCTATTTTTTATCCTCTTTATTGTCTCATATACTGCACTTTTTCCGAGTTCAGTCAATTGCAGTAATTTTTTAACGTTTTGAACACCTTTTCTATACAAATATTCCACCAACTTTCTTGTTTCTACTTGCGACATTATTTCACAAATATTAAGCCTGTTGGTAATCAACAATATTTGACAGCTGGTGTTGTTATATGATTTTTGCCATGGCCTATAGTCGGCACAACCTACTTTATGCATTACTTTTGTCTTAGGATGTAGCAAAAAAGAAATACATATATTAAAATTAAGAAAAATAATAACTTCCGGATACTTTCTAGACGGACAATAATTGCGATTTCCCCTGTTCCCACTTATGTCATTTTATCTATGAGAAATTACATTACAATATATTTAATCTATAATTAATGCTATGAATCAATATCTGTTATTTTAATTACAAACAATGACGAGAAGCAAATATGTAGAATTCGATCGTAAATCTTGTTGTTATTGGTTAACTATAAATAATTATACCAAATATCTTCGTTACCCTATTGCATCATGCTTTTTGTCCAACTGCATTACTTTGCTATTTTTTTTCCAAGCATTTGTTACGTTTAACATATGTACATTATAATGTATCTTTTCACGTCCATCGTTGGTATATTTTTTTGTTAGGAAATTCTCGCATTCTAAAGCACATTAAAGTCAAATGTAATAGATTGTTGTATAGATTTATTTACAATTAGTAAAGCAATTAGCGGAAGATCCATAGTGCAAGATTGTTATGTACAAATAATAATTTGCGTTACAACTTTCGAATGCATAATTTTTATAAACTTTGCAATTTTATTGTGTGAAAATGATGAGTGCGTACCCAGGTACCCTGTTGATAATTCAGAATTTTCACCTGGGTGCTGTTTGCAAATTCGATATGATCTGAAATTAATAGAATTAAATGTAAAACAACTTTTCTTCATTAATTTAGAAGACTTTGTGCGTTAACAAAAACGCAAATATGACGCGTATGTGCAGCTTATATTTCTCGTTATCAAAGTGGAACCAAACAGATATGGTCTCTTGTACAAAGTAGGAAGGAAATCACACGCATACCCGGTGGATTGGTGCTCGATGGAGACGATTCTTAATAAACTGTTGATGCGTTTACAGCAATATTTTGAGAAGTTTATACTTTCTCCAACGTGATTGACCCAATATTCCAACAACCGTTTAGTCTGATCCCAACAACAGAAGATGAATTAGTCTTCCCGTACAAGGCTACTATCGGAGTGACTTGATACTGAGCTTTTGTGTTGTGTGTATCTACCCTTGTGCCATCCGGACCTCCACTTTTCTGGATAGATGGAAACGTGCACGAACTGTGCTTGTCTTTAAGAAGGGAAATTCGATATTATGAGTCCATCCTCATATTTAATAACTTCGCAAGGGTCTCTTGACATATTTGTATACTATGGAATACTCGTTACATATCGCAACGAATCAACACGGCTTTGTGAAGGGACGCTCGACTGTAATAAATCCGGCCTGTTTCACACAAATTATAAGCGAAACCTTGGATGCTTGACGTTGTGTTTATCGATTTCTCACTCGTACTTGATACCTTCAGTCATGAATTACTTCTGTATAAACTGGACTCGCTTGGTTTAGCAGCTAATTTCCTTCTTAATGAAATCCTATTTAGTAACTAGTACTATGTGTTTTACAACAGATTTAATTGGTTTGATTTGTATCTAGTAGCGGTATCTCGCAAGAATTTAATCTTGCTCCATTGATGCTTTTGTTTTTACGCATAAATGACCTCTTAACAGCCTTGTCTCGCCAGTCCTTCGCTTATGCCCGATGTTAAGCTATTGTATATGCTTTACGAGAAGAACAAACTCATTTACCTCCACTTATCAAATCAACGATATTTCCATACGCCAGATTGCCGATGTTAAAGATCTAGGTGTCACTTTTGATCTCAATTTGTCGTTTAACAAGTGTATTGAGCAAATTTGTTCATCTACCTCTAAAATTAGGATCAATCTTCTTTTACGGTCATCAATCTATTACATGATCAGCAACGCTGGGTAGATATTTAATGATATTTTCGCCGGAGAGTTTGCGCCGTGATATACAAATTATAATTGTCTTTTTCATAGCGTGTATATTTACCTTGTAGTTTGGGTTACCTCTTGGATAATAAACATTATTATTATTTAACTAAATGTTGATTTGGGATTGAAAATATCTTTGAAACGTTTTTATTCGTAACCTATATTTAATTTTTATTAAAACAATATTTTGTTGGCGTTTTTATAGTTTCTACTTGCGCCTCTTTGATTCTTTTAAAAACCTATTACATCCAGAAATATTAGAATCGATTCAGGAAAGGCCAAAATCGGCAAAGGATAGGAATATGCTATGCTATGCTATATGCTGAATTTTGCTAATAGTTAGTAAAAGATAATACACTACCCGACAAAAACATAGACATTTCACCACGAGAAGTTATATTTTACAAAGTGTTTGCAATATGGGTAGAAAAAAGCAATTATCCTTGATAGAAAGGGGTAAAGTTCTAGCCTGGCACCAGGATGGTGTTAGTAAGAAGGAAATTGCTCGTTGGTTACGAAGAAGCGATCATTCCGTAGAAATTTCCTAATAGATCCGGAAAATTACGGCAAACCACAAGGCCAGGGGCGACCGAAAGCTGTAAGTTAGCGGGATAAACGCATGATATTGCGGCGTGCATCCAATTCTTCTGCGTCGGCGAGAGTTATTGCAGAACAGGCGGGGGTACAAACGCACGTGCGTAATGTTGAAAGGATTTTAAAGGCGTCACCGGTAATATCACGGAAGAAAATGTTGAGGAAACCGCCCCTTTCGGCGAAACACAAAGAAGCGAGGTTGAGATTTGCTGAGGAACACATATCCTGGAAGAAACAATGGGAAACAGTTATATTTTCCGATGAGAAACGTTTTAATTTGGACGGACCGGATGGGTACTCGCATTATTATCATGAACTGAGAAAGGAACCAAAAGGGATTAAGGGGGTGGATCTGTGATGATATGGGCAGCGATTGGATTTCGCGATAAAAATGGGATAGTGTTTTGCACAAACGAAATGACATCTGTGACGTATAAAGACTTATTGCGTGACAATCTTCTACGTTTTGGAAACCAATGGGCCGGGCGCAATTTTGTTTTTCAGCAAGATAACGCGCCAATTCATAAAGCAAAAACCATTACTGAATGGTTTAAAAGGAAAAAGATTAAAACTTTACAGTGGCAGGCATGGTCACCAGACTTAAACATTATTGAAAACATGTGGGGAGAATTGGCACATCGCGTTTATGGCGGAGGCCGTCAATATTTCACGGTACAGGAACTGAAAACTTCAATAATGACTGAATGGCAGAATATCCCTCAAAATTATGTGTTAAATTTATATAAATCTATTAACAACACACTATTGAAAGTGATTAAGAACAATGGAGGATCTACGCATTACTGATCACTCATTTCTTCATTTTTGTTTTACATTTGCAACAGATCGTAAATTTTTGTTGCAGAAATTGTTTAAACATTGGAGTAATAATTTATTATTTAGTTCATATATTACTGGAGGAGATATTTTTAAGTTTATTTTACTTTTGTGAATAAAAACTTAATTAGATATCTTGCTAGTTTCGCAAAGAAATGTTGTAACCCTTAAAACATCTTACCGCGTCTAAGTTATTGTCAGGGAGTGTACTTTGAAAGGACCAACGTCTGCGATTATGTCGAAAATACAACCTTGCAAATAAGATTATTTCTTGATTCCTCTTGAGGTTATAACAACGATACAATTGATGGCATATCGCGTTTATGAAAATCTCCCCACTTTAATTCCTTCGCCGGTGGAAGCTTTATAAAACTTACATATGACGACACAGCGCTGAATTTAAGATCGTACAAGCGATATTCGACGCTTTTTTGAACAATATACACGCGAATGTATACACAAATAACCCTAGATGTGCGTCAATTTATGTCGGTACGTGACGACCGTAATAATTTTTACGATTTCGGAGTTTACATCAAGCATGAATAGCAAAAGGTAGTAAAAAGTAAATCCTACACCACTGTAAAGTAAAAAATGCCGGTTTTCAGCTTATTAACAGCGTCTTAGCCGTAATGTACGTTAACGTAACCTTATTTTGGCCCCTAATTACATAAGCAGTCGTTCGGTTAGATTAAAACCTACTATTGAAAAATCAATAATGAAATTATGCCGAATATGATTATATTCGTGGCACGTTTGGAGGAAGGGCTTTGAGAACATTCGGTATACAATAATTCCTTTAATAATACCACGAGCACTCCGTAATTGTATTAGAGATGCTGGATGCTGCTCGTCTTTAGTATTTCCACATTCGTGGTTACATCGATTAATGTAAATAAGGTGATTAAATTTGCATAAACGAGATCGTACGGTATACTTTATGCTTTATACAAGCAATTCGCTAGTTTAAATGGGAATTACACAGTCTGCCTGCTAATGATTGCATACCGATAGCTTTTCCATCTGTGAATAGGTTTGTTCTATATCTTTTCCGTAACTTGCGGTGCAATTATACTAAAATAATGTTTACTTAATCCAACTGAAATTAAATGAAATACATTAGAATCTATGAATAAGCTATTCAACGTGGTTTCTAATATTTTTAAATAATTTTTTTTTTTCATCAAAATGTAACAGTAAATGAACTGGAATTTCTAAACTGCCAGGAATTCAGCTCTGTGTTTCCCGCAGCTGTGGACATCAAAGGGCTTTGCAATTGTAAAATAACGAGTACTGTGTGTCACAAGACTGGTTTAGTTTCAGGACAAGGGAATTTTAAAGCTGGGAAAATTGTAAAGAATCGAATATAAATACATTGAGAAAAAAAATATTCTGCATTGATGTCATTTAGCTAACTTAAATAAAATCAGAAAAAAGGTACAGTTTAATAACTTAACCATATAACAACAAATTGGAATAATTTGCTACTTCTTAAGTCTAAAATTAATAATTTCTATGAAATGATGAACGTTTACATTCCGACAATGCAAAGCGCAAATCTTTGACTAAATTCTTGAATCAAGTTTATTTGAGTTTTTTCATGCTTAGAAACAATAACAAAAAAAAAATAATCCTAAAATAGGTTTCTCGTGGTATTGATGGAATCATTTACGGCAAAACCAATGCAAGGAAAAAAAAAACAGTATCCGCGGACAACAGTTTCTGCTTACTAGGCATTATCAGCGTAGTTCAGAGAGTATTTTTACTCCACCTTGTATCGCTGTTTGCCTCACAATTAATGCCACAACATTCGACGAACTGGAAATTTCTTAACTCCAAAACAAATAAAATCGAATCATTTTTACGTGTACAATACACTCCTGAAGTTTGGTCCATTCTTCTCGACTCACTCTGTGTTTGTGTGGGTCTGTGTATTTCACATATTTTGAGCACAGTGAGGAGGTGGTCCATATTGTTGGGACCATCTTTCTCAATAGTGTATAAGGTATGAAAGGAATTTTGAATTTTTTAGAAGAATTTTACAGGCACGTGCAAATTTTCAAAACATCACAACGTAAATTTGTTTTTCTCCAGAAGGACGGTAATTCACATCCATTCTCCTCAGTTGTTGATGTTTATTCTGATAGGGCGCTTCTCTTCATTTTCTTCTATAATTGGCTAGTCACTTAGCCGAGCCACCGTCTCTTCCCAATTTCTACACATTTATTTCATGTTTTTCTAGGTTGTCCTTCTCAATGCTTTCCTATTCATTTTGTTTTCCACATCTCTTTGACCCATCTATCTTCTTCCATTCTTACTAAATATCTAAAACTTTTCGCTTCACGCTTGAGAACAACAATAAGATGTTCATAACTTTAAAAAATCCTCCTAAAGAATATCAAAGTATTACAAATGCATTTTTACGTATTTACAATCTTGTGTATTGTTTCGCGCTGGACTCGTTTTTCTAACTAGATTACTGATCTAACCTAACCGCGCCACTTAGCTTAATGGGAAAATTAATTGGAATATCTGATGCAGTAATCAGAAGTACGTGTATGCATAATGCTTTACCGTAGCATTTTCTCGTATAGCGCAGTCAACTAATTGGTTTGATGTATGTATGATTTGTATCCGACTAAAAAAGAAATTGAAAATTGCAAAGTGCAGAAAACACATTCCTGCACGTCTCGAAACCACTTGCGTGTATTTACCTTTTTTACCATTATTGGTTCCCTGTTCACCTTGTCGTGCATTGCTTCCACAAAAGAGTATGTAATGTGTACGTTTTGTCCCCACGGTAGCTCGTGAGCGTATTTGTATTTTATGGAATTTTGTGTTGATATGTGTACATATATGTTTGAATTGTGGTCAATAAAGTAAGGCAAATGATATATACAGAGTGTTTATGACATACAACAAAAAGTATTTAAAATTAAAGATGAAATTGAACTGAATGTATTGTATAACAGCACGATTACAAAAACTACAGCGCTACTTCTTAAATGAAAATGAAGTACCTGCAACACATGTAAAAATGTATGTTTACAAGCCAAGATCCCGAACTCGAAAGTTAAAAAAAATTATGAAACATGGGGAACATGTAGAGCACATAGAGGTAAGTATTACACAATTTTTTTTTGATAATATTCACTTTAAGTGGGTGAAATAAATTTTTGAAATTTGGAAATTTTCCGCTTTATCTATGCATAGAACCCGCTAATTGTAAGAGATAGAGCAAAAGTTTTCAGACAAAAAAACGTTTGTTGTAAGAGTTTCATGAAGCAGTGATGAATTCGAGATAAAAGAAGATTATAAACATATCAATATTGTTATGTATACTTTTTGGCTGAGGTCGAAGATGAAAATGATGGAATTTTCATATGTAGTGCAAATGCTACCTGTTCCCAAAGTTTCACAATTTTTTGAATTTTCAGGTTCGAGACATCTTTGTTGAAAAATATCAGTAAACGGCGTATGAAAATCATTGATAATAGAATTCTTAGGTTGATTTTCAACTAAGCTGAGATGATAGAGAATCAGACCTTAGCAACATAGATAGTTTCAAAATACCTTTGAATACCCGCAGGGAGAAACTCGCACATTCAGCCTCTGCAAACATCTCTTTTTAAGAGACCGCCTTTATATTCCGGACTGCCTGCTATATTTTCCGAAATGTAAACTTTCTCTACTGTATAGTAAAAATATTCATAATCTCCAAAAGTTATTATTTCTAAATTCAAGAATTTTTATTCAAATTTCCGCTGGACACTCCGAAATTGTTTCGCTGTTACAGATATGCTTTTGATTGTTTCGTGGGTTGTTTCTATTTTTAAACGCAATAACTTTTGAATAACTTTGAAACATTTAAAAGAATCTGTTGCTACTCCATACGCTAAGATTATCGTGTATTAGTCTATAGCCTTGATGTTCTCTACAAATCCCCCTCTAGAAGATATCCTGAATATTTGAGGAATAAAATCTTTATAAAATCATCAGTAAAGTCATTTTAATTTTATTTTTTTTTTATTTTTAATAATTAATTCTTCAGGATGTTAACAAGAATTTTCCAGAACAATTTCCATGAACGACATTGTAATGGATCGCTTGAAATGCTCTAAACCAACGGTTCTCAAACTGTGGTACGCGTACCACCAGTGGTACGCGAGCCCACCAAAGGTGGTACGCGAACAAATAATAAGCGTTATTTACTTATTTGCCTTCAAATAAAATAAACATTGGCTGAAATCGGTAATCTATCTCTTCTCACATTTTATACCTTTCATATTGTCAAAGGCAATAGTATTGTTGGTGTTGATTCAATGGGAAATCCCCTGCATGTTTGAAAATTGCAGAGTAATGCGTGTTTGTGCAGAGTTGTGAAAATTGTATAGTAGTGCGAACGTGTTTATTAAGTTGTGTTCAGGAACTTACACGTGAAAAATATGGATAAGTGGCTTAAAAGGGACATAAAAACATTGGAAAATGCTACTCCATCAAATTCTACTTCAGAACCAGAATATGTTGTGGGTGAATATGAAAGAAATCCTTCCAAATTACGGAAAATAGTAAGAAAATATGATGCGGAATACATTAATTTGGGATTCACGTTCACAACCGTAAACGATGAGCCTAGGCCGCACTGTGTGATCTGTTTTGAAATTCTCTCAAATCATTGCATGAAACCGTCATTATTGAAGCGGCACTTTAATACAAAACATTCTACATTAGAAAATAAAAGTAAGGATTATTTTGTCCGTAAGTTGGCTGAGATGAAAGACGGAAAGAAAACTATGTTGTCCTTTGTCGGCAGTTCTGAAAAAGCAACAATGGCATCCTTCTTAGTGAGTTTAAGAATTGCAAGATGTGGAAAAGCTCATACTATTGGTGAAGAACTGGTGCTACCTGCTGCAAAAGATATAGTTACATATATGTTAGGTGAAACATCTGCTAGAAAGCTGGATACTGTAGCACTGTCAAATGATACCGTCCATCGCAGGATTGAACTGATGGCATCGAATGTTAAAGAACAATTATTAGTCCGCGTCAAGAATAGTGATTGTTTCGCCATACAGCTCGACGAGAGCACAGATGTAACAAATTATGCTCAGCTTATGGTTTATGTGCGGTATATATTTGAAACTAAAGTAGAAGAGGATTATTTATTTTGCAAAGCACTCCCAACACGAACTACGGCCGAAGAAGTATTCAAAATACTCAATGACTTTTTTGCGGAGAATGGACTAGATTGGAAGAAATGCGTTGGTTTCTGTTCTGACGGTGCGTGCGCCATGACGGGAAAATACGGAGGTGTTACCAGCAAAGTGAAATCAGTTGCAGAAAATTGTACCTTTACCCATTGCTACATCCACAGAGAGGCATTAGCAGCAAAACAAATGCCAGATCAGTTTAAGAATGTTCTCCAGGAGGCAGTCAAAATAGTCAATTTTATCAAATCCCGAGCTTTAAATTCACGTTTATTTTCGAAATTGTGTTCTGAAATGGGTAGTGCTCATGTAAACTTGCTGCTGCACACGGAGGTTAGATGGCTTTCAAAGGGAAGTATGCTAAGTAGGTTGTACGAGTTGCATTCCGAAGTCCAATTGTTTCTAATGGAAACCAATTTTGAATTACAAGATCGATTAACAGACGAGTTGTGGCTAACAACAGTTGCTTACTTAGCAGATATGTTTAATCGTCTGAATGATCTGAACTTAAGTTTGCAAGGTAAAACCACAAATCGATTTTTGGTAGATGATAAAATTAGGGCTTTCATCAGAAAATGTCAAATGATAAAAGACGGTATTTCAAATAAAAACCTACAATCATTTTGTAATTTGGAAAATTTTGTGACAGAAAATGCAATAAGTTTGAAGGACGACTTTATTAATAACATAAAAGAACATTGCCAAATGCTGATTAACGCGTTTGGGAAATACTTTCAAGACGACTATTCTGGATTCCTTTGGATTCGCAACCCTTTTATTTTGGAGAGCATTCCCGATTCACTGACAAACGACGAAAAAGAATCTTTTATAGACCTGTCTTGCGATGGAGGTTTAAAAATGGAGTTTGCCAAACTGCAGTTGTCCGAATTTTGGTTGAGAGTTAAAAATGAATATCCAACTTTGTCTAAAAAAGCTTTGTTGTTTTTAATTCCATTTTCAACCACCTACCTTTGTGAAACTGGGTTCTCTGCAATGTTGGAAGTTAAAAATAAATATCGAAATAGACTCGATGTTGACCCAAATGTGCGTATGAAATTGACTACAATTGAACCTAACATTGCTTCTCTCATTGCGACTATGCAGATCCATCATTCTCATTGACGTTTAAGACAAAATATTTGTAAGTCTATTGTTCTTTAATTAAACTTAACGCTTTAAAATACAAGTTGTTTCATTACAATAATAATCTGTTGAATGTTTAACGGTGTCTTATTACGCTACAAGTTTGGTGGATATGTACCACATATGGTACATTTAGTTCGGTGGTACGCGTTTGATCTACATCGCATTTGAAAGGTACGCGAAAAATAAAGTTTGAGAACCGCTGCTCTAAACTATATCTTTCCAAAAAGTGGTGAATAATCAATCTTATTTACAATTTCGTATAATGTAAACAAATTATTTACCTTCCTTCTATTTTTTTGGCGATAATAAGTTATGCGAAATTTATAATTTACATACTTTAAAAATAATCGTTGTATTGTGTAACAGTTATGAATCGACGCCGGAAATCATTGCGCTTCAACAGCGCCAAATATGCCTTTGAAATTGACACAGGTGCGTATTTAGGGTAATAGCGTGAAAGTTTCCTTACATTCAAATGAGTTGTTAAAATATTATGAATTCGATTAATTGCGATGCCCCTAACCTAACCATTTTCGCACACTTTCAATCACTCGTTACCATATCGTGAATTTTGTCATTTCTTATGTGCTGACCTTATTCGGACGATCTGGACTTCTTTCATCTAAAAAGCTCGTACGACTGCGTTTAAAAAAAGAAGCTGCTCAATGTTTTATGGTCGATAACGAAGGTGCAGAGTCCCCATGAACTTTATTGAGTTCAACTTCCATCATTCAGTCGACCGGGGCAGCAATTTCGGAAAGGATTTCAAAAATAATTGCTTTAAGATCTACTGTTTTGAGAAATTATAATTTATAATTTTGGTCAATGCATGGACATTTTGTAAAGCGTTTATTAAAACAAATTTAAACTTAAGCCAATAGGTTTTGTGTTAGGCTATTATAAAAATATCTCTATTTGCGAAGGGAGTATCACTATTTTTAACTTAATAAAACTCTGTGCTCGTTCTTAGCATTGAGAAATTGTTTAATTTCACTTTAACCCTTTAACGCACAGTACTTTTTTTTAAATTACCTCTATTTTTTTTTTACTTACTTGTGTTATAATTGGTAGTAGAGTAATTCTTCTGCTCATAATTCTTATTTTTCTTTTCTCTAAAAGGGCTGTAAGTGATGGTCCTAATAGGGACCACCTATTCGTTAGGGAGGGGAGGTTATTAAAATGTTTGGTGGTTATAATAAGGACCACTTTTTATTAGTAATTATTTATTTACTTTGAGTGAAATACGTCAAAACATGACAAACACAGACCAACATTACAGTCTTTACATTCTATTTTAGTGCGCTTTACATTTTTCTTCGTACTACAGCAGGCGCAACGCCTTTTAGTACCGCTCTTAGGTATGTGTTTACCTACATCAGTTTTACGTACAGTTTTATGTACAGAGATTTTTCTACCACCCACTTTATTGATTTTATTTTTATTTATTCCTGGGAGTGGACCTTTTGCTTTCTTTCCATTGAAGGATCCAATTAGTGCATTGGCCAAAATGCCACGAAATGTAATATGTGTAATTAGTTTGTCTCGATTACTTTTTTTTTTTCAGTATTTTACATTTTGTAACGCGTTTATTAAAACAAATTTAAACTTAAGTCAATAGGTTTTGTGTTAGGCTATTATAAAAATATCTCTATTTGCGAAGGGAGTATAACTATTTTCAACTTAATAAAACTCTGTGCTCGTTCTTAGCATTGAGAAATTGTTTAATTTCACTTTAACCTATTCAGTAAAATACAAAATTCATCCAGTTCCCGCTTATTTAATCTTTCCTTTACGTAATCCCCGAGAAAGAAGCTTTACTTGAAGATTCTCGTTAGAATATATAAATATATATGATTTATTTAATGTTTGTTGTTTATGTCTTTGTATATTTAGGAATGAAAATTCTTTCAATTGGATCCTCGCGAATGTTGTGTTGGGTACTCTAAATGATTTAGTTCACTACATACCAATGATTTATATAAGTGGATAAAGCCTGCTTTACATTTACGAGTGCTCGTATAGGAATAGGGTACTCCATTAACGTTTAAAAATTGCTCCAATTGAGGAACAAACAGTAGCTCTAGTTTTGTTGGTAGCAATACTGAAATGACCACGCAATATCCATTATAAGGTTACAAAAGAAAAATATTT
Organism: Marronus borbonicus; assembly: GCA_902655005.2. Classification (NCBI taxonomy): domain Eukaryota; kingdom Metazoa; phylum Arthropoda; class Insecta; order Coleoptera; family Scarabaeidae; genus Marronus; species Marronus borbonicus. Next base: position 21,325,021 of record LR737382.1, read on the forward strand.
GGATAGAATGGAGAAGAATTTATTACAACAGGTGTGTTTGCAATCTCCCTCTTCTCGTGGTTGTATAATCAACCGAAAGCTGTTTATTTTTTCTGCACCACATCTACTGTTATATTGATAATATCGGCAATAGTTCGATATGCTTTGTTTCCATCGTCACGTAAGCACTCTATACCGTCATAAATCTCGAAAATTCGGTCTTTATTTCGCTTTATTTCGGTCGATTAGCTCTAATTAGTTTACATTCCACTGTTTTGAATATCTACTACGCGTACGCTAAATCGGACTTCACTCTACTCTTGATTCGACATTCGCGTACGAGATACGAGTTGCGTTTACACTTTACGAATCATAAAGTCGTATAAAATTCGTAAATGTAAAGCCGGCTTTACTCAATCTTTATTGATAAATCCGAAAGATGTACGAATGATAAAACCTAACATTTTAAAGGCACTCGTGACTATTGTTTCTGGATGATTTTAAAGATATCTCGGTAATTGGGTTATTATCTGCAGCATAGGCTCAATGTATTATATTTTTCGTCTTAGTAAAACTAACTAATTTACATTTTCGTATGTTAATTAAACGGAAGCGTATTTTTTAGACAGCAATTTTTGTAAAGGTCTAATTTAGACTGCGCCACGTGGCTGTTCTCAACACAACTAATTTTAGAATACAGCTTGAGGTCGTCTGCATTTAAAGAGAAATGAGAAAAATGTTAAATAGCACAAATGTTATTAATGAACAGTATAAACAAAGTTGAGCCCAAATGTGAACCCTAGATGTTACATCCACAAACACAGGTCCTACCCCATTCATTACAACAGCCTGCCTTCTAAACTGTGACCGATTTTGTCAAAAGCTTTTTGAAAATCGTTACAGACACCACCCACAGAACCATCCTTATGTACCAGCGACACCATTTTCTTCCGCTTACCGCGCTTACGGTCATACCAGCAATAACAGGTTCGAACACACAAGTAGTTTGGAGGCGTACTCGGTATTATCGGCAACGGTTTCATTGTAGCGCATAAATTGTGGAATTGTTTTACGTTTTGAAAAAATAAATGACAAATAAAATTTTACGCATTTTTTAATATTTGATGGTACTGTTGAAAGATAAACTGTGTGATCTTGATTAATTACTGCTTTTAAACGGGGTCTCAGTAAAGAAAGTGCTTCACAGTTGATAGCGTTATGCTCGTAAACGAACAGCGCATGTTCGTTATGCAGTGCATTTTTTTTAGATGCTTCATAGGAAATAACGTGGTAAAAACTTCGTCTCGTGTTAATGGTTTTTGGTATACCTGTGGTTTAGAGCCTGCTCGAGATTCAGTATGTTTTAAGACGTTTACTTTTAGTTAAAAATACAAGTTTTAATGGCGGAATAATTTAATCCCTCGTATTATCAGAATTTAATCTGTTTGGGTTGCTGGATTAAATACAGAGAACATTTCTAAACAACTCATTTTAAGTTGTGCTTAATTAAAATGTTAATGTGTGGGCAGGAATAGTTGGAAATCGTATTATTGAGCCGTGTTTTTTTTATAGTGGGGCCAAATAGTCAAAAATATCTCAAGCTATTAATTGACTAAATTATTTAGCTATACAAAGTATTGCAATAAATGATAGAATAATCTTTCAGCGCGATGAAGCCCCTCCTCGTAATGGCTCACGAATGGATCGTGCGATTTGGACCATTAAAATGGCCAGCTCGAAATACCCCTTTGAACTTCTTTTATGGGGGTTATTTTGCTACTAAAGTATTTGATAAAATTAGAGACAGGCGTCGAGATTTAGAGGAACGAAGAACTAAAATACTTCAAGCTTCCGATGGAGTTAGTGTCGGGCAGCTGCGATTGGAATTTAGGATTAGTTTTATTGGCTTTTAGTATTCTGCTGACAAGAAAATTCTATTCCTTCTTAAACTTAAAAACGTGCCCAGCAGAGGAAGTAAAGATTTTGGTGTGCAAAAGCTCGTAGTAATATTGCTTAAAGCTTTTTTAGAGGTCTCATTAATTATTATGCAACATTCGTTAAAGATATTGCTACTAAATAAAGTGTAGTGGTAGTCCTTATGGAGTGGGAGTAGTTTTAGCTCATGAATTTCCTAAGGGGGAGATGGGGAGACCCAGATGCATTGCTTTCGCATCGCGCACATTTAATGCGGCAGAAATAGATAAGAAAGATTTAGCAATAATTTTCGGTATTAAAAAGTTTAATCAACGTCTCTACGGTAGATTTTGCACGCTAATAACAGATCACAAACCATTGTAAGCTATTTTTTGAGGTAAAATGGGAATACTGAACTCTGCTACTAGCAGATTAAAGAGTGTAATTTTATCAACTTATCAATATAAAATCGAATACGTTGAATCCAGTAAAAATTGTGTAGCCGATGGGTTGTCGCGAGTACCTGTTGCTCGTACAAATAATAATGCAGACTAAGGTTTAAATCATCTTTGTTTAATTTGAGGATAGCGGTTAGTCATATCTAAATCGCTAGAAAAAAGAAAGAAGAAATTCATTCTAGCCAGTTAGGCAGAAGCAAGTGCAAATCAATTGCTGGATCGTAGCCTATTGGCCGCACATAGATGTAAATAACAAGACAACTTTATTTGATGTTAACAATTCATTTTAATTTAGAAGTGTCCAGTGTCAAAGTTTACTAATTTAAAAAGGAAGCAAAGATTAAGTAAAATGATCTGTGGCCCTTTTTATTTAACAAATTAGGGAATCTAATGTCTTGAAATATTATAGAGGATGGTGCAAACCACAAGAATGCCAAAAATTATCCAAAAACGTAAAGTCGGGAAACAATTAACACTAGCTGAAGTTTTTACTATGCTACTTCCAAAGAGGCATTTATAAAAAAATGCTCTGTATATTTTCATTCTTGAGTGCTTATACCAAAATAAAAACATATTTTTTCTACGTACATGTATTATTTTATATCTTATAAGCGTTAAATGGATATAAACCTAATGCAATTTTATAAGATGCATGGGAGATTTTTTGCCACTAAGTTCACTAATTCAGCACCGCCACTGTGCTATTAATTTCAAAACCAAAATATGATGCAATGTGCTTTCTGTGTTGTATTTATATGAAAACTTTGCTTAGAAAGCATTCTTTGTTTTAATTCAACTCTAAGTATTGGAGTAAATGTATTTTTTTTTGTTTAACTGCATATATGAATTGTTCGTAAAACAGCAAAAGTGTACGTGTGTGATTAAAATAATTTTTAGCGATCAAACTTCAAAAAATAAATAAAATAACTGAAATAGATTAATGATGGGCGGTCGAAATTTTCAAATTAACTTTTCCATTAAACGCAGGCTGATTTTTTTTAATTAAAGCTCGCCCCTACTACTATGATTACATAATTGTCGCAGATGTGTTCGCGGACGTGCCAAGGAGAACGTCACGTTTCATTTGAAGCACGGCGCAAAAATCTGCAAAAATAATCCGAGTGTGTCTAATTCACGAAAATTTCGCACGGTTTAAAGTAAACGGGAATACACATTTCGATTTAAAACGCTTTCGTCTCGAGTATAAAACAATGGGTATTAATACACGCGTTTAGCATGTGTTTCCAATTTCCGCACGATAACCGGAAATCGAAAAAGCCGCTTCGCAAATAATAATGTAATAGCGTGCGGTTATTGTTGGGAGTAGTTTTAAAGCGTTACACGCTTTTTAGTAAATTCCCATCTTCATCATCAAGCCCTATCGTTTACATAAAATAATGTTCAGTTGCTTCTTTGAACTTTTTGAGTTATGGGATCGTAACTTTTAATTAAATTTATAACCGGAAGCTTGCAAATTACCGATTAATTTAATAATTATGGTGATGTGGAATGTTCCCATTTAATACTGACTTTTAGCTATGCCCTTATTTCATATACTACATTGCTGTTTTAAAAAGGTGAGCCATACTCGTATCGAGAAGATCTCTCGAGCATTACGACCAGCAGTTTTCTTCAGTTTAATCTTAATTCTGCAATATCATCTACTGTTCGGGTCACAGTGTTTGCTGACAAACTGATGTGTTTAAACAAATTAGCTTTTTCTGGACATATTTCTTTTGCTGTTGTAATGATGCAATACTCGATTAATTCGCCGTCAGCAAATGGCTTCCCATGTTTCGCTATTGAATGAGCCACGCGGAAACTTGTGCTAGTTGTCGGTTAGAAATGGTTGCAAAAAGTGTTTGCGTTTGCCGTTCCATGAAGCTTGTACGCGCCAAGCCATTAAGGTGGAACCAAGCTTCGTCCGAGAAAAAGGATTTGTCAAGGATATTATCGTCATTCCTATGATTTTCAGTATTCCCCTCTCACTACGTGATAAATGAGCTTGAGTTCTCGTATGACTATTTTTTCGAGGTCTTTTCTAAGAGTATGCTGACAAGTCAATATGTCAAATTAGTTCCATGTGAAAGCTTCCTAATTGACTTTTTACGCCTCGTCACATCCACAGTAGTCTCAGAAGTTCTTTTCTTGAGTCTACCACTACCGGGTTTGCGACTTACTGTACCAATTTCATGAAATTTAGCGGCGCAACAAGCAATTTGTTGCAAAATGTAGAATTCATTCAAACATGTAATTTCAATTGTCAATAAAGGTAAAACGGAATTGAAAGCTTCATTTTTGGATTTAACCATCAGATGTAGTTGGAGCCAAAGACAACATGGTCCTTTCGATTACGAGTTTTTAGCTTCCTTGATTTCGTAAATTAGAATACGTTTTTAAAGTTTCCTAATTTTATCTTTCTCCTAGACTCCTAGACTCCTAGACGCGGGAATATTGCTCTTACTTTTCTAAACTTTTACGTTTCATTCTACTTTAACGTAATGAATATTAGATAGAGTAGGAAAATTGCAAGTCCTGGGAAGGAGGACGATGCGGGAGAAAGAAGGTAAGACAAGGATTATTTAAGTTACTCTATAACACAATTTGGCTTTTACTCTCACACAAAGTGTTTAAACATTCCGATCATGTTTTGTTTTATTGGATTAGTTTAGTTCTAAAATATATCCTCAATGGTATTTCTAATTAACGACTTTTAAGTGGTTAATTAATTAAATAAATGCGGTAAAATTATATTTAAATTCCTCATATAAAGATAAGTATTAATGTTAGAAGCTTGGTTAAGGAAAATCCACATCGCTACGGAAGGGGTCAATTAGAAGAAGTTTTCCGGCGTCGGTTTTATTTTTAAGCCAAGAAACAGTGAAGAAAAAATGAACATTAAGAGATAAAAGACTGCCATAAGAAAGATAAATTATAAAGAGGAGACGACGGGAATTCATAAATTAAAAATATCTCAACTCTAAATGAAAATTACGACTCTTAGCTTAGGTGCACTTTTTATACTATAAGAGTTCATGTTACGCGTATCCATAGCTGAAAGCACGTATACCGTTGGAAAATTTGCGTCCATAAATGGGCGAGTTGTTACTATTATCAGGTTGGTAGATATGGAGAGGATATTGACTGAAAAAAATTATGATTGGCCAGATATCGGTCTCTTTTGATCAGGAACCACCGAAAAGCTTTTTGTTACGTTACATTAAATATGCAGTAATTTTGGGACAAAAGAGTCGTTTTTTTTATGTCTATTTACGTACAATTACGCAACTGTTCCTTGGATTTTCGCGGATCATAGGTTATGATTCTCTATGTGTGGGATAGAATAATTAGAGTGTAGAGCAATAAGTTGATATGTTGCTCCAGTATCGAATTTTCTTATTTCCCACATACATTGTACATTATTGGATGATTTTTTTTTGAGAAATGTCGAAACGGATCAATTTTATTTTTAAAACAGCTGCACGGGATGTCTTAAATTTTTACAAAAACGATGAAAGAATAAAAAAAGCAACCGATTCTTGAAACATTTTTTCCACTCCGAGAGGGTGGCTTTGACGGTTTCGAAAGCTTCTTGAGTTATCTATGCATTTTTTGTTTGACATTCGGAAACTAAATGAAGTCGTTAGGCGATAAACCAGGTAAACATGGGCAATGAGGCATTAATCTTTTTCTGCTTCAAGTAATCAATTGTTGGGAGGAGTTGCCATATCCACCACTTTATAGTCCCAACTTTGCGTTGTCAGATTTTCATCTGTTCGACCCACTCAAACAGTTTCTACGTGGCACCAACTTCGAAGAGAAGGAAGAAGAAAGCTTGACACAAGTGGCTTTGACGACAAGGTCAAGAATTTCTTCAACGGCAATTAGAAAGCTCCGAGAAACGATGTATGAAGGTCCATGGTTGTCTCATCAATTGTTGAAGGCCCCTCGTAGAATACAAAAGCACTCTGGTCCATTCAAAACCATGTTTGATACTTTTTCCAGTAGTTTATTAGATTCGTATTCCGCTTCGTTTTGGAGCTCTTTTACGAGGAAAATTATTGTTGTGGAGCTTATAGAATAAGAAATATCGAGGATAATTGGACAAATATTTCATCATAGCTTAAAATTAAATTGGATGCTTTTTAAAAACGCAAATTCCAGAAATGCGGACGATCATAAATGTTGAAATTGGTTGACATCTTGTTATTTTTAATTCACTCTTGATTGACTGCATAAGTTCCATTTAAAAGTAATGCGCTAAACATCATGTTTAATTCTCGAAACGGCTTTGTAAATATAACCGTGATGTAATTTGAAATATTAATTTATTTTCACCAACAATCCGGGTTATGCATTTTTATATCGCGCTTGAACTCTTCAATAGAGTCAACAGATGCATGCCATGCGTGGACCTCATGCCACTCATCTTATTATTTGTCTAGACAGCTTGCGATAGTGTCCGATGCGTACTGTAGGGATTATTCGCGAAGATATCGAACTCTATACGCGTTTCGCCAAATGATCTTATACGAAGATAAGGTAGCTGCGCTACCCAACTATAAAACCTAACGATGTTCGTACTTAAATTTTGCGAGTTTCTTCTTTTCTGCGGAATTTCGAATCTTTACGGTCCTTGGATGATGTAAATCTTGTCGACGTAGGCGACAATAAAATCAATTTAATACTGCCGAAGGAAAACAAACATATACACATAAGCATACAAGATAATGTTCCACAAACATGCATAAAAATTAATGAATAAATAAATATTGTGCCGCGATAAATGCGTGTAAATGGATGTGTATTTTGAGAACGCTGTGTAAACATATAATTTGCGAGAAAGAAAATATTCCGCTTTGAAAGGGAAATGGTAACCCAATGTTATTATTGGGCGATTCCAATGTGACCTAATTCTTATTTATATTTGAATGGACTTCATTCACTGTAAAATTACAGATTATTATCGTTCGGTGTAGTTTTAAAAGAAAATTGTAGCAAAATAGTTATGGAATGATATAATATGGAGACACTACAGTACTTCTTGCAAGGGAAGAGGTTGCAATGGGACTGAGGAATTCTGCAGGAAAAGGGAAACATTTAATTGTGTTCCATATTGGTGGCGAAGATGGTTTTATTGAAAATGGTGTATTCCCTTCTTCGAATTGAAGAAAACAAATATTAATATTAACTCAAATATTAAAGTGAGAAAACGATAAATGTATAATACGTACACTGCCTTTCAGTGAAGTTCGGTCATACAATAAAAATCTATTATATCACACTGTATACAATTATCAATACATAAAATTAGAAAAATATTAAGCATACACTCTTTTCTAAGGGATGAAAGCCATAAATTATTATGTAAAGTAGAAATATTGCGACAACCACAATAAAGTCTCTTTTATTATCATTCCGAGAATTTCTCGGAAGTATCGATCTTTTGAAACGGGTCGTTTGGGGATTATTAACGAACAATACATTTAGGAAATATACCGCAGTATCATTCTTGTTTATTTATCACAGGCGTAAAGATATAAATTTGCTTCATTTTACTGTTAAACCTGTGTTGGTGTGCATCTGTCGTTTTTGCGCGAAAGTTTTAAGAAAATTTACTTCAAAATGGCACGTGGCAAGCCTACCAGTGTAGAAAAACGTTTACGCATTATTACGCTGTTTGAAGAAGGATATTCGGGACGACAAATTGCTGAAAAAATAAATACGAGAAGTTCAACAGTAAATGACATCATAAAGCGATATCGGACAACTGGAACTATAGAAAATCGTGTTCGTCCTGGAGCATCTAGGAAAACAACAAAAGCTGAAGATTTGAGAATTGTATTATTAAGCAAACGCAATAGAAAATTAACAGCGCCACAAATAGCAGCCGAAGTCAATCGCGGCCGTGAAGAAAAAGTTTCGGCGAGTACGGTAAAACGTCGGATCTTCATGGACGCATTGCCATTCAAAAACCCTTATTACGTCGGGGCAAAACGGCTACAGTAAGCCCGTTCTCATCTAGATTGGTCGTTAGATGATTGGAAACACGTGATTTGGAGTGACGAGTCAAAGTTTGAGGTTTTTGGGCAAAATCGACGAGTTTATGTCCGAAGATCTAAAACCGAAAAGTGATCCCGAACTGCATTGTGCCTACAGTGAAGCAAGGGCGTAGTTCTGTGTTAGTGTGGGGATGTTTCTCCTTTGCTGGGACGGGAGATTTATGCAGAGTGCAGGGTGTAATGAGGAAGGAAAATTATTTTGCAATACTTCAGAATCATGCAGTGCCATCAGGATTGCGTATAATAGGCCGTAACTTTACATTCATGCACGACAACGACCCAAAACACACTGCGTTAGTGTGTAAGAACTATCTAAAGGAGCAAGAAGAACAGCACACCCTGAAAGTAATGACGTGGCCCCCACAAAGCCCAGATTTGAACCGTATAGAGTTGTTGTGGGATGAACTGGACGGGAGGATCCGAAAAATATGTCCAACTTCGCAAGAACATTTACGGAATATTCTGCAACATGAATGGATTAATATTCCACAATCCGTTTTAACAAAACTTATCGAAAGAATGCCTAGAATAGTTCGAGCGGTGATTAACAGCAAAGGAAGTTCTTTCGATGAAAAAACATATAATGTTCAGTATGTTATATTAGGCCAGAATAACTTTTTATTTATTTATTTTTGTCTTTTTTACCTGTACATACAATAAAATTGCATTTTGTTTTTAGTTTCGTTTGTTTCTGTAACCTTTTCATGTTTTTTACTAATCGACCGAACTTCTCTGAACGGCAGTGTAGATAGAAAGATTATGAGCAAAATTCAAATCTTCTATCGCTGAATGTTTTCAATTTGGTTAAAAGAATGTCGGTATTATTATTTTTGACAATATTTTGGTACAGTGGCGTTTTAGGATACCATTTTCAGAGAAGAATATTTCATATCATATGTCTTCTCTTACGTTCTAGAAAGTTAATGTGTACACAAGTAGTACTAATTTCGCAGTTGATAGCACACCTTTAAAAACTGTAAATGAACTGATTTAATTCATCAACCATGTTGTTCAATTTCTTCAATACTCACATAGCGTTTTCTCCATATCCTCCACATTCAAATTTTGCAACCAGCCGGAATATTGTACACAAAATACATAATCCCGTTCTAATATGTGATGAATCTTTTGAAAATTACACGGATGAAGGGGCTGTTCTTTGAGGACTTAAAATTCCATAAGGCTGAACTTATTTTTCTGGATTATCTTCTACTATTTGCAAAACAGCTTCTTATATATATACACTTAAAAAATTGTGATGATGTTTAATTAACACATTGACTATTAATATAGGTTTTTCTCTATCGGTGATGCAAATAGGTTTTACTATACAGATAAGTACATTCGAAATTCAAATAGTTCTTTTCTTTACGCTGTAGCTGATTTAACTACATCAATGTCGATACTCGAGACTCTATCGGAGATCTTCCTGCCTTTTATTTAGTTGCGTTCTGAAATCGTTCGAAGATACTGCCTCGTTAAGACCACTATGTGATCACCAATTTAGAATATGGTTCCATTACACAATATTCTTCAATCATACCATATAAGCTTCCCTTCTTTTAGAATTGATAGAGCTTACCAACGGTGGATTTACATCATGACGTGCCCTGATATGATACCATCACGTATTGAAGGTGGGCTTTCTGTGGAAAATTTTTGATTCGAGTTTATCCATTGCAACGTTGTTATTTCAAAGTTTATCATATGAGCTTCGATTAACCTCGATTTTTGGGTCTTAACGTGAATGAACTATATTATCATTATCATTATTAGCAATATTTCTCAATTTTTTCAGCTATAGCCTATCTAATGATAGTAATAACGTATCAATTGTTATTTTTATTGTGGTTAATATGGTTGCCTTTTCTCAACCAATCAGATAACTTTCTTCCGTCAATCTTTTTCATATCATATATTCCAAGAATTCTAATTTCCTCTTCATTCATTTCCTCTCTTTTTTCAAGTATCATGGTATGAGGATAGTGCTCCAAGCTTTCACAAACTACCACTAAACGGTGCTTCTGAGCTTTCCATTACTATTTTCGTAAAATTTTACATCTTTTATTGTTGAAGCAGCGATAGTACAGAAATCGGCCGAGTACTGAGCGTTTAAAGCAGCAATTTTGAGAAAAACGAAAATTTCATATGAAGGTCTTCATAGAATAACGTTTTACGATTTTAATAAATGTCTAACACAATAACAATGCCTCGAATCACATCACTCAACTATTGCTAATGAAGCACCATCAGAAACGAGTGTCTACAACAGGTTTGTAGAATTTCATCGTAGTCGTGCTTCCATCAGTGATGAATTTCGTGAAGGTCGACTAAAATCGGATGTTTTCCCAAAAACATCGATGCTGTGCACAATACGATTAGTAGGAGCAGCACGTGACTTACTGTGAGATCGAAACATGCTTGGGTATATCGAAGACTGCAGTACATGCGTAACTTGCTCGTTTCAATTGATGCAAGGAAATATTCGAAAAACTCGACAGAAAAATCCGTATATAACATCGTAACAGGTGACAACGCTTGGATATATTTCTACGAGAGGGAAACTAAGCAACAATCAACTATTTGGGTGTTCCCAGACGAACTCAATCCAACAAAAGTTGTTCGTTCACGAAGCACTTCCAAAAAATGTTTGTTTCTTCCGTTGTACTTTACTAAAAAAAAACTATGAGGACGATCGTAAGGTAGCATTCTCCATGTCCAAAATATTGGAAAAGACCATGAATTGATAACTGCAACAGCATCTTACATAATATAGCATTTTTCCACTCTGTCAGTCCGGATTTCCGAACGGGGAGACTTCAGCAGGGCGTTTGACATAATTGATGACTACTATTAGCTGTTTTGTGATACGTGGGTTTCTGACAGTCAGCTGTCAGCATGACCGCCTTCTTTTTTTTACGGTAGAAAACAGTGCGTTGATCTTAACAATTGCTCTATATCGAGTCCTTTACTGTTTTCGTTAGACAAGACTTTGTTCCACACCTTCATATCCACCTGCAAAATGCACATATATGCTGATGACATGCAACTGTATCGTTCGTTTTCAGTTGAGGATTCCCGTCGTGCTACTATTGCAATAATTGGGGACCTAAACAGAATACCTAATGTCGCTGCTACAAATGCCTTGTTGATCAATCCGTCCAAATCAGTAATGTTAATATATGTCTGCTTTTATAATATCTGTTCGCTTAACAGTTAACGGTGCGGACATTACGCAGGATTTTGAAAACTACGTGGTTTTGTTTAGTTTTTCGCATGCCATCTTTTAGTTTGGAAAATGCAAATCTTAGTAGCACAGACGGAGCGTAGTTTTATTATCATTTACCGATTATCGCCTAACGCTTGGCTGATTTTGGCGATCTAGAGCTAATCGATACCCAATTAGAAAGGACGCATTTGTTTTATGTACGTTACTGATCTTCCACCAACTGTGTCTAATCGTCACGGATATTGAGACATCATGTCAGCTAAAGGCCAACCGTCAGCCAGCCAACTCCGCTACTAGAGTTATAAGGGAATTAAAATTTATTTTTTTCTCTCAAATAATCGTGGAGTATATGGAATGCTGACTTTATTGTTTTTTTTTTCTATTAATTGTAGAAGGTAGTTGTTTTTAAGGAGAATGTTAATTTTATTTATAACTTTTTGTCTAATTTTAGGGCTGATTAGTTTTATGGCTCTGTTAACTAAAGTTGAAATGACATTATTTTTCTAAGAGGAAGGTTGAGCAAAATGAACATATGGGTAGCGATCGGAAGATGTAGGTTTATAATATAATTTTATCATTGCCTTAGTGACAAAAGCGCATAACTTCATTAAAGGGAAACAGAAGACTAAAAAGGTTTTAAAATGATCAACATCCACAACTCTTGTTTCTCTTTTAGAAGCTATTGTAGAACAATTTTAACGACTTTTTCTATTGAAATCACCCAAAATTGTGTTGATAATGTTGTCCTCCATTTATGCCCTTAAGACTTTAAAAGTGGACTTGAGGTGGTTCGTAGAGAATGATTGCTATTGAGTTTTATTGTGATTATTTTGAAATAAACCTCTTCGGAACGAATAGTTGCCAGTTAGTGTTCAGTAGAAGCAGCAGCAGCAATATAAGCCCTGAAGATATCCCATATGAGTGTGGACTAAACGCCGGTAGAAGAAACCACAATGACGCGGTTCCGGCTCGGAAATTAAGAAGATAGTGCGCGGAAGCTTACGTAACAAGTTGTTAATTCTTTTTGAAGTTCAATAGTATTTATTTCTGAAAATGTTGGGTTTGTCCAAGGGTATCTAATATGCACATATGAGAATTATTTTGCACAAAAATACAAATGTTGAAAAAGCTAAAGTATTTGTAAACGCTACAAACACATTGTACGCATAACTCTTCCGTTTATATTCGACGATATAAAAATTTTCCACTGCGTAAAATGCCAAAATACGGTGCTATTTCGAGGCAAAACCGCACTGCATGTCAACGACATCTCTCGAAGCGTACATATTTTACCTCTGCGGCCGGCCGTACCTTTGTTTATTATTAATATCTATTTAATAAAGCCGAGATTAATCTCCTCCTCGTTCGTTGATGTTTGCTGAGTGCTAGATCGGCTCCGGGCTCCGATTATCATACATCTGTTCATATTCCGATTGATCCATCCGCACATTACGGCGTATAGCGTATAGCAGACGGACTTGTACTCATGAGGCTTTCTCGCTGGATAGCATCCAAATAACTATAAAATGTTAAGTCTGAAAATAGTCCGCGCATATTCAGATTCGCCGTTTGGTCGGTCGAGGTTGCGAGACCGACAATAAATAAATGGGCAAAATAATGCTATTACGCACACGTTCCACTTATTAATACATATACATATAAGATACCTATGCATTTGTACATTACCGAATTTTATCTTTAAATCTTGAATGAAGTGGTTTTTGCTCTCCCGAAATAAACAAACAAAATCGTCCGATATCCCAATTGTTCTGTTTGTCGTTACTATTCGCTCTAACTAAAGGAAGATTTTCCATTTAATACGTCTACCGCGATAATTATCGTAAATTATGAATGAGGGTTTGGAACGTTAGCATGCAGAATGGGGCAAAAATAATGTTATATTTGCTTCCTGCAGACGAAATGGGTTCGCGTGAATTACTTGTTATCTAAATCACTGCTTGTCGAAAAGAAATTTGTTGGTGATTTGCCCATTTTACGAAATATACAAGCGCATATACACTGCCATTCAGTGAAGTTCGGTCATACAATAAAAATCTATTATATCACACTGTATACAATTATCAATACATAAAATTAGAAAAATATTAAGCATACACTCTTTTCCAAGGGATGAAAGCCATAAATTATTATGTAAAGTAGAAATATTGCGACAACCACAATAAAGTCCCTTTTATTATCATTCCAAGAATTTCTCGGAAGTACCGATCTTTTGAAACGGGTCGTTTGGGGATTATTAACGAACAATACAT
>LR737382.1:21343932-21366473 GCA_902655005.2 Marronus borbonicus
TCACTTCATCGAGCAATAGCACAGACGATCACTGTTGTTCACTAAATGGAGTTATAAAATAATTTGGCTTGCTTAAGGATGCGCTGCTAAGCGGTAGGATTGTTTAATTGAATACAATTTTATGAGAAAATTTGAGTTTTTATTTATTACCTTTAATATTATAACCATGTAATTTTTAATATGATGTAATGTAGAAATAAGTTTTTATAAAATGTATTGTGATCCTGTATATTAGCCATAATGTTATATATCTTTATTTTTCTTGCAGTTTTAGAGATATTGGACTGTAATTGTGCGAAAGGTGCCTCTTCAATGGAAGAGCAGGTAGCCATTTACGATATAAGCGACGATGAAATTACAGGTATGAAACGGACAACCGAGCTTATTCACTGCACGATAATCATTTCAAACTGTACTTAAACTAGGAGCCTGTTGATAAGGATGCAAAGGAATCTCCTTCTTACACCACGCTTATTTTTATTATTTATATATAGAGAAAAATTGTTTTTTCCCTTAATAATGACATTAAATAAGCAATTAATTGTTTCATATATTATTCGCACTTGCACTTATGTCGCACATGGCCACCTGCTTTCCATCGAAGAGCCACTTTTTGCACAATTAAAGCCCGATATCTCAACAATATGTAGGTATCCCGTTACAAAGACATTACAGTGGTACCTTGGTTGATGGAATTAATTCGTTCCAAAAACAACCCTGTATACATAAACCTAACTGATCCCCAGTTTCAGCCTCCCAACCGTTCACGTAGACCGCCTTAGTCAATAAAGCCTAACATGTTTCAATGGGCCTAGTTTGTTATTAGGCGCACGAAGTACAAAAGGTACATTATGCGCTTCCAACCATTGTGTTGTCTCTTGGGAATGATCACTTAAGCTAAATGTGGTCAGAACATAATTTCGTCATTTTGCTCATGCGGGTTGATGAAATTAACCAATTACAGCAGGTAATGTTCACAGTAAAGGTTAGAGGTATTGCTTCTTCTTTCATATGCCTTACGTAGTGTCTCCTTCGGCGCACCAGACTAATATTGTTTCTGAGAATTTGGCTTCCATCTTGTATTTTACTTTGTCGGCCAGCGCTACCAGGAATAGGTGCGTGGGAAAGTGAAAATATTTTTCATCATCCATAATGAGGATTTTGTTCTGTAGATAAATTAAATAAATTACTCTATTACGTTAGAAAAATTAAGGAAACTCGAGATAGTAACACCATTATTATGCACACCTCCACTCACATTTGACAGAGTAGAATTTCCAAAGCAACACCATCAATACCACAATGAAGCTATTTTAGCATTATTTTTTGGTTAAAAATTCTTTGTTGTTGTGAAATTAGACGGGAGTTTTGTGTGAACGCTCCTCAAATGCAAGTCACTTTGCGAATACTCCATTCTAACCGCATCTTTCTGTATGTTCGCAGGCGGGAGAGCAAAACGGCGCCAAATGACAACAGGATCGGACAAGTGCAGCATCTCGTCCATAATTCCGATGTCCTGTCGCGATAAAGCGGAGGCTTTTGCGCGCCGTCTGCATTCCCGATTGAGTTCACTAGGCTCGCAGGATGGCCGCCCGGCGGACGAGAACAGTTGGCTGGCGGCGCGCGAAAACTCATCCTCGGTGGCGGTCTCGCATCAGCCGCGCCACCATTCCGATCCCGACCTCTACTTCGACTTCGCGCTGGTCGAGTCGCCCGGCAGTCCCGAAGAGGAAGTGCCGCAGATCGATCTCGCCTGCCTCATCACCAACGAGAAGGACAACCTCGGCGGCCTGGCGACGGCCGCTCATCGCGACGATTGCCATTGCTCGTCGTTGAAGACGACCATCGCGCTGGGCTCGAACGGTCAGACCATATCGCCGGATAGTGACTCTAGTGACGGTCAGTATTTCGATCCCGATACGGACGATAATTTGCGCGCGCTTAGTAGTGCGGACGAAGTGGACGCTGCGATATTGAACGAAAGAAGGTCGCAATTCGGGCAATCGAAAGATAGTATATCGATAAACAGTCTATCCTGCACCAGCGAAGCTTCCACGCTTAGTCTTCAAGATTATCCATCGCTAGAATACAGTAGCTGTTTGCCAAACGACAGCTCGAAGGAATGCGATCTGCAGCTCGATAACCAATTTTTAACACCGCAAGAATCCTCCAACGATCCAGAAACGGATAGCGCTGTAGATTCGCTGAAAATTAACGGAGTCCTTTATGATGACGTAGAATGTGATATTGAACGGTTAGAAGACGAGGAAGTCGACGAATGTCCTAGCCACAGCGATACCATAGAATGCGAGAATTTACAAAATGGGCATAACGAAGAACCTGAATTGGAACCCGAAGAAAACGATAAAAACGACGAATCCAACTGCAGTACCCTGCGAATAGATACTAATATAACCTTAGACGTAAGTCACACCGATTCCGTAGAACACGTAAACGAAGCGCAATTGAATACAGAAAGCGAAATCGAAGACCGCGAAGAACCCATACCTAGAGTGAGAAGATGTTCTTCCTTGAAAACGGGGAAGACCCCGCCTGGAACTCCTGGTAGGAAGAAGATCGTCCGCTTCGCGGACGTCCTAGGCCTCGACCTAGCCGATGTTCGTACCTTCCTAGATGAAATACCAAAAGTTCCAAACTCAGCCTATGCGGATCTGAACGCCGATTCCCGATGTTACGCAGCGGACAACCCCTACGGTCCGGAATACAAATCTTCTTGTCCCCAAAGCGATAAGATCCTACTACCGCTGTTCCAACAACCCGGCGGCGAAACCAATTTCTTAGATCGCGTTAGAGACAATCAAGTGTGCTTGGAGAACGCAGTAGTTGAAGACCCTATCGCGTTATCGATCAAAGGCACAGTCCGCGTACGAAATTTGGACTTCCACAAATCGGTTCACATCCGATACAGCCTGGATTCGTGGAAGAGCTTCTCTGACCTGCAAGCGTCGTACGTGGAGAATTCTTGCGATGGTTTCTCAGACAAATTCACCTTTCTCATGTATGTGAATACGGTGGCGATCGGTCACCGGGTAGAATTCGCGGTCAGATTTCAATGTAAGGGTGTACAGTATTGGGATAATAATAATGGAGCTAACTATTGCTTTCAATGCTTGCCTGTCACGAATACAATTCCATACAGTCCTATTACGGGCGTTGAAGACTCATGGGGTGCTGCATTTTACTAGTAAGTATATTTCTTCCGGGTGTCTTGTTGACGTAACGCTGTGTATTATGGGATCGTGTGCGCTTTCGAATGTGTAGTAGTTTGCTTGCATCGCATACTGGATATGTAAGGAAAGAATTTATCTTTATACAGGTGTTAACCTTATAAGCATTGCTATATATAGCGTATCTACCTTGGGTGGAAGATAATTCCTTTCGTAAGTAATTTGGAGAAAAAGTTTTCAAATTGTTCTTCTCAATCTGTTTAATCATCATCAGTTGTTTGGCTGTAAGCAGTAACTTATTCATTATTATTTTTATCGCGGATTCCCGCTGAAGATTGCCACTAAATGAAGTCCTGGAGTACGTATTAAATAAAAAATAAAATAGTGTTTATGAAGAATGAATAGGTGAGTTATCGCGGTCCGAACCCGGAACCCGGAACAACTTTAGTTTTAGCATTCACAGGTGCGGTAATACAGGTGTCCTTTCCGAAGAAATATTCCTACAGTCCAAAATGAGGGTTTCACGCGTCCAAATTTGATAATTTTCTTTATTCAAGAAGCCATTAAGATATGAATGAGCCTCAGCGCTAAAGTTTATTTTACTTTCTTATGTTTCAACAGCCAGGTCTCCAATTTGGAATGCGTATAGGTAAAGGTCTTTTGTCGAAGTGTGTTCTACCTTAGCCCGTGAAATGTTTAATTATTGTGCTCGATGGTTTACTGATATTTCAGGACTAACTGCTACAGCCTCGCCTACTGCAGCGATGTTTTGTGCAGACTGACCGTGGTGTACCATCCTTGTATGAATGCGTATGGTTTGTTGATCAATTCTTTTAACAGTTAACCGAGATGGAGCAGTGTGTCTATTGAAATGAGTACGTAAACTTTTCATTGTTTCCGTGAAACTCTCTTGCTCCAACGTGGCATTTCTAGTAACTTCTATTCCAGTAGTTCCGGTAGTTATGAAGACCGATTTGTAACCTATGAACTTTTGTTTGCCGCAGTAACAAGGCTAACTATCACAATTTTAACTCTACAATGGAACAAATTGTTAATGGTAAACGTCATCATATGTAGATAGCATTTTTGGGCGGCATCCAATAAATATTTTTACATTTCAGCCATTTTTCCTTCGTAATTTGTTGTGTTGCGACTACCTACTTCTCGGCAATATGATAATCTTTCCGTGTGAATAGCAAAAATATGCAATGTTTAATATTTTGTTTGTCTTTAAGAGTATGGCTAAAAATGCGGAATAAACATTACATTCACCTATAAATAAGTTAACATAAAACATCGCAGCTTAAAATGAAATGTTATTGCTAAATATAGTCCACTCAGAATTCCAAATTTTAGGCAACCAGTAAAAGTAATTTGGCGTAGCTCCAGAATTACACAAACCAGAATCAGTAATACATCTTTAGCAGATTAAATCGGAGAAAATCCTATAATCCCACGTTTCAAAGTTTTTCTATTTTAAGAGGAAGTTACAACTACGTAATGCATGTGCATGTTGGTATTAATACGATAATTATTCCTTTCTTTATACATCCAGTATACAAGCTTGACATTGCTTAACTAGATTGTAGTTTCTGTGTTATCTAGTATTCGTGTTAGTTGTTATATGTTTTCTTTATTTTTGGTATTTTAATTTTTTTTTTTTGGTAATCGGAATTTTGGGCAGTCATGCAAGACCTTTAGGCCAATAAACATTCTTTGGTTGTTTTATTCGCACGTTTAAAACATCGCAAGGCATGCTTCTTCACAACCAACTCTTATCACGAGAACAACCACAGGTTAATGCTTTGAGAACGTCAATTATATGTAAAATGCTGTCGTCTGAAATAGATATTTATATACCTTTTAATTTGGGAAAATATGTGCACTGTTGGATAGTGGTGAGGTATTTCTAAGAATTTCTCTTTCAATTACATAGTCACAGGAAATTAAAATACTTTACTACGATCCGCGTATTGATTAATATTTTCTGGGTTATATGTTATGTTATGAATGCTTTTTTTTAATTATGTTTGTGTTGATATAATGACATAGGATTATTGATAAGATATAACTAGGCACTTCATGGAACCTTGCACGTTTACAAGATTATCTGTTCTATTAAGTATTGAGGAAACCTTGATACAATAGAATATTACACTACTTCAAATACATATTAGCAGAAGGCATTTATTTTTAATTGGAGATTGCTTTGCAATTACAAGCTTACACATGTAACACTTTGTAAATATTTTCGACCGACACAATACGCAGGTCAAGATCTTGAAAATATGCTCGGAGATCCCCCATGTTTTCATTGAAGAAAGCAACCATTAAATTGGCAATACTGGAGGTAAGGTCATTTTATAAAAACGACGTTTTATTTGACCTTTGTTATTTCTCTTCGACGACGCGATTCTTGAGTTCCAACTACTGCTACTTACAATTGTAAATATGAGTTTTAGGTTTACATTGTTGTACCTGCATAATGTGCACCTGTATTTGCTTGCGGTAAATACAAACAGAGGCAGATAATTCTTAGTCGTTTCAACTTGCGTATGTTCAGGAGATAATATTCCGGGTGTTTCTTGTTCGGCTACAAGGGATGTCACAAGTATATACATATGTACTATTCTACGTAATAAGAACGTGTTTAAAGAGTACATTAATAATAATAATGGTTTATTTAATCGAGAAGAAAATGTAGAGAAACATCATACGAAGGGGCAAAATATTTTGTATAATTTTGCCAATGTATACTTTTTAATTAATTTATTTATTATTAATAATTAATACTTTTCCTAAGCGGCATGTTATTGTCCACTTTTATTTGAAACTTTTTTTTAAATTTAACAACTATTTACGGATATGAATATTAATTATTAAAGTAATTAAAATAAACAGAGGAAAACAAGCAGACAGCAGTAAAGGAACAAATGAGTTACAAATCAAGGAGGCTTCTATTGTTTTTGCACACATCTTTTCCTGCTTTGGTGAATATGAACCGGTACACTGTACCTTCAAAATAAGTGACCGTAGTCTGATGCTCCTTCTAAGTAATAAAGACTATTAAGCGATTTAAATCTGGTATGTTCATTACATTAAGCAATGCTAGTTTACTTCTTTTATTTAGGTGACGATTACGTAAGGGTATGTACACTGCCGTTCAGAGAAGTTCGGTCGGTTGGTAAAAAACATGAAAAGGTTACAGAAACAAACGAAACTAAAAACAAAATGCAATTTTATTGTATGTACAGGAAAAAAAGACAAAAATAAATAAATAAAAAGTTATTCTGGCCTAATATAACACACTGAACATTATTTTTTTTTCATCGAAAAAACCTCCTTTGCTGTTAATCACCGCTCGAACTATTCTAGGCGTTCCTTCGATAAGTTTTGTTAAAACGGATTGTGGAATATTAATCCATTCATCTTGCAGAATATTCCGTAGATGTTCATGTGAAGTTGGGCATATTTTTCGGATCCTCCTGTCCAGTTCATCCCACAACAACTCTATCGGGTTCAAATCTGGGCTTTGTGGGGGCCATGTCATTACTTTCAGGGTGTGCTGTTCTTCTTGCTCCTTTAGATAGTTCTTACACACTAACGCAGTGTGTTTTGGGTCGTTGTCATGCATGAATGTAAAGTTACGGCCTATTATACGCAATCCTGATGGCACTGCATGATTCTGGAGTATTGCAAAATAATTTTCCTTCCTCATTACACCCTGCACTCTGCATAAATCTCCCGTCCCAGCAAAGGGGAAACATCCCCACACTAACACAGAACTACGCCCTTGCTTCACTGTAGGCACAATGCAGTTCGGGATCACTTTTCGGTTTTAGATCTTCGGACATAAACTCATCGATTTTGCTTAAAAACCTCAAACTTTGACTCGTCACTCCAAAGCACGTGTTTCCAATCATTTAACGACCAATCTAGATGAGAACGGGTCTACTGTAGCCGTTTTGCTCTGTTGCCCCGACGTAATAAGGGTTTTTGAATGGCAATGCGTTCATGAAGGTTCGCTTGTTGAAGTCGACGTTTTACCGTACTCGCCGAAACTTTTTCTTCACGGCCGCGATTGACTTCGGCTGCTATTTGTGGCGCTGTTAATTTTCTATTGTGTTTGCTTAATAATACAATTCTCAAATTTTCAGCTTTTGTTGTTTTCCTAGATGTTCCAGGACGAACACGATTTTCTACAGTTCCAGTTGTCCGATATCGCTTTATGATGTCATTTACTGTTGAACTTCTCATATTTATTTTTTCAGCAATTTGTCGCCCCGAATATCCTTCTTCAAACAGCGCAATAATGCGTGAACGTTTTTCTACACTGGTAGGCTTGCCACGTGCCATTTTAAAGTAAATTTTCTTAAAACTTTCGCGCAAAAACGACAGTTGCACACCAACACACGTTTAACAGTAAAATGAAGCAAATTTATATCTTTACGCCTGTGATAAATAAACAAGAATGATACTGCGGTATATTTCCTAAATATATTGTTCGTTAATAATCCCAAAACGACCCGTTTCAAAAGATCGGTACTTCTGAGAAATTCTTGGAATGATAATAAAAGGGACTTTATTGTGGTTGTCGCAATATTTCTACTTTACATAATAATTTATGGCTTTAATCCCTTAGGAAAGAGTGTATGCTTAATATTTTTCTAATTTTATATATTAATAATTGTATACAGTGTGATATAATAGATTTTTATTGTATCACCGAACTTCACTGAACGGCAGTGTATATAGGGCACCTCACAAGTAGATGTTCCAATACCACCACTTCACATTCAAATTGCAGATGGTGCACATTTCCGTATTGTTTATTGCGTATGTGTGTTTATTGCGATACAATTTGTTATTATCTGTATATGCAACTCTCGCCATATGCTAAAGAGCTTATTTCTCTGTACAAAGGTGCATATACAGAGTTTGTGACTTCTACTAATTTCATTATTTACCTTTTTTTCCCATCTGGAATCTAAAATCACCACATTTACCCCTTAAGGCTGATCCAATTAAAGGATTCCAAACTACTGCTCGATTTGTCAAGTGTTATTAATGCTTGAAACCAGCGTCTATTGAGTGTGCTATTCGATATTTGCACGACTTCCTTGTACTCGTTTTAAAACTTCGATTTTCAAATGAAGTTGTCTAAGCCAGTATGATAGCCGCTTAAAAATCTTGTTGAATCGTGTCTACTTCGTCCAGATACCTCAATGGCCAATCTCGACAATCGCTGCAGTAATTTAATTGCGTGAATCTGATAGTTTTCTATTGTGTCAACAATTAGATACAATTGTCGGTGTAATTTTTGACGTTTGACTAAAAGAATTCGCCTGAATTTGCATCTGTAGAAAGTCAAAAGAATCTAAATATTGCCCCAAATGTGTTACTGTAAATTATAATCCTGGAAGTTAAAGTTTCCTGCAGACAAAAATAGACGTGATGTTTCAACAATTGTAACAACCTATTGATTCCGCGCATATTTAAGCTTGTAACTTGCAACGTAGCAATAAAATGCATTCTGCTTTTTGCTTTTTTAAAAAAGGTCTTTGTAAGAAGGAATACTAACATTTCATCTTTACACATTGTATAGCTCTGTTGAATATTTACAATTAAAAAAAAATTGTACAAAATGAGAAAAAATCAAACGTTTCTAATTGCTGCTTTATACTGCACGGAAACCTTTTAGATGGTATTTAGTGATTAATATATGCTTCTGTTAGATATAAATACTTTTTCGTAGTATTTAAGCGACCTTATGATTATGACGTTTGTCACTATTTTTACTGAATATCCGTATCAGAATTTGGCACGACTTCATAGATTTTTATTCATTAAATCAGTGAGATTTCTTCACTTCATTGTATCGCTCTTTTAGAGATTTTAGGCGATCCTATTGCTTTCCTCTGTCAGTCTAATATACATACATATGTACAAGTATTTTTAGAAAGTTTCAACCACGGATACACTAAACGCATAGTCGAATGAAACAGCTGCTCTAACGGATTTATTAACTTTGACGATTTTGTGTTCATTCTCCTTGAACAACACAAGATTTAAGCCAAGCCAGCAAACGGAGTATAAATATACATATGTACACATAACCAGACGGATTTCTATTAGAGTTTTCTTTTTGAATCGATACGTGGCAGAAGGATTATAAATATATGAAAAGTGTAAATATAAAACGTTGATATAGTAGTTACTGTTTCAGTAACTTTATTAAAGATATTTCAATTCTTGTTGCTTAAAATTTATTTTGTTGCTGCTCCCCACTAGTATCTATTGCGATGCTAATTGACAATTGATTGATTAATTATAGCTCAGATCGGTGCCAGCCGCTGTAGACCAGTTAATTTATTGTAATCATTTATTCTCACTTCGTTGTAGATTTTCTACTCTTGGCATAGGGATTATTATAACGCTCAAACTATGCTATTTTATTACCTAACTTGTAAAATTGAATAGCGACTATTGTAGTTGAAAGTAATGTAAATTATGTTATTTAACTCTTAAAAAGTATAACAATCCAAGCACTCTATGCTATTTCTAAATTTTATTCTAAACAATAATGTTCATGAACGAAATTTTCAATTCTGGAAGAAGATATTTATCGCTCGTGAACCACTAGTAAGTATGTATGTATATAATAAATAGCATATCTGCCATACCCTTTAAGGTCTAAGGGAGACTTTTTAACTCTATATATTTTTCCAAGCGTTTCGTCAATTTTCTTAAGCCCCTCAAAACGCAGGATTTCGGAAGGCCCTCAAAATAGGCATCTGCTTAGGCGATGACTTCTTCTTCCAACGTGAACCGTTGTCCGCTGAGCCATTTTTTTAAAATTTGGAAATAACAAGAAGTCACTAAGGGCAAAAACGGTGGATATTGTACTAATTCCAACTTTAATTCCGTAATTTTGGAAGAGGATCTCTTTCTTTTCCGAATGAGGACGATTTTTCTCGATTTCTTCGCTCAACCGGTTCAATAACGACGCATAATACGTTCCAGTTATTGTCTGTCCTTTTTTCAAGTAATCGGGGTAGATGATTCGCGTGCATTCCAAAAAACCGATGCCATCAGCTTGTCGGGCGATTACACCGTCTTCGCCTTCTTGCCCATTTACCTTGAAAAACCCACTGTTGATTGTTGCTTTGTTTCCGAAGTGTAGTAGTGTATCCAAGTTTTGTTCATAGTTATGGATCGAGAATGAAGCTCGTCAGGATTGCGACGGAAAAGCGTCAAAACAGCCTCTGAGTCGACGACACGATCGCGTTTATTCTCCACTGAGAGCAAACGTCGCATCCATCTTGCCGAGCTTTTTTTCAGACCCAATTTTTCGCGGAAAATTGGAAACACTGTACCTTGGGATATGCCTGTGGTCTCAACTATTTCGCGCATTTCATTCAAAACCATTTTGTCAATCATTTTGTGGCTAGTCACTTCCATTGGACGTCCAGAACGATGTTCATCTATTGTGAATGTACGGCCACGTTGAAACTCATTTACCAAATTGTAAACCGTTGCTAACGCAGGAGCAGATGTGCCACGAATTTCATCTAACTCAGCTTTGATCTCTTTCCTACATTTCTCTGTTCTTCGTACATAAACAAAAATTCTTTGCTTAAATCGACGATAATAATGAAACCGAGAGATGGATATGACTCTTTGACAGAATGATCCTTACTAAAAACAAGCCATTTTCAATAATCTCTTAGAATTTCCAAGAACTTCTTGGAGCACCCTTGTAATAAATTTCTCAGTCCTTTCTGTTGTTAGTTTCTTCATTTCCCTGTTGTGTTATTCAATGGCCTCTCTTATTTTTCGCTATCATTCTAATTTCCCAAATTCCTTTGCCAGGTAGATTAGTGTTCTATATTTGCAAGTGTCCCCACCATCCAAGTTGCCTTTGTTCTATGATATTTTCTATCGATTCTACTTCCGATTCTTCTCCAACTCTAACTTCTAAAACGTCATTCTGTATATTTAAATTTAGCACTGGATCTTTTCCACTTCCTGCTATAATTGCGATATCATCGGCGTTATCGTTTACACGCATTTACAGATATGCTGATGGTCAAATATTCCGGAGGAAAATAAAAAATTACCAACTAAAAGACTTAAACAATGTGATCAAGGTAGCTCTATTACTCCTGTGCAAACCGAAATTTAATTTTATTGTATTTCCTTTTCTCGTTTTTCTTCCTTTTTGGACTTGTTTCATACAATGTATACTATGAAATAAAATCTTTGCTATGATTATTACTGTTACGGACTTATGAGACAGCGTATATGTTTCAATATACCATGCTCACAATCAAACCTCCTAATAAGAAAAAAACTGTTTTGGAAAACTTTCATTAATAAAGACAGTCCGCTGAGATATCTCACCTTGTATGGCATTGATCTCAATTCTGAGCCATTTTTGCATCTTTAACAGCCATAACAGTAGCAATCCGTTTTGCAACACTTACTAGAATTAATATCAAACCCGTCTAGTTTCTTAGTTCGAGATTATCATCAAGATCTTTTTAGAAATCAAGATACTTCAGAATATCTAATCATCAAAGTGATAACAATATTTAATTGTTACGAAAACACTACATTGAATTGATTATGGACTATTAAATAACATTGCAACATCTACATACTCCTAATATAGTCCTAATTGAGAATCAGATATTTAAAATGAAGATTATCTTAACGACCGTGTGTAATAACAGGCTTGCATTCAGTTCATTAACCTTAAATATCTCGCGTCTATTCAGCAAGTATAATCTCGGGATTAACCGTCTCCGTCAATTTTTTGTTTGGACGTTGTGCGTGCGTAAATAACAATTAACGTTGCAACAAGATAATGCCGCCTAATGCGTTCGACGTGATCCGGTTTTTGTTGGAAAAAGAGCAGCCGCATCGCTATTGGTCGCTGGCAACCTTACAGATGAACTAATGAGGTTTATAGGTCGAATAAAATCCACTGTTTGCGCGATTGGAAGGCGCAAAAAGCGTGATCATTTGATGAACAAAGTGATAGCTTCCCAGAATTGCCCGAAAAATTTTATTACCAACGCTCTTCGTTATTTACGTCGTATATAATTGACAATGTCAAAATAATAGAGACTTAAACGATGGACTACATAAATCGTGGATAAATCGGGAATACAATTTTATTTGCTTACCATATTATATTTTGAGCAAGATAAATGGTGCATAATGTGTTTTTTATTGATGTACTCTACTTGCACATTGAATGTTATTCTATTAACTTGCACTTTGTATGTTGAATAATAAAGTTGCAAATGTTTACTTTAAACTAAGAAAGTTGAAGCAAAACATCGTTTGTAAACATTTTAGATTTGTCCATTTGAAGATAAAATAGAATTGCCTTTAAATTCTAAATATTCTAGGCTACAGCTAGTTACAATTGAGATCCAGCGGCACACGTACTAATGTTTCTACTTAGATCAAATTTAGAATAATACAGATAACGGTTTTACAAAATAATCAGAAATTAACAATGATTTCCAGCTATGAATAAATAAGCTTATCAGAAGGTTTCAAACCGTACTAGAAGAAGTACGTACAACTACGAATGTAAATAAAAATTTGATATTTGATAGATAAAACTCAATTATTTCCCGTTCTTTCCCGTTCTTCAGCTCTTCTATACAAGTTGATTGGAAATGCTTTTTAGATAGATTCATGGGCCTAACCTAAGCAAAATAAGTAGTTCGATCATTAACCATTCTTGAACTACTGTAATTTATTTTATTATTAAATAAATAAAAAAATCAAACGTTTTTGTTTTCGACATTCGCTTTCTTAAGTACAAGGTCCGGCAATAGGGTTAAATGCGTTTTAATATGGCACTGAGCAGAAATAAAAATATATTTGGATCAATTATTACTAAAATTAAAAACACAACTCTGGAAACATAGCGCGTCTGAGTAAATCGTTCACCGAATTTATCTCTTCGCGAATTTTCTCTTTGAGTTCAAAGAATGTTTGGGGACGGGTCGAGTACACTTTAGACTTTAGGAATCTCCATAGAAAAAAATCCGGGACAGTAAGATCGGGCGATCTTGCCGAATATGTAATATCACCAAACATTGATATCAAACGATTCGGGAACAAGCACTGCGAAACAGGAATGGTTCGTCTAACTGTGTGGGTCCTTTTAGAACCAGACCTTTGGAGCTCTGCCGTCATAAATGTTCCCAACATTTCGACAACTAAAATGACTGTAACGGTGTGGCCGTTTTTGTGGCACTAGATGTGGGCACTCCACGTCGAAGTGGGTTTTCGCCATTTCTCTTGGGCTGCTTTCTATCCAGTATGCATGTAGTGCGTGTGTACGTTCGTACAGATGTGAACATGTGTAAAGATGATCAATTCATAGCTGGTCTAAATAATTTAAAATGGCTCTGCGATAACTGTTCTTTTCGAGGAATATCTTGAAATTAATAAAAACGTGGAAGATTTGAAGATTATTATGAGAACGGAAATGACCAAAATTAATTTGGGAATTAAAGAAAAATAACCTGATTTAAAACTTGCCCCCAAAACATTTGCCGAAATAACATGAAATAATCCTGAATAAATCCTGTTTTGTTTTCGGTTTTATCATAACACAACCGAAAACAAAACAGGATTACGGAAACTACTATTCTCCAGGAACGAAGCTAAGGTTGAATTCATAACAAGGATACTGCGAAAATATTATTTGAGAAGTCATGTAACCTCAGGAAAACCTTGCATTAGTAAATAAAATTGAAAAAATCAAGTAAAGAAATTTTGCCAAAGAATACATGAGATATAGTTGATCTCGAGCATTAATTTCGCTACATTCAGCATAACCTAGTTTCAAATTGTAGAAAAACAATATTTTACATTGTTTTTAGCTTAAATTTTATAATTGCGTTGTGAAAGTGCATTGTTTTCTATATATTTTGTGCTTCTAGTAAGAAATCCAAATATTCTTGAGAATGATCACATATGCAAATTGAAATTCAATTTTTCGTCAAAATTTACTCTAAGATCTTTGAAGTCACCTTTCGATAGAATAACTATACAAAGAGACGTTGAAAAACTACAATGCTACCACAATAGAAGAACGTAAAGTAAATAAAAAAAGGGAAATTGTACACAAATGCCCGTAAGTCTTTGTGTTTTCAGTATACGGGATATTAAAGGACATGTGTTTTGAAAATAACAATATAACATAAGAAAGAAAAACAAATTTAAAAAAAAAGGTGTTCAAATTGATGGCCTTCTTCTTGGATATACTTTTCCAATCTTTGGGTTAACGATCTTTGCATTTTTGATGTATGCCTGAATTATTACGGAATCTATCAGCAGACTTCGTAAATTTGTTCCATAATTGCTGTTCATTATTTGGTTCCAGAGGACACATTTTTCATAAACACCCAAAATCAAAAATTGTGGGAATTAAGGTTGAAACTACAAGCTAGCCATGGTATGAGTCCCCTACAACTAATCCACCTATTTCCAAATCGTCTTTGCAGAAATTACCTTGGTTTTCGAGAAAAGTTAGCGCGCCGACATGCATGTTCAATGGGACATCTAGTAAAATGTTCAGTTCATTTTCCAAAAAATTTCGATAAAGTGCGCCTGTCAATCGATTGGATAATCGAAGTGAAGCAGTTAGTAATAGCCGATTATAACTACCCACATATTAATAGAAAACCCATATTTTTTGGAAGTGAAACGGGTGAAGAAGCTGTTGTTTGAGGACTCGTCTAACTGATTTAGTGTTAGCGCACATAATAATACTCGAAACTAAAATACTTTGATTTTGGTTCACTTGTTACCATCCGAAGAAATAATTTAAGTATTTTAAAAAATTTTAAAATTTTGTATATTGAAAACAAGACCCTTGTTTTAAATATTTTACCGTCGTCTATTTGTATGCCGCACTCCATCTCTCGAGAGTATTTAAAGCGGTTTAGAATAAGTCGCAACCTTAATCGCTAATCGAAGTTTTAGACTTTCTGATGAGATTGTTTAGTTACTTCTGGAACTCATTGTTAACTTGGATTTTTTTGTGTTAAAATGAGGAAAATATTTGGCAAACTTGATTAATTAATTTTTAATATGTAGACAACACACGCATCAGCCTAAATTTTTCTGTGTATTAGTCATATTCCTACCGACGAGAGATCCTTATACTTGACGTTTCTGCAATTGGTGTTAAGCTGTGGTATCCATCCTTGCTAGACTACCAATAGTGTTAAGTGATCGTATATACAACTTTGCAGAATGTTCTTGTATTGAATGCTATACTCGTAAAAGCGATGCAATGCTAACACGTAAAAGTTGTACTTTTCTATAACAATATAAAAACCTACTTCATACAATGGTTTTATCGTAGATCAACTAATTACAATAACTATGGAAAATTTGAGCTTGTTGCGTTGACTTCTTTTGCCAAAGATATTATAGCGTAATTGTATTGACGATTGTTTGGGGCTCCGATGCTTACGGTTAATGTATGATTTCGTTAGTAGCGTTTTCTATTCTACTAATACATGTTCAGTTCAAGTAATTGTCCTTTTTAAATTCGCAGTTACCGAATGAATCCGACATTTTGTAGCCGTAGCCGCAAATATTGAGCTCCCGTTCGTCGAATATTGCCAACTAAGAAACACAAAACACACGAAGATTCGGAAGAAATTGGCTTATAAGTGGAAAGTGAACGAATACAGTTCAAGTAAAAGCTGAACAAAATGTATTTTTAATTTTTTTTTACGTTAAAAGAGATTCGTTATATGTCAGTTTAAAAATAAACACAGAATTAGGTTAGAATTTAGGTTAAAGCTCTTGAGTTTTGAATGATCGCGTAGTATTTAAAGGAAAAAGTCAAAACATAAGTAGCTAGAACGATAATTCATAAATTAATGTGTTAAGATTTAAGTTCCGGCAAAAATGTTTGTTGTTTGCATTTATGGCAAATGTTGTTTTAAATTGATAAAAGTAGTTATTATTATTGTTAAAATGCCAACCTCGTACTTTGAAAAGATATCTTTGGATTTGAACTCGAAAATTAGATTATACGTAATTTTTTAAATTTGCAATTGCTTAACCCGCGAATACGCAACACTAATGTTCCTTTTTTTTCATTTTACTAAACAAGTTGGTGAGTCGAAATAACGAATGTTAATGCTAATTGTTTAATGACCTGATTTTCTGGTTAAATGGAATATTCCTTCCATTAGATATTCCATAGACACAGTTTACGTACACCTTCGTTATCGCAACTGATATGTGTCTACTTCTTACGCTTTCTACATTAAATTAAGACAATGTTTCACGTTCCTCTTCAGAATTAAATGAGTCACCGCTACGGCTTCGAGTTATTTTCATCAAAATTTCTTCCTTTTATTGCGTGGTTTCAACAGTTTCTCACGTGGTTTTTTGTCCTATACTCTTTACATGGCTTTCGCAAAACGCCTTTTAGAAACTGACTCAACATTTCTGGTGAGAGGAAAGCTATTTTTTTTTAGCAAAGTAGAGGGCGTATTCAATGTTTCTTTTGGTTATCATGTAACGCCAATGGTTTCTTTCAGGTCTACGCTTTCTATTATACCATCAATGGCTTATCAATGACAGTTGCAAAATCAGGATCCTTACTAGCTAGTAGTTACACCTAGAACTAGCGAAATGTAAATGCCAAAAGATCCTCCAATTTGATTATGGGTAACGAATCAGAAATGAGAATCCCCTTTCCAGGATGATATAGCGGTTGTTAAAAAAAAAATTTCTTGCTTCGTTGTAGTTACGTTCCTTTTTCAGTCTTGGTTTGATCATTTTTTACTCACTTGCGGAAACACTCCCTGAAAAATGCTAAAACGATCTTAAATTAATTGTAATAATGTTAAAATCGTCACATATACGACGTTTGCAACATTATATCCTAATTTACT
This sequence comes from Marronus borbonicus, assembly GCA_902655005.2. Taxonomy (NCBI): domain Eukaryota; kingdom Metazoa; phylum Arthropoda; class Insecta; order Coleoptera; family Scarabaeidae; genus Marronus; species Marronus borbonicus. Next base: position 21,361,076 of record LR737382.1, read on the forward strand.
TTTAACACTTGCAGAATGTAACCTGTGCAATAAATAATTAACAATTAGTTAACATGTCAAAACAAGCTCTGGTCTGATTTTATGTTCATTTACGTTTTGCTGTAAGAGTTATGACATGCTGCATTTAGCACTTGTATTTGTTGCAGTGAACTCTATACTACGTATCTGCAATGTGTTAGATACACAAGAAAATATTTTCGATGACATTGCGGGTTATATTGTTACAAATATGTAATTCTTTAAAGAAGACTGAAATTAGTTTAATCAAAATACAAAATGCAGCATTAGTTTATTCTGAAAACAAAATGCATTTATTTCAACTAAGACGGTTGAAGTACATTAAGGCTGCAGACGAATTTCAAATAATGAAGAAAATTGTTAGTGAATATGTAACATGTAGACTTTATAATTATACTAAAGGAGAATCCAAAAACTTGATTGAAAAACAAGCCACGATAAAGCAGAAAATTACGAAAAACAACATTTCAATGCTTGCATTACCTTCAATATATTGGTTTCCTTTTAAATAAATAAGATAGACAAATGGGGAAATTCCTACTTCATTGCGCATTCTCTTAGCCTCACTTGCCTTCAATTTGACTTTATTCCAGTTACGTAGTGTAGAGTTCACTGGCTACCGAAATTATTTTTCCTACTATCGGCTGCGTAGATCGATCATCACTGCAGATGTAAAATATCTTTTTAAATGTACTGATTTTTTTCGAAAATCTGGGCCGATGGTACGAAAAATATAATATGACACTAAGTGCTTTTGCAAAACTAGAGGAACCAGGGGCGTAATGGGCACCTTAAACAAAAAAAATATAAATACCAATGAATCTTGGTTTACAATAATATAAACACATATTATAAACTGAGCAGCTGTTAAAAACATCAAAATGTTAAAATAGACCATTATGCCTCATGTACGAAGATGGGCTAGAACATGTCTTTGAAATTGTCTTTATAAAAACAATATATATCATAATATTCGTCACTATCATTTTCTTCAATCATCAAGATTTGCGAGTAACCCAATCTTCACTTGACTGGGAGTATTAGTATTCACAATATAAGCACAGATTCATCATCCTCTTCTTCATCATGATCATCGTCACCACTACCTTTCGCTGCTTAGCTGCTTGTCTCTTATTTAGATCTGTTTTTTTCGCGTTTTTTCCTTTAAAAACATTTCTTAGTATTTTTCCTTTTCGCTAGTTAATGATGATTCGAGTTCCTGTTTGTACGGGGAATTGGTAAGAATTGTTGTCTTTCCTCTATCTTTACATAGTTCTTTTTTCGAATCAATTGCTTTTGGCAGAGGCAAAATACCGCTTGGCGAACGAATGCAAAATCCAGCTCCACTATTTTCATTTGAAGGCCATGGAATAGGTGCACAGGACATGAGATCATCTAAATAATGACTTTTGTCTGTGTTATTGTTAATGTTCGACTGATTTATTCAAAATGGAATTTCATTGTGAGGTAAGAAGTATTTCGGTTGTTTCTGTAAGTAAGAAGTCTGCGTCGGTAAGAATATCGCGGTTAAATTGCAAAAATCCTGTTTTTCGAAAATTATTAACCACGATCGTTGCTCTAGGGGATGGGAACAATGGGGAGGGAAGCGGAACAGGATCACTCCGTTTATTCCTTGAAAGATTAGGTATAACTTCGCTTCTTCTTTGGTGGCAGGAGACCAAATTATACATGTTACAAATATCTCTATTTCTATCTAACCCTTTTCATTACATTCAGTCCATAAACTTGGTGGAGCCCCATGTAATAACTCATTTTTCATGCGAAATCTGGAAAAAAATAAATAACGGGACATGTAGGAACCTCTGCTTCCACACACATTTGAAGAGTTACCAACTGATCCTTCTCTGCTGATGACAACGTGCTCACTTGTTTCTTACCTTTGTTAGCGAGTATTTTCGATAAACTTTTTTTGCACTTTTGTTGCAGTTGTAACATCGGTTTCGTCGACGTTGTATATTCCGTTTGCAGTAAGTTTATATTTATCAACTGTTGATTGCAACAGATCGTAACATTTATTAATTGAAACTCTATTAAATCCCATTGCTCTGGAACCTAAGTCAGTTAAAGGTTTTCTAAGAGAAATCGATGTTTCGTTTTCAGAAAATTTCAGAGCCAGTCTTCACCAGCCATGGCAAGTGAGTTATTAAAATGATGAATTAGTTGGTTTTACTCAGTTCTAGCCTTTGTTCTGGACTGAACACGGGTTTGAAACGTCCATTTCCTTTTTGTTTGTTGCGTAATCAAGATTAGGGTTCTCCCTATATTTATTGACTCGTCGCTGAAGCATTGTACGGGGATCATTGTAATTCACAGCAGCTGTTTTGCATCCCATTTTACCACTATCGGCATCTTTAATAGCTTTAGTCATACGCACTTCATTTCATTTTTGGCGGTCTGTTTTCTTACGATAGTATGATGGGATATAATGGCCACTTATGCCCCAAAAGACATTAATTCTTTGAAGCAGAAAATATGTCAATACAGTTGTTTAATAAGCTTTTCAAGACAACTCAAAATTATATGACTACACTCGAGAATAAGCTTTTATTAATGCTGTCATTCAACACCCTGTATTGCGGCTTTGAAAAGTAATACTTGATATGCAACAGACGAAGTTTAAGCTTATTGAAGCGGAGAAGAGGTCTGTGCCCGTTTTGCCTCGGCAGCCCGTTACGCCCCCTTCTTCCCCCCTTCTTCTTCTACTTACGTCCCTTGTGACATAAATACTTATTTTTTTTACGCACGGTTTAAGTTATGTTGGAAAAAATCTAAGAAACGATTATTTACATACTTCAAAATCCGATTTTCTTTTGACCCAATTCTGTGTTTGTTAAAATAGACGACATTTACTTTTCGAAACAATACACAATCACAGGTACACACTTCTAAAGAATAATCTTCAATAATTATTCTAGTTACTTAATGCATATCTTTTAGTTGCAAGTGAATAGCGTTCCAAAAGTAAAATATATAATTTCAGGATGGATGACGCACATATAATTACGTTTCGTCAAAGGTTTGCCTAAGGTTGTGCATGATGATGCCACACATATACTCATCCGAAATCTGCCAATCTACTACTACTACAACTACTGCTACTACATTACAAATATCTGTATCAAAACAAAAAAATGTAGCTCCGACGATGCCCTGACTGACGAAAGAGAATTTGCAATTCATAGGCAGGCCGCCGTTCAAGAGTACATCGCAGCTACGTTGGACAGACAGCGGAAGAAACGACGGGAAGTGGTTGTGAAGAAGAGCGGCAACCCGGATCTGTTCAGCGTCGTCGTCATTATTTTTTTCTCTATTGTGTTTCTGTATATTCAAAGAGCAATATATTTTAAATAACCGTTGTTAAGGGTCAAAAGTATCTATTTATGTCTTTCTTTTAATCGAAACATTGGTGAAAATGTGGAGATATGCGTTGCGTTCAATGATGGACCGTGTTGGCCATTTTATAATTGTTTTTTAATGAAATACAAATGATGTGTGTATAATTCTGTACACGCGGACTGATAAATAGCTCAAACCTTTCACTGAAACGTTGCAATAATATTCTACATAAGCATATTCAAGTACCGAATTTTCCGAATCATCCGTATATCCTTTATATTTTCACCTAACTAATATTTAGACTGCGCTCTAGCGAAACTGAAAGTGATATTGAATGTATAACAAAAAAAACGATGTTGTTGAATAAGATTGAAAATGTTATATTCTATTATTATACTACTACAATAATATATTTTTTAAACGTGTTTTTATGTGTATATATCTGTAAAATTATCAAACCAAAAAAAAGAATATAATATAACTTTTACTAAGAATAGATAAAGTATATATACTGTCTAAATAAAAAAAAAAAAATGGAGTATTAATGCAAAAGCAATGGTCCGCAAGTATATTCGATTTTAAGGTTTCAAACTATTCACACGTATATATTATTATATAAACAAATAAAACGTGCATATTAGTTGCATGATAAAGTACCAATATTAGGTACTTAATATATTTCTATACTCATGTATTTAATTAATGACAGCAATAGAATGTGAAAACATTAAATATGCTAATGAAATGGCTTAAATCTAAGATTGAGATTGAATTATGAGAGTAAAAGCTTTTATTTGTGGCATGATATTAAGTAATAACGCTATGAATTTGGCTAAAATATAAATGTACGTCTCGGCTATTAGTTCATCTTTAAATGTTATTAATCAAACATTTTAAAACTGAGTACTTGTTTGAAATAATGCCAAATGCGATGGTATCAATTCAGATATTTTATTTAATAATTTAAAAATTAACCAACAAAGTAGATCTAAAATTAATAAATTTCCAACATAAATATATTATATTCATAAAATTTAATACAAAATTACAATTTCACATGTGCACGTGTTGTTCTATTGCTCACTAGAGTGTACTACGTGTATTATTCCAATACTATTTCTAGCCATTACGTAAAATGAAATGCCGTCTCAAGCAAGAGTAGAGAAACAGTGAATTTATTTTCTTGAATATTTCGAAACATTTCACGTAAAACGCATTTCTCTAGGCTGTATCTATTTGTATAAGTATCCTCTTTGAAAGATGAAAATAAATCAGTAGAAATTAAAAGTTTCATGCTGCAGTTGAGAGTTTTTGAGAGGGCGAATGTTTTATAATTTAGAAATTCTAGATAGATAAGGAATAGGAGGCAGGGATTTAACTCCATGGATTTGAAATATTTGGGGAGATACACGTGGGAAAAGGAACTGATATTCTGATTTAATTCTGATGTTTTTATATGTGTGTAGTTGTGAGTTGCTTCATTAATTCATTAGTTGAATATTAGAGTAAATAGGTATGCTTAGGTAAAAAAATGTTTCTTTAAAATCCTAATAATTTAAGTAAACTTGTGTTATTAATTTACGACAATTGTTTAATGCAATGTAAAGTATCTCGCGGTTGTTTACATAGTGATTTTAATCTTCAAAAAACTCCTAAAACAATCTATAAATTCTAACAGCTCGGTGGTCCAGTGCTAAGGGGGGCTGCGCCCGAATGGGCAGAGATAACCGCTGTGTGTTCAAGTCTCGCTAAAATCAAGTTCTCTTAGTGGAACCTATAAACTTCCGAGTCACTATTTGCAATTAGAGAACAACCTTTATGACAACCTTTAACCACTAACAAAGGAAGAATCCACACAGTTATAATTCAGCAGCTTTATAACAAATTGTAATTTTCTGGGGAAAAATTGTATTAGACGACATTATATCCATAAAAGAAAGTCTCATGCACCCCGTTGGACCGTCACCAGATTAACAAGGAAAGAATCCACACAACACAGCAGCTTTATAACAAATCGTAATTT
>LR737382.1:21380534-21399266 GCA_902655005.2 Marronus borbonicus
TAACCGACCGAACTTCTCTGAACGGCAGTGTACATATTAGGTAAACGACATATGTTTATATGGTAAGCTAGAGAGAATTATTATCTATAAGGCAAATTGAGAAGTCTGCTAACCGTTCGCTGATAAAATTATGTACATTAATATCTACAAAGTAGCAGAGAGTTACTAGCCATAAATAATTAGGCTTACGAAATACCTACGACAGCTGGCTGTTAAACAATTTTTTTTTCATTACATCTACTTTCAAGTTTAATGGGGCTATAAATTATACTTCCTATATGTTACCATACACATGCTTGATTCAATAAATTAAGCTCTAAAACGTGTGTATTTGTTTTATGTACATACGTGCATCTGTATACTAGAAATTTATTCGTATATTGCGGTTGATTTCAATGACCTACTCTCACAATTCCATAGATAATATGCGATAATGGTATTTGCACATCCTTTTGTTGAAAATCAAAACACAGGAAGTGAAACAATTTTCTACGTATTGATTGAAAAATATTTGTTTGCGTAATGTATAAATAAATTATGAATAATCTAGGAAGTTTAATTAATTATATAATCAAAACGATACAGGAATCAAACAGAAACAAACTTACTCTGAAAAGTTAGTGAAGCAAACATGCTTGATGTACACACTAGGTGCTTCGTAACTGGAGACCATAGCTGCCAAGGTGGCCTGATCTTCGGGTGCTAATCGAATGGTTTCCACTCTTTGTACTCTATCCTGATGGAATCCAAATTCGTTTCGCATACTCAGCAATCGAAGCAGTTCCATAAACGTTTGAGAACCGACTTTAGGAACTCGATTGAAAAAGAGGACGTCATGAGCTGCTTTTCGTGTATTGTTAAGTTGGTATGGCTCTAAAGAGGTCACCTGAAACTTAGGAATCAAAATAAAATTATAAAGCAGCAATGATAAGCTGATTATTTTCTACTATGCAGCTTCTTATACAAACATTGCATTCAAAGGATGCTGTGGCTCTTTTTAATTATTTGTTACCATGCATCGTTGGTCATAGACGAACAAGTTTCAAAATATTCATTTTGCAAGTTTTCTTAGCTGCCGTTATATATTTTACGTTGGAAGCCAAATGTAATATTGGTGGAGGTGCCGGTGTTAACAATAAGTTACAAATCATTTAGCCATAAGGCCGTTTTTGAACATTTTTTGAAAAAAATTCATCGAAATTACCGTGTTCCAAGTCGCAACCATACTGTTATTGGCGGCGAACTTTCGGGAAACAGTTAGTGCCATAAAAAAGAGAGAGAGCCCCAAGAAGGCAGCGCAATATTCGAACTACGGAAAATGTTGAACGCCTGCATCGGGCTATTGCGCGTAAACCTCAACGATTAGCAGGCAAACAAGTGTCTTAGGAATTTCTGACCTCTCCGTAGCCAGAATCTTACATAAAGACCCCAACTTCCAACCCTACAAACTTGTTGGGGTGCAAAAATTGGGGGATATGAGAATTCGTAGCCTTCGTTGCCACGAACTTTTGAATATTGTGAATGATTAAGTTCTAAACAATCTTGTCTGGTCAAACGAGTCCAATTTCCATCCGTGTGACTCCCTCTTTGAGAATGAAGGAAACAATACAATGATCGTGAATTCGCAACGTTAGCTTGATATGCTTACAACATTTCTCGCACTTGAGTTAGAGCAACGTGGTAGTGCGTTAGAAGACACTTGGTTCCCGCAAGATGGAGCAACAGCTCACTCCACAAGGCTTTCAATGAATGAATTAACAGAGATGCTTGGAGCACCTGACCACTCTTGCGATTACTTTCTTTGAGGGTTTCTCAAGGGCAACGTGCACCTGATGCAATCGAGAAAAACGGAATATTGGGACCGAAGTGGCAGCGATAATGTAATTTTCAGAAGGTAATTGATGTAAACAAAATGCTTTGAGATATACTGTAATTTTTTTATTAAATAATGTATACGAACCATCAAGTCTGATCATAATTTCAGTTAGAAAACAGCAGGTTTCTCTGCCGGCCCCAACCTAGGTAGCACTTCGCTATTCTTAATTGTTTACTAACAACTCAATAATTCACATAAATGACAAAGAAAACTCGGTTCAAATCTGATACATTTTATGGCGTTGATTTAACGAATTATTATACTAGCAACACAAATCACGGGTTTGCCGTTCTATCGTACCTAATACCATCTTGTGAGACATGTTTGAATCATCGCGATGTAATGCCTCTTTGTGAAATGTACGACAAATAAGGAAAAAAAAAATAAGAGCAGGAAATGGGTGCTTGAACAAAAACAAACTTCAAAAATTTAGAACAACGCATGCAATAACGCCCTAGGCTTCTATGCAAGCTTATATCACACGGTTCTAATAAGGTGCTACGTACTCTTAAAAATCAAAAAAGGAAAACTTACTCTTCCTGTACTCTGTAACAATTTCATCATAGCACGCACTCGCGTTGGTGTCGCTGGAGCGCTGTTACCTGTAATCAAGAAGAAATAAAAACAACCAAGTTCGACACGTTTTGTTTTCGACCAACATGATTTAGCAATTAGAAGCGGTCGGTTATATACTCACCCGATACTATTTGGTTTGCGGAAACTATATCGTCAGGCTGCAACAGTTTGATTTCCATTTCCCGCAGCCTGGTGTTTAGGTCTCTGGTATGCAGGAACAGGAAGAACGTCGTCGATATCGCAATTAGGGCTACGAGTTCGCTGGCTCTGAAAACACATTGTTATGCTAATCAATTAAATTCCACAAAGAATAATTATCTTGTAAATTGTGTAGATACGATCTTTAAATTATTTCAATTCATTTAGGTAATTAAAATTACCATTTGTTTGCGTGCTTTTGACTATATTCTCGTGTTTATAGCTGATATTAAGGATCTTACATGTTCAGCCTTGAAGACAGATTAATATGTTTCTTTTATTATAAAGGCAAACAATTCTATTTGATTTTGTAAAGTTGTACGAGAAAGATCAAATATAGATTTGAATAGGAAATTCCAGCGTGACGATTGTGATTATTAACAGTATTAAGATTTCTTATGAAGAACTACGAATTTTTAAGGAAATTTCTGTAGATGCAAATCGCTACCGAAGAGAAACCTACAATGAGATCGGAAGGAAGAGCAAGGTCTCATATTTTGGAGAAGGCCTCGAGAGCAATATCAGAGGAAGACAACTGTATGAACTTTAGTGTGGAAAAGAATGCCAAAGTAATCTCTTAGCAAAAGAGGCCTCAACATACTACTACTCAACATACTAAGGCATCCATCTCTAGAATATCACTTATTAAAATTTTATCGTTAACTCATTACTAAGGTTTACGACGTTTCAGTATATCTTAATTCATAGAACTCTCCTATGCGGTTTTATTACTCTTTGAAGGGTGGTGGTTGAATCCACCAAGGTTCTCATGAAGATTAGTAAGGAGTTGCAGGAATAAAACTTGCTAATAATGAACAGATCACAAACACATTAAAGTTGTACTAGTGAATAATACTATTCGTTATTTAATAAAAAAATAAGGCGAAAACTAAGGCTTTTTTTCTATTCCTCTGGTTATTCATCTACGCACTCGGAGTAATTATGGATGATTTAAATTTGGAAGAACTTTGTAAAAGAAGCTAATGTAAGCAAGCATCTCGTAGGATAAAGAGTAAGGTAATACTAATCAAGAACTGCTTTGCCATTTGAATATTACCACATAATTGAGCAATGTAGGCAGATGACAGAGACATGGCTTTAGGTAAAAAAAAAAAAAGGTGAACTTTCGTCATTGCATAATTTGACGACTATTTTAAACCAACCCATATAAAAACAATCATTGGAAACAATAATAGCGTCAGTAAAGCCGAATTTGTAAAGCTACACCGAAATAATAAAATGTTAAATTGAGTTATGTAACGATTCATAACCATATACATATATGTGGCATACTTTTATAAAATCGTATCCAAGCCAAAATATTATTATTGGGGGGGAGTAGAGTTTCATTCAAATATGCAGTACTACTTTCACTAATTATTTATGATTATATACTCTGATTAGGAAAAATATAAATCATGGGGTATTATTTAAATGTAAATACCCCCTTTTTATAAGTAAAAGCTTTAATGTCTGGCTATTTATTTATTTTTTTATGTAACTAAAGCAATATTGCAACCAATCCTTTAGCCATGCATGTTATCTTTTGAGTAAACTAGAAGTTACTGAGTACTACGTAACACTAAACAGGATTAATTCAACGTGAAAATTTGTTTGCACCCTAACAAGCCATTCTTTAAATTCTTTTATTATATTATCAAATTTTCGCTAATTTAGAATTTAAATATTGGGGATACTTGCTTATTTTCAAGTCTATTCAAGATTCACTCTACATCTGGCATTCGTTGCCGCAAATCCCAAGTAAACTACAGCAAATTACAATTTTAAATTAACAATTATTATCACGAACTTTCAGAGTCAAACTTCCACATCACAGACTTACATATTCTGACGCGGCATGATGTATTCTCAATTCCACCAGCTTATGTACATACACGTAATCACTTAACTGTTAGGTCAACAATAAAAATCTTATCTTTTAATTTTATACTTCATTTGAAACACCTCAACATATTACGCGAGTTTCCTTGCACTGCTTATAATACAACAAAATTGTCGATTAATTATTTCACGTGAATCTGTCTGAGTTAATTCTTGGTATTATTCTGCGACTAAGTTGACGTTCAATTCGAGCTAGCAAGTAAAAATACTCCATCCGTTTCAACATTAAGGAATATGGGAAGGTAAAGTAAGGTAAATTGTACAAGAAACTGCACTCTTACGTTAATTTCAACTTAACTCATATTAAATGATGCAATTTAGGGCCGGTTGAATAAGCAAAGATGCCGGGGATTTTTTCGGTGTGGACAAATCTACATCAAACAAATAAAAAAATGCCTAAAAATAATAACCAAAATAATGCTGCTAATAGACCTAGCATTGGTTTTGGCAAAAGCAATGTGAGGAGAGAAAACATTAACTGACATTTTTTTTGGCCTATCCAGCGTCCTCGACTTATATCAACCTCGTTTGAGAACGACGATCCAGGTACATCTCTTGGTGCCATCTAGTGTCAAGAGATACTTGCGCGTATCGTCTAGGAAGCAGGGACAAAAAGCGAGTACAGTTCCTCAACCCACTCCCGAGCAGTTCTTAGATTGCTTGAAACTATCTAATGAGGAAATAAATATTGTTAGGCAGGGATGTTTTAACATAAGCAGATTTCCGAGATGCATTGGGGCTTCTGGTTTGTACCCATGTAACAATTCAATCATCTGCAGGAGAAGAACCAGAAAATTTTAATGTGCAAACAATATAGGAGATATGATCTGCAGATGGACAGGCTCAGCACATGATACAAATTTGTTCAGGAATTCAACAGTACGAACTCGAAAATGGAGAATTTAGCGAAAATTTACTGGTGGGTGACATGGTAACAAATCATAACTGATTACACCTTTTTCTAATCCACGGACTCCTGATATTCATTTAATGACGCATAAATATGGACGAGAAACCGAATAGAGAGATGTTTTGGTGCACTACGTCGGTTTTTAATATTACCACTAAGAATTAAATTATACGTGCATAATGTGGAGGCAATTGTTATTTAATGGTCAGACTTCATGTGCCTCTTGCAAATGAAGAAGTTGAGATGAGATTGGATTTCCAAGTTTTGATAACTGAGTACTTGTGGCCTTTGTTGGATGAATAGATTGTAAAATTTCAGTAAACACTGTTCCATCAACTTATTTTATTATTTCAATAAAAGTGATTTAAAAATCTTAAAAATTGAGATCAAATAGAACTAAATGTATCAAAATATTTATTTCCAATAAATACATAAAAATATTTATTTAAAACAATACCTCTTGTTAGCAAAACAAAGTGTTTTGCCCTTAATTAATTCGAAGTACGAGTAAAACCATTAAGTATAACTTTCCTTGTAAGAATGTTCGCTTATCTGATGAACGATGGGCAATAAAGATACCGTTTTGTTGAAATATTTACCCTTCTTCCCAGGAAATTATGTTTTCCTTGATGAAATATGAGTACATCACGCAAAAAATGCAATTTTTCTGCAATAAGTCGAAATATCTTATCCTCAGTAAGAGCATTGAGAGCGGAAATGTAAAGAAAGTATTGCAAATTCCTGCCCACTGGTTTGTTTCTTGTGGTCCTTTGATATGGTGCTGAACCATCCATTGAAGATTTTCCTGAGACCAGTATCAATTTACGTTTTGTCCATCATTAATTCGCAAAATTACAAACACGTCGGGGTTGATTAAGATCATCTTCGGATAATTCTCGAAGTAGAATAGGTTTATAGGGGTGAAACATGCCTTTCTTCGATGTGCAACCTGTTTAACACGCGCTTACGAACACATTTTTATTTGAAAACAATTGATGTAAGAAGAATGTGGTTTTTTGGTGGCTTCTAACAACATATCTAATTTTTTGACCATTGTGACATAAATAATGATAGGAGCGACTGTGGGGTAGTATAGCAAATAACACTAAAGTATCGGCACACTCTGCATCACAAGTTGTCAATTTAGTTTCAGTGTAAAGCTACTACAGCAAATTTGCCGTTACAGAAATAAATTCCACAATGTGTACAATCTATAACGTGCATCTGAAACGGAATTCTGCAACGAATGCGATCTAGGTGAAAACTTAACAGAATTTTCTCTCTCATAATTGTTTCCTGCATCGAAGATACCGTACGGCCGCTCTCTTGATCTACAAATAAAGAAAACCCAATATGGCGAGCAGATATCTCGGAGAAATTCACAAACGCAACACACCTGGATATTAAGAGAGGTACCGGTGCGTGAAATAGACACCAATTCTCTACCGTACTCGGGCGTAATTATCATCGAATGACCTATTGTTCAAACTGCGACAATGAGTTAGATTAATTAAATCCGAGAGTTTAGAAAACGTCGTCGCGTAAAAGTAGATTGATCGAGTAAGAAATATAATCGCTTAAAATTGGAAGAATCAATACCGCTTCGTGACGGCCCTTATAGCGGCGGAATTGGGTCAGAGGCACGTAAAACGATCCGCTAATTTTGGGCTATTTCAACAACGGATCGAACGCTCGAACAATAACTAAGACTGGAAGAAAGCCAGAGAAAGGGGGAACAATTTGAATATGTAAATTAGCGCTCATACAAAGATATATTGCGCTGACAGCCGTACTGAAAGAGATATCTGCTTAACCCATGACCGCTACTTTATAGAAAAGTTTTGCATTCAATGTAAGGGGACATTAATTCAAACACCGCACCGTTTTATACAAGTTTCAAATTTAACTTTCCCTCGTATCGCAAATGTAAATTGTTTTTTCTTAATATTGACTAGAAATTTCTTGCGGGTGAGTCATATATGGATGACATTTTAAGAAATTACACACATTATAAAAGCTATCAAATTGCAAGTAAACACATAACGTAAGGAATGCGAAAGACTTCGGACAAATGTTTGTACAACCAGCGTGGGTTTTGTACGCGAAAGCGACTTTCGATAACGCCGATAGCGGTTCGGAAAGAAATTTAAAATGTAAATCTAGGAATTTGTGCGATAGTTATTGTACTCAGATTTTGCTGCAACAACAGGTCATGGTATTGTAACAGAGCCCTTATGCGTGTTAAAATAGTTTAAAGTGCTTAATGAATCTTAATGCTACTGTGGGATCTTCTTCTATTTAATAATTGTTAGGGAGGGTCTGCCGAAATGTTGATGTTACATGCTGTTGATGACAGCACAATTGCATGGAATGTACTCTACCGCTTCCAGACCTTCTTAGTGGAGACAATAGAATTGATCTTCAGCTCGTCCTAGTTTATGTAACTCATAGTTTTAACGATACATGACTTACCAATAAGCTAGCCAGCATCTTGAGACCTCCTTTGTTAAAGGATAGTATTGTCTTTACTAATACGAGGTTGTTGGCGATGTTGAAATGAGTAAAATGTAAAAAAACTTAACTCATCTAAATTTTGCTTTATTCTAAAGCTTCATCAGGGTCTTAAATAAGTTACAAGCAGATAGCCACGCTGGTGAATTTGTAGATTCAACGAAGTACACTGCCGTTCAGTGAAGTTCGGTCATACAATAAAAATCTATTATATCACACTGTATACAATTATTAATATATAAAATTAGAAAAATATTAAGCATACACTCTTTTCTAAGGGATTAAAGCCATAAATTATTATGTAAAGTAGAAATATTGCGACGACTACCATAAAGTCCCTTTTATTATCATTCCAAGAATTTCTCGGAAGTACCGATCTTTTGAAACGGGTCGTTTGGGAATTATTAACGAACAATATATTTAGGAAATATACCGCAGTATCATTCTTGTTTATTTATCACGGGCGTAAAGATATAAATTTGCTTGATTTTACTGTTAAACGTGTATTGGTGTGCATCTGTCGTTTTTGCGCGAAAGTTTTAAGAAAATTTACTTCAAAATGGCACGTGGAAAGCCTACGAGTCTTGAAAAACGTTCACGCATTATTACGCTGTTTGAAGAAGGATATTCGGGGCGACAAATTGCTGAAAAACTAAATATGAGAAGTTCAACAGTAAATGACATCATAAAGCGATATCGGACAACTGGAACTGTAGAAAATCGTGTTCGTCCTGGAGCAACTAGGAAAACAACAACAGCTGAAGATTTGAGAATTGTATTATTAAGCAAACGCAATAGAAAATTAACAGCGCCACAAATAGCAGCCGAAGTCAATCGCGGCCGTGAAGAACAAGTTTCGGCGAGTACGGTAAAACGTCGACTTCAACAAACGGACCTTCATGGACGCACTGTCATTCGAAAACCCTTATTACGTCGGGGCAACAGAGCAAAACGGCTACAGTGGGACCGTTCTCATCTAGATTGGTCGTTAGATGATTGGAAACACGTGCTTTGGAGTGACGAGTCAAAGTTTGAGGTTTTTGGGCAAAATCGACGAGTTTATGTCCGAAGTTCTAAAACCGAAAAGTTATCCCGAACTGCATTGTGCCTACAGTGAAGCAAGGGTGTAGTTCTGTGTTAGTGTGGAGATGTTTCTCCTTTGCTGGGGCGGGAGATTTATGCAGAGTGCAGGGTGTAATGAGGAAGGAAAATTATTTTGCAATACTCCGGAATCATGCAGTGCCATCAGGATTGCGTATAATAGGCCGTAACTTTACATTCATGGATGACAACGACCCAAAACACACTGCGTTAGTGTGTAAGAACTATCTAAAGGAGCAAGAAGAACAGCACACCCTGAAAGTAATGACATGGCCCCCACAAAGCCCAGATTTGAACCCTATAGAGTTGTTGTGGGATGAACTGGACAGGAGGATCCGAAAAATATGCCCAACTTCACAAGAACATTTACGGAATATTCTGCAACATGAATGGCTTAATATTCCACAATCCGTTTTAACAAAACTTATCGAAAGAATGCCTAGCATAGTTCGAGCGGTGATTAACAGTAAACGAGGTTTTTTCGATGAAAAAAAAAAATAATGTTCAGTATGTTATATTAGGCCAAAATAACTTTTTATTTATTTATTTTTGTCTTTTTTACCTGTACATACAATAAAATTGCATTTTGTTTTTAGTTTCGTTTGTTTCTGTAACCTTTTCATGTTTTTTACTAACAGACCGAACTTCTCTGAATAGCAGTGTAGATGCTCGAATCGAACCTCCTCGATTAATAAATGTGTCTTGTCATCACGTGATAGGTGATGTTCACAAAAATTATTAAGAAGCGAGCGTGATACACAATCACGTTTTCAATATTTGCTCCAAAATAAATAAATGGACATAAGAGTTTCATGTTAAATAATATAGTTGGTGCAACCTTTGTATTCATAAAAACTCAGTTTAGAAATTTCTTGAAATTTAATTTACATCGTTATTTTGATTACCAATGTACACTCTTGATTGACAAAATGCGTTCGTTGTAGTGAAGTTTCTGCAGAAAGTATAACATAATAGAAAAAGAAAACCTACGGAACATTCATTTGACTACGATCTTCTTGTCGGAAGCCAACAAAGTACAATGCCATTTCATGTACTAACAACAGCGTGTCGAGACAACGATCATTTCAAAAGGCAATTCAATTCTTGTGACTACGTGCCTACGCAATTGATTTGTCTATTTTAGGAACGCTACGAATTATGTGCAAGAAAGCCGCATTTTATTTTCGATGCGCTCTAAATTCTCAGCCTAATCGCGATATTATTCTGTCCGACCTGGATGAAGATATTAAAGTGGAAAAATGACGTAGCGGATCTAATCGGCGATGAGTCCCACTAGAAATTACGTAATCTATACGAAACGATCAATTTTCAACCGACTAATAATTAGGCGTAATAATTTTGACATGATATTCTTTATGTTCGCATATCCATCGTGTATAGCGAAAAGAAAGTTCGTCCGGTTATTTATGGTAATTGGGCGTGGTCTCATATATTTAACTATTTTACGGTCCGTATTATTGAACTGTAATTTAAAATGTTATGTAAGGTATGCAAGTAAAGACGATGTAAGGTTCATGTTACGAAATATACGCGAATATTACAAAATGTTAATAGCGTGTGCGATTATTTTTGATTTATATGACTTCTCAGATCTTCATATATTTGTGTTGATGTCTAAAGATATTGTAACAACGACATAATACCGTTTTTGAAGTTGTTGTAGCTCCATTGATGTTATAATCACTGTGCTAAAAATCATTTAATTATAGCAAAAAAAACATCATGCACAACGAGGTGAGGATTACGAAGGCAAAGTAGAAAACCCAAAAAATGTTCAGAAGGAGCAAAGCTCTAGCTAACGACATGTTCTTTTCGAAAATAGATTTCCAGATCAAGTAGGAGTCCGCTTAACCCGCCTACAAGAAAAAAGACAATCTGGAAGGAAATAGTCTTTTTCAAACGGGAAGGAAATCTCTTTAGTTTGTTCTGATGGATAAATTTGCTGGCATGATGCTGTCAAGAGACAAGAAAGTATCATAAATCAAAATTTTGACCGTAATAATCCTAAAGATAAACCGAAAATGGGAGAAAGGTCGGGTATTTATAAAGTTGCATGTAGTCACTGTAATAAAGCCTATATTGGTCAAACGAAAAGAGCGATAGAAACTAGATTCAAAGAACATATAAGAAATTATCGCTACGGAAGATTGGATGCGTCGAGTGTAGCACAACATATAAATGAAACCGGGCATAGTATTAAATTAGAAGACTTAAAATTGATTAAAAACGTAACGTCGCCGCGAGAATTAGACGCGTACGAGACGGTTTACATAAAAAGTAATAAAAATCTGATGAACAGAGAAAACGGACCGTACTCTGCCCTTTTTGACCTTTTGCAGTAGGCTGGTACTTGTTTATATTTTGGGTCATAAATCTTCCCGTTTATCTGGCCGTGTTTTTCGCATGTCGTAGTTTAAGACGCGTAGAGGGTAGAATTAGGCACTTGTAAAACAATACTTCTTCTCGGAAGAAGGGATAGTACATGCATGGTATTTTTCGCACGTCGTAGCTTCAAGGCGTGCAGGAGGTAGAAATAGGCACTTGTAAAGAATATCTTTTCTAAGAAGTAAGGATAGTACATGCATGCTTAGTTTTAGAAAAAGTTTTTTCTCACATCATTCGGTCACCGGTTGATGATGAGGACCAAACGGCCGTCCCGGACTAATCATTATATTACTATATAATAAATTAAACTTGTGTGGTGCGGCGGTTGCCGATACTTATGTGTTGTTTGTAATAATAATATTAATATGTTTATTGGTATAGTACACAGTGTGTTTGCACAAGTCAGATAAAAAATAGCGGACATGAAGAAAGAACAATAACGTTCGTAATACAACATGTACAAATATAAACAAGGTACGTGTATTGTAATTCAAACAACGCAAAAGTATCGGCAACCTCCGCACCGTACAAGTTTAATTAATCATTTCGGGACGCCCGTTTGGCGGATGCGAATGATCCACATTCTCCACCGGTGGCCAGTCAGCCAAATTACATCTTGGACTTGATCATGAACCTATTTTACCCTTTTACGAACATTTCTTTTTCTAAAAAATGGTCTATATTCTTCATAAACCGCAAAAGGGAAATCAAAAGAAAATGAAACTCAGTTATCACCAATAATTGATATACGCAAGATATTTTCTCTTCCAAAATAGTACTTTTCAATTAGCATTGTTAATGCTTTCAGATGAAATATGTGTTCGTAAACATCAGCTACTAGAAAAAATTAACGCTGATTGTAAGGGTATCGACTTGTTAATTAACAACTCGCCTGTTTCATAACCGCAAACAAGTAAGTGAAGGATGATTTCGTAGGAGGAAACAAGAGAACTCATCGAGCCGAATTGTTTAGAACAGTAAAAGTGATTTGGTTTTTGGAAACGGATAAAACAAACCTGTTGTTTCACTGTTGTTCCCTGGTATGTTTCAAAACATGCGAGTGTCTCCTTATTAGCATTTATTTAAAACAACAATAGAAAATCGTGGAAAATAAGTTGATGGGGCTTGAGGAATGTTGTAATCATTTCTTAACAATTTGCAAGTACCACTTTGAGTGGTCCAACCGTACACAATGAATTATCTGAACAGTTCTTTTAAGAGCAGCTTTTAAAGTGATTTCGCAATTTAATCGTGTATCCAGGAACAATATGTGTCGAAAAGCGCGATTGTTGCTAAATCGCAAAAAAATGTTCCTTAATTTTTAACAATTTGTTTTTTTTTTTCGTTTTAAGAGCTAGAATAGGTAACTAAAGAAGGTTATGGCATGTTTGCGTATAAGTCTTCGTTATTTCTGTATATCATGAGCAAAAGCAAGAATACTTTGTTTATTAAACTAGTATTATATTGTTTAAAGTGTGACACTTAGGAAGTACCTTGTCAACGAAGTATTTCAATATAAAACTTCACGTAGTTTTCTACAAAATCTGTACACTTTCCAATATGTTAGAGCTTTACCCTGTGGATAAGCTACTGTAGGCGATAATATAAGTAGATTTTTTCCTAGCTTTTGTATTTTAAATGTACTCTTGAAAGCACCATTCTATAAACTCGTTGACCTTGACCATCCCATTTTTTCAGTATCTCTGAATACCTATGTGCTGATATTGAAGTAAACTTTTCAACTCCGCGGTATACTATTGGAAGATGTTTCTTCTGATATTCAGTTGTTTTTGTGGAAGTTATCCCACCAGGCTGTATAATTTATTATTTCGTCTGTTTTTACTTCCTGTACCATGTGTTGCCAACTACTATCAGCTCCGTTAATTGATGACCCTTTCTCAGTCTCAGTCTCGGTCACAGGAAAGAGATGAATGACCCCTGACGGGAAAGTAACGAATTATTTTGAAAAATGATCAATGCCTATTAAGGCAAGTACCACGCGAATGACGGCGTACTTTTTTTTTTGCCCCCAATAGTTGTCGCTAAATAAATGAAGTTCTTTTGCGTGTTCTGGAATATCCTTCAGATACTCTAACAGAAATTAGTAAATGTCGCCTATTGGTATTTTAGGTAACTGTATATTTGCATAAAATTAAAAGATATCGCTAAGACACCATCGCTGCTGGTTTCTGTTTCTTTTTTTAGTTGGTCGTAAAATTGTTTACTCCTTCGATGTGGTGTCGTACAGTAAGCTGAACGTCTTCGCCTAGTTTATTTACGCTTGTGTTTTTACTTCGACTATCTTTCGGAGACTTTCCAAGCGCAGCAAAATCTCTAACTCTTCTAACTCGAATGGAGTGAAAGATGTGAAAGCGTTCAAACACATTTCTATTTTAATAGATCCTTTTCACGCATATTATTCAGAGGCGTATGCCTTCGGTTGCAAGGGTTAAGGTTCGACACACCTCAACCCTTGCACGATGCCTACGGATATTTTGAATGTTAATGAAATCTCGAAGAAGTAAATCCTGACAATCTTTATTTTCAAGTGAATAAAAGCGGTCAAAAATTTCTTATAATTGCTCGTGAGACAGTTTCTCGAAATATTTTGCTCTGCAACGAAAAAATAAACAACGTACCGTAAAACGATCAACTGGTGTAAAAAATACGATAAATATTGTGAAGCTATCTAACACTACGTATCTAAGACCAAAAACGTGCTAAGAAAATTGTAAAATGTTGAATTATCTGCAAAAGGGGCACACCCCTAATTTTTAAAGAGGTTCCCCCAAATTCGTAATTTTTTAACAAAATTTGACTGTAATTCAGAGGATTTGCTTTTCTTTTTCCGCTGTTGAAAGGTTCTTCCCTTGTTACATGAACAAATCACCGCATAAACAGCATTAAATGTAATGGAATATTGTGAGGTTAGAACAAGTTCCTCACTTCTGTTTGTTACGCTGCAGGCTGCACGTTCAGGTGTAACAGTATATGTTCGTGACTTGTGCTGTTTTTGCACATTAGAGGTTGCCCCGGCTTGGCTGACGATCAACGTTCGAGATGGGCAGAAACTGCAACCACTACCGATAATTTCACCAAATGGTGCTAGTTAGGATGTCCACAGCCTCCGCGCTGTGTACGTCTCGAAAGAACGTGTTTGCCATACAATATTGACTGAAGATTTGGGCATGAGAAAGCTAACAGCGCGTTGGACTCACTCTGGATTAAAAACGCATTCAAAGGAAACCCCGTTGAAGCAGTTTAAGCTATGAAACTTGGATAAGCCAGTATACTCCAGAAGCCAAGATACTTTTGAAATAGTGGACTGCAAAGGCTGAATCGGCTCCGAAAAGGGCGAAAACTGTTCCATATGGCGATTTTTTTTGTGGGATAGCCATAAAGTTGTGTTCCACCAAGACCACTTCAATGGTTGCCATGGCAAATTTGCGAATTGGTATTCGAGACCACGTTGATATTCACTAGCTCTGCCGCCCCGCCAGTGATTCTTTTCTGTTTTTTCTTTCTCTTAGCCTCATAGGAGAGAGGTTTTTATCGAATGACGCCTATTTTGTACAACAATGTGCCAATTATTATTCGGGCAGATTAGAGAGATGGAAGCATCGTTGGAAAAGTGTATAGATTAATAAGCAAGCTGTGTTGGGAAATAACCCTGAATTTGACAAAAAATATTTGTTTCTGTGTTAGGCTAGAAACTTTTTAGACCACCACTAAGTCAATTTAAGCAATGATGCTCTAACCTAATTGCACACTTATACATAATTATATTTAGTTGATAAGTACGTTTAACACATGTACATATGACACCAGATTTATAATACCTGCTTGATCTAATAGGAAATGCGCGTAGCTGGTCATTAGAGGATTTCATGTTTAAAATTTAAACCATCCTTATGTAAAGTAGACATAAGAGAGTAGATGCTAAATGTTCTAATAAACATCTATAACAAGCAATATAAAATGCAACATACATAGCCTGCAATGCAGATGTACAAGGTCAATAGAGCTATAAAAAAGAAAAGTTTTACAACATTTAAGTAAGAAACGCGAACTTAGAAATCGAGGTCCGCCAAAATTTTTCTATTTATATTCCCCTAACGGCGTTCCGTCTCTGTTGACATCAATCAAGCAATGCGTTTAAGTAATGGATTCTAAAGATATATAGTTTCCAAATCAAAACAAGATCACGTTAAGAAATGGAAAGGAGAACATAGGAGGCTCCAGTAAATCAAAAACATTTTAACCGAATTAATAAGCTATAAACTCAACCCAGAGGTGCGTGCAGGTGAATTGTAAAATTGGGGACGTCGTACAACGCGTCAAGAAGCGGCAAAAGTCCACTTCATTCGCCACTTTTTTTCGCATTTATTCTTGTCTTCACGACAATGAAAGCATTCATTCAGAATTGAATATTTAGTAGGGACCACTTTCACAATAAAAAAAAAACACCAGAGAGTAGGATGATTTTAGATTCAAGATTAACAATTTGATACATTGTGCGACATTAACTTTCTAAAAAAAAAATGACGCAATAAATATATGCAGATGGCGCGCGTGCCTTACGGCGATCGGATATTGTTCGCAAGATTGGATGTAATAATGTATGGTGAAGACGATTGACCTGAAGGTGGATGGCAAGATGTATGTCGAATTGTTTTATTTTAGTATTAAAATATGAAAATTAACGAATAAAATTTGAATACTATAATACATACAAGCAGTTAGTAATATTATATATTGTGATATAAAGGCTTTAAACATAATTTTATGTTTTGAATTGATGATTTACAGTGCAATAAATTGTATTATTAAAGAAGTGCTTCACGCTAGCAACAACAACAGACAACATCAGAATTGTATTGTTAATTTGCAAATAGGCCATCAACTCAATAAGAAACATTGCAATTTACAATAATTTAATACATTATTATAAATAATTACGTAACATTAATTTCTTTTTTATTAGGTGAGAAAAAGAGAAACCTACCTTTTCTTTCTTTTCCTACATATACTTCCTTGCTACCTTCCGTTGGTGTTTTAAAATTATTCAAAATAACTAGATCCTTAACCATGATATCACTAACATTAAAGGTTAAACAAAAATTAGATATTGAAAAAATAAAACAAATACACAAATGGAAATAAAAGAAGGACGATAACAGTTGACAAGGAATGGAGAAAATAAATGTAACAAAAAGGAAAAGGTTTCTCTTTTTTCTTCAGTTAACGACCTAACATTAAAAAAAAACAATTGATATTTAAGCAAGACCATGGAAAAAGAAAAACAATCATATACTATTGAACTAATACAATACGATGGTTGTTTGGTCCTCTAAAGCTGCCTCCTGGACCTTTTCATCGCTCTAAAACGTTCTCTCTCTTAGCTCCTTGCTCACTTAGAGCTATACAACAGGTGATCGAGTCCGAACTGGTCCGAACCTTCAGAATTACAGCTGTGTAAACAGGGTGTTGTTGTACAAGAGATCCCGGTTTTCCTTGGCGCTTCTCGATGATGGTTTGTCTTAACTGGCGTAGCAAGTCGATATAATATATTGCCTTTACTGTGGTGTTGTGTTCTTTAAAATCACCTTTTTTGTGCTTTTCGTCTCCTTGGCCTTCTCTTCCTCCTGATAGCACTCCATTGTTTCTCTTTTAGACAAGGGATCGTGGTATAGAACCAAACTTTCGACTACATTTGACAGCTTGTTCCTTTTGAACTACGCTAAGCAATTTTGGGATCCATCTTGCACTAATTTTTGTCATATCCAAATGCTCGTGTAGGATCTTCAAACTACATTTTGAAACTCCTGTTTGTTCTCCTATCTCCTTAGCCTTCATCCGGCGCTCACTCAATACGATTTCCTCGATCATTTTCATTTTTTCTGGCGTACATTAATGGGTCCTCCTTCGCGTACATCATCTTCAAGAGTTTAGCGCAACGAAACAATTCTAACTAATGATGAGAATGTTTTAAATTTTTTGTGTAAATCGAAAATATCAGGAGCCCCAATACAGAGTTAATTGTCAGTAACTGCACATAGTGAGTTGGGAGGAACGGATCAAACTCCAGAACTATATTGTACACGTGAATTTCACCGATTTTCATTTGTTTTTAAGTTGCTCAAGTTTTTACTGTAATTAAAAAAATTAACTAGCGTTCTTGTAAATGGTCCAAATTTTCCCTTGTTTTCGAATTAATACGTCTTAGATAAAATACAAATATCCTTGCATTGACTACTCATGTAAAACCAGGTTCTACATTAAAAGTTTGTTTCGCTTCTTATTACATATGATGTATCGCCTGTCTGAATCAATCCTTTTGAGGCTCAAAATCTCTCTGAAGTTTGATCCCTTTATCTAGACTCACCCTGTACAACGAATCTACAAACTTACAGTCCAGTCCATTGTGATACTAATTGCTACTAAATTGCTACTATTTAATAGCACATTTCACGTATTCTCCATTCTCTATTCTAATCGAGCTTCAATTACTTTTTCAATTTCATATGTTCAATGTTTCAAAAACAACCCAAAAGGTGCAGTGAAGGTACAACACTGTTATAATTAAAATAAGACAAATTTCCCTTAACGCGGTTGTGCATTAAGTAAATACATGTCATGTTTGCTACTTGACCCACTGTTTAGCATACTACCGGAACGATGCCACCAATTTGCTTGTAAACAGTTATATACACACTTATATTGCACCTAAAGGAAAAGATCCGAGGTATTTGTAAGTAATAAGCTGTTATTAAATATATTATTTTGTCTAACTAGGGAGAAGAACATCATTTTGTGTCAACAAGCTGTAAGACATGTTCGCACGCCAGGGGTTTCCCATTTTAGGTCGTAAAAATCATACATATTTCGCTTACAATAGGTTTCATAAAATCCGAACGATTAATGCATTTATACATGCATCTCCCTACTTATGTACACTACTGTTCAGAGAAGTTCGGTCGGTTGGTAAAAAACATGAAAAGGTTACAGAAACAAACGAAACTAAAAACAAAATGCAATTTTATTGTATGTACAGGTAAAAAAGACAAAAATAAATAAATAAAAAGTTATTCTGGCCTAATATAACATACTGAACATTATATTTTTTTTTCATCGAAAAAACCTCCTTTGCTGTTAATCACCGCTCGAACTATTCTAGGCATTCTTTCGATAAGTTTTGTTAAAATGGATTGTGGAATATTAATCCATTCATGTTGCAGAATATTCCGTAAAT
>LR737382.1:21404266-21419730 GCA_902655005.2 Marronus borbonicus
TTTTTAGTTTCGTTTGTTTCTGTAACCTTTTCATGTTTTTTAATAACTGACCGAACTTCTCTGACCGGCAGTGTACATAATGTGGTGATCAGACAGTTAACCCGAATTCCACTTTGCTGATAACAAAGTTGAAATATAAAGTTTAGAACTAAGACATGCAATTGAATAGTTTACAAGTTCGCAGAACGAAACCTAGCGGTTTAGAAGCAGAAACACATGGGACGAGGATCAAACAGCAGATTCAAGTCTCACAATACTTTAACTCTGCTGAGTAGATAATAGTTAAGGCATAATGTTATGCAGCAGACAAGAATAAATAGCGCTTTTAAAGATTTTAGCAAAATACTGGTTTTATTGTACTTTTAAATCTGGGCTTATTCTAGCACGTTCCCATTGCATAAGGATGATCGCTAAGTTTATAATTACGGTCAACGACTTTGCAAGGGCAAATCTAACATCGTGTGTAAGATTAATAATAAATCACCATCAAAGGCAATAATACGCCTGAGCAAAGTAAAGCATAAATGGACGCTGTTTATGGGGACTCTACACCATCATTTGTCACAATGACATTTTGGGCACCTCAATTTAAACGCGATTGACAACAAACGTTCGTAGCAGCCAAAAACTGCAACCCTGCTAGACAGCCCTCGAATTAAGGTTAGAAGGATAGCAAGGGCTGTGGGTATCTTAAAAGACTGTGAAGATTTGGGCAAGAAGGTGCTTGAGTGTCATGTTCATCCAGAACCAAGAACGTATTTGAATGAATATTTCTCAAGCACTGTTGAAGCAGTTTAAGTAAAATAAGTCGGAGTTTTGACGGCGCTTAATAACTATAGATGAAGTTCGGATACACCAGCGCACGCCTAAAAGCAAGGCAGAGGACTGTGAAGGGTCAATCGATTTCTCGAAAGGCCATGGACCTCATTGACTTGTGTTAATCAATTATCTTGAACAAGGAAAAACAGTAATAATAATAGACGTGGTCTCTATTATATTTAACATTAATTAAACTGCGTCGTATGATATCTTGTTATGTTTTGTTTTCTGCAATTTTAACAATACAATTGCAAAAATCTATTGTTACGTTATGCTTATTTGAAAAAATTGTTCCTGTTATGGCATCTTCAATCTTTCTCGAAACTTTGTTCATTCCAAGTGAGAATTTTGTTGTGGTATTGAGATCAACAATTCGGAACCAAAATACACATTTTTGCTTATTTTTGTACTTATTCTTATGTCTTCAGGAGTCATCTTACTTACATAAGAGTAGGTTTGAATTTAGATTATTGAGCCTGGCCATCTTTTTTGGTAAACGTTAAAATTGTATAAATGCTTCGATACAACAATTTATTTCTAAATATTCTAGAAGTTAATTGATACTTCCATTGAATTTACGAAGGATAGTACAAAAAAGGTGTACTAAGCGTTGCTTTCCATCTAATATTCCTCCAGTTGCCATTAATAATGGTAAGTTCATTCAAAACATCACGTGTACAAATTATTTATGGCGATATATTTCGCGAGACGTTAATTTCAATGGTCTCCTGAATTACTAGTTTGATCGTAATTAACTTTGATTTTAATTAACAGAGCAGAGACATTGCGACGCTTAATACACTTATTTTCCGGTTGATTTCTCTTTCGAATCGTAAATAATTCCACCGAAGGAGATTAAAGATCACAGGGCGGAAGGCTTATGATTTAAATGAATCGATTAAATGACCATGTGCTTTCCTTTTTGAATGTCGTAATGTGATACCTAGCCTAGACGTATTAATTGTTATAGCGCGCATAAAAAGATGTGAGAGGTTCGGATACTTTGAAGTATGTACGTTGGTGCGACAGAGAATTAACTCTCTTGAGTCGCTGTACGTCTAGTATACGGTATCGTTAGCCTTACGCAAACGTTTCTCACTTCTGTAGCGCTTCAATTTTGGCCAAACCTAAATTAATGGTTGTCAAGAGAAGAATAATTTGAAATTAATAGGATAGACGCTCAAAAATATCTGCGGTAGAAAGTTGTATGTAGTTCAATTTTCCAATTTTAATTTGATAACATTCTTATGATTTGGGAACATTGGAAGTTAGTTAAGAACAGGGTTGCTTCTGTTATTTATATTATAACACCTGAAAAAAATTAATATTCAGTTAATATTGAGGTATTTTCTAATTACAGGATGACATTGAAAAAACAACCACGTGACAGAGGATCATAAAATAACAAAAAAAGGTCTTATACACTAATGTCCGGACGCCTTTTGTTTTCAAGACACACGATATTGAAAGTTTGAAATTTTTTTTTTTTAATTTCTCTTCAATAGTTCATAAGAAAAAAGTCACTATTTGATCGACGTGAACTGTAAAAGTAACAATATAACATAAGAAAGAAAAAAAAGAAAAAATAAAATATTGAAGAAGAGCTTTAAATTAATGGCCTTGTTGTTGTGCTGGTAATCCCATTATTAACTTTTGCTTTTTGGAAAAAGCCATCTTCTGCTAAACGCCTATACACGTCAATAAGTTATAACCTTATATAGGAACATATCTTAATGAATATCTTTCTCGATAGATGCGTTGCGCTTCGAAAGAATTTGATGGAGCTTCGGCATAACACATAATCATGTCTCCGTATTCTTCAAAAGTGTAGAGAACCATCCTTAAAAGCAATTTAAAAAAACCACAAACAACAGAATCAAACAAAATCGGGAACACGACAAACTTGAATAAATTACTATTTTCATTGCGTTAAAAATATGATAATATTCTAATAATACTCAAAACTCAATTATGAAGACATAATTGGTTCAATTATGCCTTCATAATCAGAAACATTAAAATTATTTTTTCCTCTATTGCATGGTGGTACTATGCATTATAGTTTTTTCAATGTTATTCATATGTGATGACAATCAGTTGGTAACGTCCAACGAAGGCGTCAATGACGTGCGTAATTGATCAAGAAAAACACTCCCCCGAGATAATTAGAGCCGTTAGGGGCCGCCCACGGACGTAAATTTTACGGAAAATGAACACTTACTACTACGATTAATAATATTCCAATGGCTTCAGTAGCAGAAGCTATAAAAGGACAAGTAAATTTTATGGCAAAGGAATAAGAAGGCGGAGAACGAAAATAATGCTCTTTTTAGAAATAAAGAGGTCGATGCAGTGTTTGCGTATTGATAATTTGGAAATTTTAAAAATATATTTCTTTTTTAAATTAATAACATCATTATTTACATTCGAATATAAGGATTTTGACGAATTTTGCATTAATTGCTAGTAAGGAAAATCAAGATACCAAGATAAAAACATCGGCATTTTATTGAAATATATTGCTGAGTAATTATCATGATAGTAAAATTTACAGAATCTGAGCGAATTGGTATCTTGATGATGTGTAGATTTCACGGCCCCCAACGTTCTTTTGAAGTTTACATTTTGCTTAATACTGTTTCTCTTAATCGACAAATCAGTAAAACGTTTCGCTAAACAAAAAATTTAGCGTATTCACAACTGAATTGACACAAGAATCTACTCACAAAATTCTAAAATCCATAAAACTGAATTCCTCCAAAATGCGTATTGCTCATAATTTGAGTAAGGATGATCCAGATTGCAGACTTCACATTTGTAAATTAGTGAATTTATCAAAGGACAGCTTAATTTGGCGAATAAAATGGCCTCTTTTAATGTAGAAGCAACGTTTTGTCTTAATGATACTGTTAACAAACACAACTGTTATTATTGGTAAACTGAAAATCCTCAAGAAATGAGGAAGTCCCTGCAGAGCGAATGTGCAGGTTGGTTTCGTAGGCAAGATGAAATTTAAATTGAGCTCTTTGAATCCAAATCATCTAAAGAAAAATATTTGGTTCTAACAGGATCCAACAGCTTCCCGCGTAATGTTCGCGTTCGCTTTTCTCCATGTTAGAACGGACACAGAGGATCAATTGAATGGGCAACCCGTTCTCTAGATCTATGGCCATTATTCTTTTTCTTGAGATTTCTTCAGATCGAATGACTGAAGAAATCAACCGTATTATACTACAAGTGATACAAAATTCAATCAGATCAATTCAGCTGATCGAATACATCACTAGCAAGGTGTAAACGGAGCACAATTTCAACATTTATTATAGGCTCAATGTGTTTTCAGATATATTTTGATTTATCATTATTATTAGGGAGCATTCATTTTTTTTTATAAAAATATATTTTAAATGTAATTTCCTACTCTGCTTGCAAAAATGTAACAATATACCGGGTATCCCATAAAAAAAACAAGTAGGAACCGAAAGGAGTATGAAAATGTTGAAATTCGTAAACATCCATACCAAACTAAACAAAAATACTTCTCAAGCAACAGAGTACAAGACTTTGTATTAACTCTGTACAACTGCCCTGTTTCTAAATTTTTTCGATATTTTATTCGTTAAAAATACACTTGCTTTGCAACTTATAATACTTTTAAATTAAAGCCTATTGAAGTACCATGTTTACTGTCTGAGAGTGCATCAAGGTTAACAAGGTATTTTATCTTTAATCCTCTATAAAAGTTTTGGAACGCTTAAGTAGAATGTGTTCCAAATGAGAATATTGAGAATTGACGCTATATTATAGGCCTAGCATAAACGAGATGATTTATGTTGATATTTAGAATTAATAGCAGATTTTATTGGCTATAAAATCTGGTATACAGTGTGTTCAAGGAGGAACGGGACAACGAGATATTTCGCAAACGAATGAAAATTTTTAAATTCTAAAAACTTTGTTATAAATGTACGATAAGTGTACGATTTTTTTTCAATTAAATGCGTTAGGTTGCGCGTCCTAATTTAATTTTTTTAAATAGAAGACTTTACTTCCTATTTAATTTTTGGAATCTACAACACATTTGCAATAACTTTCCTTATAACGGCTACCAACCCATCCGTTGCACTTTTCTGGAAAATATTTTTTATAAAATTAACAATAATATAATTAAAAGTAATATAAAATACAAAGTAAAAATAAAATCAAATTAAATTAAGCGCTCAAGGGTTCCTCTTCTAATTCTTCGACAATCCTGGAAGCTGACACTTTTTAAATGTCTCTAAAGAAAGCAATCTGATGGACTTAAATCACGAGAACGAGCTGGCGAACTCATAAGACCATTAATATCTCGGAAATACCCGTTCAGGTGGTCGCTTACTATGTTACTGTTACGAGCAGTCTTGTGGTTACCGCATTCTCAAGGAAAAGAGGCAGTTAATGCATTAAAAAATTCAGGTTTTTCGATGCTGATAAGGTCCGGTTAAAAAATATGGATCGTTCAACTGATTTCTCAATATTTCACAACAGACACCTTCTTTGAGATTAATTTCTCTCATCCATCGTGCATCCGTTTTTTGAAAGCTTGATCTCGTCAGATCAGAGAATACGAGTTAGGAAATTTGGAATTCGCGAGCAAAGTTTATAACGTAATACTCTTCGTTTGATGTTAACAGTCACAGCACAAAGACGTAGACGATTTTCAAACTTAACGCAGACTGATATGCTTTGTTTTCTTGGGTCTGTTAACTGATTAATCTTGGCAACTATGAATAACCAACAAGTTTTCAATTTATTTTATGTTAGATTTACAAAATACAAACTTTTATCATTGATTTGATATCAAATTTATCAATTTATCTTTATTTATTCGAATTTTATAAGCATTTATTTAGGTATCTTTACTTACATATTTTCGTCTGAAATTTATAAAAATTATTTTCTTGACAAGTAAGCCAGATAAATTGATAGCATTCAGTGTGTTGCAGTTTTGGAACATTAAATAGAACGTAGGTTAATTTTTTACCTTAAAATATGTACCCCCAAAGGGCAGGTTCTCAAAATGTTAAGATCTGCATAAGATATCGCGTTCCCCCATTCATCGCCGAACTCGCTATATAAAGCATGTTGATCTCATTCACAAATTAATAAACAATATATTTCTGTGTGCAAGGTGAGGGAATCAAAAGCATCAAAAACGATTTTATTTAAAGATTTTGATACTGTATAACAGCCACAAGAAAAGCGGGACATTCTTTCCATCTTTCGAAAGCATATTTTATTGCCTATAAAAAGATATGTTAAGCGTGTTGACCTCATCCACAAACTCGTCTCGTGATTATTACTCTTCATAAAAATTTTATGAAATGAAATGACGGCCAAATCATCATCCATCGAAGTACTCGGAAACTCGTCAATAATTTCTCGATAAGATCAAGGAAAATATAAATTTACGGCTACGTATAAATCACTTTCCAGCAAAAAGAAATACCGTAAATTACATTTCTCCTCTTATAAACACCAGTTCGATGCATACTTACATATCTTCAACAATCTTATTTATGCAGGTGCAAGCATGTTATTATATCGTACCCTAACTTTCTCCGGATTACAAGGACAGCACTCCAGTTCTTTTTTTTTCTCTCTTTTCCGTTTTAAGAGAAACAACCGGACGCTATGTCTTACAGACAGGCACCTACAAAAATAGCGTTTCGTTAGACATTTTTTTTATCGAAAATTGTACGGTCAAATTTAGGAGATCATTACGTGAGAAATTGTAATAAAAACTATCTCCATCTATGCCAAGTCGGGCACATTCTATGTTTGAGAAGTGAAAGTAACTGTTACATTTAGCGTCATTAACGAACGATCTTGTAATTGTGAATGCACATAAAATTCCGTAATGATCACCGGAATACGATGATGGAGAGAAATTGGTATTGTTCGCTGGAAGATGAATGTAATGCAGTATTAGTGATGTGAAGATTATATTCTGGATTAGTGTAAAAGTAAAAGTAAAATGTGTTACAGAACAAATTCTTAGGTAGATCTATATAGGCAATGTTTTGCAGTTTTATGTGGTGATTTAAAAGCTGTTGAAAAGGTCCCAAATGTCCACCCGTCTGGAGTTATTTTAAATAAAAATCCCACATGGTGTCCATTTAAATTAAGAAAGTTGATACGAGTACGTCAAAACCAGCCATCTTGAATTTTTGTTTTAATTTTAAATTGATCTTATCAAAACCTAACTTTCTTATAAAACTTTTCTTCGTACCAACAAAGCTTTCAAATATTTGATAGTGCATACGTAAGCTTCATATAAACTATTGTTACGGCTATGGACAATCACAAAATTAGACCACGATATGCCCCTTATCCATCCTCTTTATGGCGAGAAAGCTCTTAAGACGTTGGTTTTCTTGGCATAGGTTAGAACGTTGCCCGAATGAAGGGCTCTAGCATGGTCCTTCCAACTGACGTCAGTATACGATACTTACAGAAGAAGTGTTCCACTGCTTCATCTTCAATTTGGTAACTTTTGCATAACAGATTTTCAACTAATTCTATCTTGCAATATTCGATCAGACCTTCAACAGCTATGCGAAGGTTCTTCCTGGACAGTCTCAAGTAACTCAATGCTGTCCGTGTTTACGGAATCGTCACAGCGAATTTAATGCAACAGGAATTAATTTTATCTAACATCTTTAAGCAGTTTTCGCCTAAATTGTTAACTTCTTCATTAACAGAGCCTCCATTGTGAGCTTGCAGTTGAATTTATTTGTTTTAGAGACCCATGATAGAGCAGTCTAGTAGCAGTTCCAACGTCACTGATCGATTCATTGCTGATATCGCTTGTTTGCTGCTGGTAAAGCGGTTAATATTTCTACCTACAATCTTAAGGTTTCCATCTCGAAAAGGACGAGCTCCGTCCCTAGAGGCCTTGATTTTTTTAAACGGAGTTCTTCAAAGAACATATCCAGTCCAGTCCATTTGACAGAAAGAAGTGGAAGCTCTCCCGCTCCGGCGAGTGTTCTTCTAAAGGTTGCAGTGTATTTCACAGATTTCTTGTGACTTCGTCCGTTTTTATACCATTGCAGAGCAGCTGATGAAGTAGTTAACGTTATTTTTTCAATAAGTAAGTCAAGAGGCAGCGCACAAAAGATGATGATTGGTGAAAACCTTAAGGCGTCCATGATATTTGGGAAAGCGACCCGCCGTATCTGTTAGCTCTTTGACCGCGATACGTTAGCATTGGTCTGAATGTACACCGCCGTTCAGTGAAGTTCGGTCATACAATAAAAATCTATTATATCACACTGTATCCAATTATTAATACATAAAATTAGAAAAATATTAAGCATACACTCTTTTCTAAGGGATTAAAGCCATAAATTATTATGTAAAGTAGAAATATTGCGACAACCACAATAAAGTCCCTTTTATTATCATTCCAAGAATTTCTCGGAAGTGCCGATCTTTTGAAACGGGTCGCTTGGGGATTATTAACGAATAATACATTTAGGAAATATACCGCAGCATCACTCTTGTTTATTTATCGCAGGCGTAAAGATGTAAATTTGCTTCATTTTACTGTTAAACGTGTGTTGGTGTGCATCTGTCGTTTTTGCGCGAAAGTTTTAAGAAAATTTACTTTAAAATGGCACGTGGCAAACCTGTAGAAAAACGTTCACGCATTATTACGCTGTTTGAAGAAGGATATTCGGGACGACAAATTGCTGAAAAAATAAATACGAGGAGTTCAACAGTAAATGACATCATAAAGCGATATCGGACAACTGGAACTATAGAAAATCGTGTTCGTCCCGGAGCATCTAGGAAAACAACAAAAGCTGAAGATTTGAGAATTGTATTATTAAGCAAACGCAATAGAAAATTAACAGCGCCACAAATAGCAGCCGAAGTCAATCGCGGCCGTGAAGAACAAATTTCGGCGAGTATGGTAAAACGTCGACTTCAACAAGCGGACCTTCATGGACGCATTGCCATTCGAAAACCCTTATTGCGTAGATTGATCGTTAGATGATTGGAAACACGTGCTTTGGAGTGACGAGTCAAAGTTTGAGGTTTTTGGGCAAAATCGACGAGTTTATGTCCGAAGAACTAAAACCGAAAAAATGATCCCGGACTGCACTGTGCCTACAGTGAAGCAAGGGGGTAGTTCTGTATTAGTGTGGGGATGTTTCTCCTTTGCTGGGACGGGAGATTTATGCAGAGTGCAGGATGTAATGAGGAAGGAAAATTATTTTGCAATACTCCAGAATCATGCGGTACCATCAGGATTGCGTATAATAGGCCGTAACTTTACATTCATGCATGACAACGACCCAAAACACACTGCGTTAGTGTGTAAGAACTATCTAAAGGAGCAAGAAGAACAGCACACCCTGAAAGTAATGACATGGCCCCCACAAAGCCCAGATTTGAACCTTATAGAGTTGTTGTGGGATGAACTGGACAGGAGGATCCGAAAAATATGCCCAACTTCACAAGAACATTTACGGAATATTCTGCAACATGAATGGATTAATATTCCACAATCCGTTTTAACAAAACTTATCGAAAGAATGCCTAGAATAGTTCGAGCGGTGATTAACAGCAAAGGAGGTTTTTTCGATGAAAAAAAAAATATAATGTTCAGTATGTTATATTAGGCCAGAATAACTTTTTATTTATTTATTTTTGTCTTTTTTACCTGTACATACAATAAAATTGCATTTTTTTAGTTTCGGTTGTTTTTGTAACCTTTTCATTATTTCGTTATTTCACCGAAGCAGGTGCTGTTGCAAACTGATTTACTTAAATTCGCTTTATTTAAACATCTTGATTGGGTACATAGTAGCATGACACTAACAACATATACTCTTGTATACCGGAAAGCTCGACGAGTACAAAATAATAGCGAAAGTAGGTAATGGCAGGAAAAAGTATAACACCAACAGATGTCATAAATTAGAAGATGAAGTTTGTTGGGTTAAGTGAAAGTAATTAATATCGCAAATAAATATGTTCTATCATCAAGTACCATACTTGTGTCCTATTTATCTAACTCAATTTATTATTTACTGAGCTTATCACATATCAACATCGACTACCTCATACGTTTATTTATTTAAACCAAACTATAGCAAAAAATTGTCAATTAAAGTAACGAAACGCGATCACATCCGACTATTGGAAAGCACTCGCTACATTTATCCACTCTTGTCAGTGACGTATCCAAGTAAACTTTCGCAATGTAAAAAAGGTACATGGAACAGCTTTATATGTACCTTACTTTGCAATAGCTTATCGCATTTGCTCGTGAAAAAACGTGATTATCGAAATATACGCGGAAATCAAGGTGGAGCCGATCAAATAGATGGCACGGTGAACCTGAAATGTCGTCATCGCGTTGTTTACATTGTAGAATCCGGTATGATTTAAAATTTGTAAATCACAACGTTAAGTACCCGAAATAGAAAATTAAACAAGCAGTGGCATTATTTAAAATATTGTAGGTACTGTACTTACTGATAGGACAATGTGATTTTTTGTTATTGAAATAAACACTAAAGCGATACAGGTTATGCTTATAATGCGAGATTTTTAAGGAAGACAACATGATATTGTCAATCAAGGTAACATTTTCCAAAGACCCATTCAGATTCAAATAAGTGATTAACGGAAATAAAAATGGGAACTAAGAAAATCAAAGAACGGACGCCAACATGATGATTTATGAAAAAAGGACATTATCTATATCTTTATCTAAAAATTGGGACTAGAACATGGATGAACAAGAAACTAAATCTTTGATAAAAATAACAGAATTGAATCCACATCCAATCCAGACAATCCACATCCCAGGAGATGAAGACAAACAAAAACAAAAAGAAGAATTGGCACCATTCCATGGACACTAGCTTTTTAGCACTGCAAAAGGCATACGAACCAACCAAAGTTAGAAGAAACGTTACATATCAATGATTGTATTGTTTATCCTTTGAAAGGTTATAGTAAAATTTGCTTCATAAAATTATGAGGTGTTTCGTTCTTGTTTATCGCAATATCTCACAAAAAGGGGCCGGCAAAATGTATTCTCATTTTTGTAATAAAATTTAGTCTTTTTTAAGTAAGCGGTGGTCCAGTGTCTGCATTTCCTCGAATCGCACCATGTTGCCAATTAGACCAGGAAAAGACCTGATAAATTTAAAACAATGAAACTACGAACTTCGCGGATCACTGGAACCACGGGTTAACTAATGATGATTTAAATTCACTCAAAGAGATAAGATAAATTCAATTTAGAAAAAAAATCAGTGCATAATTAGTATTTTCAAATTTAGTTCAATTTTTTTTACGAAACAATTGGTAAATCAAATTACAGGTAATTTTTTTTGAGGATGTCTGAGGTCCATTCAGATGCTCTAATGGGTGCCCGAGCTCTGACAGACTTAATAATTTTTTCTGATTTCATTCTCACTTTAAATGAAGTGGAATTGCACGTCCAAAATTTGAAAAAGATGAGTTAAGGTGGGTTTGTGGTACAATTTCTACTTCTCTATTGAATCCCGTCAAATAAAGCAATGGCAGCCATCTCAAGCACATGCTTTCAAACAAATTGGATATCGCGCAGTGTCTGCTAGTTAGATAATCAGTTATTCAAACACGGACAACTGTTGGACTATTATTGCATAATACGAAGTTATTCAGAACTGGACTGTCCAAAATCAGGCACTGTAATTTTTTTGTCGGGACTCACATTCGTAAGCTAAATGGTGTTTTTGTCACACTATACAGAATTGTAACCCTGCGCATTTGTCCCAGAATCTGAAGGAAGAAAAACGAAACGTTCATTCTAAATAAACAATTCAACAGTGACGAAGTCAACTGGCATGGTGACGGCCTCCAATCGATGAATCGATGAAGAACTAGAAGAAGAAAATGGAAGTATTCATATTTTACATTTTGGATGTTTTGTGATGAAAGAAAAGTTTTCTTTTGATATTCAGTGCATATTTTCCGAGTTGAATAAAACCAAATAACCTAAGAAAATAAAGCCAAAAAGTGGCAAACATATGAAACATTACTAAAACAAGATTTTAAGGGAAAAATTCTTTAAATGATGATAATTTGGTCCTTCTTCATGTCGAGGTTATTCATATGTATCCTAAACTGTAATTTTTTTATACCTGAACTGATAAATGGTTCAAGCACAACCAAATTCCGGCACCTTCACTCTAATGTTCAACCAAAATCAAGTCCAAGAAGTTCAAGGAAAATGAGACATGTACAAATATTTTTTTCTAAAAATCAGGTCCGCTTTCTAATATTCTTTAATCAAATTTTGGATTTAGTATTGTAGCATTGCAGACTACTTCATGCCAAAAACGCGAATTCAGAAACGTTATGGTTAAACTGCCGTTAGACACTTCTTTCTCAAAATAAGCTTAATTGGACATGCCGCGTTTTGAGAAAACTCCCCTCAAATGATATTTGCCTCATTGTTTTTCTTTTTCTATTACGATTATGCAGCATAATCAAAGTCTTGGCAATATCGCTATTTAAGGCAAATTAGGCAATAAAAGCACTAATTTATAAATATTGAAAAATGCAGGGAAATGCTGGAATTAATACAGAAACAATAAATTTTCTATATACTCAAGATATCTCGTATGCAGAATCGTCACAAGAAACATAAGATTCGTATTACCTACTTCAATTTAACCGTTAAAGTTGTACTTGGACGCGAACCACTTTCTAATATATAACAAGGCAACGGATCCTGTAGCAAGTTCTACCGCGTCAGAAAATTTAATTAGTTTTTACATCTGAAATGATTTCGTTGCCTATCGAGCTTTATTGATTGCCTATTATGCACCGCTAAAAGCAGAACCTAATACATATTCATGCGATAAGAACCATTAAAATCGGCATCTTGTGAATGCGTTAAAGCGATTTATAGATAAATTCAAATGGATGGTTTTCCAATGCCGTGTCGGTAAGAATAAATATATAGAGTTGCTCGCAAACATGTTTCTACATTCTACTTTAAAAATTATAGTCCGAATACAGGTGAACTTATGTTTCTGGTGCTTGATCTCGGATTATTTTCTACTATTTGCAAAACAGCTTCTTCAGTTGCAACAGTACGGCGGGTTCTGGTACCGTTACGTTAAGCTTCTGAAGAATTTGATGGAGCTTCGCTATAGCACATAATCTATCTCTGCATTCTTCAGAAGCATAGAGGATTAATTGGTTTTAAAAATCTTTTAAGGTCTTGTGTCTTGAGAACAGAAGGCTTACGGACATTAGTGTATAAAATCCTTTTTTTATTATTTTTCGTTCTTGTGTGGCGTAGTACTTCGCATTGTAGTTTTCTTAAAGTCACCCGGTATAAACTGTGCAGATTTGTAAAATTGTTTCTATGCTTTCAACGTTTCTTTCTCTGTGAGGTACCAGAATCCTTCCAAATTTTTTGCGAAATTCAAATACTGAAAACGCTATTTTCTGAACAATACCAACAGCCCAGTTTTTAAAACAATATGAATGAACGTTTTTGCAATGTAATGATAACGTAGGCTTCGACGGCCAGAGTTAGTTAAAACTAAACGTGTTCCGGTGTTTGAGTTAAACGAAAACTTAACGTTTGGTTGCAGCTGATTTTCGCCTTTGGCATGGTTCACATATTGAGTGACCGTGATCAACTGCTTCCCATTCGGTTAATTTCGCCTCTGGCGTGATTCGCACCTTGAGTTACCTTGCTAACTGGGGCTCACCACCTTTCCCTCTCCTGACGAAGCGTGGGCGAAACGTCGAGTTTTCGTTTAACTATGACATGGTCCGCACCCGGAACAAGTTTGCTGTACATGTAGTTAAAAAAATCAGATTTTTAAGCTGTACAAAGTACCCTTTTTATAGGTATATTCTGTAAATGAATTTGATTAAAGAATAATTCATTCCTTCTAAAAAAAACACGTCAAGGGTTTTGCTTAAAAACTTTAATGATAACTTTATAGCTCAAATAAACTTAAATCTGCCTCTCCCCCCTTTAGTATTTTCTGTTTATGTAAGCGCGTGGACGTATTGTTTGTGCTTAGCTTGTAATAATTTTATGCATAAATTAGCTTTTCACACGCGGTGTCATAGCTACCGGCACGACACGATCGTTGTTATTTTGTTTTATTAGCGTGAAGCATTATCTGACGAATACGTCGAGTGGAATCGATGTCACTGACCCAAAACGTACACAGGACGGACCGCTGTTGCTAGAACCCGGTGGCTGATAGCGATCGACCGACAACATCCAACAACTAAAATGACAACCGATTATACGAATGCAGCTCGCGTAAACCGTAACAAGGAGGCGCGGAGGTCCATGGTTCCGATGTCGGATCGCGCCGCTTGGCTTTTTCATTGTTTTTGACTGGGTCGGCTCAACTTTCCGTTTCGTTTCGTGCGGTCCGGCGAATATACACGGCCGGGCTGTGCACCTGACCTACTTCTTTAACCTTACGAGCGCAACTAAGAAATTTCGAAAGAAAGTCGGCGAGATTTGCCCACGCGGGCGATAATCCTCCGTTTTTGGTTTATTCCGTTTAGTCGTATGGTAATATGCGAACAGATGCGTTCTGCATTGTGTTCAATTACCCACATCGTAGTGAAATTTCGTTTGGAGAGTGAATTGATATATGCACGTATTGTGTAAACAGTTAGATAGTTTACATATGTTGCTATTGGTAGTCCTGCCAAATTTTCTGATTGTCCTAAATAAATGCAGAAGAGGCAAAAACATCTTTAATACAAAATGATCGTAGAAAGCTTAATCGAGGGGGCCAAGCTTTTTTTTAATAATTATTTATGTTGGTAACAACGACTAGGTTGGTGTTTGGATAACAACTTCAAGGAGAAGAATTATTGGTCCATTATCTTTTCATGAAGCAGCAATGGTAGAAAGATGCAACCTCTTCTAAACTAGTTGCATGACGTCGAACTGATGAAGATGAAGAGATGGACACTTCCACCAAGACAATGCCACGACTCATAAGGGACTACAAACAATGAACGTCTTGTATGAATATCATGTAATAGATTTTTCTCCATGTTTTCCTAGATTATTTTATTTCTCCACGCAACAGAACACGCAAAATACAGTGTTTAAAAACAAACCGCACAGACTACAAGAACTTACCAAAGCAATTCAGAGTGTTTATGACACAATAATAACGAAATAGAATAAAAGATTGTGATGTTGCGATTGGCATGAGTGACGTACCGAATAATTTCCTTCTTTGCGGACATGGCTAGATAGTATCCTCCACCAACTAGTAGAATATGCAACAAAAGTGAGGTATTGCATAGCATGTACGTCTGTAAAAGACAATCCTCGGGCATAGTCCATCTTTGACCATGATAATAAATATCTCTTTTGAGTCAAGTACACTCCCCGACAAAAACTTATACGCGGTAAGATGTTTTCAGGGTTACAACATTTCTTTGCGAAACTAGCAAGATATCTAATTAAGTTTTTATTCATAAAAGTAAAATAAACTTAAAAATATCTCCTCCAGTAATATATGAACTAAATAATAAATTATTACTCCAATGTTTAAACAATTTCTGCGACGTGAATTTAGACGCTCTGTTGC
>LR737382.1:21449730-21472132 GCA_902655005.2 Marronus borbonicus
ATCACCCGAAAGACATTTCTACTATCAATAAAAACATATTGCCAAGAAAAAAATTAATTTATAGAATTATATTAGTTTATTTGAGAATTCAGAAAATTAAAAGGGTTTCATTAAGAAAAAAATAATAGCGAAATTTTAGAGGGCCCTTTCTGAGTTTTCGGAATTTTGAGCATAATTTTGGTCCAACAGTTGGACCAAAACCCGTTCTGCCTGAATCGCCGCAGCAAGTTCATCCAAATTTTTTGGACGGGGTATACGTGTTCGAATCCGTCTTCATACTCTGTCCCAGAGAAGATCTATTAATCGAGGTCGGGACTGCAGGCTGGCTAGTTCGTACGCACAATTCCGATCTCATCTAAATATTCGCTGGCCGCATTCGTGTGCAAATGCACGTTATCATCCATAAAAATGAAACTCCTCTAAAATGGTGCAGCTATTATAGAACCTCCTTCAATCACCACCAATTCAGTACGGGCTTTGCTACTTACGCTAACCCAAACTATAACAGAATCTCCGCAGTAATTAATTTTTCCCACGGTATTCAGCAAATCGTTCGCCCTGTCTTCTCCAAATTCTTTTCCGGCCATTTGGTGATCTCAAAATCTGGATTAATCCTAGAATAATATATTACTCCAATCGGTGTGAGGCCAGTATTCGTAATCTTCTGCAGAAGCTAGTCGAGCTTTAAGATGTTCCACAGGTAGCTGTGAACATTGGGCTGATCTTCTGGACATTAAATTAGCTTTGGCTAGTTGTCAACGAACTGTCCATATGCTTACTTACAACTCTTAAAACTGAAGAAACCAGTCTCGTTCGGATATTGCTCTTCTATGGCTTAATCCTTGTCTCCTAGCGTAGCTGTCGGTTTCATTAAAACGCAGAATGGCTCTTTGGGCTGTTGTTGACGACGGCCATCTTGAACTAAAGCTGCAAAACTGGAGAAATTTTCCACTTCGGAGGCTTCTTAACTATCAAAATGACACTTTTTAACAGTCAAAATATGTAGCTTCAGAAATAAACACAAGGCACACGAAAAGATATTCAGTTAACAAATTTGTTAACAAAAACATCGTTCCTCATTTGTTGGCAAAATGCACTACTACTAGACGTACGTTTCGATAGCTATGCTATCATCTTCAGCAGTAAACCAGAAGATCTAACGTTAGTGGAGTGTTTCAATGTTGCAGTGCTGCAGCGTTTGCGGAGGAAATTTAATGAATTGTTAAGATCGCTCCTTTCATTCCGAACGCAGAGTAATAGCTTCAGCATCTCAAAATATATTTGAAATCGAAAGTTGAGCTAGAAAGAAAGAAATAATGTTACATTTCAAACACCTTCAGAATATCCGAAAACTCATTGTTACTCTTTATATCAATTATTTTACCGTATTATATAATAACAAAGAGGAATGCAAAATACCCAGATGTTATTCAAGTTACATTTTACGTTTAACGTTTCGCAACGAGAACTTGTACGCTTTTCAATGTATAAAAAATAAAGTAAGAGTTTTATCCGATGTGAAAAACAACAATTATTTCAAAGCTGACTTTTCCGCATTCGTGCTTATAAAACACCAAATTAATTAGATTCTCACGCACATTAGATCTATAATTTAGCTTTCAAGAAGCACACCTCGTCATCATCATCTTCAAAAACAAACCAATAAAACCAATCACCTATTCTATATTAAACGAATGAAAGCAAATAGTTTCAAACGTCTTCTTATTTTTAACAAGGAAGTTAATTTTTTCGTATTTTGAATGCGAGAGGAATATGCGAACTTTCTAGAAAAGTGATTTACCGAGACACACATAATTAGTATCCTAGAATGTGGTAAATGCAGATCTTTATCTTGAAAAATCTTATCGGTAAATATTTTTTGTTGTAGATAGTTGTAGATAAATTATTCTAGTCGCTAAATCGTTTAA
This sequence comes from Marronus borbonicus, assembly GCA_902655005.2. Classification (NCBI taxonomy): domain Eukaryota; kingdom Metazoa; phylum Arthropoda; class Insecta; order Coleoptera; family Scarabaeidae; genus Marronus; species Marronus borbonicus. The sequence continues at coordinate 21,451,659 of LR737382.1, forward strand.
TACATAATGCTTCATTTTTATTTGTGATTTGTGTCATAGATGCATCGCACTATATCCGCTGCGTGAAGTTTATAAAATTTGGAAAATAATTTTAAATCTTACAGCTACATTGGTGAGAATGTTTACTTAACATTTTAATTAAGAGCATGAAAGTCAAAGCTTACCAAGTACAAATAATCTTTATGAAGGAAATTTAATTATTTTGCCTTTTTAATACATTACATAATCACATTTTACCTCCAGAAATGGAGGTGTTAAAGATTTTAATTTTGCAGCGACTTCTTTTGTGAGTCTCGGCTATTGAAAAAAAAATTATGTCAGAAAAAAAAACAATGGATTTTGAAGGCCTCAGTATTTTAACAGATGTCTTCAGAGAGCACAAAAATTGGTGGGAGCCCAAAGATCCCAATTATAAAAATCAAATTAAAAGGATGGATGCCGGATGATGCGCCGGTGTCTTTTTTGATTTCATCGAAGACTTGAGGCAAGCAAATTGTTGTATACCAATCAGCGTTTACTGTTTTTCGATCCTCGAGGACAACGTTAGCAACAGACCCAGTTTTACTTAAGAAAAAAGCGCTTCGTGAACGAACAACTTTTGTTGGTTTTGGTTCATTTCGGAGCACCCAAACAGCGGATGGTTTTGTTTCTGATTCGTATGAATATATCTAGATTTCCTTACTTGTTAGGATACTATATGGGTGGGCACAAGCACCGTAATTGAATTTTTGAAGTATTTTTTGCACCAATTTACACGAGCCATTTTTTGAGCTTTGGTTAAATTGTGCGGAATCCAACAACTGCAAAGTTTCTTCACTACTAGATGCTTATGTTAAATCGTTTGTATTTGACTTTTACCAATGCCCAAGAATGCCTTTACCTCTCGATATGTCACATGTCGATCCGCTGCGATCATTTCTTGTACAGCATTGATGTTTGCCGGAACAGCAGTTGATGGACGACTTTCACGAAATTCGTCAATGAGACTAGTATGTCCACGCTTAAATTCTGCATACCAGTCACAAACTGTGGTTTGCATGGTGCTTCATCACCGAAGGCAGAATGAAGTTGATCGATGCATTATTGTTGAGTTACGCCACTTTTAAAATCGTAAAAAATCATGGCACAAAAATATTTGCGAGAAATATCCATCTAGTGGTCAATTCACTAAATTTTTGGGAGTACTTTTTTTTTTGGAGGGTAGTTTTATGCTGAAGCATCGAAATACGTAGATGGGAACTCCGCTTAAGAAAAAAACTATTGTTGAAACATTCTGTTCACGAAAGGCACAATATTTCAAGCCACGGATATGGCTCACGCTATATAATTATAGGATGAGCCATATCTGATGATTGTTAATTGCGTTTCATTTATAACAAAGAAATTTAATTTAATTTGTCCTCAATGATTTTATTTTTAGTCAATACAAAATTAATGCACAATATGCACTATGTTATATGCGCTAGCAATCTATTCAAAACTATCCAATTAGATAAAAAAGAAATGTAAGTTGGTACTAAAATAAAAGTAATCCGATGGAAAATATTTTATTTACAAGCTTCTTTCAGATATGCAATTAAATCGTGTCTATCTTGTGGCTTTTTCAATCCGGCAAAAATCATCTTGGTCCCAGGAATGTACTTCTTTGGATTTTCCAGGTATTCGAACAAGGTCTGCTCCGACCAAACGACGCCTTTATTCTTATTAGCGTCCGAAAATGTGAATCCTGACGTTGTACCGCTTTTCCTGCCGATCAACCCATGTAAATTCGGCCCGACTTTGTGCTTACCGCTGGCATCTGTTGTGTGACATTGCGCGCAAGATCGTTCGAAGATTTGCTTGCCTTTCGCAACATCCCCCATCGTGAATTAGTTACGACAAATTTGACTTGACAAGTGTTGTTCAACTTGCGACTGAGTGATCTGATTTCGTTTGATTTTAAATGATCACCGTAGTTACCAAACGGTTTCCAAATTTGTACAAATCTAAATAATTCCAAGGCGCCCCCATAGATGTCAAATCTCTGGGGGCAAATCTCTGAAATAATTTCACTTCGGTTTCTTATTGCCGGTCGTACAAAAGTCTTTAAAATGTGAACTCTAATCGGCCCTCTCTCTTGACCGAATTCTGGCTACGCCCATGGATGTCGCCGTTTCTTCCAATTCTCTATTCAATAGTCAAATTTTTACGTTGTTAAGTGACGTTTTGCGTCGAATACAAAATTGATTTTGATCGCGAACATATAAATAAATAATCATAATTCAGTGGAGTAGTACACTTTCCAAATATGCAATTAGATCCCATCTATCGTCCACATCGGCAACACCGCAAAATTTGCTCTTGGTTCCTGGAATAAACTCGTTTGGATTTCTCACATATTCGAAGATTGTTCCTCTAGTCCACTCGACTCCTCTTAATTTATGGGCTTCACTGTAAGGGTAATCCGGCACACTACCAGTTCTACGACCGAACAAACCGTACAAATTTGGCCCACGCCTATGTGCTCCACCCTCTTCAATTGTATGACATTTTGCACAGACTCTTAAAAATACTGTCCTTCCGTTTTCAGGATCACCCATTGAGTAAACATTTTTAGAAAAGGCTTGCTTTATTCAATTCCATTTTACGATGCAAATTAAACTTGATAATTTACAAGTTAAATCCTGTTCTTATTTAGCTATTGCATTACTAGAAATATTGTAGAAATCTGTAATATTGCAGCTAAATTCAAGGTTTATTAACTTTAATTTAAGCGAAGTGTTAAATTAAAATGTAGCTAATTTAAAATATCGGTTAAAAATAGCCTATCTATTTTCTATTTTACTTTTAAATTAAATTTTCCGAAATAGAATAAATAGCGCCCTCTTATTACGGCTGGTCGTATTATCAAGTACGAAGGTAGAGAAGAATTTTATCGACATGAATTCGGGCATGATGATAACAAAATACTCTTTCTTCCTGCTTCAGATCCTTGCCGATTCCCGCCAGTCTTTATTATAATTTTATTTAGGTATTCATTTAGAAATAACAGATTAACAAGTTTTAACCTGTTTAGTTATCTTGTTGTTTATAAATGGGATATATCACCCATATCTGGTGACTGTTTTAGCTGTATTACCTGTTGAATAATAAGAAAATGAGTTGGGGTTCCGAATCGGAAGGTTCTTCAGTTGAAGAGGAACAAACTGCAAGTACAATATCCTACATATTAATTACAATCGATTGCGATGAATTAATGTTCCAAAAGAAGAATGGAAACGACAGCATATTTAAAATTGTGCTGAAGTCTTGCTATGAATTATTAGAACAACAGTTGATGAAAGGGGGGAAACGTGGAGTTAACCCAGTTGCTATGGCACTAGTATCCGAAGATATAGATGAAATGTATCTATGCGATTTCAAAGATAACATACCTGAAAGTGTGAAGAAGTTTCGTGATCTGTGTGAAATGAGCAACGCTGAATTAGAGCAAAAATACAAACGAACCGGTACATTACAATTATCAAATTTCTTTTTGAATTGTAAACGTAAACTAGCTGATTGCGGCCAAGAGAATACAAAATATATTGCATATATAACTAATAACGATAACCCCATTGGAAATGACGATGATGAAAGAAGATTGTGTGTAAATCATGCAAAAACATTCAAGGAATTTTATATTTATTTAGAACTGTTAACATTTAATCCTGCCTTTGATTTCGATAGTTTTTTTAAGGAAATTTTAGATACTGCAAATTCTAAGTTTAACTATCAGTATTTCTCAGATACAATAGGCTTAAAAGAGAAGTTATTAAGTTTGTTAATTTATCGAGGGACTCGCGCCTTATTTTATCCATTCCACAATCATGGCAAGTTTTTTGAGGTTATCGAGAAACGTTATATAAAACACAAAGATTTTGTGAACAACGTATCTGTAACGAAAGACACTAACACGGAAGTAAAAGTGATAAAAAGAGGTGTTGAACTTAAGGATACATATAGTTTACAATATTCCAATTCAAAAGATCCTCTTTCGTTTACATCAGAGCAACGTGAAAAACTTGTGTACGATGGTATTTCTACAGGACTTACTCTACTAACTACTTCCAAAGAAGATATTATTGAATTGGGTCTTCACAGCAGTGATCCAACGTTTATTCAAAGAAATAGACGTCGTAATTGTCCGCATTTCGATATATTTTGGCAGTATTGCGTTGATAAAAAGAAACATCTTATTTGTGCTCGAAAATATAAAGCTGACGGACCTACAAAATTAGTTCAACTAACACCGAAATTAGTCAATGGTATTCGCAGCTTCCTAATGCGTGGAATCCCATATTGCAGCGATATACACTACCAGGATATACATAATCCCCTTTACAATGTTTATTCGACCGATAACAAAGCAATTTCAAAAGCTGCAGAGAAATTAGTGGACGCTCTAGATTTCGCCTATAATCCGCAAAAAATTCCCGACACCGTTAATTGCAGGAAGTGGGAATATGTAAGATCAGAATTATTGGATGAAAGTGCACGACCAGTTGTAGATGTTCTTGATTTGAATGTGGTCGAAAAGGATGTTTCTGATGCTGTAAGAGAATTTCAGGAATTGACTCTTGTTACTGGCACCAAGAGGAAGGCACCTTCCAAACCTAAGACCCAAAATAAGAAGAAATAACTTTTTTTATTTTATTATTATTATTATTATTGTTGCCTTTTTCCCTATATAAGTATGTTCATGTTTTTTAAGTAATAAACTACCTTTCTGGATGTTTGATGTATAATTTTTTGAAAATTTAAATCAATATTTGCCCAAATTAAAAAAAGAAATTGTATCACTTTCCTGTCTTTGAAACTTACTGAGATGGTGTAGAATCAAATACATTTCAAGCGAAGCGAACACAAATTTCATGGTCGTAACCAAAGCCCTAATTCTGAAATAATTCACTTCCGTTTCTTATTTTTTTAATCCGTCTCGAAGCAATCTATTGCCGCTCTTGACCAAATTCTATCTACGCCCATGTATACGCCAGCTACGAACTAAGCCTGCAGAAACCAGTAGCGCTTCACGAAATTAGCAGAGACCAGATAGACTTGTGTTTATTTGTTTCATGAGAATGGATTTATGTTGCCGACTGGTTTCCCCGAGAGTCTCGGAAAATGTACTCGTCTCTGCAGGCTTAGTGAAGGCTAGGGAGGCGAAGTTCGGTGCATTGGCGGCTCGTGACTTTTTGCACAGAAGGGGTTACTGTAATCTAACAATTCTCGGTCAACAAATTGTGTATTTATGCCTATTGATGCAGTATTATAAATGTAGAATGAAATTTAAAAAAGAGTTAAAATAAAAAGTAATTTATTGTCTAGCAAATACCATACAGAGTCTGTTGGAAATTTCATAAAAACCAAAAATAAACTTTAAGAACAATAACAAACCGAATAATTATTGCGTAAATTCACAAGTAATACATTGATACTAGGATTCGCACGAGCAGTTACCTGCTTACAACTTACAACCGATAACGCACCGGTGTCATATGATCTCACTCAGGAGCCAAGCCCTCGGTTCCTACTTATCCGCCGTATTAAAGTGAGGCTAGTCACTTTGCTTGTTATTATTACAATACGATTGCAGTTTTGAATTAGATAACGATTAAATCTACCCATTTATTATTTAATTACTTCATTTTAGTATATAGCCAATGCTTACGTATTATCTTAATATATAATAAGGAGGTTTATCCTCCTTGATTTCCCCTGATGAGCCATCAATGGTTAACTACAGTTTGTCAAAGGCGTTGCATTAGGTGCTGTATCTCACCACAATTGACGATAGGCAGAACATGCAGTACGTTGTTAATTTTTGTTTAATATTGTCTGATTTCGTTTTTTTCTAGTAGTTTAAAATTCATTGTCTTCCAATAATGCCATTTTCACAATCGTTAACGAAAAAAAGTGCTTTGCCTTTATCATGCACCATTTGTGAAATTAAGTTTAAGAGGCAAATATATTCTCGAACGGCATCAAAAAGAAATGAGATATGAATTTCTCATGAAGAATGTATGCGAAGCTCTTCTTACTAACAATATCCCCTTAAATAGATTACGGGATCCCAAAGTGGCTGGAAACAATAAGCAAAATAATGTTAGTGAATAACATTCTTTTAAATGAAATAATATTCAAGTAATAATCAATTGGAATAACATGAAAATTTTTCAAAATACGAGGGTGGTTCAAGAAGTTCCCAGACATTCTAAGAGATGGCGCTTATAATATCGAAAATTACTTGTTTCCACTAAGGATCATTAGTCACTAGACAGCGGTCAAAATCTCAGTTATATCCACCGCACGGTTTTAAGCAAAGAATTTTTGTTTATGTAGAACAATGGAAAAAAGCGAATTTCGAGCGGCGATTAAACACTTATATTTAAAGAGACATCAAAGCTGAATTGGATGGAGTTCATAGCACATCTGCTCCTAGGCTAGCAACTGTTTACAATTGGGTAAATGAGTTTAAATGTAGACGTACATCCACAAAAGATGAACATCGTTCTGGACGTCCAGTGGAAGTGACTATCCTCGAAATGATTGACAAAATCCACGATATAGTTTTGTATGATCGATGATCAAAGTACGCGAATCAGTTGAAGCCATAGGCATATCGCATGGTACAGTGTTTTCAATTTTGCACGAAAAATTGGACGTGAAAAGAATCTCGGCAAGATGGGTGCCGCGTTTGTTCTCAGTGGAGAATAAACGCAATCGTGTCGTCGGCTCTGCGGCTGTTTTGACGTTTTTCCATCGCAATCTTGATGGGTTTCTACGTTGATACGTTACTGGACGAAACATGGATACACTTTGGGAACAAAGGAACGGTCAAAACAGTAGCTTTTTTAAGGCGAACCAGTTTCCAAGAAAGTGAAGACGTGGTGGCCACGGTATTTTAGGATGTACTTACACTGATTACTTGGAAAAAGGACAAGCAATAATTGGAAAATATTATGCGTCGTTATTGGACCGGCTGAACGAAGAAATCGAAAAAAGGACGTCCGAAAAGAGCAAGACGCAATTTCGACGGCCAGAATTATGTAATTAAAATTGGAATTAGTACAACATCCATCGTATTCACCGAATTTGGTCCCCAGGAACTTCTTTTTATTTTCAAATTTGAAATAATGGAGTTATATTTAGAATAATTATGTTGAAAAATAAATAAAAATCTGCTGAAAATACTTGGTTTTTGTATCTTCTCTAAGGACTATTTGAACAACCCTCGTAACTTGGATACCTTCACACAATGTTCAGTGATCGAGGAGACGAGCTTTTTTTATAGCAGATTTTTATTTAACTATATTGTTGTTATTCTCTAGTAGAAATGATTACTGTGGTTTAAGGGTTGCATTGCAAGTTTACAATTGTTGTGCTGGTATTTTAAGTTATGTAACTTTACACATCCATTGTGTTGATTTGGATGTTAGTGTTTTGTACGGAATTGCTTGAAAATCAAATCAATAATAAATTCTAGAATCGGTAATACTTTTATTTAAATATTTCATATTCGTTCACATCACATCCTATTTGGTATTCACTAATTCCTGAAGCGCCCTGCCATTAAACCCAATTCTACAAATTTTAATATTTTACATGTACACATATGCAATATTATAAGTAGGAATAAATATGGAAATATACAGAATTTTTAGAAAAATAATTTTGTTTATTTTACAGAAAAAAACATTTTACATCATCAAAATCTAGTAGTACGAATCTAAAAGTTATAAATCTCTATCACATCAATAACCCAACTGCTTTATTAAGTCAACCTATTTACAGTTACAATAGTAATAGTAATCTAATAAAATAATTATCGTACATGTTCAGTTAAGAAGGGAGGGAGACAAGTTACAACGGGAGATGTTAACATGTTATAAACTATTTGAATGCAGAGAGTTTAAATATAGAGCAATAATAAAATTCTTGCAAAATTTTTACATTACTTGCATCTATTTAGCATGCACAATCGCATGAACAACGCTTGACACGTTTTTTTGGAACAATATTGTCAACTGAACGTACTGAACGGGGATGCAAATCTGTAAAGAATAATAGTTAACATGAGACATACGTTCGAAATTTATTCTAAGATTACTTACAATGTGGTCTCATTTCATCTGTAGCTTGTTGGGATTCTGGTTGAATTTGAACCATGCGAAGTGGTATGTTTTCATGTAATTCAGGTAGCTGCCTGCCGTATCCAATTCTAATATTGACTGGATGTTCATTATTGTCGCCTTGTTGTTGCATTTCATGTTGTTGCATTTCGTGTTGTTGCTCCTGATTTTGTTCATCGTGATCTTGTCCAACGGCAACAATAACATCGCTGTTTGGAAGACGATTAATTTGGCTCAAAACCTCTTCGGGAATTGGTAATCCTCGGGCCATCATGAATTCGGGTTGGTCGAAATGTTGCCCTTCTTGTGGTTGATCCTCATCGGACTGCTTTACCTCGTTGGATTGACTATCGTCTTGGTTCTTAGCTGCCTGTTCCATTTGAATTCTTTGAGCGATGATTTGCTGCGCGATGCGGTGAAGCATTTGTACTGGTGGGAATTCAGGTTCTTGTGGTGGTTGTTGTTGTTGTGGTGGCATCATTGGCATTGGCATCGGAGGTCGCATCGTTTCCATTGGATGCATTGGCGGCTGCTGCTGTTGCATTGGGATCCTATGTGGAATACCGTTTGGAATGCCGTTTGGCATACTGTTTGGAATGTTGTTTGGAATCATTTGTGGTTGCATTTGCATGGGCATGTGCGTTTGGAAATTAGTATGAGGGATCGGGATCATGATCGGTTGAATCATGATCGTTTCTTCCTGTTCTTCTGGTTCGGGTTCTTGATGACTGAAACGATAACATTTAGCGACAACATTTATTGTGAGCTTTCAAATTACCGTTGGTCGTTTCCACTCTCGCAGAAGATGGCCATCCTTTCACCGCTAAGGTGTTCGAAGCGAGGATCAGTGGTGATATTCAATCCGAAAGGTAATTGGATAGTTTTCGGTTGATGATCTACGACCTGTTCGGCACGCTTCTTCTCCACGATGCAATTCATCCTTGAACGTTGGTTCTTCTCCATCAGGGCACCTGCCAAATCATCGAAATCTAATTCCAATGGCATTTTGATGTGTACGGTCTTTTCCTCTTCATCGCTTTCTTCCGAAGAGGAATCGACTGGCGATGGGGTATTTTCGACTTTGTCGGTGCTAACTTTATTGTCGGGAACTTCCTCTACATCCTTGATTTTTTGTTCCAATTTTGATAGGTCTCTAGATTCTTGTGGTTCTTCCTAGATAATGAAAAGAAAAAAGCAACTGATAAGAAGATGTTAATTATTTAGATACAACAAATAAATTTGTTACTTTCGTCTCGTACATTTTTCGAGACGAGAGATCTTTGAAAAAAAAGAGATTTAGAGAACAATATCACATTAGATAGCTTCTTGCTCTCAGGTTCAAAGAGAAACAGTGTGTTTATTTTTATCGCAAGTATGTTTTTCCACTGTATGTATTGTAATTGGTTGAATGAAATGCACGGAAACATTTCGAGGAGGATCTATTGGGGATTTCGAAAGTACTCAAATATCCTCTGGGCAGGATGGTCTTTATAGAAGACATTAAGCTGCTTGAGCGGAACTGAGAGTTCCATTGGGAACTATAGCATTGAGCCTAAGTGCCTGGACTATTAATGAACAATCCAAGCAGTATGAATGAATAGGATGTTAAAAGGCGGGGTTAGAAGATTGTTTTGCTAGCGATTCTTAAAAAAAGAGCTTGATTTTTTCCGCCGGCATACGTTACTTTTGGTTTGGGCTAACTAAGTAGTACTTGGTAACGAATAGTAACTATATCTTATATCTCTAGTCGCAGCATCTTTAGGTGTATGTTAGCCTAAGATACAGCGTACTTATTTGATTTTTGGCTCATCTGCAGTAGTCATGGTTGTTTCTACTTTATTTTATATCTGACAAGCGTCAGCTAGGAAATTGTAAGTTTTTTGATGCAGGGTTTCACCTTCGAAGAACGCATGAAAATTGTCCAAACTTACTAAAATTAAATCCTCGTCGTGGAAACGTTTGGTGTGGATTTTCGTTCCAAGAAATTACCTTTTTGAAAATGGAAATATTGTTAGATGTCGACTAACTTCTTATGACAGCTTCTGGAATATATGGACCTCGATGACCTTTTCTTCCAACAAGACGACGTTACTTGTCACACTGCCAGAGAAATTGTAAATTTATTGCACGAAAGTTTCCTAGCTATGCAATTTCTCGATTGGTTGGCCCTCAAAATCGCGCGATTTAATACCACTAAACTTTTTCCTTTGGAATTTTCTTGAGAGTTAAGTTTAGCTAAATAATCCACAGATAACTATGATTTAAAAAATAATATTCGAGCGGTTATTGGCGAAATTAACTTGAACATGTGCAACAAAGTAATTAAAAGCTTTGAAAAAAGAATATGCTGAAGAAGATGCTAGTTTCTACTTTGTATTGATGAGTTTCTAAAAACTAAGACCTTCATTCAGAATTAAAATTTCCAAGTTTCTGTTGTACACCCCTTAGATTAACCTGCTTATTATATGCCATAACAGATACCCTAATGTACTCTAGCCCACGTAGGTCCCGCTAGCAAAAACAAATTTTTACGATCCATATTTTTGCGAAGCAGTTAGTTAAGAACGCATAGATTTTATTTTATCTGCTCTAAGTCTAAACAGTTTAATTTATTCTGCCTGCATTTGCCAAGGAGTGCAATTCACTGTGAAACACATTCTTCTGTACGCAAGACCACATGCACACAATGATGACCTGCTTCCTAGCAGCTCGCTTTCACCAATGTCCCAGTCACACGAAGATGTTATTGCATACACCTTGGATCAAGTAAATGTATGAATACATTATATATTAAATATCTTAATTTGCGAATGAAAAGTATGTATGATAAAAGAAAAAAGTTGTCGTAGAGAATTGAATCTGGTTATTAGAAAAAACTTCTTAATTGTCTACTTTTACACAGCGTTATATAACTTTCGCTGCATTTTTGAATAAAGAGAATTAACTTCCTATACAGCAGGTTAACAACCTCACCATTTCTTTTTCTACTAATCAAGACGTATTTAGAAGAGAATTTTCCTTAGATATTACGGTAAAGTAACTCACTTCTTCGATTACGATGTGAAATTTCTCAAAATGTCCATTTACGGTAGTTATATGGGAAATGGATGGTAAGTTAATGATTTTTTACTTTGGTCAATCGCCAGAATTATAGAATAATTACGTATATTGTCGGTGAGGGACAAATAATCTTAACCGCAAATCAATAGGTGCGTAGCTGCAATTTAGGAAGGCAATAATGGTAGTTTTATGCGGGAAGAAATGTTTTTACCGTTAGTTACATAACAGTACTTAGTTGCAAGTAGAAGCTTTTGCGAAATGAAATTGGCAGCTAAATTTTTGTAACGAGTGCGACGTAGAGTTGGCAAATTTCATATTAACTGGTCACATTTCTATGTCGCAGGACCATTTACATCGTTATGCATTTATTTGGAGGTGCTAAATTACAAACAAATAAGCATCTATTTCTATCACTAATGGCGACAACACCAAAATAGAATCGAAACCAGTATAACAAGAGCTAATGTCACCAACATATCTGATACTTTCACTGCCGGACGGACTTTTAAATTGAATAAATCGAAAAATACGTAGCGGACAGCTTGTCGTTTTCGAATGCAATAGATTACCAGATGGTACGTTCGAGCGTTAGCCTCGATTTAAATTGTGCCAAATCTGAAGGTAGAGTAGAAATCTTTGCATTTGTGTCAGATTTATATGTCGTATTATTGTCACCTCGACAATAAAGCAATGACGTAATTATGCATATTCTCCATATCCTATATTCTCGAGGCCAAGGACAACAGGTGGGGAACTATTTATATGGGAGGCGTGAATTTTTTATTGTTTTTTTTGTAGAGTTTTTCTAAAACTATTTTATCAAATGTGTTAAAACTTAGCTTTAAATTACGCCTATGTGTTTGGTTAATTTTTCCGATTATTAATGCGTAAGATTCGTTTTTCACAAGTTTCATAAGAGGCGTCCTTCGATTTTCTTGGGAAAACCGTCCATCCGATTACAAATTTTTATTATTCGACGATAAAATATTAGGAGATAAGAAATTACAGTAGGTGCAATGATGTTCTTATAAATTTGCTTTTATATACAAGGGCTCTATTAGAATGTGAAACTATCAATATCCAAAAGAATATGAATTGAAGAAATTTGAAAATTTCAGCAGATTATTGCCATCAGCCAACTTAAGCAAAGTATTTTCAGATGACTAGCATTTCTGAATATTTCAAAAAGATCAGTTATTTAATATTTTGGAAAAATGAGGCTTAAAATGGGTCAATTTCTCGCAGTAGCTTCCATATTTTTGATTTTTATATTCAAGTTTGCTGTACGTGTCACAATGCAAGCAAAGACTTGCTGTTACCGATAAAATGTCGTGATAGATAGATTAAATAACAGCTCTCTATTCACTTGACATGCTAATTTGTACTTTACAATATAAGCTTAGGTAATAGCTTTTTATCTACCTATGTATTTGACAGTGTTTTCTATGTGATCAAGCTTCCGTCGGTAAATTATGGAAATCTGCAAATTTCCTACATTTTTCTGACGAAAAGTCCGACAAGCGTCACAAATTTATTGTCAAACGAGAGAGAACCTCTACCAAAAGCAATAAACACTTAGGATCGTAGTCTGTCCTTAAGTCAGTTTATAGGAAATTTGATAAATTTGTCGTTGCATCAAACGGGCGCAATTAATTATATGAAAAAATATTCCGCAGTATGAAATCAAACCTAACATCTCCCGTTTGTTGGACGGGCGTGCTAATCACTACCTGCTAGAAACGTTCTCTTTTAATTTATTTATTTTTTTAAATACAATTAATTAGGTCGGAAAATACAAAAAAAAAAAGCAAATTTTCATAATTTATCAACCGCAGCCAGGGTTTTTTAACCAATGATGGTATTTGGCAAGTAAGAATAAAAATTCTGTCGAAATAATGAAAATAACATCTGAGCATTAAGATTTTCGATGTTTTTTGTAGCTCTTCCTGAAAATAAATTTCTTTCCATTGAATAATAGTACAAGCACTGTGGGATGGTATGGCAAACAACACTAAAATATTGGCACACTCCACACCACACAAGTTTGATTAATTCGAAACAGCTTATTCGAGTATACATTCGGCCATACCGCTCATAGTGTTAATTAAATTTGTGTGGTGCAGAGTGTGCCGATACTTTAGTGTTATTTCTTTCCATTCGTTTCCATAAGTACTTTGAATTAGCGAAGACTGTGAAAGTCAATATTTAATGAAACTTTACATTTTTTAGATTGCAGTGAATAGAAATTCGATAGAATAGAATACAAGCTTTTACTTAAAATGAATTTGTCAAAGCTTATACATCCCGTTGGGCCGTCACAACAATTAATAATGACATCTTTTGGGGCTATCGACCTAATTCCGTAAACGATAGAGATTAAGCACCACTTGACCACTTTGTCGAACTTTACGTATATCAATTATACATAAATTTGCAATAAATTATCGTTATCATAAAATAAAATCTTATAGTTATGAACATTTTCGGAGCGATGGTATTGATGTTGAGATTTTAATGGGAAACAATAAAGAAAGTTTAAAAACAAAATAGATTCTACAATGGAAAATTTAGAAGTGCTTCGTTTACGCTGTGTAGAATAGTCATTAATATGTATAGACAATACTATCAAGATCCTGTTCTGTCACAACATATAATATGCAAATAGGTGAGTCAGACAAAAAGGTTACAAGATGCCCGTTCTATTTATAAACAAAACACAAATGAAAAAATCGAATAAGAAGGATTCCGTGTTATCGGCATCTGTTTCCTGAAATGCAAATTTATTCACAAATAACAGGTTCTTATATTAAATGAAGAGAGTACGTGAAGAATTTATAAATAGCGCGTTGCTGAGTATTTTAAATTGAAACTAAATAAACCGGGCAACATAGTAATTTGCTCCTGAAAATTTGGGATTTAAGGATTCAAATTTGAGGTTAGCGGTGAGAACAGCGATTTAATAATTCGTTATTTTTGCTTAGCATCTCTGTAATTTAAATTCAGTTTTTTTGTTTTTAATTTTTTTCTTTAGATATTTAACAATGCATTAACATCGTACATTTATCTCTATCTATCTCTAGCCTACAGCGAGGGACGGACCAAATTCCAGGAGTCCAATTATACACGTGAAAATAATGCAAAGAGAAACTCTTACGTTCTTATCCGATTTTCATTTGTTTTTAAGTTCGTAGCGTATTTAAAACATTTTTGGTACATGGTCAAAATTTTTTCTTGTTTTCGAGATAATACGTCTTAAAATAAATCCTCCCATTGATTACAAAAGTAACAGTACGTTCTACGTTAAAAGTTCTTGTAATGGGAATGCTACAGCTGCTATTGGAGAATATCGTCAATGGTTTTCACATCAGAGAGTTCCTGTTGAAAACGTATTTATTAGAATTTTCAAGAAACTGCGAGATCCCATAACATATTAGCGAGCTACTCGATAAGGTTTAGAGGTCAATGCCGGTGTTTTTGGACGTTTATTGAGACAACGCTGTGATTAAAGAATGTTAATGTATAAAATGTTTTTTGTTTATTTAAAACTTGAAAACAAATGAAAATCGGATAAGGACGTGGTGAGTTTTCTTATGTTATTTTTACGTAAATAATGCACTCCTGGAGTTTGGTCTGTTCCTCCGACTCACAGACTTTACGGAACTTTGCGAATATCGATTCAAAATATAAAAATATTGATTGTAATGTATAATTTTAACAACTGCTAATCAAGGATAGCTATTTCGAGGATACGTCGATCCTCATTTTCAACCGAAAACCGAATTCTACAGTGTTGCGTCAGCATTAATGTACGTTGTACATGATTATATAGCATCGTACATATTATCTATGTACATGTTTTTCGTCATCAAATGATCTATTTATAACATTTGTTAACGTGTTCTTCGGGAATCTGTCTAAAAAGGAAAAGCATCTTGGTGTATCTTAGCGAAAAGAGAACTTACCATATTATTAATGAATTGTTTGCATTTACTAGTGAAAGTTGAAGTAGTAAAATGTATTATACGTTTTATGATGTATACACTATGTATGTACCCATACCATATATGGGCGTAACTAAAAAGTCACGACTGAACTTTAGAAAGTTTATTGTTGATGATTCAGGTATAAAAAAACCATAGTTCACTTGAATCTGCGTATTGTAAGAGGCGTCTCTTCAACGTATACGTTTTTATTAACAAATAGAACGTTGTGGGAAATAAAAATCTTTTCCTTTTATGCCGCAAAGGCCAAAAAAACGCAAATGATGCGTTACATTCCACGTATAAGGAATAGTGCAAAAGGTTAATTCAGATATGTTAAATGATAGTTACCTGCACTAATGCTTCAGGTTGGAGCGGCTGCATGCGATCGGCTGTCTCCGACAAGAATTGAAGTTCCTGTTCCAGTTGTTTGCAGGATGCGTTGGCCGTGACGTACGCGGACGCTAGGATGAAACATCCCAAGACGACTGAAACGGCAATCACTGTGAATGAGATTATTTTGGCCACTTGAACGGCGGTGCTCTTTGGACGATGATACGCCTGAAACGTAGAATATACAGACTGTTATCATTAAGCGTGTATTAACAAGAGCGAATATTACAGGGAGGCCAATATGACTTTTTTTGTGTGACGGAGGATATAAGTTTTATAGCTTTTATTGTGCAAATGTTGGCTTTGCTATCACATCCTCACCGTAGAGGGTGAAGCGCAGTTAATTGTCCAATTAACTTAAATCAATATGCGAATGGTGACTTGATATTGTATCGGACCCAACAGAAAAATCTGCCGTTTGGCCAATCTGGCCAACGAAACCAATTTACAACGAACAATTTAGAAAAATATATCATAGTTAATTCCTAATGAAAACGTACTAGACGATTAAGAAAATATAACTTCCAATTTATCTACGCTACTGCACATACCCGATCAACGCTTGGCTGACTAACACTCGCACCGAAAGTCCGCACTCTAATCATAACATAAAAATTAGCGGAAGGTCGTACCTTGCGATACATCTCGTTTAGCCTGTTAAGAAATTAATAAGAATGCTACCCACCGATTTTTAAACAAAAATTAGTGTAATGATATTCATTACACAAAATCACTAAACTTTAATAAATATAGTTCGTATATTTCTCTATAATATTCAAATTTATTTAAGTGCAAAATAATAAAAAAAAAACGAAATAAATATTAATGTAGATACCACATTGAATCAATTGAAATTAATATTTAATCAAACATGTCTGATTACTTTTTATTAGCAAAACTAGCACCTTCCGTTCACTAATATACAATTTCATCTTCCTACCATTGCTGGTGAAAGCTGGCCCCTTTCTTCGCCTTTTTTTTCCATTAATTCTCTTGTAACAAACACAGAATAGGAAACACAGTATAAAGCCGCGATGTTCACCACTGTTATGAATAAGTCGTTTATTATTCAGTTACTATGCGTAGGTATTGTTTGGAGTTTAACCTTGTTGATTTTGTTCATTTTCAAGAAAATACCCGAGAAGGAAGTATATGTGGTATTTTTTCCATTCCAGGTCTGGCATATCTTTGTTTATCGTTGCTTAAAAAAAACTGAGATAATATAAATACTCTATTAGGAAAAATATTTTAAAAGCATTATTTTACGACATACGTTAGGCATTAGTCAATGTGACGGTCCGTACTTTTTAAAATAAGTAGCTGGACAAATATCTATTTATTTGAAACGCTTACATTGTTTTTCCAAAGTATTTAAGTACGACAAAACTGCGTACGAAGTGGCCCAGTAAGCGTATACGGTTAAAGGTATAGAAACAATTGTATGAATATTGTACAGAATTGTTATTAAAGCCTGACTGATTGATATCCTGTAAATTTATTCCACAAAAAAAGTAACTGTGTAGGTAATGGGTCTGCCTCTGCTGGAACTTTATGCGAAGGTGGAGGTTATTGATGGAAAGCTAATAGTTTATGACAACCCAACAACTCGAACTGGAGAGAACACCGCTAAATTGAAGGAGGCACGAAGTAGCTTGAATGCTGCAAAGCACAGGACCCAATATTTGTAGATTGGGACATCGGGGGAGGATAGTTTTAAGCCTTGGAGAGCTTCCAGGTAGAACTACTCGCAGTTGTAGCCTGTGGTGAAGTAATTGCAAAGGGAAACTGCGTGAGGAGAAAAATAAACACGGTGACTAGGTCGAAACTAGTAGAATATTGTAAAACAAATCCTCAATGGACTAGCACAGGGCAATAAGTCATCTTTGATCAGGGTGCTAGAACATGAGGATGATAAGTCCATTATAATAGTCGATGAACTATTCAAGGAGAGTTCTAAAACATACTTCAGGGAACCAAAGCCCGTATGTGTCACAAGAGAGTTTGCTAGAAGGGAAATCTGACTTTTGTTAAATAAAGAACATGTAAAGAAATGGAGATTGATTAAAGGTGTACTCCATATTGAAGCATTACTAGCAAAATAGGGAATGGAAATGGCAAGTTCTTGGTTAAACTAACTTGATGCAGCAAAAAGGAGGCGAGACCATTACCGTGCTAGTAACTGGAAATTGTTTCCTGAAAGAGCATGTGTATATGCATAGATCGAGCAGCGTGCCTTGGTGTGGAAGATGAGGAAACGAGTTTGGATGTAATCTATGCATGTGAGGAACTAAAAGAACCGAGGTAGAACCATTTCGAGGCGGATCCACCGCAGTTTTCGAAAATGCTCAAATTTCCAAGATAATGGCCGTTACAAACCAACATTAAGTTGTTGGAGTGGAAATGAGAGCGTTATTGGAGATCAGGAAGCTCAAGTGCCTGGAATATTGGTGTCAAACCTAAACGATAGGAAAGAATGAATGAATGAGGTTCTATGTTCTATGTTCCTATAGAAATACAAACAAAATGCAAAATGTTCCACTTTCTCAATATGGCACTTGCTTTCGAAGCATCTTGTATATTTGAAAATTATTGCGATATAGAATTTAGTCCCGTATCGTGGACAATACAGAAAATATCTAAACGGCCAGAAAATAATCGAATAATCAAATAATAAAATAACCCCAAATAAGGCTGAATTTTATCCTTTTCTTAAAAAGAAACCCAAAAGCTTAATAGTTATGCGTTTTTAGCCTTTATTGGCTAACTAACGTTTTATGATCGGACACCTTTTTTTGTATTATTTCGCGATCGTATCGTACAGAATCAGCGCTCGCGTTTCGCCAATTCCTTCTACCTCGCTACGTGGCGTTCCGTTGCAACGTCGTGGCAATTAAGCTGAAACCATCGAGTGCCTGGTACCGAAGGTTACCGCGTTATTATCCGTTCGGCGGAGAAACGTTTTTCACGACGACGGACGAAATAACATCAATAGAATTAGAAACGTGCACCTTTCGCATCGAATGTGGGATTCATCTGTTGGTATCTATTTTGCGCTAGATTAAGTCGTGATGCGAGAACGCTACATTGGAGTTATTGAGATGACCGACGATAAATTATAATGAGATTAACATTATCTGAGGGGGATTTTTAAGCAACTTTAATCGAGTGGTTAAGGTGTATTTCAATTTCCGATGTATAATTTTAGAAATTCACGGAGCTTATTTGCGTAATAGAATAACATCTAATGAATTGGTCGGTTTGGAAAAGTATTACGGCTGCTCAATTACAGAAAACGTTTAAAGCCGACTTACTGAGACATTTTCGAACAATAATTTTTTGCAACTTTCGGAGGCTGATCAACCGAAATTGAGACATCATTAGACATTTCAAAGGCCTCAATCCAAAAAAATCCGCATGTTGAGTAAGCTTTGAGAAACCTAGTCTGCCGTTGATTTCCACATCTTTTAACTGGGCAAAAGGCGGTTCGCGTTAATTAGTGTCGAAAAACATTGAGCTGGTTTAACAATGGAAGTTCAAAAAATATTTATAACATCGTGAATCATCGCTATAAACCCGAAACCAAACCCTGTGTGGTTGTTTGAAGATGAGGAGAAGCCAACAAAAATTATCCGTTCTCGATGTGGGTTGAGAAAAATGGTCGCTATCACTTATTTACCAACCCACAACGATGAATTGTCCTCCACCACAATAATGCGAGTTCGCATAGAGCGCAAAGGATGATTTAGATTTAGATTATCCTTCTCAAGTTCTGGCGTAGGCCCGAACGATTTTTTTACGATTCTTAGAATTAACAATGGGCTCCATGGTCAACGGTTTCAGTCGCCGAAAGAACAAGTCAATGCTTTTCAAATTGCATTTACGACTGTTTGAACTGACGACTGGTATTACTGCTTTAACAGTTGGTTTGGAAGAATAAACAAATTTGTATCTTTGAAAAACAATGAAGCAGTTTAAGTCGATCCACTGTTTGTTGTTATGACTATTAACACGTGGCTAAAACTCTTTTAAATTTCACTAATATTTCGCTTTTATTTCTAAAGCTCCATTCGGGTTAGAAATGAGTTAAAGTAAATAACCAGCATTGCGAATTTAAAGATTTAACTTATGAATGACTCTGAATCAATATTATGGCTACATGCAAAACTAAATGGATAACTCTAGTAAAGTAACGAATTCCTTTGCTTCTTCTATTAATATAATTCGTATGATTTTTAAATTGAGAAAATTAACGTATCAATTACAAAAAAAAATGTTTTTTTTTTTATTAAACAAATTAAACTATATGAATTCATTTTTACAACATTGTAGCAATACGATCGAACGGAAAACCTGAAGCAAATACGGATTTTGCCAATTTACACGCATGAGCATGGTACCTATGTATAGATAACATGATTCAAAGTCATAATTTCTGCGGTTGCTATTGACAAAATAACTCTCGATGTTAGTAAATATTGATAATTGAATTATCGCCTCGCGGTTGCTAATTGTTTGTTTTTATTTTTTTCGAAATTTGTTTACACTTTTTTTTCCACATCAACAAGCTGGTGCCAGGTACACGCGTCCCCAAAAAAAATACTCCAAACTAGCCTAGCGAAAAATAAATTGCAGTGTTTGATAGATTTTCGACATTAATGCAAATTTTATGGTACTTGAGGTTTTATTGATGTGGTTTTATGTCAGGGATTATTTATTTTTTGGGGGGAATTCCTTATTGCTTATCGAAATAATTTTTTTTTGTCATTGATTGTTCATGGGATTTCTCTTGTACATTATAGTTAGATTCTTATAACATCTACTGACCAAGGGATATCAAAATTTATTTAAAAAAAGAACAAATAATTATGTAAATAAATGCAACTCCTTTTTA
>LR737382.1:21477132-21507872 GCA_902655005.2 Marronus borbonicus
ATAGATTTTTATTGTATGACCGAACTTCACTGAACGGCAGTGTACATTTGGCTAAAACCATTCCAACCAGGACCTTCTCAATTCAGTGGTGTAGTCAAAGTTTTACAAAAAAAAAATTATAATAAAATTTCGCCATATTTGAACTCAAAAAATAGTCTTAGATGAATTTTGTGTAAAATATAAGTTCTACAGGGGTGCTTCCATTCATGTCGGTTACACTGTAGTTTATGCGATAACTGGTGTGGTATTAATGTGGTATTTCTCGACTTTCTTAATAAAAGTAAAATGAATTTGGGAATTGATACGATGATTTTCTCCTAATCACTTTACTCTAAGGAGTAATTACAAATTATCGACATTTCGACGTGGTAAACAGGTCAATCTCGTTGTAAACGGTACAACTGCTTGGAGCATGTGAGTGTAGTCTATTGGGACTCATCGCTATTCTCGGACGTTCACTTCTTGGTAAATCTTTTACCGATCCGGTCATACCGGTCATTCAGAAATAGCACTAAACAAAGTCTTCTTTAACTTCTTTACGCATCATCAGGATGTCAATTACCTCAGATTCTGTAGGTTTTACTGCCATGATGATTAATCAACAAAACTAAAAGATGGTGACTCCAAAAACTTGCGCCGGCAATCAGATAAGTTATAAAAAAATATACATATTTTTAAAGATATCTCGATTTTACTTTGTTAGATAGTTATCATTTTCTATATTGCGTATCTATCAATAAAAACAAACAAATGCTGATACTTCTAAAAGTAGTTTGTTAGTCTGCTTCCGAAAATGCAATAGTATACTTGGTGTTCTATTACAAAAAATTAAACTGGAGTGTTATGGTTTAACCATTATGCAATTAAAAAATTTTGAATGTTTGATTTTCTCCAACACATTTTGATAGACTAACATGTAAAACAATTTGTTTTGGAAAACATAACTTCCGTTGGAAGATGATCATTAGACTTCCAACCTTATTCTTTGTCCATAGTATGAATCTTTTTTCTTCGATCTTTTTGTCATTGCGATGATCTGGACAATATTTTCTCCGCTTGGGGATATGTTGAGTAGATTTAAACATAATTTCACACAGTAAAATTCCAATTACCAAGAACAACGCGTCTCATCATAACAGGTAGCCTTTCATGTTTGAACGGCGAGCATCATTTCCTGTTTATTGAAAGCAATGAACCTATTAGGAAAGCTACTGCCCGTTTTACATATTACAGCAATTTTATTCGTTAATCGTGGTAAATCTCTATTCATACTTGAGATATATATCTCGCGATGTTAATGCCTGGTGCTGGAAAGAAATACGATACGTAAATTTCGACTGGAAATTCCCACTACACAAATAGCGTATCGTTTTGAATAATGTATAAGGAATCGTATTGGAACTATGCGCCGGTTTTAAAGTCCTTGACGGTATGTACATTATATCACATATTCATCTGGCGTTGGTTTATAAAATATTTAACCAGATAAAAATAATAAAATTGATAGGAATAACAAAGATCATATTATTACGTATCTATATTTCTAGCGTACTTTCTAACGGTTGATAATCATATTCAATCAGGAAAAAAAGTAGCACTGGTTATATAATCGTTAGTTTAGGTTTTGCTTTCACCAATCTACAGAAAATTAAATTCCAATTCTTTTTTATACCGAACATTTTTTCTAATAGTATATCAATTCAACCTTTCGTAATTCGTTCCTACTATTTCTTATGTTATGCGAAAAACGAACATCTTCCTACTGCATAATCCATTCCAACCATAACACCTGTAAATACACCAGAAAGGAAAAAAAATAACTGTAACAGAAATCCTTTAAAACTAATTACAATATCATTACATCACCGCCATTTCTGTTTCCTAATAGGCAGATGTTAGCGTGTTACAAAATCTATCCGTTTTCAAACTTAATCCGTCCTTTTATGGAAAATTCCTACGTATTAGCAACCATCCATTTCTAGACACATCCTTTTACTTACTGTATTTTAATAGGCGCTTCTTATGATCATGTCATCTCTTAAAAGGAATTGCTTCAGGTATTGTTACCGTTAATGCAATCCCGTTCTAAATAATAGGCTTATTTGATGCAAATAATGGAGGTCGTAACTTAACAATTATTGGAAGGAATTGTTTAGAATTTGCTAAAGCGGATTCAAATGTGAAATTACTATAGAGTTTACTAAAATGTTACCTTTTACGCACCATACTGAGTATCTAATCTTCATTTTCAACTTTCAATTAAAAGGATGCCATCGCTTAAAAAATGAAATATTAGGTAATAGCTGAAATACAGGTGTCTCAGCGCTTCGAAATTGCGAAATCGCGCCTATCGTGTAAACAGTTATAGACATCAAAGACTATCTTTCAAAATATCTTCGTGTGTACAGTGCGGTCGATAAATACCGAACCAGACACTCGCTTGTTATTTTAACTGGAGTATCTTGCATATTAATGCTTATTTGGTTTCTTTATCTGGATGTATACAGGATGACCAATATTCAATTTTATCAAATTCAAACACCAGAAACGTAATTTCTCTAAAAAGCGCCAGATATATTTTTTTTGTTATTTTTTTTTTTCTACATCCCTTGTATAGGATATTTGTATCTTTAACGGTTTTGCATATGTCTAGCACTCAAAGTAAAAGAGCTATTTTCAGTTAAACGCGAGACCTGTAGGTGGACATTGCCCCCTTGTGGTTTCTGGTGTTAGCATTGTTTGGTTACGATGACAGTAGTAAGCAAAACATGCTCGTTTCTAAACCATTGATTCAAAATTTTGAGTCCAAGTAGTCGAAGGCGAATTTTGCACTTGGAAATTACATCCAAATGATTTCAGGTGTTGGTGATGGCAACGGTAAACAGAACATATTGACATTGCTGTCCTTAATTGTTAATTCAAAATTTTAATTCGCTTGAACTAAGAAGTTTCTGCAGTCCAATATATGAAGTTTGTACATGAATTAAATTTATTAAAACCTTAGTTTTAAACTAGAAAAGCTAGTATGTGCAAAACAACGTGAACCTGTATTCACCGAGCTACGAAGCACAGATTTGAAAGGAGCTCATATAAACCAGTTTATAAAACAGTTAAAAAAGCTACATTGACTGTGAAACTTGTTTATAAGCTGAACATCGGTGGTTTCTCAATCTCGAGGCTATCCTGTATCAATATGGGAAGGTTTGAAGTGGTCACACTGATCAGGTATTTGTTCATTTGAACCTGGCTTTCTTGAGATGTTAGTACATAAAAGACCCGAATTTGTCAAGGGTAAATAAAATAATAGTACGTAGCGTAGAGAAATTAATGAAGTGGTTAAAGGAACTCCCATGAAACTCTGATTTAACACCAATCAAACCCCTGTGTTGTGTGAAATTACAGAAAAAAATTGCAATTACCATTAAAATTAAAGCCCAGAAAAACAAAATATCTAAATTCTTACAGCAGCCTTCAAAATCAATATAACTCCAATGTCCACTATTGACTATTGCCCATATGTCCCCAATTAAATGGTTTCATTACATGTAACATCTAAAATATTTACTTCAAAAACAACTGAGCAATTTTTAATAATTATTCAGTAAATGAGAGTGAATTCTTACATACAAATTTGCCGCTTACATTCTTAAAAGTACAATCGACTCCACATTCGATTTGCTAAAAGATACAAATGCCATTAGAAGGAAAACATGAATTATTCCCCGATGGCCGCAGAAAAACAAGAAACGAAAGTGTTTCCGATTATTCAACCGCTCGAATACGAATGAAATGCAAGCGATTGCTGCTATGCAGCATAAATATTCATGTTTTTTTAGCGATTCTAAATCTGTTGTATGTAGATACGTTCTTTTGTGTAAGACCGCAGCAGCTTTCGTGTTAGAATGTACGTACATAATACGTATACGTACTAATTTGAAATGGCCGATCTTTTCTCAACCTTGCCTGCATTTAGGAATAAGCAAAAAATATATCGTCGTCACTTGTTGTGCAACATACGCGAATTATTTTAAGTTAGTTTATTACGTCCGACCTTGAATTTTGATCGTGGTGCAATAAAAAAAAGTATCAAACAAGTTGTATTGTTTACTATACGTTAATTTGATATAACTTGAGCGAATCATGAATTGTATTTGATGGATAACATTGATAAATGTGGAAAAAGTTACTGAAATAATCAATTCCTTAGATTTTTGGTACTCTTTAATATCAGCTTTAGAATTAATTGTGAGAGCTGATAGAAGTCTGAACTGGGCAATAATTCTTTGTTTATATTAACTAGAAGATATTAAAAAGTTAACGAACCCACCTTTTTCGCCCAGAAAATATGACCAGCTTTGTTGTGAAATTCTAACATTACAGACTAACTATTTAACTATTAAATAATATTCATCGGTTTCAAAAATGAAAATAACACAAATAGATTAAAAAATACCTCTTACAGTAAAGTAGAAGTAGGTGAGACTTGTGTAATTTTCAAATAAAAGATGTGATGAATATTTTGCGTAGTGGGAGGTAGCTAAAACGTAATCATTTAATCTCGTTAGATAAGAGGGCAATAGCAGATCCCCGTTCAGTAGCTCAATGATCCCACCTTTTTGTCGTTGTACATTGTTTACAATGAAATTTGGTTATAGTGAATAGCGAGTATATTACAATAAATTTGTCATTATCCTTGTTCTTATATTTTCTGATCTTAACAGCATACAAGGAAAGATCTGCAATAAGAAGATGTGAAAATGAATCAAAATCAAAAAATAATCCAAAAAGGAAGTACCAGATGGACTGTTACACGCATAAAATGATATCTTACAGAGAGTCACTTTGTTTTAGGTATCTATTTGGATGTCGAGATACACAGGACCTTCTCGAATTATAATTTTGCTCCTAATATTGCGTAAATAGTAAGAAGCTAAATTTTAGATAGATCTCACAGAGTATTTTTTTTGAATGTTTCTGAATATACAGGGTGACGAAGATGTTTATAATTATCTCATTCTTCATCGCCTAAATGTAGATTTTCTTCGCAAAATCCGAAATGCGCATACATTTTAGCCTAAATTGCCACCATAACATTTTTGTATCCATCGTTTAGGAAATTTATACCTCTAACATTGAAAGAAAAGAGTTAAGCGCGAGTGCTGTAATTGGGCGTTGCATCGAAGTGATCTTTGATGTTAGTACTATCTTGTTACAATGACAACAGTAAACAAAACAATTTGTGCGAAAGTAGCTGCCAATTACAATAAATTTTCAGCTACATTCGACACGTTATTCTTTCTGAACAGTGTTGAGCAATTCTGGGACACATCTTGCGATAACTTTTGTCATACCGAAATGCTTGTACCCTTGTTTTTGAAATACTTATTTATTCGCTTATCTCCTTAGCCTTCAGCTGTTGATCACTCAATACGACTTCCTTGGCCGATTTTGATGATTTCTGGTATTACTACAATTACGAGCTCCCCTTCGCGCGGATCATCTTCAAGAGATTCCCTACCCCGATGAAACAACTTGAACAACGTTTAATTGTGGCATACGATGGTGCAAAGTCTTTATTAGCCGTCTCCATTCACTCTTTGATTTTGGACGGTATCTTTCCTTCTAAGGTGAGAAATTTTGTCCCTTTAGGATGTTTAATTTTGGACGTCTTCCATAAGGTAAATAATATTGAATTAGAAGATGGGGAAATTTCCCATTGTACCGATTCCAGAAGCCATAGAGTATTTGGTTGAATTCCTCAAACTCATCACAATCGATAATGCCAAAATTGCAGTATACAAAAGACTACCTTCTTTTGCTTTTGCATGAATCAAAATTGTTTTTAAGTAGTATGAGCGATTAGAGGCAATGGGTCCTCTTTCATAGCCAACTTGTCCATAAGTAAAAAATGCACCTATTTACAATGGTTATTCTTCTATAGATATCGATCGCATGCTTAAGAAAGTCCAAAAATAGGCATTATGTGCGAAATTCTACGACCTTAATCCCGGCAGAAACTAGCGGAAAAATGAAAAATTTTAGAAACTCCTCTCTCATAGTAAAATTATTAATTGAATGTTAACTAAAAACAGATACGTTAGATGGTGGCATTTATTTCTGATTAACCTGGTACCTAAGGCTTAGCATATGTGATTCACACCTCATAAAACCTTTCAATTCAAAAAAATACCAGGCGTGCATGTTGACCTTTGTCATTTACCTACGCTACAAACATTTTTATTACTTCCTTTCTAACAAGTGCAAAGTTAAGTTGGAACTATGTAAATTTCACACGTCGCTTAGTTATCGAATGGCAACACGCAAAAATGAAGCTGTAAAACGCGAAAAGAGGAACTCCCCATCGCTGTTATCTGATGCACAAACAATCGTATCCGTGCGTTCACTTCCTAATCACGGTAATTATAAAAAGCATAAACTTTATGGTATTTAAACGTATTTTTCCGTTCTTGTTTTACGGCGATGATGCACAATAATTCGTTATCTGATGATTCTAATTCAAAGTTCCGATTCCCACAATTCTCCGGTTTATTAGTGCCTCGTAAAAGTCGTTCTATATTCTTACTTATTGTCCAACAATAGGGTATAAGGTTACCTTGGTAACCATCATCATTGATGAAATATAATTGGACGGTATGAGCACATGAAATGGAGACAGATACAGTTCCCGTTAGGTGTATGTCAAGAAGTACGTGTTGAGACGAACCGAGTACGAATTGAGAGTGACTCAGGCTATGCAGGCTGATTTAGATAGCGAGTAGATTTAAATTTGACAAAGCTGCTAAATCTTGTGTTTGTTAAGAATCTCAAGAGAAAAACGAGAAATGGTCACTTTCTTCTTTTACTTTGTTTAGCACCTTTATTTGTCCTTATAAAGAAAAACTAAAACCACATTCTTGAGGCTACTTTCGATCTTTTACCTAATGGTAGTCATTGTCAACCTTCTTATTTCTTCGGGGATTAGATTTTGGCACCGTCAGAAAGGGTTGTTTTCTTTTGCATTTTAACTTCAAACCGCCAAAGATTTCAACTATCGTTCATTAGCAAAAAAATGTCGTACATCAATGAAGAGAAAAGAGTTTATGTAAATCTCATATTTTCTCGATAAGTAATACTTAATCCATAAAGATCTACACGTGAAGTGACATCAGAATGAAATTCGGTCCAGGCTCGAGTATGGGGAAATGTACATCGACGTATTAAAGCATAATACCGAAAACCTTTCGTCAGCTTGAAATCTGAAGAGAAATCTTTCTGACGGTGTTAAAATCCACAGCTAATGTGCTACTGAAGGTGGTAGACCTAAGCGTATGGTCGGATTCCCGCATTTAGCAATTAGGTACGATCTTTGGGTTATTGAATTGCAAATCTTGCAAAGGCAACAAAAGCTTAGATTAACCCTCACGAAATTTATTTCAAAATAAACGCCTTTACTATATTTTCATCAATTAATTTCATTAATTATAAGAATATTTTTGCCAACAACAAAATAATACTAATTTTGGCATATTCGGTTCAAATTTAGTCAAATTATCAAAAGACCGTAAAAAGAGGGTTTACATTGTTTTTTTACCAATAGAAACCTCTTCTACTGCAATAGCCTAACGCAGAAATAAAATAATATGCTTCATCTCATAGAGTTACAAAAATAAATAATGCTACAGACTGCATTAAATCTAGCCTTCACCTGGTTACCCAAATCAACTATTCTAAAGCATACGCAATTTTTCTGTTGATTCATCATTTGCCATCTACATCTCTATCCTTTTAGTATTATAATGCCAAAGTCAGCGTAATTTCGTAAAAATTGTTTAAAAATAACATTTCTTGAGAACGGGGTCGAATATTCCTCAAACACACTCAAATAAACGCAAGCAAGTATCCACACCTTTAGTCTTCACTATTTTCAGTTTGTGACATAGTTCACGTAATTGAGATATTTATGTTTATTTACACCTTGGCGTAATAATTAATTACTACACGGAGGTGCCTGTCACAATTGACCAACCATGCATGTTTATGGTAAGATTTGCTTTACAGTTGCTTAGGTAGTTTAAACAATTGTTTCTGTTGCTTTTTTTTTGGCAATTAAATGTAATTAAAACGTGTCGAATCACAAAGCTGGTAGATGGAAAAAAAACAATTCGGATGTTACAGGTAATGACTCGTAAATTAGCCAAAAACGTTCAGAATTTCGTTATTTCTGAAGGTAGTGAAGGTTTTAGATGTTTACTAATAAAGAAATCATTGATTAGCAGATTATATTTACATATTTTGGCAAATGTAATACTGCCTTGTGACTGTATTAATTATTGTGCTGCCGTTTTTTACATCCATTTGATAATTCATCTAACTGATCTGTTGTCCACAAAAAATAACATTGCGTAATTAAAAGTATTTCCATTTATTTACGTGTTGTATATAAATAAAATACTAATCCGTAAATTAATTATTCGCCATCACGTTAACGCGTTAACATTTAAAATTTAATTACCTTTATTTAGTATTTGTTAACTCATTTAATAATTGTTAACCATCGTTAGCAAGTGATCTTCAATTCAATTCAAGGTTTGAGCCACATGTTGCGCATATAGGAGTTAATTCTTTTAATATTAAAAAAAAAAAGAAGATAATGTTAGACGTGCTTTTTTTTAGCGAAGTTAGCCTTTAACGTCCTCGAACATTCATATACTCTTTCTCTATTAAATAGCATCGCCGTCAATTGACTCCACAAATTACTATCGCAAGAAGTTATAAAAACCTAAATGTTGCTATTAGAAACACTAAAATTTTTCGTGTATTTTTCCTTCCTTACAATTATAATTAAGACATGAAAAAATAGAAACAGTCGAATATCGAGTGGTCATTAATTTTTTGAATTTGGGGCAAGACAATGCTCCTATGCAAATTAAAGCTGAGGTGGACGCTATTTAGGGAGATTCCGCACGTCTAACATATGACCAGCTGAATTTAAATGTGGCTGTACCAGGTTGGTTGGCGATTAACATTTAGGACGGTCAAAAATTGCAGTTTAACAAATGGTGCTAGACGACTTTCGGATTAAGGCTGGAGAGATAGCAGACGCTGCGAGGATCTCGAAGGAATCGAAAGAACGTTTCCAAAGCCCCGTTGAAGAGTTTAGCGAAATAGGTCGGAGTTTTGGCGTTAATTAATAACT
Organism: Marronus borbonicus; assembly: GCA_902655005.2. Classification (NCBI taxonomy): domain Eukaryota; kingdom Metazoa; phylum Arthropoda; class Insecta; order Coleoptera; family Scarabaeidae; genus Marronus; species Marronus borbonicus. The sequence goes on from LR737382.1 coordinate 21,486,329, forward strand.
TTACATGAACCTTGGATTGCAAAGGGTGAATCGGCTCTGAAGAAGGCAAAGAAGAAAAAGGCCGGGAAAGCGACGGCGAAGGTTAGTCATGGAGTTCTGTTAATCGTCTATCTTGACTTATTACTTAGCAAGCAGAAGAAATTGCGGGAAGGTGGCCGCATTTGAAGAAAGAGACAATGTTTTTCTACTAAGACAATTCACGTGGTCACCATGGAATTGAGGTGCCCCTTAATGATATTCTTCTGTTTCCTAGGTTCAATGCTTTGCTCGGGGTACAGAGATTTTCAACCGGGAACAAGTTCCCAAACGCTATTTGGACGGATTAGAAAGATGGGAGCATTGCTAGAAAAGGAATTTGGCAAAAAATACTTGTTTTATTTGTTAGGCTTGAAGCATTCCAGACTACCCTCCTATACGGATTTAATAGACTTTCACACTTGAAGAAGTATCGCAATTAAGACCTTGAAAATGGATCTTATTACTTAACACAAATTACGTTTTGATACGTTTTTCACAGTGTTTGTTGGAATGCAAACGAGAAGTCGCATTGCGGTTGCAATTTAGAAGACAATGAAATTCTATTACAACGAACGAATTGGAATAATTCTCATTTACATTTTATTTGCATCTGCTTGCTTAACTGAGGATTTAAAAAGTTGACAATCATTTCCGTCACATGTGGAACGTTTGAAATGTAAGTGCCTATTTTTCGGATGAGAAAATTAAATAATAATATTCGATACTATCAACACGTGTACATCATAATTATTTAGATTAAATATGTTGATATGTAATGGTAATTATGTACTCGTCAGTAACATAGACAGGAAATCGTTAAACTCATTCTAGAGAAACCCATAATTACAAAAAATTCAACAATAGAATTACATAATTTTATCCGAATCGTTGATTTGCTGTAATCGCACGTAAGAAATTATTTGAAATTCTTTTTCTTAATTTAACATTAAAATAAATGTATCTAATTAACTTGTATATGCGACCGAGTATAATTTACGTTTTTAAACAAATGGAAACGTTCCAAATATATTCTAGTTTACTTCCAACAAAATTTCTCCTTAATTGTTTTATAATCTTTTGTTGCTTGTCCTTAATTAAGTGATGTGACACGAAACTTTGTTGTTCTTGTTCCCAATTAATAGTATTCTGAGGGAGATTTCTTTACTTTCTTGATGACTAGAGAGGAAGAAATAGGTAGTACCTATATCCCATCCTCTTTTTTTTTTCTATGATGAAAGGAAAGGATTATTATTAAACTTTTTGCAGTGCTTTGCTGTTGACTGACAAAATATTATATGGCGAAGTGGTAACTATTGAAGGCTTCTGCATCTTGGGTTTCAAGCTCATTTAGAATTTATTCTAAATGCGCTAAAAAGTACAAAATCGAGCATATTGGAAAAGTTTCCCAGACCATAATAGATAATGTAATCGTAATATTGCAGCTTTGGGTGGACTTCCTGTTGCTTTTGATGTTGCATATTTTAATACTTTTTAAGCCTTAATCTAAATGTAACACACCATATAAAATGAGATTTTTGGAAACAGATGCTAAGTAATTAAATGGCTTTCGTTACAAAATGCAAAATTGCAAAAAGATGAAATGAAGGTTCCCTAAATTTAACTCTCTATTTGCTATTTTGCCAAATTTATGGATCTGGACAGAGCCTTTATTTGGGTGTCTATTGAGAGACTACAAAGTTGTAATATGAACAATACAAAAAACAAATGAAGTTACAAACATTGGATTACTATTATCTAATAATTACCTACGCAACGAAGACGAGTCTATTAACGCAAGAAATTTAAAAAAATTTTTTTGGAGTTATTAAATTACTGCATTAATATTTGTTTTCCTTGTTAGCTAAGACATTTGTTAAGAATGAGAAGAATACCCGAATTGACTAAGATGTTATTCCTGCTAAAAATCATTACAATTTATAGAAGAAAATCCAATCAAACAATATCAACAAATTGGTCGAAGACATAATTAATAAGAAATCTAATAGCTCTTTCAAGGAAACCACTTACCTAACTGTGAATTATTTAAACATGAAATACCCGATATTATTTTTTTTTTACTAATCTAGTAGCCGATCTTCTAAAACAGTAAATCAGCTGGCCAAATAATTCGTTTTTCCTTTCCAATATTATGGAAACTGGTATTATAGTGGATGGTTCCAAGTTCAACAGCTCGGCTTTGAAGTTAAATAACACACTTGAAGATTACAATTAAAATAACGTGTGAAGGTAAATTGATTATAACGTCATCACTTCAAAACAAATAAAATTCGGATAATAACGTTTGAGTTTCTTTGAAATATTTTTACTTGTAGAAAACACTCCCGGAGTTCTTCCTGGCCTTATATCGATGGGACACATAACATCATAAACAATAAACGGATTTATTGGTATTTATTAATGTCTAATAAAAAATTCTTTGGAAGTTTGTTTCGCGTTTCATAAAGTAAGTTGATAAACATTTGATAAACGTAGTTTCTTGTTGTAATCAATTTAATAGTTAATATATTTTTCTTGTTTTAACAAAACGAAGTCACGAACACGATTGAATTGATTTTTTCAGTGTGAGGCGGTAAGGATTGCCCGTAAAAACCATAAATGAAAATAAGAAGAAGAAGGGACCAAAGAATTAGTCTTTTTTTGTGAGAAAAGAAAAAGGAAACAAAACGCAGAATATACTATAAGAAAAGGACAAAGTATTGGTCAAATTTTAGTGAATTTTATTTAGACATATAAAATTTATCTTTAAGAGTTTTTTTCCAACATCTTAAATCTATGCAAAGCCTACTGAAAACTAAAAACTATCGAATAGATCTAAAAGCAGGTTATGTAACACATAATTTTTAATTCGTGTATCGTTATAAGCAAACGTTGCATTATTTCGAGTGTCATAGAAATAAATCTACCACAATCATTTTTTGCGCTGAAAAACCAAAACCGTGAAAGAAGCGGTGTACAAACTCAGGAACGAGCGCACACAAGAAAGATTACATCATCTCGCTGCACTACTGTAAAGTTTCAGCGTTAGATAATCGTTCGCCTGGTTTGCGTAATCGTCAATTCTGTACAAAACGGTATTATGGAAGAAAAAATTGCGAAACAAACCTGTTCTCTCGCCAATAGATCGTGAATGTATGCGGGTCCGCATATACGAATAGTTACATTATAAACATAGCTTTTTATCGCGCAGAACATCGGTTGTCTCAAGCGTATAGAGGACTCCGATGTTTACGTTAGGCACATCTTCGCTTCTTGTTTAGCGAATTCGTTACGCTTGATGTATGTACCTTATAGGTAAGCCGAGGACGGTAATATTATATATAAGGTTATTCAAAAGTATAGAATCGAAAACTAACGCCCGGTTTACAAAATACTTTTTAAGTTAATCTCCAATTAAAATGTAATTGGTAATTAAATTAATTGCTGTTTAACTTGATTGGCGATTAACTACACAGAATTAAAATTACATTCGACACGATTGGCAGAACAATAATATGTTAGCCTGTGTTAACGACTATGTTCAAATAATTAATTTATTTAATAATAATTAATTTGGAGAATGAAAGCTGTTTAATTGCTACTTATCATAAAATTTAATTTAATAAATGAATATCTTCAATCAGGGACAATCTTTTTCCTCTGTTCACCATTCTTTCACCATTTTCAAAGTGATCTCGTTGGATGCAATTTTTCAGTTCGCTCAATTCTCGGGTCAAGAGAGCACATAATTTGGACGAAAGATAATGATGGAAATAATGGGAAATTAGACGAATCACTTCTTCTGGGGAAACCCTTATTACAATTACTTTCAAGAACCGATCCTCAGGTCATAAGGAAGCATCTGCTGGTTTTATGCCAAACGTGTTGCCTGGCTGAAATTTGAATATGAGGAGCGGAACCACTCCGCATCAACATGAGAGGAATCTAATGATTTCATAAACTTCTGTATTTTATCAACAAAACGATGACCCGTAAATATAGATAAATTTCAATTCGTAAGACGTAAGAATTCGGAAAGAAGATAAGAAGAAAAGGAAAAGTAGAACAAAGAGAAAAAAAGAAGAAGAGTGATAATTAGAAGGAAGATTGAGCCGAAGGGGAAGAAGAGAAAATGACAAAAATGTGAAAAGAGTCGTAGAAGAGGAGCAAGAAGAAGAAAAATGAGAAGAGGAAGAGAAGGCAAGAAGAAGGAGAAAACGGGGGAAATAGAAATTAGTCGAAACTAATCGGATACAAACAGGCGTTACTAAAAAGCTTCAATCAAAACCGGATTAATCACTGAACTTAGGGCTAAATCTAACCACAAAAGCACGATTGAAGCTAACTTAAACAGTAGTAGTAGTGTCCAATTGCTAACCCAAATTTTTCCAAGGACTGCGGTTTCAGTTCTTCAATTATTGTCATTAAAACGTTCATATTTTCGACTGTTGGGACTGTTTTTTTCAATGGCATCTCAACGAGTTACTACAAATTTGTGGATTAATTTTTATAAATTCTCGTGTGCCTTTAAAGTTAAATATTTTTGCGATTGTAGCAGCTTCAAAATGTAATTTTCTTGCGAATAACCCTATATATCGTTGAAAGATGTTCTTCGCGAAGAGACTGTCCTGTAGCATTAACAGGTCATGGACAGCCAGGCAGTTCTATAGATGACGATGTGTATACTTAACTTTTTTCTTCGCTGTCGCTTCCACCACTACCTTTACCATCACCATCGATGGTTTCCAACTCTTAATAATTGTAAAATAGAAAGTTTCGAACGGAGTTCGTTAACATTTCAGCTGCGCTAAAGCTATTTTCAAGTGATATACGAGATTTTTTGCGCCATTCTATTGTTTCTTCTCAATTCTTTGTTTTTCTATATTACAGTTCGCCGTAAAAGTAACATATTATAATACTGTGTATATACATATATATAAGCTTTAAACTAAAGAAGATTAAGGTTTCTTTATGATCCATTTGCCTGCTCGAAATAATTACACTTGAATTTCTCTTTTTCTACCTTTAGGAAAACCGTTCACTTAGAAGTAGAACCAGCACACGCATTAGGTGCTTATTAGTTTAGATATTTGCCTTACCTTTAACGTCACAATTTTTTTCCTCTAATGTACAGTAGAATGACTATTGTTTAAATACACAGATACATTTATTTTAGCATCTCATAAATGTACATGGTTAATTAGCGGTTATCCTTATTGCTGGAAAAATGTGCATTATATGGTCGGGGAAGTTATTGCTTGCGGCTGGTACTTTTCAAAAATGGAAATAATCGACTAACTTCTGCGGTTTCTTTCGTAATTGTTACGTTACTTATGTGCGCGAGTTTCTTCTATATTACTTGGTAACAAAAAACTGTTTTTTAGACGTAATAAGATGATTCGTCGTTAAGAAGCTATGGTTTTCGTAACATATTGCCAAGTTTATTGTATCTAAGAGGAGTAGTTGGGATATACTTCACGTATTTTCTCGTCACAATAATTTGTACAGTGGCTTATCGAACGCTAGGTTACTGGTTGTCTTGTTAAATACCTGCTCAGAAAAGCATGCTTAATAGAACTATTCCCTTAATTTTAAAGCAACTGTTTGTTTTTCATACAAATGGCTGTTATAATCGTTGGTGAAATACATAGATTATTTTGCAATTTCAACTGACAGTTTATGTGCAGAATCGAGAAAAGAAATAATGGCTCTGTGAATCATGAGAGGCATCCTCAAGCTTATTGTAGACTGGGTTACATTCGATATTGCATGAACATTAAGGTGTGAAGATCTATGGATTCCACATAATCAAGAACACTTCGAAAAACAATAAAACGACTTCTATCAACAATTTTCTTTCTTTGTTTATTCTTATAAACACTTAAAAGGTGCTCCTCGCACCATCCACATCGTATTCCTTTTAAATGGAAACAAATTTGGGTAAAAATGTCATTTAATAAAATCACAGACTCCGGAACCCGTCAAGACGACTCTTCCTACAGAGTTGCAAATTTCGATGCAGATTCTGAGGTGTTCACTATTGAATATATTTGAGGTTCTTTTGACGGTAAAAAGAGAGCTGTCGATGCAAATACATACTTTGTCATGGTAAAAGGCTTAATAAGCTTGTTCTCCAACTGAAACAAGTGTAGGTTGTCTTGTAAAAGGCCAACAAGGCAGATTTTCTAGCCCGGATAGTGTCTCTTGGTTGCCCATTTTCAATATTTTCTAATTCTTGAACAAACGTTTTTTTTTTTTTGCTGATACGGATTATGCAAGCAGTAACGGGAAGACAATCAAAAGTAAGAAATGGGCATCCTCTTCGAAAATCACGAAACAGAACATAGGAAGTCCATTTAATACCTGAAAGCAGATATTTTGGAGAGAATAGTAGAAGACTTAATGCAGAACCCAACCAATTATGAATAAAAGTAATAACCATAACATCAACTTCTTGATTCTTGATTCTACCACAGAAAATTGAGAGAAGGTAAATTATATAATACATGTAATGCAATAAGTGTTGCAATTTCCACCAATGGAGAATTCCGAAGATTGTTAAAAAAAATCGTCGAGATATGATCATGGAGATAAATAATTTTGGATAATGTAGAATACATTCTGCTTTCTGCGCCATAGTGGTTAAGCTGAAGGCTTTGTTTGAAACTGATGGAGTGTTGAAGTTGCGCTAATGAAACAATTCTTCCTTGAGGAAGCCGCGAAGAAATAATTATCGTCAAAATCTTTTTAACTTGAAGCATAGCTAAAGAGATGTAATTATAAATAAGATTCCAACACAAGTAATTTAAGTATCTCACAGAACATTCATATTAAAGACGAGACAAAATAAAACTCAAACGTAATTATTTACAATTAAATCGTTTTCTCCGGGCCGCTCTCACAATGGAAAAAAGAATATGCTTGAAGTTATTCTCCTGTCGGTCGTTAAGATACACGCTATGCACTTCGGTAATTGTTCCTTAGCATTTAAGATCATCTTCCTTTCACTTGCATTAATTCGTGCGTACGTGAAGGTGCATACAAATATTTACATGCAATCGCGGCTCTCGTGTAAACGTTCTTCGGTGGTAGATCCTTGGTACACTTCGGTATTCATCGAAATTCCATCTCACCTTTCGTCTTCGTCTTGTTCTTCTTGGTTTTCTGGTCACACCTTACCCGATTGAAACTTCGTTTTGCTCTTGGAAACGTGCCTGTCGGAAAACAATGGATTGCGACCCCATGTTTATATTGGCTATTGTGAGATTGTGAGAATAAGTGTATAATTAAGTGTAATCGTTGTACGTTCCACCTCTTGAGGTGATTTTTTGATTAAGAACAATTTATCTATTTTTTATTGGTTGATGAATACTTTCATTTAGGAGTATTCCATCCACCTAGACTAGGTTTCTAACGTTAGAGTTACGTTATTCCTCTCGAAGTCTTTAAATTATTTTTTGAATAATAATTATTTAATTTACTAATTAAATTTATCGGCGTGATAGTTAATTTGGCAATAAATTTGCTTTATTTTCTAAGAAATATGGAAGATGTAAATGTACGAAGATTGCGACCGTAAAATGAAGTTGATGACCATGAATTATGATTAAATTCTTTATAATCTTGTTTTTGTATTCGTATAGTCATAATTATATATGATATATCTTAGAAGAAAAAAGAAATCGGAACAACGATTTCGAAGTTTTAAATTCTACTTTTAGCGTGTTAGAAACCTTCTTTTATTTAATTTAACTTTAATGTATTTCAATATCCTGAACAAGATCGAAGTGCTAACAACTCGAAAAAAATTAATTCTGTTCAAACGAACGCTATTTGTCTAGGAATTGTTTGAACAAGGAAAAATGCAAATCATGGAGTAATAAAGTTCGGTAGCAGTAGGAGTAATAAGTCAAGTATAATAACAAGTTGATTTGAGGAAATTTTTTCTTTTTTAGTATTTATTCCAATAAGATACTATTACATAAAGCTTTGTATGTACACAACGAATTGAAGTTCAATTCGATGAAGCTGTTTAGGACGCATTGAACACAGCATATTTTTATTTTGTCAACTGCTAATTTACAAGTATTTAAACCCTTAACATCCCCGATAATGATGAAAATAAAACACTTGACCGCAGTGGCCACTATAATATGTTGAGTCTAACGTTTCGATGGACAAAAGCCATCTTCTTCAAGAGAAAAGAAATGTAATTTTATTTTCGTAAATTTTCCATACTTGTCGATAATTTAATTATATTAATTAGTCTGGTTTTTGTTTTTAGTTTTTATGTTTCCATACAGCACCTAAGTCGTTACATCCCAAAATAACAGTTAGGACTCATTAGAACAATCTACTTTTCTTAGCTCCAATTTCTACTTTGGTGCTTGAGTTCGTAGTTATTGGAGATCTTTTGTTTTTCGAAAAATCATCATAACTCCTTTATTTTAAGGACCATTTAAAAAATGAAAAAACATGTAAAACTAGCTTTCGGCTCCCTAAAACATTTACAATTATTTTGTATTTTTTTCAAATAAATTGGGGATCCATCAAAAATTTGAAAACAAGATCATTTGATAACCACTCCACAGGTGATTATTTTTAGAGTTAAGTACACCGTCCTTTGTGAAGCAAGCTTCGTCCCTAAATAACAAACTTTTCAAAAAATGATCTTAACGATTTATTTAATCGAGTCGAAGTGGCATGTAGCGTTGGCGCTATTCAGTTTTTTCACATCTTTAAATATGCAACCGAAGTGTGATTTATTTACCTATTATTAATGAAATGGGCAAAGAAAAATCACGGAAAAATTGAACGGCAGAAGCTAAGTCAATTTCTATTTTCTATGAACCAACTTTTGTTTGTGTTTTCGGCACTTCAATTATATTTCCGGTGGCACCGGAAGTGACGTCAACTTTCTTGTTTTAAATAGGACGCCCCATATGCTTTTATGGTATTAATCAATGGAAATCCAAAGGTGCAACATATGTTATGCAGGGCCCGGCAGGGATGTATGGTGTTTTTGAAACAACCGAATATTTTCGGAATGATTGATTGCTATGGAGCCTTGGTCTATAGTACATTGTGTGTTTGTGTGATTATTTTCTGTCAGAATTAAAAAGACGACGCATCAACCTCAGCACAATTTGGTTCCAGCAAAACGGAGCAACTTGCTATGTATCACAAGCAATGGACGCCTGATTGTATTGCGTGGGGATGCGGTGTGGCTTCCTCAGTTACCAAACCTAGGATTACCTGAAACCTCATGTTTACGTAGACAAACCACTTACTCTTGAAGCCCTTTCCGTCACCATCACACGAGAAATCCACGGGTTTCCCGTACCGTGGTTGGGGGGTGTATGAACAACTTCGGTACCCGTCTTCATGAATGTTTCGATAAAAATAGTCAACGATTTTTTTAATTCGTTTGAAAGTAAGTATGTGAGTCTTTTCAAAAACACCATACCTCTTTGCCGTTGGCAGGCAACGTAAAGATCAGAAAATGAAAAATGTTATTATGCGATTTAAAGAAAATTCGTGGGATTAAACGACTTGCTACCGAAAAGATTATAAATCTAGAAATTGGATAGAAATGGAAGACCATAATGCGAGAGTGGTCCTCGAGAAAACATCAATTAACACTTTCATGTTTTGTTGCTGGCTCCTGATGTGAGATTTTATTTATGTTTGCCGATTTGGTTATCGATATGCCACGTATCTTGAAAACTATTAAAGATAATGATAAACGCAATGCATACACAGTTTTTTAAATTTCTTATGCTTTTCCGATTATTTTTGGATAACACTTGTAGGACTAATATCATAAATTTAATGGCAGGAGCGTTTGAACGATTAGTTTTGGAATTGATTTCTTGAGGAAATAACGCCTTCGGAGGAATCATAGTTTGTTTGGAGTGATTCCAATCTATTCGTGTGTATTGCATACAGTGGACTCCAAATAATGGCAACAAAATTTAGCTTACCGTAAACCAACGACTGATAGAAGGTTTTTATTGAATTAATGATGGTTAGACGTTCGAATAAGAAAGCCCACCATATAACTACATTGTGCAGAGATATAATCGAAGTATCGAATTTTTCTATCCAATATCTAGGTCTTTCATTTCGTCTACTTGATGCAATATATGTGAGTTAATAGTATAATTACAAGAATAAATGTCGTGATTACGGGTAAATGAAAGTATTGGACATTTGTTGAGGTTCAAGAACAATCCGTTCGATTCGCGATAATTGTTGTACTCTGAGACAATCGGCAGGACCCTTAACGCAGGAGAAAATCTTTAAATCGTCTGGATAAAGCAAGTACTTGGAGAATTTGAAACAGACACCAATGATTGATATAAACGAGAAAAAAAGGGGGGCCAAAATGGGGCGTTTGGGGTAGCCCCGCTGTTGCAACATACGGAAACGGGATATATTCCTTAACACTAATATAGAATGATATCCAGCTCAGTAGGTTACCGTGTACACCAACCCTAAGCAGCTTAGACATCAAAATATGGTGATTAATCTTATCAAACGCTTTGCTGAAATCGGCATTTACGAGGTCAGCATATGACTAGATTGAATTTAATGGGTCTGAGTTGAAGGAACCCATATTCTTCGGGAATAATGCTAGATTTGAAAACGCTCATAAGCAAGAACAAGATCTTCCTAAACCTTGCCAAGCTTGCATATAGGTCTTATAATTGTGTAACTTTCTACAAAAATGCATTCGTCAAAAGATTTATTAAAGATCATTATCAATGGGAAGTATAAAGCAGACGTACGTTTTTTTTAATAAAAAAGCATGGTAAACGATCTAAAAAGCCTCCTTTGTCTTCTACTAGATAATATAAACAGGGAACCCTTAATATGGCTGATAGGAGGCTCATCATTAACTATGGATCCACCTGTAATGGGCGATTGATTACATCGTTCAATTACAGCTAAAGAAATCAACAACAGGAACAGTAAATATAAGAATCCCGCGAAATTAGCTCATTAAGTCTGACAATGTTCGGCAAATCTGATTTGCTGAATTGCTGATTAAATAGATTTCTGTTTAAATGGCTATAATTATGCAGCCAGCAGAATAAAGGAATGATGTAAATACTCAAAGTGATCGCCTTCGATTTCAATACAACTTCTTACTCGTCGTTTATGTTGTTAAATGCGTTGACGAGGTGTTACAAACAATTTGAACGATTTATATGCCTCCTTACAGTCCTCACATCCGCGATAGTTTCAGCAGTTGTTTTCTTGATTCTATCACTACTGGGTTCGCGACTTACTGCGGCAATTTCACAATGCAGCGAAAAATTTGTTGATATAAATCAAGATGTAGATTGTGGAAACTGAAGCCGAAACTCATCCATACATACACTACCCGACAAAAACATAGACGCGGTATCGTTTCTATTTACGAAACAAAGTTTATAGACATTATAGAAAATGTAAATGAGGGTTATTAATACTTGTTATGAAATAGTCCATTTATAGATATTTCTGGGTATTTATTGCTTTATGAGGGGTAATTGAGATTTTCCCAGATCAAAATAGGAATTTTAAATGCGACAAAAATTTAGACCCTGTGCATTTATTACATTAATATAAGCAAAAATGTTTTAATTTGATACTTCTCTTTATATGCAGGGGTTGTGCTGGTAAAGTGTACACATTTCACCACGAGAAATTATATTTTATAAAGTGTTTGCAATATGGGTAGAAAAAAACAATTATCCTTGATAGAAAGGGGTAAAGTTCTAGCGTGACACCAGGATGGTGCTAGTAAGAAGGAAATTGCTCGTCGGTTACGAAGAAGCGATCGCTCCGTTAGAAATTTCCTAAAAGATCCGGAAAATTACGGCAAACCAAAAGGCCAGGGGCGACCGAAAGCTGTAGTGAGCGGGATAAACGCATGATATTGCATTGTGCATCCAGTTTTTCTGCGTCGGCGAGAGTTATTGCAGAACAGGCGGGGATACAAACGCACGTGCGTAATGTTCAAAGGATTTTAAAGGCGTCACCGGTAATATCACGGAAGAAAATGTTGAGAAAACCGCCACTTTCGGCGAAACACAAACAAGGGAGGTTGAGATTTGCTGAAGAACACGTATCCTGGAAGAAACAATGGGAAAAAGTTATATTTTCCGATGAGAAACGTTTTAATTCGGACGGACCGGATGGGTACTCGCATTATTATCATGATCTGAGAAAGGAACCAAAATTGAAAATGACCAGACAATTAGGGGGTGGATCTATGATGATATGGGCAGCGATTGGATTTCGCGATAAAAGTGGGATAGTGTTTTGCACAAACAAAATGACATCTGTGACGTATAAAGACTTATTGCGTACCAATCTTCTACGTTTTGGAAACCAATGGGCCGGGTGCAATTTTGTTTTTCAGCAAGATAACGCGCCAATTCATAAAGCAAAAACCATTACTGAATGGTTTAAAGAGAAAAAGATTAAAACTTTACGGTGGCCGGCACGGTCACCAGACTTAAAATTATTGAAAACATGTGGGGTGCGTCGCGTTTATGGCGGAGCTCGTCAATATTTCACGGTACAGGAACTGAAAACTTCAATAGTAACTGAATGGCAGAATATCCCTCAAAATTATGTGTTAAATTTATATAAATCTATTAATAAGAGACTATTGGAAGTGATTAAGAACAATGGAGGATCTACGCATTACCGATCACTCATTTGTTTATTTTTGTTTTGCAACATTTGCAACAGAGTGTCTAAATTTTTGTCGCAGAAATTGTTTAAACATTGGAGTAATAATTTATTATTTAGTTCATATATTACTGGAGGAGATATTTTTAAGTTTATTTTACTTTTATGAATAAAAACTTAATTAGATATCTTGCTAGTTTCGCAAAGAAATGTTGTAACCCTTAAAACCCTTAAAATATCTTACCGCGTCTGAGTTTTTGTCGGGGAGTGTAGTTGCATAAAATAAGATTGTTCTCCATTCTATCGCCTTTGTCCATTACGTAGATAGCTTTCAATGACAAATATTTGGTGATTTAGAGACACGCTTTAAAATTGATAAGATATGTCAATAAAGGCGCTATTCAATTAATTTTTAACCAGGAACAAAAGCATTATTAGTTACCCAATTTAACCGATATCGTCAGATTAATATTGATGTACATTCATTAGCCGTTTAAATGAAACACTAAAAATTTTGCTCCTTGGTACACATACATCTTGGGAAAAACAGAATACAAAATTTATCAGCAAACAACTGATACACAATATTTTACTAAACATTTTAAAGGCCATCGCGAAGAATGTGCATTACATATATTCTATTAGTTCCAGTACGACGATAACCTTTTAATATCTTCTGTATAATTACGGCATATCAACGCGTTTGAAAACTGTAATAACGACAACGATAAAGTAGTACCTAAATTATATCTTACTAACAATTTTAATAAACATCCATTTTCCATCTCTTTAAGATTCTACAATGAAACGGTTTTTTTCCATTATATCGGGCAAATTCGAAAGTTCTCAAATCATCTATTTCTTCTACGCTAAGTAGAAAAGCGTGTAGGTATATTTTTACGCGTTAACTAAGGTACACAATACAGCAAATTGCTGTTAGCATCGCAATGCTCAGTTATAGGTATCTACGTAATCGTTCTTTTTTTTCCATGTTGAACTTGTTTGTCAACTGAAGAAAAGGAAGACAAAGAATCGATAATGACAGTTAGTACTCGTATAATTGCAGCCCTGGAAAATAATAGTATGCAACATAAAAGTCCTTGTTTTATTCGCTATTATGTATTGTGCTTCTCGTATTACATTCACCGTAGTATTCCCTTTCTATCCGCATGCACTGGACGTTCGATTATGGCGTAGCAATGGGAAAAGAATGGTAATTTGATGCTTTAATTTAGTGTTACGTTAAATATTACTGAAATTGTACGGTTGCAAAAGATATTAAATACGAATTCAATTGTAATTGATGGAATTACGGTTGGTAATAACGGTTTAATAGGCTGAAATTAAAGAAAACTAATGGAACGATGTTCTACTGTAAAAGAACCTCTGGAGAGTCCAACATAGGTATTACGTATTAAGAAATTCCACCACCTTAATCCCGGTAGAAACTAACGGTAAGAAATTCGCGAAACTCCCCTTTCACAGCATGTCGAAAGGTGTTGATAAGGTTCTGAAGGGTCAAGATATTAAAAACCTTCTCGGCAATCCGAAAGATAAACCGAAAATGGAAGAAAGGTTGGAAATTATAAAATTTCATGCAGTGACTCTAGACATCAGATTTAAGGAACATATCAGGTGTTATCGCTTCGGTAGATTAGATTCCTCAAGTAGATCCCAACACATAAACGAAACCGGGCATAATATTAAGTCAGAAAACTTGAAAAATTGATTAAGAATGTAACTTCGCCGTGGGAATTCGACCCGAATGAGACGGTTTACATAAAAAGCAAGAAAAATCTGATGAACGGAGAGAACGGATCGTTATCATATTCAGTTCTATTCGATTTTTTGGGCTAAGGTTTGCACATGTTTTATATTTCGGGCTACAATAACAAGAGATCCTTCCGTCTATTTGTCCGTATTCCGTATTTTTTCGCACGTCTTAGTTTTAAGGCATGTAGGCGGTAAAAGTAAATACTTCTAAATAATATTTTTCTCGAAAGTAGGAATAGAACAAGCGTGTTAATTTTGGAGATTTCTCACACTGAGAATGTGGATTATTCGTATCCTCGAAACGGCCGTCCCGAATTAGTTAATTAAACCTGTGTGGTGCGGAGGTTGGTGATACTTTTGTTTGTGTTGTTTAAGATTTAATATTCCTTAAATTGAACCATGGAATTTGGAATGAAGCCATGAATAGAAATCAATTCTTGGCATAAGTTCCCAAAAATTCATTTTAGACATAGTTTCTCGTCAAGTAAATATGTTTTCTTTGGGAACAGGTACTTGAATTAAGTTTTGTATCGAAATGACAACAAATTACCCTGAAACATTATGTTATAACATCAAATACTTCTTCCTTGTTAAATTATTCATTCTCGCCGTAATGTGTTACAAATTAAACGTTGTATACCGTTAATATTAATACTCATGTTACGCTAGTGTGGTCTGAAAATTAGTAAAGCGCAACAAAAGTTCAGTTAGTTGAATAATTTTCTAGTCCACATTCTTCCTTTACATTATATTTAACACTTCATAATTTTTGATATGTCCATTAGGTATAATGCTGTAATTCTATACGTTATACATTTCTTTTGTAAGAGTGTAATAGGATGTTATGAAATTTGTTTATTTGGTTGAGAATGAATATATTGAAATAAATATAAGGATGGATTGCTTACTTTTTGACAATGTAATTGGGTTACAACGTGACAACTTTTGGCCGCTGAGCGGTGTCAATTAATTAAAATTTAATACAAAAATGAAAGCAATATATGGTAACTATACGATATATAATTGGGTGTAAATTTTAACTAAATAATGTCAATTTCTCTGTTGCGACTGTTTTAATAATTGCGTTTTAGTACGTACAAATATTGATTGGAAAACTTTCGCATTCGAATCTTCATTAAAGATTGATTATAATCAACGATTGCAGTTAAAGCGAATAAATAGTGCAATTTTCGTTTTGGTTCGTATTTTTTCTCGAATCAAGGATTTTGATAAATAATACGAGATTATGTAGCCAGTCATTAATCGATCGCTCCATCTTTTTATTTAAGTAGCCAACGTTCAGAGTAGGAGCAGGAGATCCTTTTCCTGTAATTTTGATCAACATTACACCAACAATTTTAAAATTTTTTCGTCAAAATATGATATATTCTCCTCTTTGGCGTATATCACATAAGTAATGTCCATTACTTGCCATATTACAATTGCTTCGTGATTTTCACCACAAACTTTTTCTCTTTTCTAAGAGCAGAGTCAGAATCAAAATGAAAGAAACAAGATGCGTTGGTAAGCTTTGTCTTATAAATATCATCACCTGATCAAATGGATTACGAAAGGGTTTGGCTTTTAACATTCACTGTGTAATACATATATTTCATTTGCTTGAATCATCTTCGAAGATTCTTCACAAAACTTGGAAAAATACGCTGGATTGGAACCACCAAATAAACTGTGTCATGCGCTTTCTGATGTTGGGCCTGTCCCTACTACAAAGTCATCAGAGTATATAAGAAGTGGGGTAATAATGTGGGATCTTTCCCGGGACATTACTCAATATAAAACAAACAACATAAATCCGGGGCTATCTAGCTCCATTAGATTTTTATATCTAACCATAAATATGGTAAAAATAGTGAAATGATGCTAATTAAATAAATGTAGGTGTTCAAATATTTCGTGGTTTAAACATTCATTCTCCCTTTCCAAATTGTTCTATCTTAGGAGACTTTACAAATTTATTATCAGTGGTTATTGGAAACCCGTTATGGTAAATAACATTGTGACTATGCATATCGGTATAATTCTTTCAGCTTTAACAACTACTCCAGCGTAGTTGTAAGTCAATATTACAGGAAATGATACTGGTTGTTATTGATATATGACATTCTTTGTAACAATATCACTGTAAATAATACTAGAATCATTTATATTTGATATACCTTGGTATTCGTTTTGTAAGAAGCAGAAGCATTAGCGGAACTGCAACAACAGAAGGTGTGGAGGAAAAACTGATAAGGACAAAAATTAAAAAGCAACACCTTGAGAGAGAAAAAATGCTCTTTTACGTTGTGAAATTTAAAAATATCTTTGGTTAAAATATGGTGTTTTGGAAGTAAGTTGTTTCTTCCATAAACACACATGGTTTTGATTTAAGAGTAAAACGCTAAAAAATCTGAATCTCACACATGGGAAGAATGTTTATACCGGGTGTGGCAGCTATCTGTATGCGGTGAATTACATTTAATGAAATAATGTTGGAGACTTTATTTATTTTTTCATACAGGGTGTTCAAGAAGGTAATATTAATTGGAGCATCTTCAAACAGTTGACACCCGTTTGTTTCAAATAACATATCTTGTATGTTTCTGATTACTGCAACACCTATACCTTTTGAATTACTTTGTATTTGGTGTAGAGCATATACGATAGGTAATTTTGAAATAAATGTAATTTAATGTTAAATATTGTCTTATTGTCATACAGTCCACAAATAATTCATTTTCTGCGCGTTTTAAATTATTTTGCTTAACTCACGTTTTTATTGGCTCTGAAAAAGAGGAAGACCGTTCCATCTGCCGGGAAAATGATGGAAATGGAAATGGAAAGTGTGTGAAACGCATCGTTTCGCAGTTTTAGCGCTCGCATGGCAAAATCCATGAATTGGGATTTAAATTGAGAGACCACCCATGCTATTCACCAAATTGGGTCCCAGCGACTATTTGCTGTTTCCTGTGGTAGAAATTATCATCGAATAAGGAAGAGAACAAAATGCTTGCTATTTGTACGCATTAAAGAGATGGGCTGATCCATGGGGAAAGTGTAGAGACTTACAAGAAGAGCATGTTGAGAAATCAAACTGAATTTGGTTGTTTCTGCGTTAGGTTGGATACTTTTCGGGTTACTCTCGTATTCAGCCGACTCCATTGTATCTTATACCGATTTTTTTTTTATTTCTTAATGCGACTGAGTATATTTATATTTTTTACACTATTACATTTAACAATTATTTTAATCCGCGAAACGCACTTCACTACCACTCTATATGAAATCAAATTTCATGATATGTGATGATATGAAATACGTAGAAATATAACCAGGCTGTGGGAGCTAAATTTTAACGTGACAATTTCGCACAAAACCGTTGGGAAAGCTAGTGGATCCATATTGAATCTGACAAGATATTTCTAGGTCTAGACGTTTTTTTATACGCTTAAAGTCCGCATAAAGCAAATACATGGTAAACAATTTGTTGCATGAAAGTACCTTCACTCTCTTGTGAGAGAAATTTATGTCTTTCTAAATACTTTGATTATAGACAAAGAGGAAGTGTCTTCTTCAAATCTAATATATAATCTTTATAAGTATGCATCTGATTATAGACAAGGAGAAAGTGTCTTCTTCCAGCTTAATTGCATATATTGGGAGATGCATCACTTAATATTAAGCACGCGACTCTTACTTTTCCATCCTTAATCTAATTAATAACAATTTTCTATTTATATTCACTTTCTAAAGAGACTATTCGCGAGAGCAAATTTGAAACGCAGATGTTTCTACTTAATTAATTAGCATACAAGACGATCTTCTAAATATCATCTTAATGAGTCGTCGACATTCCCAAATATACATTCGTCCAAGCATATACCGAGAGAAAAAATGCGGGTGCAATTACACGTATGGGAGACATAGGAAGTCTATAATGTGATACTCGTAATAACCGGCGTGCACAGATTTAGACTTTGCTGTTGTAATCAGCTCCGTTTCTCGATCCGCAATTAACGTTTCTGCTGCAATTATTCGCGTTGCACAACTTCCTTAAAAATACACATTTAATGTGTATACATGGCACTATTTACATGTTGATTTAGGTGACGTAATTGGCAGCGGCAATTAGCGTTATGCGAAGAGGATTTCAATGTTTTCGTGACTTATTTAGCGGTTGCTTTGCGCGTATGTATATAATTATACCTAAACACGGGCATGCGATGGAACTTTCCAACCTGTCGATTCTATGGGGACTTCTAGTTGTATAATAATATTTCATTAAACTTTTTGAAGTCAATTTCAACGTTTACAGTTCGTTTAATATCATAACATTCTACTACTTGAAATTAAATTAACTTCTAAGCTTCATTATTATTTTTTATATATAATGAGATATCGGGATCATCGCCCATTTTATCACATTACATAAACAGATTCAGTAAACAGAGATTTCTTCAATCTCATGGCTCAAAGCGGATATTTTCCTTCAGTTTTAAGCTATAAATATTTGAGAAATCTTCTCAAGCAGCGCACGTAAAATCTATGATCAGTTGTGCCGAGACGAATTAAAATTTAATGTAGAATTATGTTAATTAAGAATTAAGAATGTGACAATTGGAAAGGCTGCTACATTATACGCGACATTTTGACTTAATTTTGGATTAAATTCTAACTTGGTGGTTGGTGCAACTGATCATTAGTGTTTTTAGTTTTGACGGAAGAATATTTTCTCGATATAGCGTAAAGATACGAGAAGAAAATGCTAAGGCCAGGCAGAGCGCTATGAATATTTGTGAAAAATAGCTTGCTCGTTCTTGCCTGGCTATACAAAGAACGAACGCTATATTAGCTACCTTAGCCAATATAAAATACGCAGCATACATTGCGTAGCACTTTGTTTAGCCTCAGCATAAGGCGGTATCAAGAGTATAAGTATAGCCCTCCTAGAATATGATCACATTTTTATACTTACGATCATTTATTATCAATGCTCGATGGAGAAAGAAGTGAGAAAGTGCTACTGTGCCTAAAATAAATGAGACCCACTCGCGACTAATTTGTTTAACCTGTTGTTGAAGATAATAAGAAGTCAAATAGAAAGACTTCTTCAAGACATTATTGCATCACAGGGAGCAACGTATTGCATACGCAAACGATGCCCTACTTCCAGCAACATCAAAGAAAGGGTGTTCTTAGAAGGTTTGAGGAGGACGAGGCAAGAAAAGTTGGATTCATTGTAAACGCGGGTAAAAACGGAAATAAAGTGAAAGGTATTAATTGGATTAATAATAATTAATTAATTAAGGTCAACTCTGGAGAAAGAGAATACAACTTTGAATAAGAAAGCCAATTTGAATATTTATGAGTGATTTACAAACAACAAATCCAAGTCAGGAAATAATGAAATAGAAAAAAATTAAAAGAAAGCACGGCATTAAGAGTGTTGAAAGGGATATTGTAGGCAAAGGATGTGCCAAGAAAAACAAATATTAAAGCATATAAAACAATAATAGAAAAGGACAAAAGAACAAGAGGAAATGTAGGAGGGAATGGTTTTAGGGAAGATATTAAGAGGCGTTAAAATAACAGAGATTAACTGGTGAAGAAGAACAATTTAAAAAATTATTAATATGTACGTAAAATAAAAATTAACACAGAAAATAAAAGTACAACTACCCAGATGTCAGATCAGGGAAAAGTTAAGCGAGCATTATTTGAAGTAGAAGGGAGGAATGGAAGAAATTGTTACAGTACAACAAATCATGCGGGTTCAACTTTCAATTTTAATTTGAGCTATTATTCGCAAAAAAGATTGTACCAGATTGTCAAATCTGCTTTCTTCAAATCTAATTTAAAATTTAGGATTTAACTACTGATATCTAGCGGATTAATATTGGTTATGTTTTGATTTTCCTGAAGAACTCCTGCAACCTGGACATCAATAGTCCTTGGTTTTTCTAATCTCAGAAGGTCAATTACGAACCCTGTTCTTTCAAATTTGCCAAGCATTCATTTTACAGGGCTTGCTCTCAAACCCACTTTTTTTTTAAGTTCAACTCGTTTGAATTTTCGTTAAGACCGGTTTTATTATATTCTTATAGGCTATGTTTTCGTTGATTTTCGCCTCTGGCATGGTTCACATGCTGAGTTACCGCGATCAACTGCTTCCCGCTCAGTTAATTTCGCCTGTGGCGTGGTTTACACGTTTACTTACTCTCCTGAAGAAGCCCCATACGATTGTTGGCGAAACATCGAGTTTTCGATTAATTGTGACACGGTTCAACCCCGAAGCACGTTTAGTTTTAACCGACTCTGACTCTATATTTATTATGCATTGATAAACTAACGTAAATATTTCGTACACTTCTCGTTTTTAACATGTATTAATTCATCTTTACATTTCCGAGTCTGTTTACTTTTGTAATAAGCTAATATTAATTCGAGAAGTGTAAAATTTCGTACGTATTTATTCTTGGGTTATAAACGATAGATGAATACATAGAGATTCGATTGCGCTATGATTATCCTTGAATATCACAAAACATCTCCGGACTTTACACACGTTTAAAAATGTCTTAACTTTTATACATTTTCTATTAGCGTTAATTTAATTTAGATATTGCGAACGAGGTGTACAAGGTCGCATTGTTGATGATCTTACTCGCAATTGAAATGGGTAATTTGGAGAATTACGCAGATGCAAAAATGTTTCCAATATGCAGTCGATAATGGTGATAATTATATAGATGAAATTATTGGTTTGGAGCATTATTTTATCAACTAAGTTTCGTTCTGTAACCCATACAATTGCGATATAAAATTTAACAAACCTATGCTTTTCTTTAATTCGCTTTAGATGACGTTTTCTTTAAACTATTGTTATTTTTTTTATTCTCTTTGTTAGATAGTAGATAACGTAGTTGACTGTATATTGGCTTTTGAAGCATGTGAATTCTAGGTGTGTTAATCTAATCTGTACACTTTGGAAATATATATGACGCTGAGCATACGTTTATATATACACTGCCGTTCAGTGAAGTTCGGTCATACAATAAAAATCTATTAT
>LR737382.1:21512872-21560043 GCA_902655005.2 Marronus borbonicus
TTCAGTCATAACTACAGTGAATGAACAAAAAGTGAATGATGCACTTTACTACCTTGAAAAATAATATTACAATTTAATATACTGGAACGTTTGCCAAGGTACATCGAATGTGGCAAACAGGATAATACACTACACAACATGAGACTTTGAATGCGGATCTGTTAACCAGATAAGATTCACAGCTCTGGCTACGACGTTATACAACGAAATTTAAGAAGAAAGCTTCTCGTTTGTTTTCCAAATGGCAGCGAGTAGAAGAATTTAACAAAAATAATCGCCCTGTACCAAAATTTGAATTTGGTAACTTTGCAATTGTTCGTCTTCTCTGATTAACAACGATTTTAAGTGAGACATCAATATGTATAAATAAATGTTTTTCCACTGCTTAACCCAATGGCTACTAATCTCAGAGGCCCCTATTAGAGGCAGTTGATTCTTTAATTTTCAAAAGGTTTTTTAAAATTGGCAATTTCCCAAAATATATTGTCGTTAATTTTACATGTACAATGTACTCGGCAAAATTATGATACAAATTCATTAAATTCGAAGCAATTTGTTTTTCGAAGAAGCAACAACCAATCTACAGTGAGTATAATCGAGAGGAAATTTAAAGGGCATGTTAAACACAAGGTGTCGTAAGAAAATTAACAAACATGCGAAACTTGATATTTTGGTAACTGTGGATGAGAATCCTCATGTATCTCGACCAATTTCAACGGACAATTAAATTTTTTCAACGATCAGTAATACTCGTATTAAGAACGAAAAAGCACCATCCTTAAAAAATGCAACTCCCCTGATCTGCGAACCGTATTCGTTAAATTTTCTTTTCGAATGAAACCTCATTTTGTTTAAACGGAAGAGCCAAACGACAAAATTGCAGGTACTGGAATAGAGAGAATTCTCACTCGATTACTGAATTAGACATGAAATGAATTGACGTCATTCGCAATGTTTAAAATTAATGTATCCATAGATTTGCTTATCTGTCAAGAGATAGGGCGCTAGCATTCTGAAGATTTAATTTAAATGAAACAATCATTTAATTTCTGTATTATTAATAAAATTTTATGTTTTCCACTCTTCACTTTTATTCGAAAATGTTGTTATATGAAGTATGAAAATGTTCTGATGATGATATGAACAAAATAAAAAAAAAGATCGAAGTTTTTCGATCATCGACGTCATTACTTGAAAACTAGAAGTGGGAGAAACTTAGAATTGATGTAAGAATATTTATTTTTTGTACATAAAATTGCATTTCTTCCTAAAACAAATTGCTTTGAATTTAATGAATTTATTCCATAATTTTGCCGCGCAGTGTATGTATATCTATCCAGCCATTTTGCTACGTTGTAAACCGGGTTAAAAGTAAGTGGATGACATACTATATTGCCCTGAAGAATATTGTTACACAGGCTGTTCGGTTTTAAAGAAAATTCCTTCCGTTTTTCTTTGTTTTTTTTTTTCATACCTTCTATACTATATAGAGATATCTATTTAGATATACATATTTTGTTTTTGCTTCCAATTTCAAGTTTTCAAGACTTTGCTTTACGAGCTGTGACAACTGGAGTATAATTATTGGAAAGTTGATTGTCTGCGCTGGAATTGAAATCGCTTGTTGGTAGTGCCGCTAGATTTTCACGCAATCATTGCGTGTCTAGTTGCGAAACGCTGCCTTTAACTCAAGAGAATGCTCTTTTCGAAATCGAGCACTTGAAATTTGTAAGATATACGTCCGTATTTTGGCATGAATTAAAAATTTTTGATACATTGAGCAATTAATATAAGTGAAATAAAGATATATTCTATGACTTATGTTTGTAAAAAAAAGTTGTTATCCTTGGACGCGTTTAGTTTATTATGTAATTTAGCGCTAGATCTAGAAGGTTCTAAAGTGTCGCAATGCATTGAGATTGTGTTTAATAAAAAATAATTGTTAAAAATAGAAAAATTCTACTTACAGGTGGCGGCTCAGAAGAATAAGTCTCAGAAGGAGCATAGTCCGGTTTAATGGTAACCGTTGCTAGTGACTCCGGTTGATGTCCTTCCTTCTCCATTCCGGCGTTAATGTAATTCTCCAGGTCTATCGATGAGAACCTAACACGATTTCAAAGAGTTACTCGCCGGAAACTGCCCCAAAATTATTCTTTTTATAAGAAAAGCCCTCGCTTAGGTATCCTCCAAACGAAATTGGGTGTTTTATGGAGAGAATGTCGATTCCTTGCAATAATACAGTGAACAATGGAAGAAATATCAAAGCAATGTGAGACTAAGCGAGTATGAAATTATTTTCACCGGCCGCTATGACCGACTGACGATCCGACAGTCGAAGCTGCAGCCTTGTAGTCGCATAGACGGGGCCCCTTCTCTTTCGCGGTACCAGCGAGTGAGGTGAATTGGAAATGTAGGAACGAAACTTTGTCGGGAAGAATAGGATGGATGTTCTATTGGTGTGTTTCTAGCCTAGTATAGTCGTTAGTGTATGCTACTTGCAACTTCCTTGCGCGATGGTAAATGTCAGTTTGGATTTATCTCGTCACGTTAAATGATTTCCTCTCCTATATTTCGAAGAAATACGTATACGGTTCGTCGAGATCGCGACTAAGGATAACGCTGTAGCTCTTGTGGTAGACACAAGCGTATATACAGTCGGTCGCAAAAGTCTGCATACATTTCTTTTTTTCTCACATCAAAACTGATATGGATGTCAATCGTATGCATTAAGTACGCTTCTTTAGTGATAAAACAAATTAGATGAAGAAAAGAAAATTATTTTTTTTAATATTTCATGAGAAAAAGCCTTTACAATAGTCTACATACTTTTTACACGGATAAATGCAAATGACTAAATGAAATTAATATTTTATTGGACTATTGCCTGCAGTCTTCTGGGGATAGACATCGGAAGTTATTTAATTCCGTGTCTTTTTAAGCGTATCTTTCTAATTCATTTTAAATTCGGTGATTGGGATGCAATTGTTTGGGAACATTCTGCGCTAACAATGATCATCGTATGCTTTGGGTCATTGTCTTGTTGGAAAATCCATTGATTTTCTAGATCCAAATCACAGAATAACTCCCCTAAATCAGAACGGAAAATATTCACGGTCCCATTGATCTTTCGTGATTTTGAATTTGGCAGCCATCTTATCGGGATATACAAAGGCCCGAATTTTTAACCGCATTTTATTTTAACATACTTATATTTATTTTTATAGCAAACAGGAAAGTTTAGAATACACATTTGCCTTAATGATTTGTAATATGGAATGGTATTAACTATACTTCGCAACAATGAAAGTATATTAAGTTAATTTTTTAGCTATTTTTAAAGTGGTTTTCACAAACAACACGCCAGTGTCCACAGAACGAACGTTTTTGCTTGATATTATTTGAACGTTGCATCTTAAAGTTGATTTTTTTGTTTTTATTAGGATTACTAAGTAATATAAAATTTTTCAAGGCGATTACCGCAGTTATTTAATGCCACTGAGCTTTAACTCAAATGATTGATTTACTTTCAACAAGTTGCGATAAACTTGAGCTTTGTTTAGAATGTTGTTTATTGACGGGAGAACGGATTATGACGAGCAGATATTTTTACAGAAGCACTGTTTTCCCTGACGAAATCACATTCACAGCAAATGGAGCCGTGAGCAACCAAGATTATAAGTATTGATCGGAAAAAGTACAAATTTTCCAATTTTAAGAAATAGCCAGCGATACGAAATAATTAATGCTTGTTGTGCGGTAATGCACAATTAAATTATTGGTCCTTATTTCTTCGACGTAAGTGTAAATTAAAACATTCTTTCTTCCTGCTCCACATGAGGTGAACTTGCAGAAGAGATAGACCTTTAATTTTTAACAGGACGGTTGTCCTGCATAATGAAATTCCGGCTAGGGCGTGGTTAAATAGATATTTCCCTAATAAATGTATTGAGCAGCTCGATTTTGTTGGGTGGACTTTTTTAATGGGGATATCTCAAGCAAAAGGTTTATGCGTTTGATTTCCAGGATGTCGACAATATTTTAAGACAGAAAATTATAGATGGAGATACTATTCACCTCGAAAAATTTAGGGCAGTCGTTGAAACATGAGTATCACTAGAAGAGCGACATGTAGAATAAGTTCTCTTTGTCTTTGTGAGTTGTAATAATTGTGTAATAAATTGCAAGCACTCTGTATATTACTTTGAAATTTTGCTAGTGCCTAAGAGCTTGCTAAATGAAGCAAAACTTTTTATGAGAAGTAATTCTTCCTCCTAAAATGCGAAATAAAGAAGTTTATTTTTATTTTGAACACATTTAGAGTAAGTTCAAAGTAATACGAGGGTTGTTCAATAAGTCCTTAAAAAAAGTTAGAAAAACAAAGTGTTTTCTGTACTTGTTTTAAGCCTTCCAAAAGGTTGGATTTCAGAAGGTCTTCAAAATAGGCACCAGTTTAGGCTTGTTCGACGTGAACCATTGTCAGCCGAGCCATGTTTTCAAATTTGGAAATAAAAAGAAGTCATTGTGAGCCAAGTTCTAATTCGAACTTTAATTCCATAATTTTGACCATCGAAACTGCGCAGGTGTGCACCTGTACATTGCCTTGATGGAAGAGGATCTTTTTCTTTTTCAAATGAGGACATTTCTTTCTCGATTTCTTCGCCCAACCTGTCCAATAACGATGCACAATACTTTCCAATTATTATTTGTCCTTCTTCCAAGTCATTGAAGTAGATGATTCCGAGTGCATTCCAAGAAACCGAGGCCATCACCTTGCCGGCCACTATTTTCGCCTTCTTCGGAGCCCATTTGACTTCAAATTTATTGTAAACCACACGACAACACATGTAAACTGTACGACAGTAAGTGAAGTAACAATAATAAATATACAGAGTGAACCGGGAAGAATAGGCCAATCTCCGGAGGTGTATTGTATATGTGAAAATAATTTAAAGAACCTCACATGTTCTTATGCGATCTTCATTTGTTTTCAAGTTAGAGCAAAAATAAGCAAAATTTTATACGTTAAAATTTTTTCAATCATAGCGCTCTCTTAAATCCTAAGCATTTCATGCTTTTTCTACGAAAAGTACTTGTATCATAAACAAACACCATATCTGCATATTCTACACACCTATTTTATGTCTAAAATATATAATACGTCGGTTGCTGTGCTATTTTGTTAATAACTATTAATAGGGATTTTAATTTTCTGTGTACAGACTGTATATCACACATCTAAAACTCAAAGTCAGTTGACCTTAGTGGTGAGGAAATATAATAATAACATTACTGTTATTGTTTGTACAATTGCGTTTACTTCAAGCGATATTCGAAAGACACGTACCACAATGATGGTCAATAAACAGGCGAGACGATACGACCACGTATATTTGGACCTGTAGATCACGTAATAGACCCATCGAATTCATGCGTGTATAAACAAAATTGTCAGCTATTTACAAACGATAACATTAAAAATAAACAAGACGAAAGGTAAACGAATTAAAGGTTCTATATAGATGAGCATTTGAAAGAATTGCTTCTAGTACGATAAATTACGCGTGTTTTGTTATTTTTAGTTATTTCCTTTTCGTATGGTACATACGTATATGTGTGATACCAACTAAAAGATTCTATTTACAAAATTAACACGTTTATAAGCCAACCAGTAAATCTCGCTCACCTTAATAAAATTTTCCGCATGACGTGTGAAACGCGAGCGTACATACGTGCATGGTCCCCGCTGTAACTAAGTCTTAATAATAATTAATAGGCTTATGAATAAAATGGTAGTTTACATGGATGCACATACGGACCGCTACTAATGTGCACGGAGACTTATTTCGTACGACTAGCCGCTGCATGATGGTATAGTGTAATGTAATAAGTAATAAGCGTGCCCTGGTAACCCCTGGACCTGATTCTCGTTTTATGTGGGAGTCATGTAGGTCACTCCGCTCCATTCCGTATAAGATAAACCAAGCGTTTCGTATCTTGTTGTGTATTTTATATTTTTTTTTTTGCAAAGCTTCATATTGATCTTTTTTCAAATGTTTGATACAAGTTTAGCGTTTTGGATTAAATATGGATTACATATAATTATGTATTTAAGTCTTTGACATTAAAACGCTTGTTTCAGCAGAAACGAACTAAATAGTCGGGCGTAATTTAATTGATTAAAAAATTGAAAGTTTTTATGGCTAGTTTGTGATTTCTGCTGGACCAAGGGGCAATCAAGTTTGTTTGTCTTTTTTAATTATTTTCTAACAACCGCTGTAACCATTTCCAACGATACGAAGTAAGTAAAATACAAACGATAGACTTCATAGTTTAGTAGTGCGAAATAAAAATTACTAAATAGGAAGTATTCCGATGAATCTCTCTGAACTAAGGTAAAATCTTGCAAAATACGCCCTGCCTCAAATCGCCAGTAGTGAGTATTCTTCTGACACAATTTTATATTCTACTTGGCGAGAATAACTAGAACAAAATAGAATCTTACTCGACGACAGGAGCTGTGGGCCCATAAAGCCGCAAGGCCGCGCGCCCTCACTAACGTATTCTTTAAAAATGCCAGAGAATTCATAAACAAAATTATTCAAATGAATATTGCGTAATTAGCGCTTCCTATTTATTCTGTGATGAACATTGTGAAATTAATTATGTACCTTACGCCTTGTACAATTGGTTGAAATTAAATGTGTGGGCCGCAGTGTAATTGCGGCCCTGGTTATACCTGACCACTGTATGTGTACCATTTAGGCCGCACGATTTCCGTAGCCAGTCTGATTTTAACTAGGAGAGGGAGAATTATCGTTTAGCATAGTTTGTAATAACCTTAAAAATGAACAGTACTACTGTAGCTTTAAAAGGTGACTAAGACTTCTTCTGGACGAAAATCATGGACTTAGGTCATAACCTCTACTAAGATTGGAGCAAATAACTGGAAGGAAAAGCTGAAAATAATTTATACAATTATGCAACTGTTTTATAGAACGTTCTCGAATTACTTACTTTTTGGGACCTTACCTACCTTCAAAGTATCCAGTATTCCAGTAACGTGAAGAAATTGTATATTTAATAATACTAAAGAATAAATTTTAAAACCATTTAAAATCGAACTATGCTTGCTGTTTGCAGAATAGAAATTTCAAGTCAAAAATTCCGATTTATTGTCTAACAATACTATAAATGTAACAAATTAGTGTCAGATGGTAATTTTATTTAGATCTATATCTAGTTGCAGAATTTATAAGCATTTTTGTGGATTTAAACGAATTCGTGCACTACACGTATTTCTTAATAATCTGTCAGCAATTCCCACTTTTTTTTAAATATATTTTTTTTAATCGCCCCAGGTTCGACCCCCTTTGGACTTTTTTTCTTGGGGCTATATATTTATTAAAATGTTTGATAATATTGGAGACAGATCTCGAGATTTAGAGGAACTGAAAATTAAAATACTTCAAGGTTAATTGAATTACTGTCAGGCAGTTGCAAAATTTAAAAAGGCGCATTTTCAAGATAGGTTGGCTCGCTGTTTAGTAGCTTTCCTGCAAACTGTTTAAACATTTTCTTTGGAGTTTGGAGATACAAAGACCAACTAACATTATCTACTCTCCTTCTCACAAGATTAGGTATTCGAACAACTTAAAAATTATTAAATTTGGTAGAACATACTGTAAACAACAGGCGTGCGAAAAATTATCCAAAAGTGAAAAAAATGCACTGTATATTTATGAAATTATAATACTTATTATTAGAGTGCAACATTCTCGCTTGCCTTACAGTGGTGTTTAACCGCGAGAAGTTGGGAGGTACAGAGCTGCTTCGTTACATGTCGGCACTTCCCGGTCTTATATACTGTGCGCTAGGGGTAATACATATCTCACTGCGAATTGAACAGAAAGCATTAAAAATTTAAAAAGGCAAACTTGCCTGTTTACTAACAAGGTAAACACGTATTTACGGCAATTTCCATTTTTAACAATAGTGTTGCGAAAGATCCGTTATACAAATTCAAAGACCACTTTAAGCACGCGAATATTACATCGCTAGATGTAGAACGATCTTTTTCTGCGTATAAGCAGATATATACGCTGCAATGGACGGGTCTCAAAGAGACGACTGTAGAAACGTACGTTGATGATACAGGTGTTGAAGGCCTCACTTCCGGATTCCTTTTCAGCCATCCATGATGTTTGCGTTTTTATAAATTCTCTTAATGTTTTTTGTTCTAAATAACGCGCACGTTTATTTCGGCGCAGTGATGCTACTGCAAGGCAATCGTCCTGTTACGCTCTACTTATTATCACTTACTTGATTTGCTACGTAACGAAAGTACAAAATAGTACTTACGTTGCTTTAGGTTATTCAAATATTTTTCTAAAACTGTTTCAACTAACAAAGAAAAATGATAGTGAAGAATGGTCATCTTCAATAAACTTTCTATATTAGAAGGGTGTTAAAAAGATCCAATCTATCTAAACATTTAAAAGCACAATAACCTCCATTAAGTTTAACAACAGGTGTTAGAAGAAGAAAAAGTACGTGCTACACTCGACCAATCGCTTGAACGTTTCATATTTCTTTGCATATCGGATAAGTGCATGTTGAGGCAAACACTGACGCGAGCACGCCTATTACACGTAATTTAGCAATCTCTCAAAAGTAGGTATTAGATATTACCAAAGAATTTCTTGAGGAAATACTGCAAATACTAAAGGTTCGAATAGCGATAGTAATATTACTCTATTTAAAGGAAAAAAATAGATTGGCCTTTTCAGGAAATACACAACTCGTAACGGTTGATGGAATTTATTGCAAACGAGGCAGATCTTTATTTATAAAGAAATCTGGTAATTTTTATCATTTTTTTTGATACGATAAAAAGTAAAACTCAATTATTAAACCCAAAATTCATTTTTCACAATTGCGTATTTTGCTGAAATGTACAAGAAAAATTATGAAGTATTTAACGTTCATCATTAGACGTAATTGAACTTTATTATATGTATCTGCAACATGTCTCCTCTTACGGGCTTTCAAGGTTTTCCTAGCCATTTAGTGGACATATTTATTAAAGAAAATACATAAATACGCTAATGCAATCTCGCCTTGGGTTTGTTAGAATATAATTATAACCTCATTGGATTATTATGCAAAAATGAAAATTACGTACAATGCCTGGAGTTATGAGAATAATTTATGTAATGTTTAATTGCGTTTGTTTAGGTTTTAATACACGATTGCCCCCTTCGAATTACAAAAAAAAGTGCATTATTGTATCGTTGTCGTGTTATTTGATTTTATGAGCAAATTTTGAGGGAGCCAAATATTTTCAAATTAAAATATCTTATTTCTGATTTCACTTCATGTTCTAGGATGATAGATTTAACACCCTACAGAAGAAGTATGTGCGCTTTAGATACATACGTATGCTGATGCGGGAAGATGTATACACAGTTGTTAATTGGGTGCATGCATATGAAGTTATTGTTTGCATGCGTGTGGTAGAAATCGGTTCATTTCTCACGAGAAAGAAAATACTTCACTCCTTAGCCTAAGGTA
Organism: Marronus borbonicus; assembly: GCA_902655005.2. Classification (NCBI taxonomy): domain Eukaryota; kingdom Metazoa; phylum Arthropoda; class Insecta; order Coleoptera; family Scarabaeidae; genus Marronus; species Marronus borbonicus. Next base: position 21,522,443 of record LR737382.1, read on the forward strand.
CAATTCCCACGAAGTGTATATTCTGCCCTGGAAATTAACAACTGACAAATTACGGTTGTACGTAAACGTATGTAATTCGCTGGGTTTGTAACAAGTGTTAAATAGGAATACGCATTTCGTTTAAGAAACGAACATGTTAGCATCGTTACACCATTTCTAAAGCTTACAAAAGAGTATTTTGAGGTTGCTCCAATCGTTGTATTGCATTTTTCTCCTATTAACTTAAAGCAACGTTCACATGGAGGTATTGAATTAAGTCTTAATTGTGAATGGGAACCAGATGAAGTGGTCCACTAATAAAAATAATCAGTTAAAATCTATTATTTACAAAAGAAAATAAAAACAAAGATGGATGAAATATAACATGTACACTACCATCCATATTAGTTCGGACACGCAAATAAATTTAAAAAAAACGAGAAAATATTTAAACTCATTTTTCCAAAACTTAAAACTTTTATTGCATTGTATTAATAGCGATTAAAATCAGAGTATAAAAATAAAAACAAGTCATTCTAACGAAAAATAAACAAAAACTTCTTAAACATTCCGTTCATCAAAGAAACTCCCTTTTGCGCGAAGAACAGCTTTCACAATCCGAGGCATCCGCTCCACTAGTTTTTCAAAGACTCTATTTGGCATATTAGTCCATTCCTCTTGTAAAATGTTCCACAGCTGGCCTACGGAGGTAGGGCATACTTTTCGGATCCTCCTGTCCAATTCATCCCATAACACCTCGATGGGGTTTAGATCGGGGCTTTGCGGCGGCCATGTCATTATTTGTAAATTGCCATTATCTTGTTCCTCATTTAAGAAATGTTTACATATCACTGTTGAGTGTTTGAGGTCGTTGTCCTGCATGAATACAAAATTTTCGCCGATTAGACGTTGCCCTGATGGTATTGCATTTTCTTGCAGTATTTCTTAATAACCTTCTTTTCGCGAAATACCTTCGATTCGCTTCAAGTCTCCTGTACCGGCGTAAGGGAAACAACCCCAAACAAGCACAGAATTTCTTCCTTGAACACCTCAAACTTTGACTCATCAGTCCATAGCACCCTTTTCCAATCATCTACTGTCCAATTTCTACGTGTTTCTTCCCACTGTAGCCGTTTTTGCCTGTTTCCCCGTCGAAGTAGGTTTTTTTTTGTTGCAATGCGGCCGTGAAGATTTGCAACTTTTAATCTTCTTTTCACTGCAGTAACAGAAATTTTTCTTGCACGGTCGCGATTCATTTCGGCGGAGATTTCTGGTGCTGTCTGTCTCCTATTTCGCCTGCTCAGCAATTTTATACACTCATCGTCGGCGCGAATTGTTATTCTCTTACGACCTGAACGCGCCCGTTCTCGTAAACTGCCCGCGCGTTGATGTCTCCGAATGACATCACTAACAATCGATTTATTAACATGTATTTTTTCGGAAATTTGACGCACATTTGACAACTTTAATTTTAATATTTGGCGGAGCCTTCTCGTCCTTGCGACACAGCATCTTCTGGGCATGCTTTCTATTAGCATATTGATAAATCTGTTTCTTCGAAGAATGGAGGCTTTCAATGTACTTAATTATTTTTAGTTTGTTTGTAATCATTTCAGGGCCTGAATTCAGTTGTGTGAAAGTAGACTTTTTGACGTATTTATGTATTAAAAAAGGTTTACAGGGTTTTACAGGGATGCGTCCATTTCCCTGTATATGTAAACAATCGCCCACAATGGGAACCGGGTTGTTACTTACTGGTCAAAGAACTCCACTATTAGCCAAAAATTCTCAATAATACCCTAGCCAACCTAAGTTCCACCGTACAATGAACCATAAACATGAAACCGTCTTAACCTTCTTAAATATAATCGATAGTCACAACTCATTATCACTTGTCACAGTTAACCCTATTAGTATTACAGTTCCTCACTAGTAATGGCATTAAGCACGGTTAAATTTTGCGCTCGTAACTCTTTGCCCCAGAACTATTCCACTCCATTTAACACTTTGGGCGCTGCTCCACATTAAAACCCTGCTATCAACTCTGATTTGCAGCTCATATTCTCTTATGAATAGTGCACATATGGCCCTTCTTTTAGCCCTCTAACCAAGTTCGTGCCTTCTTCTGACTGCCAGATTAGATACAACCACTCCTGTAGCTGCACGGAGTTATTCATCGTTCTAGACCAGAGGTTGCTAACCTTTTTTGGACCACTGTCCTCTTTAGAAAAAAAAAATTCAACGCCCTGTCTCTATAATAGTGAAATATTAAAATATTGTAGCATATTATCTATTTGTTTTCTTAACAGATAAATTAGGTACAATAAGATGGTTTATTAACATTTTTAAAACATACGCATCAATAGAAATTAAAAAAAAAATAATGAGATAAACACAACATTAATAATAAATAAAAAGAAATTAATAAAATGGTTGAATTTTACTTTGAGTTCTTCGTTAGTTGTGAGTTCTATGTTGCTCTTCCAAATATCATGATTCTTCAGAATCTACATTTGCGAAAGGATCTGGGACTCAACATGGTATATTCATGGTTAAAATATCTTGGAAATTCTCAGTAAAATCAATATGAAAAAACTCCAAGTGTTGGGAGTAAATCTTTCTGTTTTGTGGAACCTGCTGATAATGTGGGAAAGCGTTTGTATTCACCCCCATCTAGATTTCGTTTGGATAGAAGAAGTTTTCCCGCAAAAGCAACTATGACGTTTTCTGTTTTCAGTAAATTCAACTCATCACCTTGCAATTGTAAATTATTCTCATAAAATTATGTCGTCGCGCAATTTTTCGGCTCTATCTTCAAGAAAGTCCAGTACTGAGTCAAATAGTTTGAAAAAAACGATTCAGACGAACACCTTTAGAGAACCAACGTAGTTGTGTATGCAGCAGCAAACAATTGTAATCTTCATCATTTTCTTTCTTTTACAAAGCTAATATTCAATGAATTACTTGTAATCTTATCGATTGCTGTAACAACGTAATGGAGCGGCGTATGCAGGGCGTCATTAAAATTTTTGGCAACCAAATGCTGATGATGAATAATATAATATACGGCGAATACATTTGATACGACGCCCTCTTTGACTTCCGACAAAATTAATTACTCGCCAATTGTGTGTGGTTTTCCTGCTGCGTGTGGTCCCTATCGTTCGTACGCGAACGAACGATGGAGGCAAGTTTATATTTTTTCTTCTTCTCATACATGAATAAGAACAAAAGTATTGTTGTAAAATTGAAACCTACGCGCTCGTGAATGTAGCCTGCTTGTCAGCGTCAATCTGCTTTACACTAAACTAAAACCCTCGTTCCTCTTAAATGCCTCAACGCCCACCCTATTTGCCTCAGTATTGGCTACCGCCCCGAAACCCCAGCGCCCCACGGGGGCGCGGTATCGTCCACGTTGGAAACCTATGTTCTAGACGACTGAACGCCATTTTATTCGACCTGGAGTCTTAAATGCTGATCTTAAGCAGGAGTTGTTCTCCTCTCACGGCTTTCCCCATTACCAACCCTTACACTACCACTTCTACGGGATCGTACTCTATTAACGATCCTGTGTATCCATTGTAGATTCTAGCGACTTCTTTGTTCGAATATTAATCTTAAAACATCTTTAAGTAACATCTACGTAGTTTTAATTCGGCAACAAACAAGAAGTCACTGCCAATCTTTCATCTTAAGTGAAATATTCCAACAACTAAAAAAGAAATGTTTTCTATTACCATTTAGCGATTTTTTTTTATTAGTGGGCCACTTCAATCGACCAGCAGTTTGTATACGAAAGGTATATGAGGAATCAGTAAGCACCTAGAGCACCTACATATTTTTTTGAAGATACTTCTTTAACGGAAAGTAGTATGTTTTTTTTATAAAATTAAATTTCACTAGTCATCTTAAATTTTTTAACACATATATAATTTATAGTTTCAATGCAATGTAAAGTTGCACTGAAGACTTAATTTTGCTATATCCAGCGAGTGAGTTTCACCGTGCATTCGCCGTGCTCATCGCTATATAATTTTTTTTTAAATACGGCGAACTAGCTTTCTCTTCGCTACCGCGATGCACCTCCTCCGCACGTCGTAGAGCCGTCGATGCTTCGGAAAGTTAATCCGACATCGAAACAATTACAAAACAATAACGACGGCTTTGATTATAGCGAAAAAATTGCGGTATACGTTTTGGTGTACGGACCGGACATAACGATTTCCTCTTCGTCCATTGTAAAATACGGCATGAACAACAGTCATTAGCGTCTCTTTCACTCTAATTCGATGCACGAAATTGTATCATCGTTTTTGTATTTATTTTTACTCATATGCGTGTGTCGCGTTTTAATTACAAAAAATATAATCACCGTTTGTATTAATTATTAATAATTAGTTTATTTAATATATCCAAATAGGAATGTCATATAAGAATGTGGTTGGTAGTTAAAAGAAAATTTAAGTAGGACAAATTTAAAAAATATATCAATTACATCGGTCGACGGTGAATTTGTCAGAAACAAATATTCTGTGGTGTATTGTGCACTTCTGGGAATTGATCCTTAGTATGATAACGTGACCCCCATTTTATTGTAATTAATCTAACCACCGACGAATTACATACGTGCATACACTACCCGACAAAAACATAGACGCGGTATCGTTTCTATTTACGAAACAAAGTTTATAGACATTATATAAAATGTAAATGAGGGTTATTAATACTTGTTATGTAAATAGTCCATTTATAGATATTTCTGGGTATTTATTGCTTGACGAGGGGTAATTGAGATTTTCCCAGATCAAAATAGGAATTTTAAATGCGACAAAAATTTAGACCCTGTGCATTTATTACGTTAATATAAGCGAAAATGTTTTAATTTGGTACTTCTCTTTATATGCAGCGGTTGTGCTGGTAAAGTGTACACATTTCACCACGAGAAATTATATTTTGTAAAGTGTTTGCAATATGGGTAGAAAAAAGCAATTATCCTTGATAGAAAGGGGTAAAGTTCTAGCCTGGCACCCGGATGGTGTTAGTATGAAGGAAATTGCTCGTCGGTTACGAAGAAACGATCATTCCGTTAGAAATTTCCTAAAAGATCCGGAAAATTACGGCAAACCAAAAGGCCAGGGGCGACCGAAAGCTGTATGTGAGCGGGATAAACGCATGATATTGCGGTGTGCATCCAATTCTTCTGCGTCGGCGAGAGTTATTGCAGAACAGGCGAGGGTACAAACGCACGTGTGTAATGTTCAAAGGATTTTAAAGGCGTCACCGGTAATATTACGGAACAAAATGTTGAGAAAACCGCCACTTTCGGTAAAACACAAAGAAGCGAGGTTGAGATTTGCTGAAGAACACATATCCTGGAAGAAACAATGGGAAAAAGTTATATTTTCCCATGAGAAACGTTGTAATTTGGACGGACCGGATAGGTACTCGCATTATTATCATGATCTGAGAAAGGAACCAAAAGTGAAAATGACCAGGCAATTAGAGGGTGGATCTGTGATGATATGGGCAGCGATTGGATTTCGCGATAAAAGTGGGATAGTCTTTTGCACAAACAAAATGACATCTGTGGCGTATAAAGACTTATTGTGTGACAATCTTCTACGTTTTGGAAGCCAATTGGCCCGGCGCAATTTTGTTTTTCAGCAAGATAACGCGCCAATTCATAAAGCAAAAACCATTACTGAATGGGTTAAGGGCAAAAATATTAAAACTTTACAGTGGCCGGCACGGTCACCAGACTTAAACATTATTGAAAACATGTGGGGTGAATTGGCACGTCGCGTTTATGGCGGAGGCCGTCAATATTTCACGGTACAGGAACTGAAAACTTCGATAGTGACTGAATGGCAGAATATCCCTCAAAATTAAGCGTTAAATTTATATAAATCTATTAATAACAGACTATTGGAAGTAATTAAGAACAATGGAGGATCTACGCATTACTGATCACTCATTTGTTGATTTTTGTTTTACATTTGCAACAGAGCGTCTAAATTTTTGTCGCAGAAATTGTTTAAACATTGGAGTAATAATTTATTATTTAGTTCATATATTACTGGAGGAGATATTTTTAAGTTTATTTTACTTTTATGAATAAAAACTTAATTAGATATCTTGCTAGTTTCCCAAGGAAATGTTGCAACCCTTAAAACATCTTACCGCGTCTAAGTTTTTGTCGGGGAGTGTATAATTTAAAACCACAACAATACTTTTTGCATTTTTCCTGAATGAACCAGATGGCCACCATATTTTAAAACAGTTTGAATAAATGTGAGGTTGTGCTCGTGTGTTATTTGAAAACGCTGGAAAAGATGGTAGTTAAGTATTGCTGCACACCTAATAGTAAGACCGTATTTGAAGATGAATACAAGATATAGTCCCAAAGAAATTGATTTTTTAGTCGGTATTTAGTAGCAACTTTCAAAAATATTTTCGCATATTCGGACCGATCAATATTTTACATCGAACTCCCTGTATAGTATCGCATTTCTATTCATATGAATTGTGAAGATATAAAAGAGTATGTTAACGTCACAATTTTTTTGGGCAAAATTGGTCCGACAAGCGAGTTTATTATTTTAATAAATGGCTGTATTAACGTGTAATGACCGATGGAAAATAATGACAAACCAGAGAAGGAACTGTAACAACTAGCATTTAATAATGTTGTCCAAACGTATATTTCTGAAACAAAAAGGAAAAAAGCAAAAGAACCTTTGAAAATTTAGGAAGAAATTTTGAAACGTTCTTTCAACAAAGAAATTAAAATTAGCATTGTTTAAGCTTCCATAGAAAAAAGAACTGCATTAATTAACCAAATAGAAGGAAGACCATTTTATCGCGTTCAATGTCATTGCAGGCACGATCTTATTAGGTTTTTTTTTAATTCGGTGATTATGGGTTATCCGTTTATTATCTTTTCAATAGTATCAACATTTTCGCATTAATATTTTGCCTTAGTTCAGCAAAACGCTAATAAATATATCTGTTCAACTTTGAAACTCAGTAAAACTTAAACCATATTGATCCTGTTATACCACCTTCGTTGTAAATGGGGCGAGCATATTTTCAGCTGCAGCTGCAAGATTCTATTTTTGAAGAGCTCACCTTTACCGAGGAGAAACGAAGTGTTGAAAAGTATGACGAAACATTATCAGAATAACTCTAATTTTGAGGCTAACTGTAGATGAATATAATAATAATGGTACGAGGAAGATCCTAAAAATTTCCGCAAAAAAACAGATATTTTATAAAATAAAAAAAAATCACTTTTGCAGTCAAAGAAACCAGTTGTCGGAACATATATTCCAATCTGAAGTGGGTATGCCAGAAACATGCTTTTTAAATGCTTCAATAGCCTCTTCCGCCTCTTCCAAAAACCGCTCACCATGCAATTTGTTTTTGACAAAAGGAAACAGGAATAAGTCATTAGGTGATTAGTCAAGCAAATATGAACAATGATTCGTTAATTCAATGTTATTCTCCTTTGGATGGTCGACTGTTCAATGTGCAATGTGAGAGCTGGCGTTGTCGTGGGGCGCCAGTGTCGGCTATCTTTTTTGATTTCATCCAAAACTTGAGGCGAACAAATTGTTGTATACCAATTAGCGTTTATTGTTTTTCGATCCTCGAGAGCAACGGTAGCAACAGGCCCAGATTTACGAAAGAAAAAGGCAATCATTTTTTTAAAGCGGTTCGTGAACGAACAACTGTTGTTGGTTTTGGTTCATTTTGGAGCACGCAAACATCGCACTAAATTGATTTTTTTGAAGCGCTATTAATACTGAAGTACTGGGCCGACTGCTTTCTTGTCAATGGTGCTTAGTTCCCCTCGTATATTAAGAACATTCTTTTTGTAAAGGAACTGAAAGTACCCTTTTGAAGGGTACCGACCTAACTTAGCCTTCATATACTTGAAATTGATTAATAATGTTCTTGATTCCTGGTTATAAATATTATTATTGGTAAATAGAAATAATGTGGACTATATATATGCTTGAAGTTAATTTTAATATAAAGGTTTTCCATAACTATACAGCCAGAGCTGACGCTTTCTTCAATAATAATGTTTTTTTCTCCATTACTCTCTGCCGGTTATGTATTGCGCATGCGTTCGAACGCTGAAACGCTTAAACATTCTAATTACGTCCTAACAAATATCACAATTAAAGGTACCTCATTACCACACATATGTACATACATCCATACAAAATGCACTTTAGAAATTGTTAAATAAATATAAATGGATGTATGTATTTGCATAGCGACAAGAACTTTGTACAAGTTACGTACAAGTTTCATATCAAAGGTCTTCTAACTACGTCTTAAGGCAATAAACGGCACCGTTAATTCCAGATGCCAGCGTAGAGAATGATCATTAAATTTATGCACAACGATTCGTGAATAATTATTTAAAACATCAACACACTGATGCTGTGTCAAAACTTCCTCGTTGCATTCGTAACGAACAGTAATGTTATTTAGGAAATACAAATTCGTAAATTAGAAAGTGACAAAAGTCCTACAAACCGCAAAACTAAAGCTAGTCGAATCAATTTATGACGTGGAAATGTAATATTACACGTCGTCCGGTTAATTTGATTTTTGCCCGTTGAAACTGTACTTTTTTGCGGTACACTTAAAGGAAGGTGAAAGTAACCTTTGGCGCATGTAAAATTAATGCAGAGAGAGTACGGGTTTCGATATCTATCGATGCAAGTGCTCGTGATAATATTTGCTGTGCAATGTTTTACTTTATTGAAAGCGTTATGCGGATTTGTGCGTTCAAAGGCTAATTTGTCTAGAAGGAATCTGTGAAAGCTTTCGTTTTATCGCAGAAAAGAATATTGAATTTACTGCAAACAAAAATTACACGTCTTTAACGTCTTTATAAAAGTTTTTGAACACCTTCAAACGTTTAAAAATATTTAATCTCAAAAGACTTATTTGAGCATAGATACTTAAAAATAGGTACGTTTATTTTGTTTCAAGAATTTAGTTGGAATTGCTACCAAATATTGTTGCTATTGGGTGTGACCTTAATTGCATTTTCTTGCTAGACTCAAACTTTGCTCGAGCAGATTGATAAATTATCAAGTTCAATCGTAGCAATTCGCTTAGATGACAATTGACGCCTAAGCCTACACTTAAGTGTAGGATAGGATGGGTTACAACGACGTTTCAAGCAAATTTTCTACTGAAATTAATCTTGATGTTGTTTATAAAAACTAACAAGAAACAAATATGGGAAAAGATGTAAATCGACGCGTATGATTTTTGCCGCGCTGTTAAACTTGAAATTGTTAAAGTGAAATACACTAACCGTTGAATTTGAAAAAGGTACTTGAATAACTAAGTAAATCGGTTCAAACAATTTTGAAACGCAGCTTTTTTTACTTCTTTTAAGGTATAAGTTTTGGAACAATAGTGTACAAGCAGCGTTTTTAAGATTAATACTTGGCACCAATACTCTTCAGCTTCTTTTGATGGTTCCATGTTAAATTGCTTATAGCCCATTAGACCATATAGTCTCCATTCCTTGTCTAATTCCTGAACACTTGAAATTTATTGATAACAACAGTTAACGACTTGGTACGGAAAGATTGAGATAACATAGTATATGCCATCTGTAAAAACAAAGCGCTTTTTTATTTGACCAGCCAGTGTTAACAATTTACAAACAGGATAGTTTTCTTCAGCGCATGACATCTGAGTACTAATTAAACTCAAGCATCCTGTAAATCCCCGAAATTCGGGTAAAATACCCGCAAATGGCAACACTGCATAATAGTCCAAATTATAAGACCTAAAGGCTCTAAATCAGGGGTTCGCAATGGGGTCGACATGCACCCATATGAAGGCCAATGAGATTTAAAGAGGATAAATGGTGAACAGCGGGCAGATTAGGGTCTGATAGTCGAATATACACAATTTTTTTTCTAAATTTTTGTTCATATCTAATTATCTTGTGTTATATCTTGTATATTATCGGGGAAAATGCCAGCTGGTCAATGAGAAAAACCTTTGTTTTAATAAAGGGGTCGATGCAAGAAAAAGGTTGGGAATCCTTGTTCTAAATTATTAAATCTTTTAATATAACCACATTATATCGCATTTTCTAAATAATTGCGATATAACCCAGCCACGTAATCGAAATATACCGGGTGACAAGGCATCTCTATAACATAACTATAACGGTTGCCAAATTTTGCAAAATCCATACATTTTCACGTTTTTTCTAACATCAAATTTTTGATTTGATGCCGTGGTGATATAAATTTAATACACGATACATTAACTCTAGGTTTGCAGAAAATGAAGTGAATTACCTACATATTTAATTGGGGGTTCGTACGTTAATCCACAATTAACTTAATTTTGTGACGTGACTAATCCGTATTAAATATATTAATTTCAATTAAATTAATTCGTGATTAAAACCAAATGTTATTTTGATATATATCAATATTGTCAACCAATATTAACAAGAAATTCTTTAAAATACAAGAAGATTCGTTAACACACGCTAAAATATTTTTGTGCTGCCGATTGATTCGACTGTCATATTAATTTTAATTAGCTAATAACGAATTAAACCAGTTCAAAATTAAGTAAATAATTTAATCACTAAATAAATGTTAATTCGAGATTAACTTAATGCAGAATTAAAAAGTATCTTGTAAACCGAGGGCAAATGTAAATTCTACAATAGGTACCTATCGTAAAATTGCAAATGATAATTGTGTATAAATGTAAAATTTACGCATTGATCTGGTTCGTGCTAATTTAATTAATTAACAGGATATATACTTATTATCTAGTCGTTAAGATATAATTTTCCTTTCCACTTAATCAGTCGTATTTATTAACCGTACACTATTAGTAGGTATAACAAGCAAGTATAATTGATTTATTTTACACTAACAAGGATATATTTACTTCTTCAATTATCTATAATTAATGCTTTCATGCTTCCTGTGATGGTAGTTTTCAGTTTCATTAGTTAAGGTGTTGAAATATTAATAGATCTATTATTTGATATAATAACACTTCATTATTTATTAAATCTACCATGTAGAACGACATTTAGAATTACAGAGCTCCCAAATTCTTCAAGGAATATATTTGTTAGTTATAAAGGTACCTCTTAGAATGTTGTTCTGCATCTTAATTATCAATCTTATCATCAATTCATTACTACTATCTTATACTTAGTTAAATTAAAATTAAGCATTAAATGTTGTTATTACTTATAATAAATAAAACATAATGAATTCAAATTAACTTTTTTTTTATTACCGTATTAAGAATAAATAAAAATATAAACGTTATCAAATTGCATCGAGTTATTCAGAGAGAAAGAACTAATACAGCATCGAAAAAACTGGGAGTTTATATAAAACAGAACAAGCATGAATTCGCAAATTCTAAATACACAAAAACATTTTTAATCATCATCAGCTTCCAAATTAATATGACTACCAAATTTTCCATACAAGTGCGATTTAAGATCGTCCATCATATCTCTAAGTTTGCCAATCTGCGATTTCAGATCGCTGATTTCATTTTCTGTATTCCTCTTCGCTTCTTCTAGACATTGCTGGAAGAAATCATAGAGATTGTAGAATATCGAACGGATGTAACGAACGTAGTTACTTACATCGGTTGTTTCTTTATTTTGGTAAATGAATACTTCACCGACCAAATATGGTATCTTTTCATCATCGTCGAACAAGGCGATTTCATCACATGCTTCTTCCAAGTTCTTTAGATCGTTCTAAATAAGAAGAATTACGTTAGTATCCAGCTAATAACGACGGCTAATGCATAAAATACCTCTTTACTTTTTACTTCATCTTTTAAATCCTCCCATTTGGCGTTAAGCCGGGCGAATTTGTTAATCTTTTGCTGGTCTTCATAGGTTATGTGGACATCTGAATCCTTAAAAGTTAAAAAAAGACATATTTATGCGAGCTATGTTAGTATTACGAGATAACTCACTGGTTGAAATGTGCCTTTTCCGGACATTTCTTCTATTTAAAAGAAGAACGTAAGAAATTTATATTAATTTATAAAGAAGGTTATAATTTCGGAGAGCATGAGATGAGAATACAGAAATCTGTAAACGTTTAACATGTAAAAGTTTACCACGAAATTTTGCTAGCGGTCAATAGATGGCGCAGCACATATTGTTTTTAAAGCGCCATTACAAGCTCAAACAAGTTTTATTATTATTACACTCTAATAAAAATAATAATTTCTTTTCCAACAAAATCAATGTTTCTCCTTGTCTCAAGAGGTGGAGAATATCGGAATGAAATAAAACAATATTTTTAATACATAATACATTTATTACAATATAGTTGTATTAGGTACACAAAAATTTACAAATAATTTATTATATATTAATAATAATAAAATGGTGACTATTCTCCGTGTCGTTTCAACGAACTAACCGGATCTTTCGGTTATACAATATCATTATTATTATTAATTATTGTTATTACAACTTACAATAATATTTTATATCGTCATGCAGAAAAATAAAATAATTATAACTTTGGAATACGTTCGGATTAAAATTTTTATTAATACGCGCTGAGCAATCATCATTATCATACGAAACGTCAACGACCCTGCTCCATCTAAAAAATTAATTATCTCGATTCCCTATCACAATCCGTGTATTTTATTGATTAAGAAACGAAAGAGAAAGAGACCGACAGAAGAACATACACGAAAATCCATCTTTTCAGCAGCGATTCCAATATATTAATAGTAGTATATAGATATTCATATTTTTTTTTTAATATTATTATTATTATTAATTGAGTGTGACAGGTAGTTATATAACACATTCATCGTAATACATTATATTTAATTATATGTTTGATATGTTGGCAACATCGAACACTAAAAACGTAGTCACTACTTCGCTACTTTTTTTCCATAGTATTGTTATTCATAATTCTTTTTTTTTGACAATTTTTTTTCTTCTTGATGAAAACACTTAATTTTAGTTATGGCTTCTAGGAAACTAGGAACTAGTAATAATGTTACGTAAACGTACAAGCCTAAATGTTATTATTGTTATGGAATATTTATATTTTAATCAATTAAATTTATAATACTGTACATATCTCATTACAATATTTCTTCGGAGACACTCTACAATCATTTATACAGAAGAGTTTTAGCGTATTCTTCATACACCGATCAGGTTCAACATGTTAACATAGGCTGTTTTGCATGGATGTAGTCAGATGGGGGCCTCCCACCTTTACCTAAATCTCTGAAATAATTTCACAAAAGTTCCCAAAACATCGACGCTAATTGCCCCCCATGGTTTTTTGAATTATCGCACTGTAAACAAGCTAATGAGCACGTTACAATTTTGGCAACCCCTTCGATGTATCGCATCTCATCTTTAAATATAGACAAACGCAGCGTTAAAACGGCCCGTGTGACGCAAACCTGATTTCCTGCGCTAATGAAGAATACCTCCAAATATAATTCATGTATTTCAACATACTCTCGATGCTCGCAATCACACATGAAAATAATATAAAATAAAAAATAAATAACTTATAATATAAACATCGTATTATGATTTCTTGTTTTTCGCTAATAAAATCTGTACAAATTATTAAACAGACTAATTCGAAATATCATAGTACATATACAAGAATAATAATTTTAATAGTAATAATTATTATAATAAAATGCATTTGGTACAATCGCATTAAGGGATGTTAATATGTGTTTTTGTATGTAACCGCGGACGATTTTCGTTTTTTTTTAAATTTGGAAATCGAATTTTTTCAAAACAAAAATATCTTGCATGCTTTCGTTTTTAATTTATTATCCTCACCGCCCCCCTCAATTTTTTTTTGAATATCGCGGGAGCTTTAGGCCGGTAGTGCACTTTTCTTACTTGCGTTTATTCTATGGTTCAATTTAGAGATAACAAGAGATTTTTCGAATAAAATATAGGTTTGAAGTCGTTGTTTTATGATGTTTATATCTTATTTAATAAAGACAATTATATTTCCTCTAAATTGTTTTACTAACTTAAAACACCCGCGAAATTCAAATCACGTTTTTCTTTTTTTTTTCTGGGAGTACAAGATATTTTCTCATGTTATTCGATAACGTTCATCTAAACATAAATTATGAAAGGAAAGACAAAAACAAGATGGGAAATAAAATACTGAGAACGGGTAAATTAATCACAGTAACACAGTCAGTATTTTTTCCTCTGCAGCTTTTTTTAAAATATTTTTTCGATTATTATAATTTAATAAATTGAAACGTGTTAAACATTTTGCGAAGCAAGCAATGCGCGTTATGAAAATTTCCTTTTTATTTTATTTATTTTTTGATCGGCTTAATTATTAATTTAATTAGTAGCTGTTGCTGTTGTGGCAATAGAATATTTTCGGCGTTGTGGTCGTTCATTTGCATTTGCGGGCCCTGCGTCTGAATCTGCGCATGCGCAGGTCCCATTCGCCTTTCCATTCATGGGCGATCGAGTGCTGGGTTACTCCGATTATACCCGGAAGGTTGGCCGTCGGCGAATCGTCTTTCTCGCGTCCCAAGAATAAGTATGCCCTGGAAAAATACAGGAAAATTATGAATGCTGAATACTAATTCGGTTGTTTGTTTCTTTTGTTTTTTCTTTCGCGGTTGTACTATAAATAGGTATCGTAAAAACGTTTTGTGCATTTATTCGAAGAGCATTGTGAATACCGATTGGAATTGCTTTTATGCTACTGCAATAAAAAATCCGACAAATTCAGGTTTATAGCTTTAGTGGTAATGTTTCCTTTTAATCATTGTTTAACGACCAAGGAGCGGATGCTTTGATTTTTTAGACACCGGAAACCAGGTTGTTGTTGATAAAATACCGTAGCATATAGATTATTAAAGATAACAATCTTACAGAAGAGAGACCAATTGCATTTTTCGGATATACGCACGAAGAAACTGAAAAAACTACAATGCATAGTACCACGCGATAAAGGGCCATTAAATAATAAAAGAAGGTCCTGCACATTAATGCCCGTAAGCTTTTTGTTTTCAAGATACAGGATATCTCAAGGTTGGAAACATCTTTTCTGAAAATTTATTTTTCTTCCATATATATATATAGCTTTAACAGGCCTATTAGGCCCATCGCTTTACAATCTTGCGCCATGCTGCTCGGTCTGCCACTTTATTTCTCCAGCCCTCAACTCCTTTCTGCTGCAAATCCTTCCCCACTTCCACCGACCATCTTTGACGTGGCCTTCCTTTCCTTCTCATTCCTACTATTCTTTTCCATGCCACATGCTTTATTATTCTGTCTTCGGATAATCGACTAATATGCCCCAACCATCTAACGCGCTGAGCCCTCACAAAGTCAGAAATCGTCGGAAATCTTTTTTTTTCTTCCATATCTCATAAAAAAAAATAAAAACATAATATAACAAAGAAAAGCAATGATTAAGTTTAAAAAATATTCGCTTTACTTCGCTCTAAAAGTGTTCAAACTAATGATCTTGTCCTTGGATTAACGTTTCCAATCTTTGTGTTAATGAATGAATGCATCTTTGATGTGTGCTTGGTTTTCATGAACCCCCAAAATGAAACATCGAGGGGATTAATGTCGGGACTACGAGCTGGCTGCGATATAGGTTCCTCATGGCCAATCCACCTATTTTTTTCTAAATCGTCTTTGCAAAAATTCCCTTCCGATCTATTTCGTGCCTTTGAGAACAAAAATGGTTCTTGGGCTTTGTTATTTTCGTAAGTCTTTTTTTTTTGGTTTATTGGAGATTGATAAAAAAGAAATTTTATTTTTGCTGCATCTTCTTCGAACATTTTTGTAGTTGATATGTGTCCGTTCTAATCTTGTTAAAATTACCGTCAATTGTGTGTCTCTCTCACGTTTGTGGTTATACAGGCAAATCAGGAACTTCTGGAAAATTGTATTGTTCAGGACGCAAAATTATTTTGGAAATTCGTCAGTAATAAATGGAGATTTCAGCATGCTTAACACATGATGACTAACTCTTAACAATTTAAATATTGTTCAAGCTTTCGCAGATGTATTTTTTGATATATGTATTTAACATGAGTGTTTCCTTCATTTCTAACAAGCCATCCGATTTTAATTACTGTTCTTTTAATATAGGCTACTTCACTTACTTTCGATGGTGTGCGGAGGTGATGCTTTATTAAGTTTTCTTATTGGTGATTATGCTCCAATATTACATGAACCACTATATGGCATTCGTACATCAATCTTTCTCATTTATTGGAAAATTAGTCGAATAGCTTCAATAGTTCCTGATACATTCATTACAAATGGGCTTTTTACCGGTCTTCCATTGGCTCTTTTACTGTAACATTCCTCCAGAAAAGTGAGTTGGCGCGCCGTCAGGCGTATAGCACATTCTTTAAATAATGTTCAATAGGACATTTTCTAGTAAAGTGTTTAGTTCATTTTCCAAAAAAATTCGATAGAGTAC
This sequence comes from Marronus borbonicus, assembly GCA_902655005.2. Taxonomy (NCBI): domain Eukaryota; kingdom Metazoa; phylum Arthropoda; class Insecta; order Coleoptera; family Scarabaeidae; genus Marronus; species Marronus borbonicus. The sequence continues at coordinate 21,538,954 of LR737382.1, forward strand.
GCTTGTTAATCGATTGGGCATTTACTGGACCAATTAGATTGTCGATTATATACACTACCCGACAAAAACATAGACGCGGTATCGTTTCTATTTACGAAACAAAGTTTATAGACATTATATAAAATGTAAATGAGAGTTATTAATACTTGTTATGTAAATAGTCCATTTATAGATATTTCTGGGTATTTATTGCTTTATGAGGGGTAATTGAGATTTTCCCAGATCAAAATAGGAATTTTAAATGCGACAAAAATTTAGATCCTGTCCATTTATTACATTAATATAGGCGAAAATGTTTTAATTTGATACTTCTCTTTATATGCAGCGGTTGTGCTGGTAAAGTGAACACATTTCACCGCGAGAAATTATATTTTATAAAGTGTTTGCAATATGGGTAGAAAAAAGCAATTATCCTTGATAGAAAGGGGTAAAGTTCTAGCTTGGCACCAGGATGGCGTTAGTAAGAAGGAAATTGCTCGTCGGTTACGAAGAAACGATCATTCCGTTAGAAATTTCCTAAAAGATCCGGAAAATTACGGCAAACCAAAAGGCCAGGGGCGCCCGAAAGCTGTAAGTGAGTGGGACAAACGCATGATATTGCGGTGTGCATCCAATTCCTCTGCGTCGGCGAGAGTTATTGCAGAACAGGCGGCCGTACAAACGCACGTGCGTAATGTTCAAAGGATTTTAAAGGCGTCACCGATAATATCACGGAAGAAAATGTTGAGAAAACCGCCACTTTTGGCGAAACACAAAGAAGCGAGGTTGAGATTTGCTGAAGAACACGTATCCTGGAAGAAACAATGGGAAAAAGTTATATTTTCCGATGAGAAACGTTGTAATTTGGACGGACCGGATAGGTACTTGCATTATTATCATGATCTAAGAAAGGAACCCAAAGTGAAAATGACCAGACAATTAGGGGGTGGATCCGTGATGATATGGGCAGCGATTGGATTTCGCGATAAAAGTGGGATAGTGTTTTCCACAAACAAAATGACATCTGTGACGTATAAAGACTTATTGCGTGACAATCTTCTACGTTTTGGAAACCAATGGGCCGGGCGCAATTTTGTTTTTCAGCAAGATAACGCACCAATTCATAAAGCAAAAACCATTACTGAATGGTTTAAAGGGAAAAAGATCTAAACTTTACAGTGGCCGGCACGGTCACCAGACTTAAACATTATTGAAAACATGCGGGGTGAATTGGCACGTCGCGTTTACGGCGGAGGCCGTCAACATTTCATGGTACAGGAACTGAAAACTTCAATAGTGACTGAATGGCAGAATATCCCTCAAAATTATGTGTTAAATTTATATAAATCTATTAATAACAGACTATTGGAAGTGATTAAGAACAATGGAGGATCTACGCATTACTGATTACTCATTTGTTGATCTTTTGTTTTACCTTTGCAACAGAGCGTCTAAATTTTTGTCGCAGAAATTGTTTAAACATTGAAGTAATAATTTATTACTTAGTTCATATATTACTGGAGGAGATATTTTTAAGTTTATTTTACTTTTACGAATAAAAACTTAATTAGATATCTTGCTAGTTTCGCAAAGAAATGTTGTAACCCTTAAAACCCGTAAAACATCTTACTGCGTCTGTTTTTGTCGGGGAGTGTGTGTCCACACATTAATAGAAAACTAATACTGGCGAATCCGTCTTACGGTTTGATAAAAGTTTTCATCTCTCCAACTAAAACCTGCTTGATCGGCGAACAAAATTAATGACCCCTTGATTTTTCATGCACTCGCAATATTGTACACGGGATAAATAAATCTATCCCAATAGGTGGCTAATTTTTTGGAAATGAAATGGGCGAAGAACATGTTATTTGAGCACTTATCTAACTGATTCGCGGCCAACATTCTGTATTGCTGAACTTATTATTCTGGTGCTTTCTAGGATCATTTCAAATTTTTTTGAAAACAAACTTTTTCGTTTTAACTTTCTCTCTTTTGAAACAGCCATCTTCTTTCAAACGCCCTATGCACGTCAGTAACTGTTCGAACATTAGAATTGCATCACATGGGTATCCCACATGATACATACGTTGAGCTTCGAAAGAACTTTATCGAGTTTCGCCATAACACATAATCATGCCCCTGTATTCTTCAAAAGTGTAGAGTACCATTCTTAGAAGAAAAACAATAGAATCAAACAAAAACGTAATCAGGAAGAACACGACGGTTTTCCATAATTTCGTAGCCAACTACACGTAAGCGTTTTTCAATGCATTAAAAGTATTTAAAAAACACTAATTTTGGTTTATGAATGTCTTCACGGTCGGAAGAAATTGAATCACTTTTTTAAAATACTGTACCTTGAAAACAATAGGCGTATGAACATCAGTGTATAAGACTTTTTTATTTTATGGTCTTCTATGGCGTGGCTTTTCAGCTTCCTTTTGTTTCTTACACCGCGAAGAAGATATCGTGGTAATAACGTATTATGAAATTTATTCCAAAGACTTAAACATCATAAATTGTTGATTAACTTTTTCGTTTCAAGTTTTTTCTTATTTTTATCTTTTTCAGTTTTTCAAATTTCTCGTTTAATGTCACGATTAGTTTGTAGCAGTGTAGGTAATCAAATGCATAAAATAAGAAGTGTATTCGTTCTACGTTTTCGTTGTAAAATTTATTCCAAAATACCTAAACATAATAAATAAATTCATTTTCCGTTTACAGATTTTTCTTCTTATTTTTCCTTCTAGTGTTTGCAAATTTCCCGACAAATGTTCACCAATAAATCAGAATTCATTACATTTCATGCTTTATTTGACTTTACATGCATTATTATTTTCAAAAAATACATATACTTCCATGCGATTCGAATCTTATTGATGGGCATTGTATAAAAAGGAAATTATTATTCTAAAAGAAAATAGAAAGTTTGATGCTAGATAAGTTATTGAGTTATTCAGAAAATGTTGTCTCCAATGATTAAAAAGGAAATTGTTAACATGATGAAATAGGACGTTGTCGTTGCTTGCATCTCCAGATTTCATTGTTTAAGACTATAAGACGTACGAGGGCTTATATCGTTTTGAGGAATAAGTGTACCGCCATATGTTACATTTTATTACGTGATGAATTCAACAATAACATAAAGTTTAACTTTGATTTGTAACTCTCATTTCCACGAAAGATAATGTTAAACATTTGACTTTTCTATCTCAAAACCAATTATTTGAATCTCCAAATGCAGGGTAGAAAATGAATCCAAGTCGAGTTTACTTTCAATATTACAACTGTTCTTGTACCACAAAGACGTTGCCTAGCCTTCCTTAACAATCTCAACAATTTCTCGTTTCGCGTCTACCAGAACTAGAAAAATAAACGAAACAACTGGATTTAGTTCATGAAAGACGCGCGATGTAATTCCATTTGTTCACGAATCCCGCTCCTTTTAGCTCACGTTCGAGTCTATAACGTGACGTCGCGAAGAAGTTATTCTCGCGAAACGCTATTGAAACGCTCGGATTCATCAAGCACGTTTCCGTACGCTAGGTGCAATAAATTTGAATTAAACAACTTTCGAGCGGGAGAGAACTTAAAACTTAATTTAGTCGCGCTTTAGAGTTGAGTAAGTTTGAATTCGCCGTAGATGCACTTCGTGATATACGACATCGGTTTGGATCCAAAGCGTGTGATTACTACTACTTACTTATTGGCCTTGATTTTCGGACATTTGCAAGCCAGATCAACTGCGGGAATAACGAGCGTCATGGTGCCTTTTCTTATTCGAGAATCTCTTGCCTTTTTGTAGATCGTTTCCACCTTCATCATGTACTTGGCCCAACCCTTGGTGTATTCGTCCTCTGGTTCGTCTAGGCGCTTGATGACTCTTGCCATTATTGCTGGAAATAAAAATTCAAAGTTAATAACATGTTAACGTCAGTTATTATTAAATAAAAGGATTCTAGAGCTCCAGAATGTATTATTCAATTTACTTCAAAAGTATTTAACATAATAAGACGTTGTATCAATCTACTCGTTCCTTGAATCTTGACGAAAGTAGGCCACTTAAACTCTTCGCCTACAATTACCAGATGCTTACTTGCTTAAGTGTCGCGTAGCAATATTTACGGCGCCTTGTTCCAATCCTTCCCTAATCTTCAATCATGTCGTGTTATTGTATCTAAACAACGACAATAACATTTGCATTTCAGCTCGGAGATGGATGGTTTCGATTTAAATTCGAAATCTACGCTCGGGTGCCAAATACAAGATAATTCCGAGAACGCACTACCGAATAGATAAGTCCATTATCTTCGATTTCATCGCTGAATTGCTGCTCGGTCTTCGCGGGAGATAATTACTCATTTCACTTGATTAACGACAATAACATTGTCGGTGCATACGTGGATCTGAACCTAACCGAACTTGCTCTACCAATAGTGGTCCTTATGCCATGCATCAATAATCCATCATAAATCTTCTTCGAGTCCGTTACGTACTTTTCCTGTATTCCTCTCTCTTTCTGTTCTATACGACTGAACATGCTAATGACCTTAAATATAATCAAATTTTCGTCCGACCGGTGTAATTGATGATGTATTTTTATTCAAATTATGCACGCGGGCTACTTAATGTGAGGTACAAGGCATTATCTTTGACGCTCGTTGAATGTCCGCAACTGAATTATGCTACGCCTGCGTGTGGTTTACTTGTATTTAAGAATGGGCGTGTAAAAGTGTACTTTTCTTTGTTCTAAACGTTTCTGGCGTACATTGTATGGATTAATCGAGTTTAAGGGCAAATTTTAATTTTATTCGTTGGATTTTTGATACATTTGAGTGAGAAATAATGATTATGGCATGTTTTTACGAAGTAAGGAAGTCATGTAAGTCGAAAACAAGAACAAGACTGTGGGAAGACAATTAAGAGAAAAACGTGTTTTTTAAATTTAAACTTGTGTTAAATTTATTAGCTTTTTCAGGATTTCAAAGTTATGACCTGAAGTAAGTTTCACTTTTCGTCGCTGAAAGCAACGAAAAAGAACCCAACACACGCATTTGTATGCTTCTAAAAGATGCTTGTAATCGCATTTAACTTCTGTCTGAACTTTTTACACTAGCCTCGTACACTGCCGTTGAGTGAAGTTCGGTCATACAATAAAAATCTATTATATCACACTGTATACAATTATTAATACATAAAATTAGAAAAATATTAAGCATACACTCTTTTCTAAGGGATTAAAGCCATAAATTATTATGTAAAGTAGAAATATTGCGACAACCACAATAAAGTCCCTTATTATCATTCCAAGAATTTCTCGGAAGTACCGATCTTTTGAAGCGGGTCGTTTGGGGATTATTAACGAACAATACATTTAGGAAATATACCGCAGTATCACTCTTGTTTATTTATCACAGGCGTAAAGATATAAATTTGCTTCATTTTACTGTTAAACGTGTGTTGGTGTCCATCTGTCGTTTTTGCGCGAAAGTTTTAAGAAAATTTACTTCAAAATAGCACGTGGCAAGCCTACCAGTGTAGAAAAACGTTCACGCATTATTACGCTGTTTGAAGAAGGATATTCGGGGCGACAAATTGCTGAAAAAATAAATATGAGAAGTTCAACAGTAAACGACATCATAAAGCGATATCGGACAACTGTTCCAGTTTCCAGTGTATAGAAAATCGTGTTCGTCCTGGAGCATCTAGGAAAACAACGAAAGCTGAAGATTTGAGAATTGTATTATTAAATTAACAGCGCCACAAATAGCAGCCGTCAGTCAGGAGCAAGTCAATCGAGGCCGTGAATAACAAGTTTCGGCGAGTGCTGTAAAACGTCGATTTCAACAAGCGGACCTTCATGGGCGCATTGCCATTCGAAAACTCTTATTACGTCGGGGCAACAGAGCAAAACGGCTACAGTAGGCCCGTTCTCATCTAGATTGGTCGTTAGATGATTGGAAACATGTGCTTTAGAGTGACGAGTCAAAGTTTGAGGTTTTTGGGCAAAATCGACGAGTTTATGTCCGAAGATCTAAAACCGAAAAAATGATCCTGAACTGCATCGTGTCAACAGTGAAGCAAGGGCGTCGTTCTGTGTTAGTGTGGGGATGTTTCTCCTTTGCTGGGACGGGAGGTTTATGCAGAGTGCAGGGTGTAATGAGGAAGGAAAATTATTTTGCAATACTCCAGAATCATGCAGTGCCATCAGGATTGCGTATAATAGGCCGTAACTTTACATTCATGCATGACAACGACCCAAAACACACTGCGTTAGTGTGTAAGAACTATCTAAAGGAGCAAGAAGAACAGCACACCCTGAAAGTAATGACATGGCCCCCACAAAGCCCAGATTTGAACCCTATAGAGTTGTTGTGGGATGAACTGGACAGGAGGATCCGAAAAATATACCCAACTTCACAAGAACATTTACGGAATATTCTGCAACATGAATGTTGAAAGTTAAATGTTGAAATGAATGAAAGGAGGTTTTTTCGATGAAAAAAAAAATATAATGTTCAGTATGTTATATTAGGCCAGAATAACTTTTTATTTATTTATTCTTTTTTACCTGTACATACAATAAAATTGCATTTTGTTTTTAGCTTCGTTTGTTTCTGTAACCTTTTCATGTTTTTTATTAACCGACCGAACTTCTCTGAACGGCTGATCGTGATTGCATCCTTTTATTACGGATTCAAAGATTTATCTTTCATATTATGCGCCATACAGTATATGAGCATATTTTTTAAATGATCTCTAATCTCCAGAAAAGAATTGTAATAAAATCAAACGATCTTGTATGTTAAATCACGACCTTAAAGGTACAGAGAAGAGATCGGGCTTTTAATTATGATGCATCCACGAGCTCTGATTAAGAATTAATATTGCGCCTGTCAGAAACGGTTAATAATTTTAAACACGAAACGGATTTTTACGACAAACCGGCATTTACATTCTCCGTGTATTATTAATGGTTAGTATTAACGCATCTAAGGTTTTACGTCAACGTCTTAAGCGTAGGTATAAATTCTCCCATATTAAAATAAATTAATTCAATGCTAACGCGGCGGCGATAAATTATAAATAAAATATGATCGCCCTTATGGTGTACGGTAATTCATATTTTCGACACATACGTATAGAGTGGTTAATGTTGAAATTATACGAAATGTCAGCCGGTATTAAACAGAGAATTACCCATTTACCGACGAATTAAAAGAGTACCTTTCTCATAAGAAAGAAATATTAAGTCAACATGCATGCTGCGTGGTTATTTGGGTTAAATCGTGGGTGTCTAAGTCTAATTAAAAGCTTAAGTTATTATTGGATTTGGTGTACACTGTGTTTTAAAATGATTTGTTCGGATATTAGATTTAAGAATTTAAATGTTAAACAATTTTCGAAAACAAGTGTAGAAACTAAAAGATGATAGCTGGCAAATAATGGTGTCGCATGAATGAAAAAACAACTATTAGAGCAGCGCTGAAATACGAGGATGGTGCGTGCTTGGATCTATATTACCGTCCGAGTATTATTCTTTAGTCCATGCTAAACTGCTAAAATTACAAAGAGATTCATCAAATAGTTGTTTTGAGAATTATTAAAAAGTGAGCAAGTTTGTGTATTTGTGGAATCATAGAAAAAGAACAATACCTCTCAGTGACTCGATTTCTTCTTCTGGTTGGGAAAACGTGTGCAGAAATCAATGAGAAGTTGGATGCAGGTTATAAGGACCATGCATCGCCGATAACTACCATCTGATACTGGTTTAATATACTTAAGCGTGGCCCAACATCCGTCTTTAATGAAGAGCAGCCAGGTGAGGTGACTATGGACGATATGATCAATAAAGTTCATGATGTCGTCTTAGCAGACCGCCGAGTGAAGATTAGAGAGATCGGTAATAAGGTAAACATCTCGAATGAACATGCGAAAAACTAAGTATTGGCGAGATGGGTGCTGGCTCTGCTGAAGATTGGTTAAAAACGCAATTGTACGACGATTCAAGGCAATGTTTGGACATGTTTAAGCGCAATACGAGTAAATTTCTGGAGCACTACGTGGCTGTAGATAAAAGATGGATCATTACATGCCAGAAACCAAAGGTCGATGGGATTTTCCCTGCGAATGCGCATCAAAGAAGGTGAAAACGATTCCTTCAGTTGAAGTTATGGGGACGATTTTTTGAGATTCCCAAGGCGTAATCATTCATTATTTCAGGAAATGAATATTCAGTTCATTATTTGGGGAAAGAAAAGACAATCGCAGGATTGGATCGATTCGACGTTGAACTAAAGAAAAAAGACCTCGCCTAGCAAAAGAAAACATTTTGTACCATCACGACAACGTTCCGGTCATTCATTGGCAATTGCAATAACAATACTAATCTAGTTACGGTGCCTTATCCACCACATTTGCTAGATTTGGCCCCTGCGACTCTTTCTTTTTCCAAACTTGAAAAAATGGCTTGGCGAAAAGAGGTTTACGTCAAATGAAGAGCTCATTGCTGAAAGAAGTAGTAGATTTTGACAATATTTGGATGGCCTAAAAAAGCTGGAACACCGCTGGACTAAGTGTATAGAGCTCCTTCCTTAACACAGGTACTTATCTTCATCCTCGAATGTGCAATTCAAAGTCTTGAAAGTCGATTGGAACCAAATTCGAGTAACGAAGATCTGGATTTAAAATTTTAAAACGTAAAATGTATGAAAATACTTTCAAAGCATTCGGATGAATATTGTCCCTTCAAAGTTGTTATTGTGCACCCGCGATTTAAAGATTTAATTGAGGATTCAGAAATGAGGCCTGAGGACATCTGCATCCATCGTTATTTAGCCTGATTTTGGAAGATAGTTTCAAAGAAGAAATAATATTAAGTGTTCTACATATAAATATTCGAAGCTTGGTGAATGACGTTTAAGAATTAGAAAAGCTGCACTAGAACAAGAACAAGACACTGCTTTCATCTGCATTGATAAACACTGGCAAACGACTTGTCAACTGGAAAACGTTTTAATTGCTAATTTCCAAATTTTGTAGAACTGACAAAATAGAAAATATGGCACTTACAACGGCCAAGCTACTTGTAATGATGCTTACTTAGCTTACTTGGAGTAATATGTTCTTACAGAGAGTAGTTGAGTTTGTGAAATTAACACACAGTAGAAGCAGTGTAGGTGTTCGTTCGTTTAGTTATTTTATTTTCTTCGTGAAAACAAGAATCCTCTATGCATTCGTATTCATGTCACATACAAAACTTCAATCGAATCAAAACCCTACTCCGTCCGCATAGCACTCTTCATCTCGCCCATTTCGACGTCCCACCATCACCATCCATCACCGAGTTCCTACGTGCGTAATTTGTCCGCCCCGTCATATAAAATATTAACGTAATTTGTTATGGTTTAGCGTCTTTTTCCTTTACCAAAAATTAATTACAACTATTCAACACTTGCGTGCCGCGGTAAAAACGTTAATCCATTTGCATAGCGGCGAAGGAGAAAGGTAGAAGGAGCATTGCATTTATTGTGTGTATGTTTTAATTAGTAAAATGTTCAGGACGGAGCGCCTACACATTATATGCATTTCGTGGTTCGTGGGTGTCGGCAATTACTTACAACGGTTATAGGGAGATGCGTGTATGTAGGAATGCTGAAAACGTTTACGAAATGCGTAGATATTATTTTGATGAAGGAATTATATGTTCTGCAAGGCGTATGAGTAATTTATTGAGTTTTTTTGTTTGATCCAAGATATCTATGAAATGATGTTGCTTTCTCTTCTTAACTTTCCTCCTAGAAAATGTTATAAAGCACGTTTGTGATATTCTTTTGATAACTCTTTTCATTCTGTGGTAGAAAGCTTATTTTTCAAGTGAAATCATTAGATTCTTGTTTATTTTTTCCCGAACGTTGGAAACAGGAACCCATTAAAATTGTAGTTTTCAAAATATTAAAAGAAACATTTGGTGCCTCTTATATGTCCATTACTTTTTGTTTTTCTTCACAATCTATATTGCAGAACATTACTTCAAGCCTCACAAACACTGGGCTATTTCAAAAAATGTTGGAAACACACGCATTCTTTGCGTTTAAAAATATATGCTTAGTTTTCCTATTATCATCCTTAAATTATGATTTTATGATCGATTTAACTATTGCATTGATTCCCAAAGTGTAGGTTGAGACCCTCTCGGAGTCTTCGAGTCCCGAAAACATGTCCAAAATATAACAAAATCACGTTAATGCTTTAGTATTTGTTATAAATTTAAATATTATCGCATATGGAAGTGTTATCAGTAACATATACGCTGCTAAATTAGCTTGTGAAACCATTTAGTATGTCCTGCGAACTATTAAGGTTACTGTTGCTCCAATTCATTAACCCAGGAATGCGAGTACGGCCCCACAAATGACCAAAATTGTTGAGGATTGTTTACAATAGATGCTTTAATAATTGTAAATAATGATAGCGTGGACTGTGAGGTAGTATGATAAACGACATTAAAATATTCTGGCGTATTCTGCATCACACAAGTTTAATTGATTTTTTCAAAACAGCTGTGGATCCTCATTATCACCGGAATGATGTGAGAAAAGAACTCCAAGAGAACTACAAGAGAATGTGTACGCCCTACCCCAATAAATCAAATAGAACTGAGTATGACAACGGTCCGTTCCCTCTATTAACGAATCTATCCTCCAGCATCTGTAGCACCTAATATGCTCATTAAATCTGGTGCCCATCGCTCTTTTCGTACACGTTTTACACAAATTTACTCATAGACAAGTTGGCTATGAGTAAATAGAGACTACCCTTTAATTGTTCATAGTACCTGGCCTCTACTTGAAAAGGATTTGTTCCATGCAAAGTGAACTTGGTCTTTTGCATTCTACAATCTTGGCATCATCAATTTTAGGAAGCTTTAACAAACTAACCAAATATTCTATGGTTTCTGGGATCGGTACATTGGGGAAGATTGAACAAACCTCAAACGATACTAAAACGTCCCCATCTTCTAATTTCATATTCATATCAAGCTGTACCAATATTACTCTTTTTACTCCTCATCGAACATGGCACCCATCCTCACCAGCATTACAATACTCATAGTTCCATGATTATTCACTGCAACCACTTCGACGTTTTATCTTTATAGACATAAGTGCCGGACTTCTCGAAATTAATGCTTCCGCTACGAAAGCATTTGCCCGTATGCAAGCTTTTATCCTCTTCCCACATTTAACAGCCACTTGCAAATTTTACGATCGTCCGTATAGAAAACTCAAAAAACATGAGGTGGGCGCCTCTTCGTGTATTAATTTGTGCTTGCATAAGTCGCGTGATTGGCAGTCGATTCGAAAATAGACAACTTAGGATGACGGAGCTGATGGCTAATGGCTTCGCATTATGCTCGCGCTTGTGTGAGCAGCGTACGTGAATGGACCACACAATCGCATGCGAGCGAATCGTCTCGGGAACAATTTCAATTACGTTCGAATAGAAGGTATGCGGAAGGGTATAAGTATTTACATTGCACTGTGCGATTGTGCATATATACGGGGCGTTTGAAGTAAGTAGTCCGTTTTTAAATTTGGAAACCATCGTTGTATTATATAATGTTACTGTAACTTTTGTTGTTTGTACAATTATCCTTTGTATATGAAATAAGTGTTACTTACAATAGTTCCTTATTGGCTAACATAAGCTGGAAGGTTGCAAGGGTTGACCTTTGATTTCAATTAGCGGCGATTGATGATGTCGTGCATGGGAGGACAATTATAGCGTTTCGATTTGCTCGTGTATTTCCGTCGCAATGATATTCTTATGTTTTGTTTCCTCCTTAGACAATGTATTTATACTTTCTACCACTCGTAGCCATGCGCTTGGATTATTGCAGGATTCGCTTTGTTGCTCCCATTTTAGTTTACGATGGGCATTCCCAATAAACGCAGTTCTGTGCTTTTATTTGCTGAACCTAAGTACTTGGCCTTGTCACGCGAAGACAGTATCGATATTTAGTCGTTGTAAGGCGGAGACAAAACATAAACCGGACACTGTACATTATATGCCACGGAAATATACGAGGGAATCGAAGCGTTATGTAGTGACGCCGAATGGAAGATATCACAAAAATTTTGCGAAATATAAAAAAATATTTGTTTTTGATTTTTCCATGGTTTTAAAGCAAAAAGAAAATACACAGTACGCAGAGACATTTATTATAATATTTGTAATCTTTCTTTTGAAATTTATTAATAAATAAATAAAAATTACCAAAAAAAAAGCTTATAATAAACCTTGCAAATACAGTTTTAATTACAGGCCATAACGCCTTTATAAACGATGGCCCGTCCTCCTTTGGATAATTGAAAACCAAAGAACATCCAGCAATTTCAACACCACATATTTATCTAAGAAATAATCATTACAATTGTTATTGTAAAACAATAGTAACGACAAATATAATTAAAAATTTGGATCTCATCCGAGATAAAATTGCAACTAACCAGGATTTGCATTGTAAATCGAACATGGATTCAAATCGCCATGTCCATAAATAAAAATAATAGCGCTAGATATGCCCGCCAGATTAATTGAGAGAGGACTGTCTTATTTGAATCCGACGCACGAACGGATAAACCTGTTTAAAAATCAAAAAGAGAACGCTGCTGCAGAAAAAATATGTTAATATCAAAATGTTTTTCAGCCGTCTTACACGCTGTTTTAAAACGTTGCGCTCCGATGCTATCTTAATAATGAGCTTTTACGAACGCTAATATTTATTTGCATTTATAATTATGAATTATGCGTTGGGAGTTGTTTACTCCTAACGCTTGAGAGTTGCGTGCGCGTTTGAATATTTAACTTGAGTAATAACGCAATTGTGAAGCGTCCATGTAGGCGGAGATGTCATGGAGATCTCTAAGTATCGTTAATATTACATGCCATGCTGGTATGGGTTCTAATAACTGCTTTTTTAAAAAATATTTAAGAGATATGTTCAGAAAAGGAAAGCCTTAAAGCTTTCTAGTCTAACTCAAAAACAGGTATTTTCCCAGCGATGCTACTATCTCTTTAACCCTTCAAAACAGCAGTTGGCATCTTGTTTTACAAAATAGACGTTTATGAATTCGATCAAAATCTTTGCCCCTGAGCGAAACCTTGAGCCTATGAAACAAAAAACGGCGAGGTCTATCATTCGAACTCTAATTCATGAAGTTTTGCAAGGCGACCACTGAAGTGAGAGACGGTAGTAGAGCAAAACTAATTTTTCTTCAAATGCTGCAAACTGTTTTGCTGCAATTTCTGCTTTCAGCTTGTTAAGTAATGATGGGTAAGTATTCCCCCATTATTGTTTTTCCTTCTTCAAGAGTCGATTAACACAATTCAATGACTGTCCTAAAAAACAGTCGCCAGCACTTTTCTGGTCGATGGAGCAGTGTTCGGCTTTTTCATGCACATAAAATTGCAAAAATTTAAATTTATGTTTACCTCTTTTTGATTTGGTTTCAGGAACATTTTTTAATACACGCTACTGTATTATTGTATTGTAATGCAAATTTTTTAATACGCCAAAATTAGAGAATTAGAGATGGCGCTATTGTCAATCTTACAACTACACAAATTAAAACTTCACAGAACACACACTGAAAACCTTGTTTGTAAAGCTATGTAACATATAAATTAAACAAGAACCAGGTAATGTTACAAGAAAATGTTTTCATTCCTCATATTTCACATATTATAACATTTATACTCCACAATTTTTCACGTCAGTTGTAAAACTTTGTTCAAAACTAAATTAAAATAAAAAATTAAAAAATTATAAATTTTCCATTATTATTCCATTAAAAGCCAAATTTTGAGAGTTGGCTAATATATCCCGCATTGAGATTTTTATAAAAGTGAAATAGCGCAGGTTCTTATGTACATATATCTGTATCAGTAATGTGGATATGTAACTGCAACGCATTCGAGATTCTCTCGCAGGTACAGTGCATATACATAGGTGAGTATCTTAGCGTTATCTTCTTTATTTCCCACAACAATAACAATAATAATTATCATTATTACTATTACTGATACACTGTGCTGGAAATTTTTATCCAACGTTGCGATCTTCCCGTTTTAAACGAAATACCTTCGGACCGATAACGCGAAGCACTGCAGCGGGACTATCTAAACGAGGACTCGCCGTTTTTACGCCGCTAACATAAATAACAAACGCGACGCTAATAACGCGATACTAAGAGCGCAATTAAAGCTATCGTTATGAGAGAGTTTGTTACTTACCGTAATCTCTTTTGCAATACTTCTTTAGGTTGAGCCTTCTTGTAGCCGCCTTGCACTTTCCGCATTGATCTGCAAAAGGAAAAGAAGCTTATATAAATAACGCCCGCTATTTACGTTCGGAATAATAGAAATGGCGGCAGTCGATGGTGATTTATCGTTTAATGGCGATAGATTGCGGCAAAAGTTAATTTGTCCACACGCCTATGTTTTAACTAATTTCTTTAGATTATTTTCTGACGAAATGAATGTTGTTAATCCATAGAAGAACATTTCGAAATTGCAAAATGATCATGGTTGTGTTAATAAGCTCTTATTTTCATGTATAAAAGCGTTTAATAAAATAACTATAATGAAGAAATGTTAAAAGCTAAGATACCAGTAGTTTCAATATCACCGTAGATAAACATAATGTTGTCCTGAATAGAGATTCAGTAATACGGTTATCAACAATATAATCAAGTGATATGACTCCATCATGGCTGTTGTTCTTGTATCTACACAAAGGAGAATTATTCGACAGTCCCTTAAAACAAGCAAGAAGGAAGTAGCAATTGCTGTTAGTCTTCCCGTTTAAACTGTAGAATAAAAAAAGATCGATATTTTATTTGAAAACGCCATAAAAACGTTCGATTTTGTATTGTATGAGACCAATATCTTGAAATGTACGGATGGTATGATAAACAGCTGCGTTAAGGAAATCAACGCAATTGTTTTGTATTGTAGGTAAATTTATTTCTCGAAATAATCTCTTTGTAGCGCCATTCACTCAGTCCAGTGATGTTTTAACTTCTTTAAGCTATTCAACTAATAGGATTTGTCGAACTCTGCAAAATAAGCCTTTATTTTTGCAATCTGTTTATTTGACGTGAACCGCTTTCCGCCAAGCTATACTTCAAATTTGGAAAAAGAAAGAAGTCATAGGAGGCTAAATCTGGCGAATATAGTGAATGGAGCACGAATTCGTATCGTAATTCGGTTAGTTTTGATGTTGCAATTGCCGATGAAAAAGATGAAAGAGATGAGAAAGATGATAAAATAAATAGGTGGGGTCCTTTTCGTTTAGTTTAATGTCGAATCGGTCAAGTAAGTCGGTGTAGTACTGTCCTTCTCTTCTGCAAATCCACACCTGGATCACTGTGTACCCAAAAAAAATTATGACCTAACGAATATCTGTTCTTGCATAAAAAGTGTGCGGACGATACATCTTTAAATGAATCCAACCTATTTAATAATTCTTACAACGTAGCATTTGTTCGTGTTACATATTTTACAAATGTAGTTTCCCCTATCGTGGCAGTGAGAAGATATTGGTTTATTTTAAATAAATCTGTAGAATGCGTTTATCGGAGTGTTGCGAAACTCAGGAACGGTTATGTATGCGTGTTGATGCGATTGTACTACATCTGAAGCAAATTGTACTATGACAATTTACTGTGACACGACCATGACAAGCGTGGGTATTACGCTAAAATACAACTAGCGCGAAACTACTGCTCGATGGCATACTAATGCGCCACTCGGCACACATCTCACGTCATATTAATTAAAATGTAAGAACTGTCAAACGCAACAAACATCAGCAAGCTAGCGGCCTGCCCGCCGAAGATAAAATCCATTCACGAACGGCACTACGCGCTGCCGTGAAAATTTATTTTCACGTTCTGTGAGAAATCGACGATTGAACGGGCTCATGTTGCGCGCAATACACAATCTCGCATTGTACTCCTTTATTGAAGCGCTAGTAATACACGGATGGAAAACGCCGAAGTGATGCGAAAAAAAAATTAATTCTCGTATAACAGCGCGCGTACGAGTATGTATAGGTGCATGGTACTTGTCAGTTCGAAGGCTTCGGGTCAGGCGTGACTCGTAAATTACGTACGCAATATATTCCTTGTCACTCGATAACAAAGAGATGAAATTTGCGCGAATTTGTTACAGCGTCGGTATTGCGTGTGTTTGTGCATGCAGATAACTCTTTGGCTATCAATTTTGATGATGCGGCTACGCCGTGTATGCAAAAATAAAAACGTACGAGTTGAGAATTCTTATTATTATCCAAGTTCCAAAGGACGATTGTTGAGGGAATATCTACTAAGAGGGCGTAGCCACATTATAAGCTCAACAGCCAACCAATTACATATTTTGTTATTAATTTGTTACGCAAGAATTGATTTTGTTGCTTTAGCCGTTTTGGCTACGCTAGCTTAATATTAAGGTAGCGTATAGTTATTCGATGTAACTTTTGACTCACTGCATATATCAACATGAACTAAAAGGTAAAAGAAAGAACCTAAACCAAAAAAATAATGGAATCATTTACGGCAAACGCAATACAAGGAAAGAAAAAATACGCTACCTGCGGACCTGTTTCTGCCTACCCAGCGCCATCAGCGTGGTTCTGAGAGTATTTTAGCTCTACCTTGTATCGCTGTTTGCCTTACAGTTAATGCCATAATATTTTAAAACAAAGAGCCAGATTCTTTTGGCACCTTCTAATGCCAAGAAACACATGGCTGCCGTTTAGAAAGCCCCGACATAAACCGGGTACTGTTCCCTAAGTCATCTCTCCAGCAGTTTTTGGACTGCTTACCACGGGATGGCGTACGCAAGGAGCGCTTTGGAAAGCTGCACATGTAAGTAGTTAGTAAAATATGAAAAGTATTACAGAAACTGTGTCTAATTAAAACATTCTATTTACCAAAGTTACTATCTGAAATAGAAACTGCATTCCCCAACGTGAATTATTGAGGAGCTTCTGCCACATTCACCTAAAAACAATATTGGCTTCGCGATGTATTTATATTTGTCCAGAGACTGCAGAAATTCCTAATCCCAAATAGAAAAAGATGCACTCCGAGCTGCGTGTTATGTACCAGTACAAATTTAATGCAATATCTACCGATATTAATATTGCATAGGCGGCTGCATCGTGTTTGTGAAATCTCTGGCCTGTTAACTGTTAATAATTAACGATATTGGGGTTCCGCCGTAAAGCTACATCTTCCAGCGTAATAGGGGTCGCTACCCTTTGTTTTAGCTGATGGCCGCGCCAGACTTAGGGAGCATACGAACGGATGAAGTCGCTAAGTGATATTTAGTTACGTTGATTACCGTGAAAGTTTGAGCCGCCGAAAAACGCCCGAATTACCGCGCCACCGACCGACGATTTCGTACTTTGTATGCACATATTAATAAGCAATGTGTGGCGTGTAATTAACATTTCAATGGCGTCGGGCGATGCCGTTGAGAAATGTGGCAAAGAGATGCTGGAATTTTATTCCGCGTATGAGTTATCGACGACAATTGTAAAGCGGAGGAAAAAGAAGATCGATTAATTTTAAATCAAGAATTGCTGCATAAAGACATACTTACGTGCAACGCGTACAGGTCGTGGTTAAAAAATTATGGCTAGGAAATTAGCGCATTTTAAATGTTAATGTTTATTTGTTTTATTTGCAAATTCATGTGTTTTATTTTTACGATTGTTTACGCAGAATCCAATTAATGACTGAAGCCGTTGTCATGCCTTTACAGGGAACTTCAACCTCCAGTTGGAGTTAGCCTGTACATGGCTAAAATTTAAGTAATTATTACTTTATCAATAATATGACTTCGTCTAGAAACAATGTGTCTATCTATACGGCATCTTTGCACCGGAGAGAAGAAGATACTTCTTCGGAGAAAAAGGGGAGTAACTGTATAGAGATTACTTCAGTTGTTTGAAAAGAATCGTGCGTCATTTGAAAGTTTATTACAAAACGATGATCGTCCGCAGTCATAACGGCTGTTTAATATAAAGTCCTAACACTGCACAAAATGTGATTTATACCATTCTCGCTTACGTATAGGGGCAGTAGCATGAAGCAATTAATAATTTTCGCTTTACACGTCTTCATCTTTGCTTGTATTTATTAGATGAAGTAAACTTAATTATTTTTTGTTTTAAAACGGTAGCTAGCAATGGGGGAATTGCCAAAAAATTAATATAAAACAATTGCTCAAACAGCAAAGCAGATAATGCTAAATTGATACAGATGTAAAGAAGTACTATTTGAAGGAAATGAAACAAACTTCAAGGGAAACTATGCACGAACAACATAAATACATGTTAAAGCGAACACTGACCTCATTTAATCTCTTGTCCAATATCGTTTTATAAAAACAAAAAAAGGAAAAAGCCTATTGTTTTGAATAAAGTTAGAGCCCAAATTTACAGCTTATAAGTGCAGCGCTAATTAACCTATATAATCCACGTCTTCAGTCGCCCCTGGTGGTTTTGTATATATCGTTAAAGGGCACATTTTCCTTGTAGCCAGTTGAAAGGTAGTTTTAATATAAACCTTGCGTATGCGTTAAGTTGATAATAAATATAGGACATTCAGAAAAACAAGTATTCGACAGGCAAACTCGATTCCACATATGCTTCAAAGATGGTGGTGATGTATATTGTCGGTGTGCGGTTTTACTAAACACTGCTATTCAGAAAGTATTCGGTTTATTGAAAAAGAATAATGTTATATATTAACCTATTAGTCTTATATTTATTATTACTTGTCCTGCCATGTTTTCCTATCACCTATTTTACTGCGTTGGTAGAAGGAAGCGGCTAATGAGAAATTGATAATCCAAATCAATAAACATGTTTTAAACCAGACGCAAACTAGCGGTTTGGAGATTTCGAGAGATGGACATCAATATAAATATATATAGAACTGGACAATTTAGAATGTGAAATAGTTTTGGAACGTTTGTTTGACCAATCCGGGTGTCTGGTAAGATTAGCGAGAACTGACTTTTACATTCACGCAGCACACAATGGCAAAGAGCGCTACATATTCTCTAATGTCCGACTTGTATGGACATCTATATCTATATACAACTCTTTCTAGTCTAATACAACTTTCTCTAATAAACACTTGGCAAAACCTGCGTCTTTTAATATTAAAAATCTTACTCGGTAAATATAATCGGTCAAAATTAACTCACCACTGAGATTTAAATATAGCTTCTTAGTAACGATTTCTATTAAAATTTTAGTTTTAGTGAAGGCTGTTGCTCACGAGCGTTGCACTAGATTGCTGCGGATATCCGATTCTGCATTAACCGAGCACAAAATGCAAATCGGCCGCCTGATTTTATTTAACGATACCAAACTTCTGAGAAGCTATCGAAATCTACAAACATTCTAACAATCTCAATAGAGACTATGGTTACGTATTACCCTTTTAGTGGACATCTCTCCTATCGGAAACCTCTAATTTCCGTAAACCTCAACTTTAAAAAAGCCGTACCCCGAGCGACCACAATCATTCTTCTCACAGCAGCCACACAACATGCAGCAGCCTAAAGGCGTCAGCAGAATCATCCAGTTAAAACGCGGTTTCAACACGAAATCGTAAATTCTTAAAAAAAATGCAACGACCGGGGAAGTCTACAACATATAGCATAATTACTTCTGATAAATCATCGGTTGTGGACGGATTTAAGCCTGTAAATCAGCTCGAACTTAAAAAAGAATTTATAAGATGTACCTATTTATTTTTATAATTTAATAAATAATTCTATCATTCAAGTATTCTTTTATTTAATAAATAACTGATATCAATAATAAAAAAAAGTTAAAATTGGCGCAAACTTTAAACCTCCAAAATGGCGTAGCGACAATTGAATGTAGGTTTTGATTGTAAAGCAAGACATCGTCGACAGTTGGCGATAATAATGGGAAATTACTGTAATATTTTGCAATAATTTCACTAATTCTTACGTTAATTTGAACTATCCTACGTGAACACTGCTACACTCTTGCTTACGAAGGCTGCAGTCGGCCAATTAGCATTCAAACATTTGGTTTTATGCGCTGCAGATCACCATATTTTCTTTTCCTTTAAGCTCAAAAGCAACAATCGGCTAATGCAAAATGTGGAGAGCGATAGAGTTTTCCAAAATCAATATACACTCGGTTTATTTAACGGCGTTAAAGTTTTATTCATAGACTGTGCGATCCGCGTACATCAATTTAAAACCCAAGCACGACGAATTTGATACGTACGAATGCATCTGTCGAAATCGTTTCGCATCAACGATACAAATTGCTGAATAATAACTCGTATAACTCGTCTCACGGATACCCATATTTGTTGACAATTAACCTGTATGACATTTCATCATTTATTTTAATGTCGCTGCGTCGTATAAGGAATACTTTATACGGACGATTTAAATAATACGAGGAGTAATAACCGGCGATGCCGCGATCGTTTTTAGCGAACCGTTTATGTACGCTTAACGGCTGAATCCTAAATCATTTCTATGGAACGCCCTGTGTGCGCATGTATGCATCTACGTCGGAGTATACCTGTTAGATCTTTAATATATTAGAACGAGTTATAATTCTATTGCGAACAAAACTATTCCAATGCAGTACGTATATCAATCATGGGGGGGAATTTATTTATTCGATTTAATAGGAACTGGTTTCTCTGCGAAGAAATCCGAGCGATCCCATGAATTTAAATTAATTCTATTAGGCTTAGTTTGGATTAAAAAATTACATTATAGTGAAGTAGTATTGCATTGACCACATATTTAATATACTTCTTATATTTCCCACCATAAGAAATTCAATGTACTCGTTTACTATATCAACCTGAGAAAAGAGTCAATAAAGCAACTACGTTGCAAATTGCGAAAGAACAGCCTGAGCGATCGGATTAAAACTTGGCAAATTTGTTGGACCCATCGCGTGTTGTAAAACGGCGGAATCTCACGCTTAATTTCGACGCAATTAACACCTCCATTACGAATAAAAAA
>LR737382.1:21560053-21580997 GCA_902655005.2 Marronus borbonicus
CCGTACTCTTGTTACCCTCTCATCCCTAACTACCCCGAAAAAAATTAAAAGTAACTATTCTATAAAATGAATTTGAGTGATTACGTTAAATTTTATAAACGAGTAATTTTCATGACGTTATTATGGTAGTAAGTTGAAACTACATATGCAGGTAACAGAAAAACTCATTGTTAATTTATTTTATTTCATGCTTTATTGAAGATTGAATTCGTAATATTTTGTAGAGAACATTCGGCAAAAAGGCATCGATTTGTGGTCATTTTTAACGTACATTTTGTTCACATAACTTAATTAAAAATAATAATGAGTAAGGAAAAGTCACAAACATTAGTAGAGTTGCACAATTAACGTTAAGATTTCGAATGTAAAATATTCTGAAAGATATATAATACAACGATAGACGGAAATCATTAAAGAAATGTTAAAAACAGAAATAACAGGTTCGCTACAGATTGAGCATAGAGGTAACGTCCTTTCGTCGTAATGCGAAGTAGCATATTTAACTGGATCTATGAAATCATTTGCTTTAGTGTCTACGTAACCGCTTTCATGCCATGAATATAGAAATAAATTATATCTTGGGGAGGAGAGTTGACTGTTAACTAAAGATTGCAATTTTTCCTGCAGCCTAGATGTTAGAGATTCTGCAGCACATTCAACAGTCGTTCCTCCCTTATAGATTAGAGTGCGACCAGTGTGCCGTTCCGATTAAACCCGCTCTCGTCTGCGTTATAAACATTATCAGCCCGCGGTGTCTTGCCTAGGTGATCTTGATTATCTTCCTAGACGCTTCTTGATTTCTTCGTTTAAACTGCAATATCCGTTTGTGGAATCCTTTAGAATTTTGTAAATCAACATTAGGATTGGAAATATTTTCGGAAATATCGTAAAAAGTTGATGTTTTGGGTACAACTGTACCTCGCCCGGGTTTACGAAAATGTTCGTAGGCGTAGCAAAACTTTAAATTACGCGTTAGAATGTAATTCCAATTTATAGATATCGCTTTTATAACCTTATATCTTGGTGAAGACCATTCCGCCTTAGAAAAATTTTGCATTTATTCAAATGTTTCGCTGGAGCTAAGTCTTCAGATAATTCAAGCAAAACCTCATATTGCATGAATTGTTTTATTTGAGATGAGAAAGAGAGGGTGGTGCATGTTGTTGGATGGCGCACGTTATTATCTTGCCATTTTTGGCAATCCCTTATTTCATTTACGAAAGTTCCTTGTTCGTATTTGCAATCGCTGAGCCATACGTTGATGTAACTTGAAATTTCCAGCTGTTATTTGACCCGAGGAAGAAATACAAAAATACCGCGTCTTCGTTCGACACTCCATACATTGATTTGTCCCTTGTAGGTTACCTCAATCAATTTTTGATGCAATTTCCGATGTTTGTTAAGGATACTAAGCTAAATAATTAAGGTAAACTATTCACTGCAGACTCATTTTGTCCATTTTGTTAATTTCCTTTGTCTCAGAATTTTTTAAGCGTCTTGAATATCTAGAAACCCTATTAAAGTATACTAATGGTCTTCATATTTAACACGTTCTCATGTGTATAAAGCAAATTACTGTACCAACCCGTCTAGCAGTGTTAAATTGGAAAATCTCAATGAGATTGTTCATCCTGTGTGCTTTCCGTGAGAAAATGGAGAAACAAAGTAATAGATAAATGAACTAGAAGTGTAGATATCTTCGGTCTTCACCCCTAACTTCAATTATTTGTTGCTGTGAAAGCAAATGGTTTGCTGAGTGTGACACATGAATGTTTTGATGATTGTATGAAGAATTTTTGATCTACACACTCCAGGAAAAAGTGCGACCTGTCAGGATTTCATTTTTCCTTTTGTTTTTGTTCTCGGGAAAGGGAGTTTGCCAATTATTGCGAGAAACCATTTTACCTTCTTGGTCTTTTCAACCAACTCTTTAAATCCTTGCTGTCTAACCTTTAACAAAGTGATTTCGTATGATTTAATATTAACTACAACAGGGCGTGGGTTCTACAACCATGTTGTTGTCATATATTTATTAATTTGGGAACACTAAAGCATGAGAACCATTGAGACTTTGAAAAATTGGAACAACCAAATATTGATCTAGTATAGCAAAAATCAGTACAATGATTCTTCAAGTTAACACATATTTGCTATTATTTCACTTAAAATAGCATCACCTAGAAGCTAATCTCCAAACTACATAATTCTACAGCTAATATTATTACAAACAAATATTCCACCTCCAACGTTCAACATCAGTTGATTTTGATCAGCTCCACTTTACACGTCGGCAAAGAGCGTTCAAGTTCATCAAAACGCGCCCCCCTCTCCGTAATCCTACATCAAGTAAACATTTTCGAACGGTTTCGGGCCTGTGCTCATAACCGGAAGAGGAACTCGCAATAAAATTAATATTATAGGCAAGCTTTGATCGCTTTAATGCTCTACCGTCGTCAGTAGGCTTACAGTAATCTAACTTCGACCGTACCTTAAATCGCCTAACAATAAGGCAGCTGTTAAAGTGTGTTGTTAGATAATAGGAATCCCACTCGGCTGTCTCCATTATATACTGTAATTACCTTATAATGGCGAATTGCGGTATTTGTCTTTGGTGTAGCTTCCCTCTTCACCTGTGAATTCGCATTAATTATCTTGGGCGGGTCCCGAGATGTTAGTGGGCACATGGATTGTTAGTTTTTAGTCCAATTAACCTATCTGAGATAATGTTTTATTTAACAAAATTAAATTGAGATCTTCATAGATAGCAATTTATTGTAATTTGTATTTATAATGTGGTAATTTAAGTGTTAGTGCTAAATGCTGTACAGAACAGCGCGTATTTAGTTGTATTGTGTATTATGGACAAAAAACTAAAAGAACGCCAACCGGGAGACCACTGCTGTACCGTATCAATTTTCATAAACAGTACGAGGAACAATGAAGGGTACAGCTTCCCTAAAATCTCTTGCTCTGAATAAGGACAATTATCCCAAGCGGAATCTACAACCCGGGAAATTTTGGTTCTATTAATGTAAGGAAACAGTTAATTTCTAAAAATTAAAAAGAAAATGGGAAACGAATGATTAAATCACGAAAAACCACTTGCGAAGAATGAAATAAGTACAAGTTACAACATGAAGCACAAACCTTGTAAGAAGATAATTTATTAATCCCGATTCCTACATTCACAGACGGCTAACTTTATCCTTTTTGACTTATATACTTGAAATCCCTCCTATTGAAAATACTTCCCCGAAAACCGGATTAATTCTCTTTTAAGCGCTCACCTACCTATAATTTAATTTGCATCAGGCATTCAAGTATCTGGCGTCGCGTAATCGCAATTTAATAAGTAAAATCGTTAGGAGGAGGACAACTTTAACACAAAAGAGAAAAAGTTCCCGTTTTCCCGAGACCTCTTTCGTTTTCGTTCAAAAACATCTGCTCTATGACCAATTACCTTTATTTGAACCTGAAACGGAAACTTGATGAGGGTCGCTTCAAACTTTGACGTCGCCGGGGACCTGTGCATAATGCACTCGGCTCGCTATTCCATTCTAATCCGGTCGTCGCGAGAACTTCATGAAGTTATAATTGAATCAATTTAGATTGTTTACGGAAAAATTGAAATGAATCGCGGCGCGCCGGGCCTGGCGAACTTTTAAACTCAATATTTTCTAATTTAAATAATATTGATTTGTATATATACATAGGGATGAAAGAAGCGGCGAAGGGGAAAGGAGGACATGTTCCGATTCGCGCAAACATAAATATTGAATATTTGCTGCCGAGTCCGATATTATTAGCGTTAGTCTTTATTAAATTCCGCTCGCCCCCAATACATTTGCAATAGCGGGGTTATTTATCGATCTGCAAATTGATATTTTTTTTTATTTAGGTTAATAGCAGTCGTATATGTGAAGAGTTTAAACAGAAAAATACTTTTTTTGATATTCTCCATATATATTGATTTTATTTGATTTCTCTTGTTTAAGTTTTTGAACCGTTGGATTCCTACTATTTGTCGTCTGGTTGGGCTAAATTCAAACACGCGAAAGCTTCTTGTTGAAATTTATTTGGAAACCAATTGTCTAATAGAACTAGACATTCATTAGTTTGGCAGGACGTCACACTAAGTTGTTATTAAAAAGTTGCCTAAAATTGAAACAGAACTGGCCTGAAAATTATCCATCAAAAAAATGATTCCTGTATATCGCCAGAATGCTGCGTGGCATTACCAAAATTATTACAAAAGATTGTAGCCGAAACTATTTTATTGTGGTTAGTTGGGGGCGAAATACAGAAAGCAATATTCTCAGCAGGTTTCTCACCCTAAACAGAGACTTATCATAGCAATTTGTCACGGAGAGTTTTGATGATCTACACAGTCGACGAGCTTAGAAAAATCCAAAAGGGCACAAGCATTGACTTTCCCATTGCTCATGTTGATCGACGTAAGCATGTCTTTTAAGAGCTGGAATGTCGTTCTCGCGATTGGCCGTCTCAAAATGGGGCTTCACATTTTGGTGACAGTGTGACGTGTTGGTGACAGTGCGAAATGTTTCGCTACAAACTGGCGAGGGACAACGTTGCTTACACTATTTTTTTAGTCCCCTAATTTTGTCACTTATTCGATATGCTAGCAGCGGCGTCATGCTGTACAAGTTACACATACGCCCGATCCTTACCTACGCCAGTCCCGTCTGGGTCACGGCGACACCCACCCACCTTACCTCCCTTGTGAGTGTCCAGAATCGCTGCTTGCGATTAGTACTGCACGTACCCCAAAGCACCTCGCTGGCAACACTGACACACCTGAGCGAGAGTGAGCGGCTGCAGGAATTCCTAGCACGGCCCAACAAAAACTTCTTCCAGAAGACGCTAACTAGCGAGAATCCCGCAATGAAGAACGCCACCATCCGAAGAACCCCTTCAGGATCGAGGCACAAGACCACCTACGATCACCTGAGTAGGCTGGCATAGGTATCACCATAGCGTGTACTAGTACCATACTAACGTATATTTTTCTGTTTCAGTAACCGAGGAGGGAGTCCAGGAAGAAGACTTCGAGAATCAAACACCGAGGACCGAAGACCCCAGGAAGATCATCAATCTGATGGAACTGGAGGAAGAAGGACAAGGCTTCAGAAAACCAACGACAATGGCAGCGGCGCTCGGTCGCAAGTCTGATCGTGTGCGATATAAGTAAGCGGTAAACAATCTAATTGCGCAACACGTCTGGGTTTGGTTATAACATTGAAGACTTACAAAATTAATTTGTCAGTAAATTAAACAATATTCAAATAGTTTCTGGAGACAAACTCACATCATTTAATGTAGTTGTACTCCAGTTTTTTTGGTGTTCAATTGATATCACTCTAAAAGTGGTAGAATTCTTCCTTAGATTTGAATCGTTAAAATTGTGCTTTTTATATAAAAATTATATAATTCTAAACATTTATCGAGTAATCAGTACCAGTTCGTTGAATTTATCATTCACATGTTATAAGTTACACGACGCAGTGTATCTGCTGCGTTCAGTTTTCCCGAATGTAATACCCATTGCTGTAGCACTGACTGGTGGCAGCTTTAGTTATAAGTTATAAAAGCTATAACCAAACGGTGTTCCACTGATTACTAGACTCCTCTAACATTTTGTATTTCGGCAGTGAATTTTAATAAAGAGGTGAATAAGATACGATTCCCGAAAAAATAATTTCAACAGAGACATGACTCATACAATAAACATACATTAAAAAGGAAAAAACACAGATATTTAAAGCTGTTGCTCTAATTCGCGGCAAGTATAATTGCTCGAACAGTCTTCCATCAACGAGCCTGGTTAACTATTGGGCCGTCTAGTTCAAGTTTGTTGGAAAAAACAATTATTCTATTATCTCCAATGTTAATACTGCTTAAAAAAGCCGTTAGATTAAAAAAATATAACTCAAAATCTTACAAATTTACCACAATTTGGCGTTTTCGATCACTACAATCGTACCGAATTGTGTATTTTTGCTGTTTAAAAAGCATGTGAATACGGTTTTTTGAGAGGAAAAAAGTAAAAGGATAGGTTTGTTTTTCTTTTATTGTTAATAACATAACTACGACATAACTTCACAGCAAAAAAAAAACAATAACAAAACTTCATTAGTTATAGTGTTGCGCACACATTTTCGCCGAAAGTTAAGGTTATGCATTTTCTGCATTTTTGAAACGATTTTGGAACATACTATGGGAATCATTTCAGACATTCTTCAATCAGTTGTTTTTTACAGACAATTGCATTACTGAAAATACGTTGCAACTGCACAACGGGTGACGGGTGACGCAGATCTACAGAATAGTCGTCGAAATTCAGTACCTTTCTTTGGGATTCTCTTAACTCTGTAATTTTTTTAACTAGCACGAAACACGTATATTTACTTAACGAAAGTGTTTGTAAAAAATGTGCTTCTTTATTATCAAATAAAATCGGCAATGATATGAAATTTTTTAAATGGAATTAGATACTTTCAAAAGAAAAAAGTCACAGGTTTAGTTACAGCATTCTGTACTGACATCAATCAATATCTCAACATGAAATTTCCTACGAGCCCCCGATATAGTCCAAAATTAATTGTTTTGTTAATTGAAGCTCAAAGTTTAGAGCTATATCTGTTTTAGCTCGCTTGAAATATGAAATTGCGAGACAGATAATGTTTTTGACATGCCATCATGAATTGAATTAACCTTTCCTCGAGTTAAGTTTATCGAAACTTTACCTATATTTAAAAATAAAACTTTGAGTAGCTGTTGCTGACAGCTCAAATAATCAACTACAATTTAATCAACAATATTACGTTGTTAATTAATTTGCAATATTATGTATTGATTGCTGTTACGTGTATGTGAAATATACTTGTTTTTGTGGAGTGAGCGTATTTCTTTCTGGCTTCATTAGAATACAACAATACTCTTGGAAGTGTACAAATATTTATTACATTGTAAATAAAACACAATAGAACCCATAACGTTAACAAATATGAACAATACAAAATAGGCAATAATAAATTTAAGTAAAAAAGAATAAGGATTAGTGCTAATTATAATGGTACTACTCTACGTTTAACGCTGAATTTACATGACTTTTATCACGCTTATGTTCGGCAAATTAACTTAAAAAAATTAGATGTTCCAAATATCAACAATTTCTGCGTTTGATGCATATTATCATTCATTTCATGTAGAGCAGTTGCTTTTCTGACAAACAGATTATATGAAAATCACATTTATTACATGAACGAATGTAACAAATCTGATTACTGAGAAAAACTCAAGTATTATGTGTATTAATCGAATCAATAAAATTATATTTTCTTTTTTCTAATTATAAATATTAATCTTTGTAATTTAACGAAAATAGTATCGAAATAATTGAAGGGAAGAAAAAAGGTATTCGAATGTCGAACGCTTGGCGTATAAGGAGCGCAGTCTAACTGCTTGAAGCGCTCCCTCGTTGTCTAAAATTTTAATTTCAATTTTTTTTAAAAGTCATGGGATGCGGCGATATCCGCGTTGCAGTTTCCGTTGATGTAAGTGCCGTTTTTCGTCGCGAAAAATTTTTTTTTTTGTTTTTTGTTGCCAATTTTGACGTCTCTACCTAACAGAGCTACCATGTATCGTGTTGTTTTTTCCAACCGTGGAAGTAGAGGATTCGGCGTGGGACTGTACACGCGCTTTTATCCAACCCCACAGGGCGAAATCGAAAAATCGCTTCAGCCTACCGTAAGGTTAAAGGATGCCGGTTGCCATACGAACTATTTCCGCGTCTTTTCGGAAAGGTTTAATGGCCCTTACTTTTGCCCATAGAGCTTGTTTTCGCCGGCCTCCCATCTCTCTCCCGCCAACTACGGACCGAGAACGTAGATGCGACCTCAGCTATTATTAATAGATCTAATGTTAACGTTTATTACACAGTAACAAATAAATATAAATACTGTAGAGCAACGTGTGACAAGAGACAGAATAGACAATAAAATAATAAACAACTTCTTCTGGATCGTCTGTGACAATCCCGTCCGCGATAATCACTCTTTAGGTAAAAGGGACAATGTTAACCTTTTATCCTAAACTTTATACAATCTTCCTTCTTCCTTTTTGGTTTCCCCTTTTTGGACGAGATATCTGATCTAGATCTGGAAAAATCGGGGCCTGATTCGAATAACAGGATAATGCAGGGGATAAGCCTGCACTGAAGTCTTTTTGTGTACCCGGGAAAGTCGGTTGCATCGAAAACTCTTCCTAGTCGGGAATTAAATTCGGAATGGGTTAAATAAATTAATCGAAAATCGGTTAGAAAAGGTAATTTGATTTATTATAATCGTAGTAATCAATAATAATGACCAACGGCTTGAATTTAGATCGCAATTTTAAAAGGACACTAAATTATGAAGCAAGAATGCAGCGATAATGGTTGGGAAGCATCCCCTGAACAAACGAAATAAATTGTTTAGGCAAACGGTGTAATTTTGTCTTATTGACTCTGGGATGATGAAATTGTGGGAACAAATGATTAATTTCATACATTCAGGTATATTTTCATTTAATTAAATAGAAAAATCAATTAGACGGGCAATTCTTTTGATTTATTGTTAATTGTTAATTTCATAATTTCGAATTTCTTAAATCAAATTTTACATAAGCGAATCTTATAATTAATTCTTAAAGCTAAATAACTCAATAAGATAATAGAGGGTAGGTAATAGAGATTTCAGACAGATTCTCTACATATGCATAGTTCTGATTTTAAATAAAATACTGAAAACATTAAACCGCTTCACAGCGATCAAATTGTAAACAAAGAACAAGGAGTACCAAGGATAACGATAATCTAAATAAATACAGCACTAATATAGGCTTGTGGTATGTGGAAGGAATCACCATACAATAGCACAGGTAATAATGTGGGGAGAACAAACACCGGTATTGTATGGTGATTCTTTTCATGTACAACTCAAACACATTTACGATATATTCGTATTTAACTTAATGAGAATGTTCTGATACGTAATTTTGTTAAAAATAACATACTTATTATTTCTTTAGGCAATTCATAAGACAATAGTCGATATGTTTATGCAGAAATTTTCATTATATTCAAAATACTACTTTTAAAAGCATTCGAATTTATTTTACTTGTTTTAACTTGTATTCTACGATACGTACAAAGGTCACGTATTGGAGTCGATGAGTATTGGCTTTAAAAGATTTCTTGTTAACTTTCCGGAAATTGCAATATGAGGATGTAGATCTTCATAAGTCTGAGAGGAATCCTTGTGCGACTCTAGTATGGAAACAAATCGCGTAGAAGAATATTCAAGGCAGGATTCCTCACGTCCTCGTACTTCGCGTCTCCCCGTTTTATGAATATTAATAAAGGAGAAAATCTGTTCACGCAGCATTTTCCCCGACCTATGCACCACTTTGGGACTGGTCGACTTTACCACGTCTATTGAAATTGAAATTTGGAAAAGCTTAAATTATAGCGTTCTTTCTTGTTACTTACTCGCTTTATTAAAATTTAAATTTAGGCAATAAAGACATTTTTGCGGATCTCTTCCTTAGTCAAAGTCGAGTATCCTCTTCGATTTTGTAAGTACATGTATTCGCCAATCTCTTACACATTTAAACAAACCAAAACTTCATACCATTGGTTCAAATACTGGGTGACATCGAAAAGACTAGAAGAAGAAGAAAGCTTCTTTATCTGCTTCGTTTCCAAAAAATACAACATTGTGAATCTTGGTGGTAAAATCAAAGGCGGCACGTTCATCCATGAGGCTTGTTTTAGTCGCGATGGTGCTTTGAACCTGTACAATGTGCAATATTGGAAAGATGAAAACACTCATCAAACCGTGATACGGAATCACCAGTATGTGTTTTCTGTTAATGGGCATGTGATGCCAACCCCACTTAGGGGAAAGCTACCGATCCGCTGAAGCCTACCGACCAACTAGGAACTGTCCGCACAAGTCCGAACACTCAGTAGAAGGAGTCGGTGATCGCTGGTAGGCCCTCTTTGGTGCCCATATTATAGAAGTTGTCTTCTCAACTTTTGACGGGGAACAGTCGGTATCGATTTTTCTGAACCTGCCGCATTTCAAGCCGCGTAAGGCGACAACTATCGCTCCGTCGGGGCCTAGATCGCGAAGATGCGACAGCTATCAACCCGTCGGGCACTGGCAACTATCGACGGAAACGGAACCAACTATGAGGTACAGTCGGCCGGCCCGTGATTTAAGCCTATACAACGAGGGTGGCCAGGCCAAAACCCTACCTAAATCGTGCCCACCGAGATGTTCGTTACCCAGAGACCTGGAATTGAATTAAACTACAACGGCTAGCTCCAGGTCTTAGGGTCCAGATAAGGAGCTTCCAGGTGAAATAAAAAGAAAAGGTCACCTACAGCTTTATATTTAGACGATGCCTTATAATGTCATCAATTCCGGTTAGGAAGAAAGGTCAACAATCAAGTATGTTGAAGTAAATGAGAAGATAAAATTAAATATAGTTCCATAAAAAAAATTATGGCTCAACATGTAAAAAATATGAATCATTCTCGGTGTAGATATATCTTGAGCTGTTGCGTTATATACATACATACATGCCTAAACGATTTTTATTTAACGTACATAACTTTCCCGACTCTTGTAAGTTTATGTAAATCACACTTCTAATCCGTCTTTCTTCTTAAGTGAAAGGAAGTGTCCTGCAAGTTACAAGCGACCAGTTTCCGTAATTTATGTAATTCCAAGCATAAATTTTCAAACCAATACGTTACACGGTGATATAAAAATAGCGTATTCCCGTTACCTTCTCCGAAAGTCATGTCTGAATTACAAACAAGAGAAACCCGCGTTTTTAATACTTTTTTAATTAAATCTCCGATAGATAAAATTTAAATATACACGTCCAGTTACTTTTCCGGGATGGTATTTTACTAGTTCGAAGTCTTTACTGCATCTAAAAGGACAATCAGATAAGATCAACAAAATAATAAATAAATAATAAACGTTTCTTATCAACAACGTTGTATGGTAATTCGCTTATCTATAATACAAAATGTTTTTGATTTCGACGTGGGTAGTATTTAGTGCGTATCTTGGTTTAAGAAGATTTTTATTTCAATCTTCTCAAGATTGGTTCGCGTTAGTACCTAGGAAAGCCATAAAACAATTGTTTTACTGCTGTAAATTATGTGCGTGTGAGTTTTTGTATTTGCTTCGATGCTTGACGATAAGATCTAATCCATTCGCTTTCACAAGAAACACATATAAATAAATGAAAACTGTAAAATAAATGATTTTTAAAATCTAATAGGGTGTATTCTATTAGGTGCACTTGGAGCCTGCGAAAATTCTAGATCGAGCCAATGGACCGCGCAGAGAGACTTTATATCTCGCAGAGGCTTTTGTTCTGTATGTAATCATCAATTGTTATCAGCTTACTTCTGTTCTGAGCATGCTCCGAATGGTCTAGAGTTACCAATGGAATACGCTATAATAATTGAGATAAAAATACATAAATCTCGTTCTTTGACAAAATGATTGTGCTATTGACATGCTGAAATATGTATTAAAACCATTACCACAACACAAAAAACTCAGATTTCGTTGAAACTGTAAAGACTGAAAGAGAATCATTGTATAAGAATACATTTTTCTTTAACGGGTGGTCCTCTGATTTCGGGGTACGGGGCCCCCATACACATGCACGATTTCTAAATTTTTGTAAATATCTTGGAAACTATAACAGATATCTTAAAAACAAAAATACAAAAAAAAAATAAACAACGGGGCAACGGGACACGGGGTACCCTAAATTCCACATATATATTTTTTTAAATTAAGATAATTTTAAGTATATTACAAAGTCCAAGCATGACGCAAATTATTTTCGGGAAAAATAAATAACGCCCATATTTCCCACATTTTTTATATATTTTGTTAAAAGAAAACGTAAAAAACGATTGTTGCATAAAAAATTTAGATAGTCAAAGATTATTATAGTTACAACTTATATTAATTGGTGTCATTGTGCCAAACTGCGCCTCCTTATAATTGGTCTACATGATAAAACAATGTAATTTTAATAAAAAAATACATTACAAAAAATATGGCGGTCTGGGGTACCCGGCTCCCGTTATTTATTTTTTCTGAAAATCATTTGCATCTTTGACTATGTAATATACTTCAAATTATCTTTTAAACAAAAAAGTATCTGTTATAGTTTCAAATATTTACGAAAATCTAAAAATCATGCAAATTTTGGAGGCGTTGTACTCCGAAATCTGGGGATTCAGTAGCTAAAAAAGATTGGGAAATAATAATAATAATAGCCTTTATTATCCAACAGACCAAA
The DNA here is from genome assembly GCA_902655005.2 of Marronus borbonicus. Classification (NCBI taxonomy): domain Eukaryota; kingdom Metazoa; phylum Arthropoda; class Insecta; order Coleoptera; family Scarabaeidae; genus Marronus; species Marronus borbonicus. The sequence continues at coordinate 21,572,456 of LR737382.1, forward strand.
GGTCCAATAAGCGACATATGGTCGAGTAAGAAAGGACAATCGATAATATTTGTCATCAATTTATGCATGAATTTCTTGCAAATCATCTCTCTTCGTTTATTCAAGGATATCATCTCAAAGACAACATCTTGTGAAGTACCCCTATCAGAATAGACACCATCCCATTTAAAAGAGATAAACTTCAAAAATCTGCGCTGAATTTTTTCTAAAGCTAATATATCGGATGTGTATAGATGATACCAAATCAGCGCAGTGTATTCAACTTTACTGATCACATATCCGAAGTATAACGACTTAATTAACGATATATCATTGAAGTATTTTGAAACGTGCATTATGAACTCCAACATCTTGTAAGTCTCAGCACGTACTGAGGACACCTGAGCCTTGAATCTCATGCCAGAATCAAATAGCATACCGAGATCTCGAACTTCCGTTTGACGATTTAGAGTACTACCATATACACTGCCGTTCAGTGAAGTTCGGTCATACAATAAAAATCTATTATATCCCACTGTATACAATTATTAATACATAAAATTAAGAAAAATATTAAGCATACGCTCTTTTCTAAGGGATTAAAGCCATAAATTATTATGTAAAGTAGAAATATTGCGACAACCACAATAAAGTCCCTTTTATTATCTTTCCAAGAATTTCTCGGAAGTACCGATCTTTTGAAACGGGTCGTTTGGGGATTATTAACGAACAATACATTTAGGAAATATACCGCAGCATCACTCTTGTTTATTTATCACAGACGTAAAGATATAAATTTTCTTCGTTTTACTGTTAAACGTGTGTTGGTGTGCATCTGTCGTTTTTGCGCGAAAGTTTTAAGAAAATTTACTTCAAAATGGCACGCCGCAAGCCTACCAGTGTAGAAAAACGTTCACGCATTATTGCGATGTTTGAAGAAGGACATTAGGGGCGACAAATTGTTGAAAAAATAAATATGAGAAGTTCAACAGTAAATGACATCATAAAGCGATATCGGACAATTGGAAATATAGAAAATCGTGTTCGTCCTGGAGCATCTAGGAAAACAACAAAAGCTGAAGATTTGAGAATTGTATTATTAAGCAAACGTAATAGAAAATTAACAGCGCCACAAATAGCAGCCGAAGTCAATCGCGGCCGTGTAGAACAAGTTTCGGCGAGTACGGTAAAACGTCGACTTCAACAAGCGGACCTTCATGGACGCATTGCCATTCGAAAACCCTTATTATGTCGGGGCAACAGAGCAAAACGGCTACAGTGGGCCCGTTCTCATCTAGATTGGTCGTTAGATGATTGGAAACACGTGCTTTGGAGTGTTTGAGGTTTTTGGGCAAAACCGACGAGTTTATGTCCGAAGATCTAAAACCGAAAAGTGATCTCGAACTGCATTGTGCCTACAGTGAAGCAAGGGCGTAGTTCTGTGTTAGTGTGGGGATGTTTCTCCTTTGCTGGGACGGGAGATTTATGCAGAGTGCAGGGTGTAATGAGGAAGGAAAATTATTTTGCAATACTCCAGAATCATGCAGTGCCATCAGGATTGCGTATAATAGGCCGTAACTTTACATTCATGCATGACAACGGGCCAAAACACACTGCGTTAGTATGTAAGAACTATCTAAAGAAGAACAAGAAGTAATGACATGGCCCCCACAAAGCCCAGATTTGAACCCTATAGAGTTGTTGTGGGATGAACTGGACAGGAGGATCCGAAAAATATGCCCAACTTCACAAGAACATTTACGGAATATTCTGCAACATGAATGGATTAATATTCCACAATCCGTTTTAACAAAACTTATCGAAAGAATGCCTAGAATAGTTCGAGCGGTGATTAACAGCAAAGGAGGTTTTGCAACACAATGACAATGTCAACAACATACTAAATCGAGCGGAAAATAATTGTTAAAGTTAACAGTTGGTAATAAAATGGTTTGTCCTTTTTTCACGTGAATCATAATTTAATGTTTCTTCTTGCCTTTTCCCCTTTGGCAAAACAGTTGGTAAGACATATTTTCTATTGTTTCAATCCAAACTCTTCTGCTGTAAAGGTATTCTTTACATTTTAAAACTTAATCCGTAATGGTATTTTCCCAGAGTTTTAAAGGTGATTGTGGCGTTTATATTGTCTAACGGAAGAATATTCTTTACAAACCTTCGTGTCCAATGATTCTAGTTATAGTTACAAGCATTTAGAATTAATGAAATATTCATCATTCAAAATAAATTTGATAATTTTTATTTATATTTTATTTATAAGCTATCAAGGTAAAAAAGCCCACATATCGAAAATTAGTTTGTTTGTTATTAACCCCACCAGATTCTTTTGTTAACGTTCTTGTGATGTCGCAATTTCGTGATAAGCCGTACCGTTACTAACGTGCACATGCAGGTGTGTTTCAATCGCTTATAAGGCTATTTTATTACGACAGTTTATTACACGTATACGTGGCAAATTATACATGCAGAAGTATGCAAATTAATACTGCATTTCATAGGCACTTTTGGTCGTTAATGCTATGCACACTTTTTTCGAAAAGTTTTCGTCGTTGAAAACCTGCATAACCTAGTAATTTCTTATTAGGTTACATATGCAGGGTCTAATTAATTACTTTGTGTTAAAAAAGTTTCGAATACATAAATATTTACGTCGAGTTAGGCAATAAATGACAGAGCCAAGCAAAACCAGAAATTACACTAAATTTACATAGATAGGTGTTTTCAGTATTTCAGTATTTTTTGAATTCCACTGTAATTAATCAGCAGCACTATATAGAAAAGACTTGCATATGTATTTAAACACCAATACTTTTACGAATATAATACACATGTAGTGTTCATGTATTATATTACTTATTTACAACTATCACACGTGAAATAATTATGGAATTTAATTTTTTACAGATATAAAATATTGAATTTAATAAGCTTTTTAAAATAGCTCTATTATCTTTTTTTGGGGATAGTTTTTTTTAAGTTTCCTGCCAATTATTAAGTTGGTAGTGGCAATGTTTTGTTACGATTCTAGAATAGATAAATGCAACCAATTTAGCCTGTCGCACATAATTTATTGGATAAACGTGAGTGTTATATTTCCAATAACAGCTTTGCATCCAGCGGATTCGTCTTATTTACAGAAGGCAGAAAATTTATTCCAATTCTTTATAAGTGATCTTTTGAAAAGCCTTAACTCCGCAATGCTGACTTATCCCGATGATCAAATAATATAATGCTAAGATAGCTTGGCTTCCTCATGGTATTAATGGAATAATTCACGGCAAACGCAACAAAAGGAGAGAAAAAAATTACACTAACACACGGACATGTTGCTGCCTACCCGGCGTCATCAGCGTGTCCGTGTGTTAGTGTATTCTTTTTCTCTCCTTTTGTTGCGTTTGCCGTGAATTATTCCATCAATACCATGAGGAAGCTAAGCTATCTTAGCATTATATTTTTTGGTTATTGTTTCTAGGCATTTTCTGACGTGTTCTGTTTATCCCGATGATGTTCAATTATATACACAACTCTCATCTAATAATATCCTTTTAATTTAATTTATTTAATTGTTCAACAGATTATATCCATATAAGGATAGCCATATGATTTTGGTGCAAAAAAAATTAAACGAATTTGTTAATTAGTGCAAGTCTAACAAGCTCAAATTGAACAATAGGAACTTGTAGCATACACACGTATCAGCTTCCCGTTCACTGCCAATTACAATGTCAATATTTCCTTAGAACGTAAAACAGAATTTTAGGATTTTGCTGTTTTCTTCTGGCCTTACCTTTAAGCGGCAAATTATGTCAGTCTGTAAGAACGCGTTCATGTTGCTGGGATTCGTAATGCGCGTATCGCGTTACTTGATATTACCGATGGTCAACTAAACTTTTGTAACATTTTGTACAACGCTTAAGCTAGAGAACGCACCATTGGTGACTTGATGGAATTCATCGCAAATTTCTTAAGTGTTTGCCGTATAAACTGGATGGAACTTGCTCGGCGGTTGGCACGCATTAGTTCGACTTGCTGGAGTGGTAGGGCATGGTATCCCTTTCGGAACGGCTTCATCAATAGATTGATCGTAACTTGCGAAGATCATCACACACTCTCCTCTCCAGGAAGAGCTCTTTAGATATCAACACAAAATTGCTACTAAATACTTCCCGCCGTGACTTACGACCCCTCGGCATAGCCGACAGCGGCGCCAAGTAACACCAATAGGTTGGAGATTCTGGAGAATGGATCGCTCAGATTAGCCACTTCTTGGGTATGGTTTGTTCGGAATATCCAGATTTTGGGACCCTTTCTAGAAGCGAATCTGGCGGAAACTCATCAAGGCCATCCTCATCCTAGATGCTAGGTGATTAGGATGTCTGCCTCGCCGCTTAACATTAATAGCAGAGGCAGTTTGGAATTTTATATTTCTTTAACCTCGTTACGGGTGCCTGTAGCAATGAATTCTTGGCAAAGCATTTGTCTGCCAACTTGTAATTAAAGAGCCTACAGGCTCTCGTCTTTCTTTAGTCGAAGAGGGTTGAGCATCTAATTTACTTACACCAACTTAAATTTGAAGAAAAAAGTCGTTCAATCCAAAAATGTTCTAAAAAGTGAAGTATTCCACAGTGTAAACAAGCTCCCAATTAACAAGTTTTTGGTCAAAAAAGCATTTTGCATGCATCCCTACTTACGCCGTATATATAACTTTATACAACAAAACAAGCACCAAATTAATAACAAAATGAACAAGATAAAATCCTCCTTCCCAATACATCAACTTCATTAGTATTCGTACATATAACGCACACGCTCTGTCTAAGTGACTTCGCAAACTTTCCAACAAAAACATGGTCGTCGACAATACCCGTCGCATATGATAAGTGGATGATGCGGACCCTGCGTGCTCAAAACAACTAAGGGGAAGATTTTAATTGACTTTACAGTTTGGATACAGTTACTGTAATAAATATCTTTAATTTAATCACGGGCCGTCTGTTTCGGTGAAGCGTGGACTTGAAGAAGGGTGTAGGTGCAACGACGGTATAGCCGAGAAAGAGGGTGGTTGTTAGCTTTAGCTCTCGTAATGGATTCGGAGGCGCTTTCAATGAACCGTATGATGCGGGCTTGATGATATCCCGGTTGGAATTCCATTGACATTGCGTTAGACAAAGAAACGCGAGTTTCGCGTGGATGAGTTTCAGTTATTTTCGGCAATATTTCTTTCGTTGGTATTGAGGATTTCGCTACGCGTGAATGAGGGGGGTGGATTCTAAAATTCGCCGGGTTTAATTAAATTTTAGGTGTTAAAATAACGCAAAGAAACCTTAGCTAGCGTAAGTTAGTTCTGGTTTTATTACTAAAATAGTAATTATTTTAGCTGCTACAGTATAGAGCTCTTTCATCACTATTTCCAGTATTTCCACTAATGTTAAGTGTATTTATAGGATTGTCAACGGAAATCTTCACTGCTTATCACGCTGTTAGCCTTCTTACCAATCTTAAATAAAAATGCAAAATTCGCTCTTGGTTAAGTTTTTCACATCATGCAGTTGAGTCCTATCGATGGCTCCTCACTCGAACATCTCGATTTCACTGAGCAAAACAATGGAATAAAGAAAAATCTTCACGAGGATTTTATGAATAAAGGAGCCACATGATTTTTTAAAAATATTCATTATAGACGAAATAATAGAGTACACGGTAGAGCAAACAAATATATGTGCTAAGCCATGGCAAAGAAATGTGCGGAAATCCAAAGGTCATACAAAGGCATGGATTTCCATCAATCATGCGAAGTTGGTTATTCCGCTCCGGATGGAACTAGCGAGACTTCCACGATCGAGATCATATTGGAGAACAAATTTCTTATATACTAACAAAGTGAGCAAGATTATGCCAAAAAATCGATTCGAGCAATTATTGCTATATTTTAGTAAGGACGAAGGTGAAACGTTTGCAAAGGATAGACTTCGAAAACTTACTCAATTGCTTTATTTTAAGGCGTACTTATTCCCACATTGGAAGTACGTATTGACGAAACGCTTGTTGCTTTTCGAGGGCGTCTAAAATTTAGGCAATATCTGAGAAAACAAACGTCATAAATTCGGAATAAAGTTATACAGATTATGCACAGAAGGAGGGTACAGATATAATCTGAAAGTATACCATGGAAGAGATAAGAAAGGAGGTGGTTGTGCTTCATCTAATGTTGCTTATGAACAATCTGCTTGATACCGGCCGAATCCTGTAAACCAATAATTATTACACCTGTGTTGCTTTGGCGATTCAGTTGTTGCAAAAGAACACACATCTAGTCGGGACCTTGCGATCAAATCGAAAGTAGAATTGCAAAGAGGTTGTTAGCAAGAAACTAAATAAAAAAAGTCCTGTAGTAAATTAACAGGAAGACCGCCTCACAAGAAACTCATCAAACATATTTACGTAAAATATAATCCTATTAGGGACTTAAGGATAATATTCTAGGAGCGTTGATACTTATATACTCACGATATTTTTACTCGTATATTATGTTCATAGTAACTAATATAAGCGTAAATTTTCACCTATCCACCGTTTAATTTCGTCACGCGTTATTCCCCGAACTAAATCCAGAGTTCAGCAAAATCGTTAATTAAACCATATTGACATAAATACAGCAATTATTACGTCGCGTTCGCGCCGAACTTTCTATGTAATAAGTAATAAACGCCGGTGTTTTTGCTTGTGTGCAAACAAGCGAATGATTTATAAATTCGCGAAATCCATTAGAGCCGACCGACACAATCGGTACGCACCGCGTATCTACGTCTAAATTAAGTGTCGCTTGCGTTTGATCGTAAATAAAATCTTCGCTTGTAAAAGTTAATGATATATGGGCAGTCGCCTTTGTGGGCAAACCGTTTAACCGCGGAACATTGCGCTCCAACGCGTCGATCGAAAGAAATCCGTTTTAATTACTTCGCTCTTGATAGTGCGACACCGCGAAATCTACTTACCACGCAAGTATTTTGTTTACAGCGGTTAGTTTAATTATCTGAGGTGGTTGAGTTTGCGATTTTGTCATTTGCGCGGCGATAGATAAGGTTCATAATTGCAAGAATGCATTTCTTTTCTACCTCCATATTTTCGATAGATGTCTGAGCATTTGCACCTTACCTTGAAAGATAACTAGCAATAAGAGATATAAATATAAATTGATCTATAAAGTCAACAGAGCTGAACACGTAAGATACTAACTTCAACGAGGATCTACACAGAAGTATCTTTAACATATAATACACCCGCTCTGCCGACTCGACACTCGCACAGCACCTTGAGATAGTAGCTAAGCTACCTTGTTATATTGTGCTTATGTAAAACATTTATTGAAATATAAATGTAGTCTGGTGTTAACTGATTATTATTTATTAACTTTGCTGATGATAGCGGAATCCAGAAGATTGTCAACATTATGAGATCTTAACGTTAAAGAAGGCATAACTGTGTTGGAAGATCAGGAAATTGCACCATTACATGATGATGACAACACATTTGTGCACAAATATTCAGCAAAGCTGCAGCAGCTGATATCATGTTAAGCAAAGCTGGAAGGCATGCAGACAACCACCCGCGTGTCATGGTTCCTGGACGACTTTTACAGCGGGTGAACCACTGCAGGGACCAATAACAAGCAATTCAAATACTATACAATTTTGGAGAGAAACTGTGTTCAAAAGCATGCAGTTTATTCCGCCTGTGTTAAATGGTTGGGTGACAACATTGGAAGGACTGATACGAAGCTGCCATCACGAGCATTTAATCAGGATCCATGATTTTACAAAAAAATAGGTTACTAAAAAGCCCTTCCTTGTTTTATTTTTTATTATACATATGCTGCTCATGATCATGATTTTCATTTCTATAACATTCGGCAAATTAATAGTATTTGACCAAATATTCTTTATATAATACGCATTTTTTAAATAATCCACCCATATAATAGCAATTGGTAGCGATTCATTTAGAGGAGTGTTCTGTGGCCTGGTATCGCAAATTCTCGATAAGTATAGAAAAATAGGATACTCTTTACGTACATAGGCCATCAATCAATAGATTAATCCTACCATAGACTTGATTTAGCGCTACCATACATGAGTAGTGGCCGATCGTAAGGAATCTAAGTGAAGAGGTAAAGGATCTGTTTAGCGGCGATCGCTCCTTATTGGTAATCTCATACAATTGCTCGCTTCTTTTTAATTGTTGAGTAATTATAGTTGCACGCGTTTATGGCCGTTTGCTGCTTCGCAAAAAGCAAACGCATTTTATGACCCGTCTAGTTTTACTGCGTATCTGTACTCGTACAGCTTGGAGCATGTGTGTGGTGAGATAGTCGTTCATGGGATTGTAATAAGGGGTGAATTGAACTACGTGCTGCATATCCATTGAGAGATGATTTACAAATAATACTATCGCTGGGGTAAAACTGATTTGAATATTATTTTGGTTCTTTCTGTAATAGTATGTACACTGCCGTTCAGTGAAGTTCGGTCATACAATAAAAATCTAT
>LR737382.1:21581397-21612780 GCA_902655005.2 Marronus borbonicus
ATATGAGAAGTTCAACAGTAAATGACATCATAAAGCGATATCGGACAACTGGAACTATAGAAAATCGTGTTCGTCCTGGAGCATCTAGGAAAACTACAAAAGATGAAGATTTGAGAATTGTATTATTAAGCAAACGCAATAGAAAATGAACAGCGCCACAAATAGCAGCCGAAGTCAATCGCGGCCGTGAAGAACAAGTTTCGGCGAGTACGGTAAAACGCCGACTTCAACAAGCGGACCTTCATCGACGCACTGCCATTCGAAAACCCTTATTACGTCGGGGCAACAGAGCAAAACGGCTACAGTACGCCCGTTCTCATCTAGATTGGTCGTTAGATGATTGGAAACACGTGCTTTGGAGTGACGAGTCAAAGTTTGAGGTTTTTGGGCAAAATCGACGAGTTTATGTCCGAAGGTCTAAAACCGAAAAGTGATCCCGAATTGCATTGAAGTGAAGCAAGGGCGTAGTTCTGTGTTAGTGTGGGGAAGTTTCTCCTTTGCTGTGACGGGAGATTAATGAAGAGTGCAGGGTGTAATGAGGAAGGAAAATTATTTTGTAATACTCCAGAATCATGCAGTGCCATCAGGCTTGCGTATAATAGGCCGTAACTTTACATTCATGCATGATAACGACCCAAAACACACTGCGTCAGTGTGTAAGAACTATCTGAAGGAGCAAGAAGAACAGCACACCCTGAAAGTAATGACATGGCCCCCACAAAGCCCAGATTTGAACCCTATAAAGTTGTTGTGGGATGAACTGGACAGGAGGATCCGAAAAAGATATCCAACTTCACAAGAACATTTACGGAATATTCTGCAACATGAATGGATTAATATTCCACAATCCATTTTAACAAAACTTATCGAAAGAATGCCTAGAATAGTTCGAGCGGTGATTAACAGCAAAGGAGGTTTTTTCGATGAAAAAATAATATACTTTTCAGTATGTTATATTAGGCCAGAATAACTTTTTATTTATTTAGTTTTTGTCTTTTTTACCTGTACATACAATAAAATTGCATTTTGTTTTTAGTTTCGTTTGTTTATGTAACCTTTTCATGTTTTTTACTAACCGACCGAACTTCTCTGAACGGCAGTGTACATACACTGCTTACATTGAGCTAAGATGTATTTTGTATTTTACCAAATTGCTATAGAAGGTAAGCAAGGTCAAATATGGTTAATGTCCAAGGTAAGCAATGCTAGATTTTCTAGATCAGTGATTGCTTGTGCTTAATCTAAGGGTTACCAACAGCGTAACATATCCCATTGAACGCACTCGCGGCTTACGAAAATTTTAGATCGAGTCAGATTTCATTGCATGTAAGCTCGTGAATATTGGGGAATAACATGTACATTTTTGTATTTCCTCCTATCAATAGGAATTATTAATGAATATATGAATACATTTACCATTAGCTTTATAAAACTTTAAGGAAAGCAATTACAACATTCATGAACTCTTAAAATCACAGCAATTTATTATTCTCTATTCTCCTTTATTATTATTTTCAGCGTATTTCCATTAATTATTACTGTTAGCGTTAAATGCACGTAAAACTAATAAACTGAATTATTCTTCCTCCCATTTATTTTTGTTAGAACTTTCACCAGAACACCTACAATTGTTATTACTAATCTATCGTTATTACTTCTACGCTCTATACCTTCGAATGATAACGTTATATTCTTTATTAATATGTTAGTCGGTGTATGTATAATGATATGAAAATAATGCACTTACTTACCTCCCGATGATCCCGCATTGTCAGGGTTTTTATAAGGATGATCCCGTTGCGTGCCCATTATGACCTCCGGAATTCCTGAAAAATAAACATTACCGTTAGTAGGATCCGCGAGAGAAGCCGGGTAGGTTATCTGAGTTAGAATCTAAACCATGTCAGAACGACTTTTAATTCCTTCCTTGATCGAATCGTGTCCTAGTAATTTGCGGCTGTAAAAATTAAATCGATTTACACAGGATCATATACACGAGAAAGCTGAAGAAGCTATGGTTATTCTGTCCCCGATATGAGGTGTTTAATACTCGAGTCGGACTATCTATTACTAAAAGAGCAACGGGAAACACAATTTACAGGTTGTTATTTTAGATGTTATAGAAGGATTAGGAATGCTTTTGTTGTTATCTTTGAAAAGTGTGGTTCTTGTCTTAAAAAATGTTTGAAGTTCATCGAGTTCGAAGTACCGGATCTTTTTTTAGTCTCCCTTTTTAGCACTAGGAGTGGTGGAGCTATGAAAATGTGTCTGCTCAGAATTAGCGAAATTATATTAATGTAATAAAAGGCATCAATTTTATTTTGTTGTTATTACTTTTTCCTATAATTTATTTGTTTTAGTTGAAGAAGATACGTGGAGGCGCGATGAGTTACAAGAGTAGTCTTCTTCATCCTATGTCCCGTTAATTCTTCTATTTAAAATTGATACATATGTGAAAACAAGCTAGATGTAAATATATTTATACTCGGTTTAATGCCTGTTTAATAATTGATTGATTTTTTTCACATAAATAAAGTAATAATTTAAAATTTTTGTGATATTATCGAGATAACATTTCCGGTTTAACCGGAAGTCACATCAACTTTCATATTTTAAATGGAAGGCAATACATTTTTATTTGAATGTCTTCCGCGTGGGAAGGCTAAGTACTTAAGTTCAGTAAATAAAAGCACAGAACCGTGTATCCATCATAATCCTGCAATAATCCAAGCGCTCAGCTACGAGTCGTCGAAAATATATAGACAAAATATAAAAATGGCACTGTACATTGAAAATCGTAGCCCAAATACATCGATGACGTGTTCACAAGATCTAACTGGAAATTAAAATCTATTGATTCACAGTCTCTTCGTCGATTTCTTTTGTTTTAGCGCTCTTGCTGATGTTTGATTACCACGATAGCGCAGACTTACTTAGCAATAGAGCGTGTAGTCATAGACTGGTTCTGTAAAATACGCAATACTGATTGGATCGCATGATCGCAGAAATGATTGGCAAAAGCTGGAGCAACAATTTAATCATAAGATTGCTTTAACTCGGTACTTGGAAATTATGCCATCTCGAATTTAAATCTGTACTAAATTTACTTCTTCCAGAGCCCTCTAGTTCTTTTGGCTGGCGAGATATGGCGCCACAAGTTGTAAAAAGGAATTTTCATTTTTCAACTTTGAGACGCCGTAGCGTTCGATAGCAACCAAGTAGAACACTCTAGCTCTTTTTCTTGGCGGATATATCGAGCTTAAAAATTGAAAAAAGGAATTTTCACTTTTCAACTTTGAGACGCCGTCGCGTCGGAACAATTAGAGCTAGGGAGTGAAGATTTCACTCCGTTAAAGTGCTCATCGAGATCTTTCGAATGAGCCCAAACTCAACCTCTTAGCTCGTTCGGATGCTGAGATCTAAAAAATTTGAACCCAAAGTGGTGAAATTTTTGAAAGGCCAAAAAAAGGAGTACGGAGTTCTTTTCCTTCAAGGAAAGGGCGACAAATAAAACATGTACACCCCTAAAAATATCCAAAAACATGTTTGGTCCCTAAAATGATCTGAATCCACATATTTTGGCCCTAAATTTAGGGACAAAACTTCCGAGTTTGCAACCTTGCTTAATTTTCGTTGCCAGTGATAGGTAGCACTAACCTACTCTCTAAAATAACCTTTCTATTGGAAGCCTGGCAACGTTTAAAGCTATAATCTCATCGATTAAATAATATCTAATCTGAGCTCATGAGTAGTACTTAGCAATACTTCGTTCTCGATGTGAAACTAGCTACAGAGTAAATTTAAATTACTTCAAGGATTAACAGTTATTCAATTAATGGCAGGATTATGAATTTTATAGCTCTCGAATACGATTATTCCGGCATAACAGAATTTATTCCTAATATTTTAGTTAAAATGTGTTAAAAGTTACCTAAGTGGGCTAACTTAATGGCAATTTAATATGACGTTTATTAACGAAAGTCTATCGAAATACTCACAGAAATACCTATGGTGGCTTTTAGATTTAATCTTTATAACCTCCACATTATAAAATTTATTTCATCGAACTAACCGTAACTTATTCCGTTTTCTGATAATATATTTTCGAATTAGAGAGTCTCAGAATTATTTGCGTGTAATAAAATCCTTTCTAAGTATGAAATATGGATACGTATCAATTTATTAATTCGTATTTTTATACCGCATTAAGAAATCTTAAAGGAGAAATCTAACTTGCTTACGTAGATCCATGGGAAACTTGTATATGGTATTTCAAAAATATTGTTCTAAAACTACAAATTTAACATAAATAAAATTAATAAAAATGTTTCTTAGGATCTGTGAGGTGCAAATTTCGAAAGTCTACGTTTCGCTTTACAAAGACTCATTTATTAACAAAAAAGGATTTTCTTTCTTACTAATTAATAACGTGCTTGATTTATTTCGTTCATAAAAAGTTGCTAATTGACATAACCTATGCAAATGAGTGAAATGTTTGAAGATCTCGTTAGGTTTTATCGCTTCTGCATCAACATGACCTTACATTATTTTGTCGAATTTTACTACCCATTACTAAGCCGGACAAAACGAATAGGAAACAAGGCGGCATACCGCAGGTCTCATCGTATACGAATATCATAAAAATAGTTACGACTACGACCGTGAAATGTCATAAACTGATTTCATAACTTTTATGAACGTAGTAAAATTTAGTGCAGCAGCTTTCTATGTTCACAAAGCATGTAGCATACGATATATGATACGTATTGCACTTAATATAGGGGAATCTAAACTCGGTTTTACCCACAGCCTACTTACGAGATGTAATTTAACCGTTAATTCGTGAAACTTGGAAGTTGTAAGTGGGATATCAAAAAGTTTATTTTAATACGTTTAATACCAATGACCTGTCACCGCAGCCATTGTTTAAAACTGGCTAGATTTGTAGTCAATTCTATCCTGGTGCAATTACGAGTATTGTGGCATTTGCAAGCTTGCAAGTGCATAAAACCAGTTTGCAAGCTGTGCGGATACTCAGTTCGAGAAGGATTGACAACTGCAAATGTGGCATTGCCGTTAATATAAATTTATTCGTTTTAACTTAATCCAATTTTCAGTTATTTCCTGTAATGCAATCGAAATTTCTGTATATTTACGTAGTCCGCTGGGGTGAGGGCAAACTTAATACTTTACAGTGAAGGGCAACTTTCACATATGCCCTAGAGCATCAAAAAACAAATGCTTTGATAAATAACATTAGCTTTGTATCTATTCTTATTATTGGGGTTGTTAGATTAGATTCTAAGGGAAAATTTAGGAATTGTTGATTTTTTTTCCAAATTAATTAAATAACTTCAGGGTTTATGGGAATCGGAGGACATTCTTTCGGCAAATTGAAAGACTTCAAGAAACTAATCTGTTTCAGAGATATTCCGCCGTATAAACACTGGCTTTCTCTAACCACCGTAAATTTCCAGAACCTCAAACATAACATGTTTATAACAGAATTAAAATTGGATTTTTGTTATAAACATCTTGAAATTGGACAATCGACACAAGTTACCTCGATGATAGATAAACTCAAAGTCAAAGAAATTAAATTTAGCGTCACATCACTCCTTTATTAATCGACAGCGATTGTTTAGGATGCAGCAAATGTTGATAACCGTATATTTCCTTTGTTTTAGAGGCAGTATAATGTAGCACGATGCAGCAACGACACCCTATGAACGAGTAATACTTAATTACATTGAGATATGCCTAAAATAATATTGAATTTTATTGCGAGGTAATTTTTCATTAAATTTGATGTTTTAGGAAATGAGCAGATTGAACAAACGTTATTGTTTTGTTTCATCGCTGTCCTTGTTGACTGGATTTAATATATCTCCTTTACTTCCACACTTCAAAGGTAATAAACTAGAGAAAGAGTTTCCGTTTAATCTCGAAGCCGGGAATAGTAACATTATAGGAAGTATATCCTAAAAACAGGAAATGGATCTAGCGAAGAGCGTCGTTTTCACCTCCTCAACATGTTTTTCCAAAAATAGTTTTGGGCAAGTCCGAGGATTGACTACTCAAACACAAAGTTTCAGCTTTTTCTGAATTTTCGTGTTGGTAAGTAAAACTAATAGATAACCTCTGTGAAATTTAAAAAAATGTTCATTTGCCATGAACAAAGTAACAATGATTTTTATATGATATTTTATGCGGTTACTGTACAGCAGCCAGTAGTCATGCCTCTTACCAGCGATCGCAAATACGTAGTTTACATTTAAAAACCGTGCCAGCTTAATCGAAAAGGCATATAAAATAGTTTTTGTACAAATTAAAAATGTTTAGAAATTATAAAATTACAATAGCGTCAAGTCCTACATCGCGATAGACATTTTTAGAATGATTAGTTCTGCATATGTCTCCACTTCTATTCAGATGAGCAAAATATTTTTATCTTGCCTTGCCTTCATCTTCTTTATTAATTTCTTTGTCTTGCTGCGTAAACCGTGTGAATGCCTACTAATCAGTTCCAAAGCTTGAGCGTTATTCGCGAAGACATTACCGTTATTAATGTGATCCAGTGTTGCCGTATTGAAATCAATAATGCTGGCCAATACAGCTAGGCTATTGGAATAAGACATGTCTCTCTAACAGCAGCATAGCCAACTATTTTGAAATATGAATGTGATGGAGTTGGCAGTTCGGAGTGCAAGCAAAATACGTCAACATATCCTCAATATTCGTGAACTTGTATAAAATGCAAAGGCCTTAATTAGATGAATTAAGGCTAAATCGCCCTACATCAATTCCAATTGTACTTCTACGTGAAGTAGTACGATGACTAGGATTCATTACAAAACTTTGCTGGACAGATACTAGTGAATAATTTGAAACCAAGTGAAATGAAAACAAAAGAAAAATTAAATTTCTTCGGTAGTAACCGTGAGAATGATTTGGCGACTTTGCACACGTTTCTTCTTCATGGAAATTTTCGCATCTCAATATCCATCTGCTATAACTAAATATGTGCGTATGTTTTATAAGATGCTTCTGATGACTAAGGTGCATCAGTAGGAAAGATGATGAAGTCGTTGCATACGTTGCTGGGTGTATCCAAAAGGCCAAATTAAAATTATAAGATTGTGACTAGGAAGTGAAGACTATTATCTCGGTACATTAATACAGAGACGAGAATGCAATATTGAAATGGCAAAAAAACTATGTATTACATAAAAATATGTTATATATGTATATGAAAGATTAGTCTACTATAAACCAATTAGTTCAATTGGTCAAACTTTAATTTTATTTGGTGTGGCCCTTTCGTTCGATTGCGACAATCACTTAAACAATTTCTGTTAGCTATTGCTTATAAACACTTTAATGGAGCTAACAATATTGCAGTCCCTCGCCATGCCAAAAAGGAAAGGTTTATATTTAAAACAGAAGCATTATATAAAAACACATCTCGTAATTTTATGTTTCTTTTAATCTTATTTGTTACTACCAATTATTTTTAAGTTTTAACACAATCCTTGCCGCATCTGTTTGTTTTATGACATAAGTTAAGCCTGCTATAATTTTAAGCTTGTGTTACGTTAGTGTGAATAGTTCGCCAATAAGCCTGCAGAAACGAGTTGCGCTTCACCAAATTAACAGAGACTACACAGATTCGTGTTTATTCGTCTCATGAGAATGGGTTGGCGTTGCCTACCGGCTTCCCCGAGAGTCGACGAAGCACTCGTTTCTGTAGGCTTATTCGGCAAATCGTTGACCACATTTTATCAATTTTCCATGAAATTAAAGTAGGCTTAATTAGTAGCTGCTAAGACCAATTCAACCTAATTCAGTACTACATTTCGAAGGCAAAGCAAAAGAGCTGCCTACTTTTCGATCATATTTGAAATTCCCACTGCAGCACCATATTGCTGAAAAACTTAGGCTACTAGTATACGGTATGGCGTAGTTTCGTAGCTTCACTGGGTTATTAGGGACATTTCGTTCTATCTTGTTAGGTTGTACATGTAATTTCAATGGAGAATGCTACTTTCTAAGGTTTCTAGGAAACGCTTTAAAGTGATTATCGTCCTCTATAAATTATTCACTTCTATTCTACGAAAACATTTATCTATGTTGGCAGAGTATGAATTGCGTTTAATATTACGCATGCACACAATGCGAGTTCAGGACGCAGAGTGGTTATTTATTGGCGTCGCGAATTTTTTCCAAAGCAAGGTATCCTGTTACGTAAGGATTTCTTCGTATAGAGAATCTCTTTGAACGTCATCTATGTTCGTCCAGTATAAGTAAGCAACATACGAACTCGTAATATTCATCTAACTGTATTCATTCATTCAAAACGTTGCTACTCTGCATTTTTCAGCGTTACGTTATATACCCAGGTAAAGAGAAATTACGCAACGACGTTCAGCCGCGTATATTCCATACAACAGCACAAAGATACCTATGTACGACGCGGGAATGTATGTAAATGGTACACTGAATAACAAATCAAGTTTTTATTATAACTTATTTCGTTCGGCCGACGTACGACATAAATAAAATCTAATGATTCAACAAAGAAAATGCAATAGTGAAATGGTCGGCAAACGCGAGATTTATTGCCAGGGTTGGGTATAACGAATAAATAACGAGCGCATTTAGTATTGTCCTAGACGTTTGTTTGGGCTTTCTTTTACGTACGATTCGTTCTGTGTGCTGTGTCCGCGACGCAGATGTAGTTTTAATTAACTTTGTTTCTGTTCTATTTCGGTTGTAATCCCGTTTGGGTGTGCGTAAGTATCGCCTCGATTAGCTTCCGATGATATTTCCAAGAGTACTTCGTTTAGAAATGGAACCATTCACGCCAAAAGCAATGCAAGGGGAGAAAAGACACACTACCTACGGGCACGTTTCTGCCTACTTATCGTCATTAGCGTGGTTCCAAACGCGTTTTTACCCAGCTTGTACCGATGTTTGCGGGTAGTGTGTATTTTCTTTCCTTGCATTGCTTGTGCCAAAAATGACTCCATCATTACGATGACGAAGCTATTTTAGCATTATTTTTTGGTTATCGCTCGCCATCTCGTGTTAAGCGGTGCAGGAACTGCTTAAGGGATGATTTGGAGAACAGTGCCCGGTTTATATTAAATGGTAGGCATGTGTTTCTAAATGTCTAGCTTGTTTTTCCGAATATTGTGAGACTGTCAGACAAACAGCGGTACAAGGTAGAGTAAAAGCACTCCCGGAACCACGCTGATGACGCTAGGTAGGTAGAAACTTGTCTGTGGGTACCGCGTTTTCTTCTTATTGCACTGCTCTTGCCGCTGCTTGTTTTCATCAATACCATGAGGGAGCTATTTTAGCATTATTTTTTATCATTATTTTTAAGCATTTTGTGATGTGTCCAAGCATATTTTTTATCTAGGCAATGTGTTTTTTATTTTCTATGTTTGTTATTCATTTGATAGGTTAGTATTTATTTTTTTTTTGCGAGGTAACATACTAGATCTAGAATCGCTATCTCCTGTACATATAACAAATAACGTTGTCTCTTGTGTTAAGAACGCGCTCCCCACTAAGCTTCCCTATTTATTTGCAACACTACCAGTGACGTGGAACTATTTACCGATTTCCTACTTTATAAGAACATAATTAAAAAGAACATACAAACAAATCAAATTAAATAAATAGATTCGGGGTATATAACGTATGACTCGAGTCGCAATCCTCTCACAGCAGGGGTTAGATTCGATGCTGCCACGTTGCCATGAGAGAAATAGGTAGGCAGTGTTGCATTCTTCAGCTTTCTGTATAGATTCTTGAGGTGTAGCTTTTCACATTTCTGCAAATGCAAGTTTAAGTGCTCGGAGGAATATTTCGAGCGTGAACGCGTTGCTTAAGATTGTCTCAAATATTCAACCGGACTCAAATCGGGACTAAAGGAAAGCCGCTCAATTGTTGAGACTTGCACCTCCTGAAGATAGTAACTGTTCTTGCCATGCGTTAAAATAAATCCATCGCCAATGAATAGAGGAAACGGTACAACATGTTGCTTTAAGATGTCTTCTACGTAACGATCTACAGCCTCTGTCGGTGAAGACTATACCCGATCTCGACCATCAGCAGCCAAGCTAAGCAAATTCTTGACTTGTCTGTGAAAATATCGCGGTTCCATTGTAGTAAAGATCAGCTTCGATCAATTCGAGCAAGTTCAAGTCAGTGTGCTCAGTGATGTTGGGAAACTAGGATCAGTCGCTGGTCAGTAAGCTTTCAGGCTGACTTCCTTCAATCCTTGTCTTCCTATCCAATCACTTACATTGGTTTCACGTCCTCATCTAATTAGTTGCCGATTCTTATCGCAGTGATATGCCTGCTTCGTGACGCAGTTGATACGATACTGTTGAGATCTTTTTCGTCCTGAGCCGCGTCTTAATTTAACATTATACACCCGTCTAATTTTAGAACGGCTAATCGCAAGTCTTGTTGTAACTTATCATTGGTTTCGTTTATTTTCAATTAAAGCAACAATGTGAGCTGTTTTGTACCTCAAAGAAATTTAAAAAATACACAGACACACAAACTCACTCTGAGTGAATTTTTTGCGCGCCGGTGTATACTAAATTTTCATTTTAAATTTAGCCGAAGTTAATCAAGGACAAAATTTAAACAGTCTTGAGTATCTACTCTGTTGGCAATATTCTATAAGTGCTGCTACGTCAGTTATATTTAAACTTTCACAATATATACGAGGATTGTTTAAAGAAGAAAATTTTGTGTTTTCCAGGATAACATTTTAAACTTTCTGAACGATCTTCGTACACCAAGAATTTGTATTGCTTTTGCCGACTATTCTATAACATGATACACAACAAAGCAGATATTCTACAATCACGCTATTCATTTATTATATCACCTGCCTATCATAAAAAGATCATAAATAACAATTTCCAAAGACAAATTACTTACGTATGCAGGGTGCTATTTGCGATCGACTCTGCTGGTATCCGTGATCGCATCGATTACAAGTCGTACCGACCACACCATCTTTACATGGACATTGGCCGGTTATCTGATTGCAAGTTTTTCCGGACGAGCCAATCGGATGACAGTTGCACGCTGTAACAGAAAGGAACGATATCAGAAAAAAAATAAGAAAAACGCTAAACCTAAAAGACCGATCGAGCATCAAGTCGTATCGACATCATCGCAAAAACCGCGACGACGATAATTTTTAAAAAAGGCATTTTCTCAGCGCAGAAGCGCACAGTATGCTCGTCGCATGTATTGCGAAGAGCACGCAGAGTAAATATAGAATGTGCGCGGTGAAAATTCCACGAGAAATAGATTAATAATGCAAGCTCGAAGAGACTGGATTAATAATGGATTTTAATCTTTAATATTCATGTAAAAAAAGATTTTTCTATTTCGAAAAAAAGCTATCGTATTAATTAAAATTTTAAATACATGTCGCATCTTTCATTCCCAACGTTTAACGTTATATCCATTTAGATTTAACTTTAAACCCAACGTCGAACCGGCTTCAAAGAATCTACATTTTTAACAATTTCATTTCGTCTCGGTCGCGTCTTGGCAGCTAACAAGACACTAACTAGTGCTGCAAGGAAATATAACCGTGCACTCGCTTATGCATAAGTGGAGTAGTATACGGCACATGAACCGCGAGTATTTATTTGTTTACTTTTCGAGAGTTGAATATGTCACGACAAGAAGAGTATTTATTTGTTTCTCCTCTGGAGAGGTAACCTGATACTGTAAACACATCACAACCAGTCTTTATAGAGAACATCTCAAGACGGAAATGTTTTCGTCGAGATTACGATATAAGAAGGGTACAAATCCGCTGGGGACAGAGAATCAGAGCCAGCAGCAAGCGCATTACGTTTTGTAGATTTATTGATAAAGAAACGAGATTGACAGGAAGAGATTTACAGGAAGTGTTATTTAATTTGGTTTTATACGAAAACGTAACTTATGTTAAAAGACGAGCAAGTGGAAGTGATTATCACGTGACATTTACATACACTGCCGTTCAGTGAAGTTCGGTCATACTATACATACATAAAAATCTATTATATCACACTGTATACAATTATTAATACATAAAATTAGAAAAATATTAAGCATACACTCTTTTCTAAGGGATTAAAGCCATAAATTATTATGTAAAGTAGAAATATTGCGACAACCACAATAAAGCCCCTTTTATTATCATTCCAAGAATTTCTCGGAAGTGCCGATCTTTTGAAACGGGTCGTTTGGGGATTATTAACGCACAATACATTTAGGAAATATACCGCAGTATCACAGTTTATTTATCACAGGCGTAAAGATATAAATTTGCTTCATTTTACTGTTAAACGTGTGTTGGTGTGCATCTGTCGTTTTTGCGCGGAAGTTTTAAGAAAATTTACTTCAAAATGGCACGTGGCAAGCCTACCAGTGTAGAAAAACGAAGAAGGATATTCGGGGCGACAAATTGCTCTGCGCTCTAACGGCTTAGGAGATACGGGCGTTTAAAGTTTTCGAAAACTCCGCCGAAACGGTCGAAAACGGACGGAAAATCGACATCGCTTCGGTTTTCGTCGATTATCTCCTTAGCTGTTCGTCCGCGGTATGCGAAGTGGGTACGCGTTCGGTAGAGAATTGAACGGCGGATCGACTGCGGGAGCCCCTAGCTCTTCGTTTTGGCGGGTTTCTAGGGCTTCAAAGTTGAAAAAAGCAATTTAATTTTTTCAACTTTGAGGCGCCGTAGCGTCCGAACGGTTGGAGCTAGGAAGTAGAGACTTGCGCACTTAAAACGCTCGTCGAGACCTTTCGAACGAGCCCTAACCTATCGTCGTAGCTCGTCTGGCCGCCGAGATCTAAATTCCCCCGATCTGACGTCGCTAATCGGAGGTCCTATAGCCGTGTATAGTATAGTGTATATGCCACGAGCTAATGATTACCATCGTCCACTATTAGTAACGGTTGCATTATCTTGTATAGTGTATTTTGTTGCTCGCATTGGTAATCATCGTAGTGACATGGAGACAATAAAAAAAATGCAATAGATAACCTAAATAAATTATTTTGTTTGCAGAATGGAGCCGACAAAGGACGTATCATCTTTTCGGCTTATAAATGATGCTTTTTTGTTTTATAAAGGAATTTAGCAAACTAAATTTCTTTCTTTCGCTTCTGGTAGGTGTACCACACTCGTTTCCAGACTAATTAATAAACTCCGTTAAAGAAATACTCCCATAAGCGTAGCTATTTCACGGTGTGTAATCGTGGCATTTATATTGGCAACAAAGAAGAGAACTTACGCAATGGTAATAAGTGAACACTTTGTAACTGAAATTCCGCATGACATATCGGGAAAAAAGCGCCACATATATGGTAAACCAGTTGCGTGGAAATTGCTCCGAAGCATTTACTACGAACGACGTGGATATATTCGATTGAATTAGTTAGAAGATTTAAATAATCAGCGGCGGTTTTTCAATTGCCCTGGCCGCGCGGTGGCTTCGACTAAAATGAATATTTATGTTAATTTCCTGTTATGAAACGATTTTAAAAGGACAGCAGTTATTTTATAGTTATTATATTGAACTCAGTGCAGACAAACGCGGACAGAGGCCTCTATACAAATACTTCGAGTCGCGCGGTGCATAAATTTCCAATTATCCTCGAGTGTGTATTTCTCAACATTTAATTCGGAAATAGCCGAAATAATTACCACGAACTAAGTGGCAGCCTTGATAAACACTGATACATAATGGTTTATTTCTAAAAAATTTAAATTAAGACCAATATCGATTTGAAATAGAAACATTTCTGTAACATAGCGTATGGCATTAAGAATTGAGCCTGTAATCAGGAAAAAACGAAGCATACGTTATTCTTTACAATTTTAATTGAAAGCACTTTATTATCTCTTAAAGACGTATGCATTTAATAGAACTTTGAATACATTGATCTCCATGGAAAATCAATTAAGTAATGTGTATTGTGAGTATTATGTACACATAATTTGTATTATGTCATGTTGATGTGCTCTTATTTAAATTTCCTGCATTGCCGATTTTTCTATTTATTTTTTTTTTGAGCGAATCCAAATCAACCCCTGGGGCCTCATATAGATCACCTTGAGAAGTTTAAGCGAAGTGTAAATGAAGGTCTTAGATCTCACAAACTTGTGACCGGTTTCGAGCTAATTGTTCATTTTCAGGCCGACTGTAAGATTTAGTCTTATCGTGCATACTAAGTGAAATTGTTATATTTTTTCCTATTGTTGTTATTTTTGTTTGTGGCTTTGCAAAACAACATTAGCCAAGAGACTTTGTGGCATTATCTTGGTTATAAACGATTACAAAGTAACATACAACATCCATTAGTCACAAGATCTCTTTAATTGATGATTCATTCGTTATAGGGTTCCGTTTACTTTCGTTTTCCGGCGTAGTGACGTGCGAAATTAATTAGTTTATTCGTTTACATCAAACGGCCACTTCATGTTTCGAAAATATTTATATAGGATGCCTTCGAACTGACACTTTACTGGAAACGTGTATACCTCCTTTGCGGTGGACCACTTTGCCTAGAACATCGTTCGAAGTCGGCAAGTAGTTTTCCGGCAGCGGTAATACGTTCATTTACTTTATTAGACCGGAAGACAACGTGCTGTTTTAAATATTTTCATATGTACGATGGGTTGACTCATAAAAAAGAGCGGTTTATTGACGGACGCGAAGGTTAGGTTTAATTTTTTTTTAGAAGCAATGTGTTTGTGAGCTTACATTCATTTACGTCCAACTTATAATGGTTTAGATATGTTTTAGATATTAGCGTTTGAAATTTTGAAGCCCCAACGAAATGAAATGGGCAGTTTTCGACAGAAAATTGTTAATTCTGGTCTAAGGCTAGAGATGTAATTTTAAAGTACAGAGTTTTCTAGAAGCTTTGGCTAGATCTTTATTTAATTCGACAGTAGTGTCGTATAAACTTCTTTTTCTCGCATTATTCGGTCATACTGTTGATTATGGACTAAATAATTAAACCTGTCTGGTGCGTAGTATGCCGATACTTTAGTGTTGCTTGATATGTTGAGAATTTTGCGGCGAAAAAACTAGGCACCGCAATTGCCATTCAATTGCATCAATCTCGACAATTCAATAAATCAATTAACAAATTGTTAGTGATTCAACGTTGGTTTCAGCAGAGAATCATGAAAGCTAACTACAATCCGCAAATGAAAAAATTACACTTAATTTTTTGTTTTTTGCAATGTGGTAAAAAATCACAACCTGAGCGTGTTCTTACAACGATGTTTCCATTACTACTGCAGGGTTATGGAGGAACTACAGTCATTAGAGAAGTAGTTGGAAAATCCATAAAATTTTCAATGTTAGCGAGACACATCACAAACTACCGGTTGCTTTCCGTGCTAGTTTCAAGATAATGACAAATAAATTACGATACATTCTCTTAATAGTAGTTTACAAGTAAATAAAAAAAAAGGCAATGCGTTCTGTTTACAAAAGAGCCTCGCTGTCGAGACCCCTCATGACAATCCGCCTCTGTAATTTCATGTATCTCTTACACAAGGCGCAATCGTAACATCTACTATCTCCCAATATAATGCGTCCTGTTCTGTTATGTCCATGTGTAGGGGGCATTGCATTGTTACACGACGCCAGAATTTTGTAGGACGCCAAACGATACAAGGTAATACGGGGCGTGCCTAAATATACTGCCCTCACTGAATTTCCATTCTCGGATTTATTGGTCCATCATTACCGAATCGCTTCGAGTTGACGAAAATAAAAACCAACGCCGGCACGAATTACCTACACGTTATTACGTGGCCTTCGTCATTCTCCTATTGTTAGCGTACGTAGACATGCACCACGTTAACCGACTAGATCATCAAACCAAAAGAAGAACTACAACCGTAGCGGCGTTCGAACCCTTCGGGTGTCTCTGGACGATACACATTGCGATTCCGCAGTCGAGTCGATTCTAGAGAGAATATAGCTGTTAGCTGGCGCGCTTAAATCACCGACTAATTTCGCATCGGTTATGTTGAATAATGCATTAGGTATAAGGCGTGCAGCAGCAGGTTTAACGGGTTGTGTAAGAAACGCGAGAAGGGTAGAGATTTATCATTGAAATTGTTTCTAAGTAATCGATGTTTAATTAAGGAAATTGGCAAAAAATTGGCGGATACGTCCATTTTTTGTATTTGAGAAAGCTGCACTTAACATACCGTCACGCATAAATTCGTTTTCAGCTAAATAAATTTTATGGAAAATTCTATGAGCGCTCGGATTCACATTGCAGCACATTCTTTTCAGTACAACATATTTGAGATTAAGGAATTATTCAAAGGAGGGCAATATGCATATTTGCAGATGCAAGATAAGTGCAAAATTTTTTTCCAGCTGCTACGCAATTTTCGTCCTTGCAATATAAGACAACCTAATCTGGAATTATTCAGATTCTCATGTAAAGAGACCACAACCAATTTCAATTTATTATTTGGTCATATTTTAATAATACCGTGCCGCATGTGAAACACTCTGTATCCATGAATTGTCTATTAATATCACGCAGCCTTTAATTAGGTCAACAAATGAGTTTCAAGTGGTTTCAGCAAATTATGTCAAGTATGCGTTAAGCCTTTACAGCAGGAAAAGATCCTTCAATGGCACTTCTTGTTTCAGCTGTTGTTAACTTAATTCGCGTAGTCGATGTTGTGCATAGTGCACTTTGCAGTTTCGATTTCGCCATCTTCTTAAGAGGTCCTACCAGACAATAAAGTATATGTGTATACGTATGCGCCATCTATTTATACTAAGGATTTAATGGAATCAAGACTATTTCTGGAAGGAGACCGAGTGGTTGCTGTAAAACGTCTGCTCCAAAGTACTTGGAGTAGAATTAAAGATCAAATGACACCATTAAATCGACTATAAATATAACTTGCAATTTATCGAGTTTGCCAATGGAGTTTGTCAAAGGCGCGACTGCGAAATATGTTCGCGGGGACGAGTTCCGAATAAATTAATGATTCTGCGAATGCATTATATTTCATAGTTTTCATTCATAAAATCTCAAAGGTACATTCTTGCTTGTATGATATAGGTGCTGGTTTGAACAAATAAATTTGTATTCATTTTTCGAAGTTTTTTTTTATATTAAATTTGATATTAAGAAATAGTACGAGGGACACCTTTTAAGGTTCTACAAAAACAATGATACCAAACAAAATTTTTGATGCAATTGTTTCATTATTTTTCGAAGTACTCGCTATTAAGATTTATAAACTTTTGGATGCGTTCGTTGTTGAAATCTGATCTGACTTTACGGAGGTATTGTAAAAATTGATGGTAAACGCATTTGAGAATAAGTCTGCAAAGACCTGTACTTTTTCAGAAGATTGTTGTTGTTTGTGTTATATGAGTGTTGTGCATTAGAAAAAGAATTTAAATAGGTTGCATGGCCGCTAAATCTTAGTGTTACACCTTTCAGGTAATTTGTTGTATTTGTACCCAAAGTTGGATGTGGAAGCTGTATCATCTTCAACTGAAGATGATAGCTTAGCTTAGAGTTTCAGTGAAGTGCTTTAGATTGTTAAACAATCCAAACTGTGTTGGTATTAAGTTTTCCAATAAACTTCCTACACCAGGGAGCGAAGTCATTTAACAAAACGCCATTCGTAGTTGCCGTGGATAAAGTGTCTAATCAAGGAGTGGGTTACGAACAGCTTTAAAATATTCATAGAAGTAGCATTCATGCATGTATGTAGCTCCATTTTTCACTAACAAGCACTTTAACTTTAACGGTACAATTCCTATCCTCGCACCAACCCAAACTATATATTTTAAACGCGGAGGCATCCAAATAATCAACCGGAATTATTCTAGCGCATCCGCAGCGGGTAGCTCCATTTCACGAAACTAACTCGTCCAATTAAATTCGTCCTACCGTACGCTCATTGTAGTCGTAGAAAGCTAGTATGTATCTGGCTATCGCCTTTTAAAAATAAAACCTGCACGCGGGTTTTATCTCGATCTGGCCAACCGCAACACACCAACAAACAACGATGACACGACGACAATGGTGAAACCTTATGTTCTGTGAATCTCGAGTGAACACCATTATCATCAGGAGACCTCTCCAGTGTCACGCTATCCTCGTACATTTTCAGATAAGAGCTGGAAGCGCGCCGCGCTTTTGTTCGTCCCTTCCCGGCGTTCCCATCACAATTCGCTGCATAATTTCGCGATTTGAGGAACTTTATTACCGCCGGCGAGGCGACGGGCAAGTGTTGACTGACTGCGGCTAGGTTGCGTGCGAATGGCGAATTCGTCTTTCATTCGCCGTCGTCTCATATATCTTACCGTGGGCTACTTGTTTTTATTGCGAGTAGTTGTTGGAGATATGCATGTGAGATGTCTTAAATGTCCGCCGCTCTCTGATGGGAATATGCCTTGAGCGGAGATATTTCTTTAAAATTGCACGATTCTAGGGTGATGT
Organism: Marronus borbonicus; assembly: GCA_902655005.2. Lineage (NCBI taxonomy): Eukaryota > Metazoa > Arthropoda > Insecta > Coleoptera > Scarabaeidae > Marronus > Marronus borbonicus. Next base: position 21,599,938 of record LR737382.1, read on the forward strand.
TGTCAACGGTTGTATGGAATTTGCAGGTTTAAAATTTATTATCTGAGTATTGGTGTTTTCTGTTATCATCAAGACCCAAAAACAACAATAAATAAATGTACACACATAGAAATCTGGATTCTAACGTCTTTTCTCCATTTCCAAAGCTCTCGTGTGTCTATCCGATTCTGGTGTTAAAATGTATCCCTTTAAGAAGCGGTATCTCGCTCACGGAGACACTTTTATACCTAAAGCAGCTAAAACTATTCGCAAAAATGTTATTACATTGAATCAAATATCCTACAAGAGCCTCGAATGTACTGCTGACGCACTTAAGAATGGTTTAAATACCGGAAAATCAAGATAAACCAAATAAAATCTGTGCGTGTAATATTTACCAATAAAAAAGATAGTTGGGTCAGCAAAATGGGTTGAGCAATTGTTGACATGCGGGAAATGGTGCTTGGCAGTAGACAGTTGAATGAAAGTCGATGTTGAACCAAATCCAGTCCGTGCAGCATCGGCTGAAGATCAGTTGCCACACGTTGCAAACATGTGACGTCACGATCGACAAACAATTTTCAGAGTATGTTCGTAAAGATCGGAGTACGCCAAAGTAGATAGTTCGCCCAAAGATCAGCTAAATATGCCAGAACGCTACGAGCAAATGTTCGGCCAAAAGTGTAACGTCAGTAAAGCGATCAGTTATCGGGAGGCAACGTGGCGTCAACCGTCTGTCCTACCGGGGAGAATAAATGCCCAATCAATCAAATGCCTCAGATCGATGGTCGACGCCCCATGCTTTATTCCAAACACGATTATCAGAAACGATCTTCGGATTAAGAAGATTAAAAGAAGAAATACAAAATTGTAACACGGAATACGCCAAAATGCTCAATAACTACCCAAACGGCTTAATCAAACCGAAAAGCTACAAACTCTCGCAGACATTTTTCTAGAACATGTCAAACACACAGCATCTTCGCAAAGTCAACATCTAGGCCGCTTGCTAACGTTCAAACAGAGTTCAAGAGAAGCATTCCTGTGAAATACCTTTAAATTTAGTGCTTGCAAGTTAGGAAAGCGAAATGAAGAGACTCTCCTCGGCCTTTAAAGAAGCTTTTGAAACAGTTGTTAGGAAAGATTTGTTAAGAAAATCGATAACTGTTAAATCGATACGGAATTACTTGGTTGAAACATTTGAAGTAACTTAATTCGAAAATTGATTCTTAAAATCAAAAGATTAAGGAAGAAGATTAGAGGTTCCTCAGGTTTCAATATTGGGACCGCGATTCTGTTTATTTTTATATGACTTAAGGTACATCCCATGAAACTGTAGGATAAATACTTTAGTAGACGTTATGGTAATTATGGTTGTAGACTAATTAAAAATTAACTAAATGGAACCAAAGCGAACTACAAGAAAATTTGTTGTTTTTGTAGAATTTGTTCTAAGTACTTATATGGAATATATAACCACAGTTACCGCGTTTAAAGCACATTCAATCAATTTAAAGGGCACAGTAGCGATCCGTTTAGTAAGATGTAGTGAAATAGGTGGACTAATGTAACAAATTAGTAACAATCAAAGATGAACAAAATTTACAATTTGACGCTGTATTGCTGTTGCCAATCTGTATTTGATAATCTTTTCAGCACTACATTTGATTATATACCGCTTGGTGTTAATGTACGTACAAGGAACCAAGCTAAGGCCGCTCATTACTCCACGTGTCGAGTAGGTTCAATTTGTTTAGTAATTAACAACGTCTGTTGAGATAACTGCCGATCATGTACAACGAAATTTATTCCGATGTACTGGGTTATGCGTACATTCTGCTCTTCGCCTTTAGGTAACATTTAACGTTAGTCGAAATATCTTTATGCTTGTACGCGATTTAACACGCTGTTTAAAGATGTTAATGGTTTAATGACTACTGGTACTAAGTCTAGATAGCGCGGCCATTACCGCGCTGAAGGCTAGATTGATCGATCAAGGTCACGAAGTCGACATCTGCTGTGGCCACCTCTACGGTTATACCTATAATAGTAATATTCGTAATTAAAACATAGCTTCGGTAATTATATACGCATTAATTTCGTTGCTGGAGGTAGATTCTTTTCTTAGATTATACCAGTATAAAGACACAGCGTAAATCAAAACTATTCAACCACAACTTTGTTTAAGATGTTTAACAAGGTTAAAATGAAATTTATGAATATATGAAATTGCTCAGGAAATACACTACCCGAAAAACATAGACGCGGTATCGTTTCTATTTACGAAACAAAGTTTACAGACATTATATAAAATGTAAATGAGGGTTATTAAGACTTGTTATGTAAATAGTCCATTTATAGATATTTCTGCGTATTTATTGCTTTATGAGGGGTAATTGAGATTTTCCCAGATCAAAATACGAATTTTAAATGCGACAAAAATTTAGACCCTGAGCATTTATTACATTAATATAAGCAAAAATGGTTTAATTTGAGACTTCTCTTTATATGCAGTGGTTGTGCTGGTAAAGTGTACACATTTCACCACGAGAAATTATATTTTATAAAGTGTTTGCAATATGGGTAGAAAAAAAGCAATTATCCTTGATAGAAAGGGGTAAAGTTCTAGCCTGGCACCAGGATGGTGTTAGTAAGAAGGACATTGCTCGTCGGTTACGAAGAAGCGATCATTGCGTTAGAAATTTCCTAAAAAATCCGGAAAATTACGCCAAATCAAAAGGCCAGGGCGACCGAAAGCTGTAAGTGAGCGGGATAAACGCATGACATTGCGGTGTGCATCCAATTCTTCTGCGTCGGTGAGAGTTATTGCAGAACAGGCGTGCAAACGCACGTGCGTAATGTTCAAAGGATTTTAAAGGCGTCACCGGTAATATCACGGAAGAAAATGTTGAGAAAACCGCCACTTTCGGCGAAACACAAAGAAGCGAGGTTGAGATTTGCTGAAGAACACGTATCCTGGAAGAAACAATGGAAAAAGTTATATTTTCCGATGAGAAACGTTGTAATTTGGACGGACCGGATAGGTACTTGCATTATTATCATGATCTGAGAAAGGAACCAAAAGTGAAAATGACCAGACAATTAAGGGGTGGATCTGTGATGTGGGCAGCGATTGGATTTCGCGATAAAAGTGGGATAGTGTTTTGCACAAACAAAATGATATCTGTGACGTATAAAGACTTATTGCGTGACAATCTTCTACGTTTCGGAAACCAATGGGCCGGGCGCAATTTTGTTTTTCAGCGAGATAACGCGCCAATTCATAAAGCAAAAACCATTACTGAATGGTTTAAAGAGAAAAAGATTAAAACTTTACAGTGGCCGGCACGGTCACCAGACTTAAACATTATTGAAAGCATGTGGGGTGAATTGGCACGTCGCGTTTATGGTGGAGGCCGTCAATATTTCACGGTACAGGAACTGAAAACTTCGATAGTGACTGAATGGCAGAATATCCCTCAAAATTATGTGTTAAATTTATATAAATCTATTAATAACAGACTATTGGAAGTGATTAAGAACAATGGAGGATCTACGCATTCCAGATCACTCGTTTGTTTATTTTTGTTTTACATTTGCAACAGAGCGTCTAAATTTTTGTCGCAGAAATCGTTTAAACATTGAAGTAATAATTTATTATTTAGTTCATATATTACTGGAGGAGATATTTTTAAGTTTATTTTACTTTTATGAATAAAAACTTAATTAGATATCTTGCCAGTTTCGCAAAGAAATGTTGTAACCCTTCAAACCCGTAAAACATCTTACCGCGTCTAAGTTTTTGTCGGGGAGTGTAATTTTGGTTGTTTAAGGAGATACGTCCGTTTAAAGTACGTGCTGTATGTTTCAGTATAAGCGTTAAAAAAACGAATTCAATCTAGGAAATTGCCCACAGATAATTTAAGTGCTGTTTTTGACCAATAACGAGTCTTATAAAGAACGCTTAAGATTTTGCTTATTTTATTTGTAAATGTGGACGTACTTAATGCAAAAATTTACTTAAATTCGTTTAATATACGTAAATATATCAAAATCAGCAGGACACGAACTAAAAAGAAACACGTGAAATTCTATCAAAATAAATACCTATATTTAACTTCAATGGAGCTAGCGTTAATGCTTGTATTGGAACGAGAGTTAGATCATTTTTTGCCCTCTCACGAAATGCAACGCTTGTCATTCGTAGCTACATCGACTATGCGCAGTGCAACTTTTACATACCACACGATACGTGGTCCTCGACATTGTCGCTTCTGTTGGTGATAGTAGCACGGAGCAGTACATACTAGAGATGGTATAGCAAATACATGAAATAACGGGAGGCGCAGCAGCGTTCGGTTATTTCTGCTACTGTCGTCCCGACCAGACTTTAAGAACTAGGGCTTGCTGGTGCCGCAGGGATTTTTCTAGAACAGTAATTGAAAGGTGCAATACATTTCGTAAAGAAAGAGAGTCCAGTAAAGATCTGCCTTGCCTAGAAAATGCTCGTGTTGCAGCATCAGATGAAAATGTGTGACAGTTGGAAATTGTTGTACATGCATCAATGGTCAATTAAATCAAGAAAAGTCCTTTAAATGTTAAGATATCAATGTGAGAACTCTTTATTCCAATATTCAAACCAATACAGCATCCGTAACCTACAATATGATGTCTCCTTACACCAAATTCTTGCCATAGGACCATAGTTGCCAATAATCTCTAGAGAGGGCAGGTAAAATTTTGGACGAACTAAATTCTTTCTGTAGTTTACAGAACGTTCTATACAGGGTGTCGGGAAAGTTTTGTAGTTGTTATTAAGATAAATAAAGGAAGTGGGACAGTGGGAATTTTTTTAAATATCTTGGATTGTATTCAGTAAAAAGTGCTTTTACCGTTTTTAGATCAATGTCAGCTAAAAACAATACTTCTGTCGAAGATTAGCATTTTAATTTAGAAGCATATTGTAAGACGACTAACGGGCGAAAGAAATACTGGGCTGTATGAATCATTACTATAGCAATCTTTATGAAGATGTAGATCACGAAACTACATTGCCGTGACAAGAAACCTCTATCTATGCAGCAGAGGTGTATAAATGCTCAGAAATACGGTCCCCGACTCTATTTATTTATTTATATACACATATTCGAAACAGGCTAACGCCCAAAGAAGCAGATATAAAAAATATTACATAATAACCGCTCAGTGGTAAGAGGGCTTGCGCTTAACTGGTCAGAGTTAAGCGCTGCGTTCGAGTTCCGCTAAGACCAAATTTCCTTACACTATTAACTCATCTTTCGCACTGCGGTAACAAGGCCATGGAAATTTTACACACTAAAAGCTAAGCTGTTCATGCAAACAAGCGAAATAAAGAATAACAATGACATGTTAAAAACATCAACCTGATTATAGCTGGCGTGCATTCAGTGGATTACAAAAACCGATGCTCGTTTGGACTACTGGAAGGCTAAGACTCAATATTGAACAGTTATGAGGCACTAGCTGGAATTATAAACCCCAAGTTTTTGGAACTTGGAACCAAAAAAGACAATGCGTAATAGATATAGAAGAAGATGGACGGCAAATATATTTCGGTTGGACTGTGATTAATGAACGTGTTCTACGGGATCTCTCTTGTTCCTAGCGTACTAGTGAATAATCTGCCTGTGCAATTGAAGGCACCCTCTATTATAGCTACTCCCCTGGAAACTCATGCTTTAATGTTAGATATCTTTTATGAGTAACAACTACTTTACAGCCTTTAAGCTTTCTTCTATGAAAAGATCCTCGTAGTTTCTCACAAACTAAGAAGAGTTAATTTCACAATTATACAATTAACCATAAAAACAGTGCCAAAAGGGTAAGGAGAACTTTCTCACGACATTGTACTCCATCTTCTTGGTCCTTATTACGGCATCTAACGAGCAATAAACTTAATGACAGCTCAAAGCACACATAGGTAGAAAATAACAAGCGTATGCGTTCACGTCTGGTAATTAATAGCCAGTTTAGTTGTAACCAAAAAAAAATCACACCGACGATTTTGATACTTCAAACGTGACGATAGGTACTAAATATAGCCCGGAGCAAAAATAATGAGCGCTAATAGCAGTTATATGCGCCCGAATAGAAAACGCCTGTTTATAATTAGTCGGTTTCGGTCAAGGAGAAATATCTTGTTGCTGCAGCGCAGGTATTAATAGAATGTTTGCAAACAAGTTATTACCGTTTCGTAAATATTTTGATAACCTAGCGCGATGATTTTAAGCGTGATACGGATAATTTAAATTACAACATCCTGATTCGGTTTGGTAATGTCTATTCTATTATCCCTTAGCGAAGCCAGTGTTAGGAGAATAGGATAAATATTATGAAAGGTTTTCCGATTGTTGTACTAAATACTTGTACTAAAATATACTAAAATATTCGAAAAGAATTGCCCCACTTAAGAAGATGTTCTATACGTCGACTTAGAAATAAAACTCGCGTTAGAGTATTTTTGGGTTATTAATAAACTAGTTAAAGGTGTTATAAATAAACAAAAAACGTTATCAACTATAAGAGATGACGGCATACGATTATAAATACACATTTGTTGTAGTAATAAAATATAGACTTGCATAAATTCAATGGATATTCTAGATTTAACATTAATAAAAAATAACAACTCTGTTTTAACTCAATATTATCGGGACGATATGTAAATTACAATTCAGTTCAAGCCAAATGTCACAAAAAAACGTTATATGACTTTAGCTGACAGAGCCCTTAGTGGTGGAGCATTATTTTAAACAACATAAAGAAGTTACCCAAAACAATAATGCTAAAATAGCTCCTTGATAGTATTGATGGAATCATTCACGGCAAACGCAACGCAAAGAGAGAAAAAATACCCTACTCGGCGCCATCAGCGTGACTCCGAGAATATTTCATCTCTACCCTGTGTGTGACATTTCGAAACGACAAGTTGGACATTTCTTGGTTGGTTCTTGATAGTCCGGGGAATGGCTTGGGGAACAGTATCCGGTTTATGTCGCTGCTTTCTGAACGGCAGGCATGTGTTTCTTGGCACCAGAGGGCGCCAAGAAGTATTTCTTTCTCGAGATCCTGGTACCCTAAAAGTGACCACACTTAAAAGGCGTACCGGAATATTGATGCTCGCCGATATAATGTTGAAAATCCAATAATTTTAAATAAAGAAATTAATTGCAAAGCTCGATGTGTAGTGAAAATGACTCAAAACCAAAAAGAGCCGGTTAATGACAAAATAAAAATTCAGAATTTATTTAAAATTTACTCTTTTACTCTTTTAGTAAAATAATTTTTTTTTTTACATTAGCACCAACCTTGGGAATATTTCGTATAATATCTAACCGCCTTAGTTCAGTTTAAAGTGACACACTATTTTAGATTTGAATTGTTTTTTTAAATTTTAATTATATAAGATCAAAGCAAAAGTATGGAAATGTATAAAACTAAAAGTTTTTATTTTGGACTTCGATCGTTTATAGGAATGCCATTTTTAGTAATATCAATTTGATGCTTCAGTTTAGTATCGTGTGGGGCTTTCTCTAGCTCTTCGCAGTGTCTTTAATCTAGTCGGTATTCATTCAATTAATCTGTTAACGAAAGGTTGAGAAACGTTACACCAAATGTCTCGCGAAACATTGGCAAGCTGCCGCAATGTATGCATGTGGTGCCTGCTCTAGCTGAAGAAATTGTCTTGACGTTTCAGCCATATTCGGAGAACAAACTGGCCAATTTATTCAGTCACTATCATGATGTTCTAAGCGGTCGTTTATTGTACTGGCGCGGTCAAGTCTAAAGTAAAATTTTCATTGTGGTGGTGGCGAATGGTACAACAACTGCTTCCTTAAACGCTCTGCCGAAATAAGTAGCTGGTTTGATTATGTCGTTGTCCTCACGCTCTCCACACTAAAATTCGGAATTATTTAAGTAAATCCATCTTTGCAGGTTCTAATTTCCATGTCCAACGATTTCTTAGTGCTCGCTGGTCCTTGCGACTATGCAACCTATTCCTTACCGTTTCGCCTGATATCATTCTTCCTGTATCTTGCCGGAAGCAATTATTCATTTTACATACTATAGGCAAGGCAAGGTTTCTTCGCGGAGTAAGGATTAAAAGACGACCTTCGGCAGCGGTTATAACTTTTCTTCTCCTTCCACCATGATACATACGTGCCACATCCTATAATTCCTGCGTCAATTCCATACTCTACTAAGCATACTTTGGAACACATTCGGCCACCTTATTGAGCCAAAACGCATTAATCGTTCAAGTTGGACAGTTTAAATGAATAACATTTAATAATGTAATAATCAATAGAAAAGTCTATTAAACATCCCACCATATGAATATTTCGGAACAAACAAAGGATTTAAAAACATTGGAATTTATTATTTATCTTGTTTGTTTGTTTACAATAGTTTGAGATAAATTGAGGTAAATAAATAAATTTTGTAAAACCTAAAAAAGAGGAAAACGTAATACAACATTATTTTTGTCTCTAAAATCCACTTTTTTTGCAGTGTAGATTGGGATACTCAATATATTAAACATACTTATTTCTTATAAAAAAAATTAAAACCCAATATTAATTACTCAACAAGCCATCGTTGTAAAATAAATATCTGAGGCGAGGCAATACCCCGAATTACTTTATATTAAAAATATTGCCTACAATTAAATATCTACTAAAGATAAAGCTGTCGAAAAAGAAGACATTGTTCTTCGTGAATATATTGAATAGTTTATTTTGCAAAAAAGAAATATTTCAGACATTTACATAGTTAAACCGATGATAAATAAATTTCAAACTCTTAATAGTTTAAAGATTAAAGAAGTAATCTTTTAGCAAACAACCATTAGCACGTCAACACGACTGTTAAATTGTCAGAACCATTAGTTTCGTACAGGTAAATTATTACGTTCGGCGGAAAGCTATAAATATTATACACTTACTCACCTTTAGTTTCCCGTTAAACAAGGAATCTGTTTGAAAGCAGGGAAAAAACGAAATTTCAATATACGTTTTCTAAAAGGTTAACTAATATTTATTTTGGAAGTATAAACATTTCTACGGAGAAAGGAATTGTTTGATTTTTGATTTTTTGTGAGCAATAATCTGATTGAAATATTGGTAGATGAGAGTGTAAATATACTTTGGCGATAGCTTGCTGAAATTTATAACGGCCAAACAATCTTAGTAACACTTTTATAATGGAGGTCGTTTTTCTCTGGCACCTGTTTTCGTTTAAAAGCATTATTTGTCAGTTCCTAGAGAACTCATGCTGATTTTGTTTTTAATTGCTGCAATAAATGATCATCAAATTTGTTTAAATTTGGATTATAATACTTTCAAACAAAACTTTTAAAGAGATATTCATAAATATCTCTTTAAAATAGATCTCGCCATGTGGGCTTTAACTTTAAATAAGACAAAAACAGTTATGACAAAATCTATATTATTCTTAGGATTAAATGTTGCTTCATAGCTACAAAATAGTTTGGTCCAGAAGCATTTAAATGTGCTGAACACGATAATTTTTTAGAAGCAAGATAGTCTGTGTCCAAATGAGCTCCATAACTATCGCAGAGCAGCGTTTGGAGTCTAGTTATGAGGGTAGTCTGAATACTTTCCAGCCCCACGGAAACAAGTATTTTCTTTGTCGAAATCGGTTTTCTTTCACAACACAGTCTCTTTCTAAGTCTATACAGTTTTCCGGCGATGCTCTCATCTCTTTGGCATCCTCATTCGACGAGTGTGCGTTGGTAGAACAAAATTTTCTTTTTTTTTAATGCGATAATTTTTCGGCAATTTCTGTTTTTAGCTTGTTAAGCAACGGTGAGTACTATATTCCCGTTATTCTATTTCCTTTTTCAAGATGGTCGATTAGCACAACTCCACGACTATCCCGAAAAACAGTCGCCATCATTTTCCCGACCGTCTGTTTCGGAGCCTTCGCAGTCCACTGTCATCATTACATCATGCGGTTGCTAAGTCTGTTATTGTGTGATAATATAGTAATTATTATATTAAATTGATTTGAAGAAAAATCTAGCTATGGCTGTTCCCTACTCTTCCAATACATTCTGTTGTACAAAATTGTATTTAACGATTAAGGAAGATGGAAAATATTTAAAAAAGCTTCTTTTAAAGACTAAAGGACTTCGTAGAACAATGCTTTCCTTGTACTAATGTTATGAATGGCAGATATGAATCTAATCGAACAGATTCGGGCTCCCGCTGACTATAATTTCATGAAACAGACACATCTTCCAGTTTTGTGTTGTGCTCATTCAATTTTCGTGATTGAAAAGTGGTGACCGTTGTTTTTTTTTTAATCGTCCCGTTTTCGAGATATTTGAGATTGAAGGTTGATGTCGACTTATTCAATAGCTACTATGGCGATTTTTCGAATCTGGAAAATTTGATAATGTAACGTTTTATGCAGAATTGTGACGTAAAGATTTCGTTTTGTGTTTTCAAGTTTTCGAGAATGAGGCCTGCTGGGTCCGAGGGAGCGAGCAAAAGGATACTCAAAAGGCGGATGTATAAACTAAAACATAGTCACACATTTCATATTGCAAAGCAAACCGTTCCAATAGTAGATCCATAAATACTATGAACTCTAGAAAGCTTCATTCTTCTATACTCAACGATTCAGTACCATGCAACCCACCTTAGATCCTAAATATTTACTCAAATATTTCTAGGATACACTGTATAATCTTGAGATAAATAAATTCTCGCTAAGTGAAATGAGGAGATGAAGTTTGTTTTAATAATCTCAAACTTGAGCATATTTTGGATAAATACAAAGGGGGATCAAACATTCCGCCCTGAGTGTAGGAAACATTCATGCGAGTGGGACGTAGTCATGTCGTGGTGGGAGGTATGGTCATCGCGGCACCGTTTTTGGGCACAGCCCCGCTCATTTTCTTGTTCTCACGATGAATGTGAAGGAAGTACCGTGTTCAGTTGCGCAACGCATTGTAATTAACTTTCTGACGAAGAATTTCGTGGAGGATGAAATAAAGACCTATCAACGCCGCCCAAAAACAAGCAGAGACAATAAGAGAAAAGTGGGAAAAAGCCACGTCCAGTAAAGGCGAATTTTCGACGTTTGTCAGCAAGTAAGTTGTTAATTAAGTAGTTGTTTTTGCTCATTGAGTTTTTACAAGGTCGGACAAGATCGGCGAACCATTAACGTTGATTGTTGCAATAATTCTTTGAAGCGCGTTTAAGCGACTTATTGGTCCACAAGACGTGGGTCTCCCATCCGCGACGTATTGTCCTTTCATGGTAGCGCCTGACCACATACCGCTACCCAAACGTAATTAAAACTGTCCAAAATGCCTTGAACTGTCGTCTAACACTCTCCATACAATCCGAACCTCAAGAATACACAACCTACTTAGTTGCTGGCAAAAATGTATTCAAAAAGACGGAATATATGTAGAAATAATGACTTAATAAAAAGTTATTATCAAAGATCGGTTACAATTTGATCCGTTCTCGTAGAAAGTAAATAATATTATCTTATTATTAAACTACTTAAACAAAGATAAAACCAGAAAGTAGAATTCTGTGTTTTGTGTCAACATGCAACTCATCTTCAACTTCAGATGCTATTTATTATTTCTTTCTTTGTAAAGTTTATTTATTGCATATGTTACCATGGAGGATTTGATTATTTCGCATGTTACAATGCGAAAACCTTTATTGCCCTTCGTTTCGAAGCATAAAAAGCACATGTTTACAAAGACAAACAAGAAGCGCAAACAAACTTTAATAATACTCTCGCGTTCGCTACAACTACTTAAATTTAAACGTGAAGCAAGCAAATAGTACACATCACATGGAAACAATTGCTCAATTTGGGCGACAAAACCTAGCAACAACGAGGCGAACAGCGGATCTCCTCGGTTTTATTAAAGTTTTCGAAGCAACTGTGCAAATAGTAGTGGCCTAACAAAGCTGATTAAGCGATGTCGTGCGTTCTTTTGTGTTCGCCCCGCTCGAATACCACTTCGTCGAGGAGTATCGCGGCAGATAGCGTTTAGAATTACACAGAATATTCTTTGGTTTATTGCCTCTCGGGACACTTTACGCCAATCTCGTTATAGAATTCTTCCTCGCGAACTATCTCAATAAATTTTAATCTCGTTCGATGCAACGCATAGCTCCTTCTGTTCTATTCGCGAAGTATGCGTATAGATATGTAACTGACTTCGTTAGACGAGCTATCCGCTCTCTTGTAAAGAAAATTAATGAACTGGTGATTTCCGAAGTTGTAAAGGGATATGGGAATCAAATACAGCGATTTACCTTCTTGAAATAGATAGATTCTATTCCATAAAACGAATACATGTTTTGAACAATATTAATGTCAGTCAGAGAAGAGAAAATTATTGAATATTGGGGGGTTTTGAGATTTAAAAAATGCCATTGGTCACATATTTCATTGTACAAGGTGGGCCAAATTCGATACTTTTAATAGGGAACTTATATTTCTAAAGGAATTAGACAAAAACTGACCTAAGCTTCTGGAGCTCGATTGTAATAAGAAATCGATTGGTGAAATCCCTATTTTTATATCTTCCTTAATATAAGAGATACAGAGCGTTTTCTTAAAATGAGCAATTTTTAAAAAACCTTGTAACTGTTTTATTTGTGAAAATGCTTTTTTTATATAAAAACTATATTAGGGCGCTTTTTGGCGCAGAATCTTATGCTCTAATTTTTTCTTTTTTTAAACTCCTATTTTTTGAGATATTATCAAAACTAGTGTTTTTTTTATATGGAACACCCTATATATTTTTACACTATTGAAAAGCAT
>LR737382.1:21613180-21652100 GCA_902655005.2 Marronus borbonicus
ATGCTTTTCAATAGTGTAAAAATATATAGGGTGTTCCATATAAAAAACACAAGTCTTGATAATATCTCAAAAAATAGGAGTTTAAAAAAAGAAAAAATTAGAGCATAGGATTCTGCGCCAAAAAGCGTCCTAATATAGTTTTTATATAAATCAAGCATTTTCACAAATAAAAAAGTTACAAGGGTTTTTAAAAATTGCACATTTTAAGAAAACGCTCTGTATCTCTTATATGAAGGAAGATATAAAAATAGGGATTTCACCAATCGATTTCTTTTTCAAATCGAGCTCCAGAAGCTTGGGTCGGTTTTTGTCTAATTCCTTTAGAAATATAAGTTCCCTATTAAAAGTATAGAATTTGGCCCACCTTGTATTTAAACAGGCCGTTGTCCCAGCCGTACCAGATACGTTTTCCTATAAGACGGCGTAAGCTTAACATAACCCGTACAGTTTACTTAGATCAAAATGGAAATTCATCACTGAATGCCATTCCACGTTTCAGTGCATTCGCAATCTACACCACTCCAAATGTTGTTGTCAGTGTTGAGCTGTAGTAGCACAAGGTGAGACCGATGGCATTGCGAGAATTGCAAGCGGAAGGTTCTGATTTGGCGATAAACGGCTAGAAGGATCATACGACTACCTGTATGTACCTGACTAGTTTTTCTTCGGCATCCGGTTCCTCTTGTGGCCCTTTCTAATCCATCTAATAATCAGTTTGGTAATTTTTGCAGTCGTACAAGTTAACTATAACAATGATCCTGTGATTTGTCTTCTATTTAAGTGTAGATCCAAAGTTATTTTACTTCGAAGATATAATTTCATCCACAACTTGCTTACTTTTGAAACACTGAAGTCACGCACACTTCAAAGTGTACATACCTACTTGCTAATAATTGTCGCAAAGTATGCGAGTACATGAATTCTTAAGCTTCTCACATTTTGCGGCGATTTCGTCAGTAATACCGCTCGCAATTCTCATTAAGACGCTAAACCCGACCCTTTAACTATCATTAAGCAAATTGACTGCCCGTAACGTAGCTATAAACCCCGACCATTAGCTAGGATCGTTGCTGGAGTGTTGTGTTTTTATTTACCCGTTAAGGTTTTCATTAGGGTGTGGCGCGCGCGGCGATTTTCAGTTTTGTTAATTACAGCCGAGATTAGTTCGCGTCCTTAAGTAACGGCCGGTAATTAAGCGCGCTGCCGGTTTTAGGACGCGTTAATATCCCGCAAGTTCGCGGAAATTGCGGAATCCGAGAGTATGTTTCGCGTTTCACGCCGTTTACAAGGATTTGATCGATAAATAAGAACCGTTCTCTGCTAATAATGACTAAAGCTTAAACGATAACGAAGTAAATTAATTTTTATGATAAGTTTTAATTAAGTATCACACAAGTTTAATTGATTAATCCGGGGCAGCTGTTTCAAGGATACGTCGACTCTCATTTTCAACCGAAGACCGGATAAAATGTTTCTTCAGGGACTACAATTTAATAGTCTAAAAACATGTTAAAATAGAAGATTGAACTTTGTGAAATACGTTAAAATGCTGCCCATCTCGACATCCATCCACATCTAACAAGTTGCAACAACTGGCAGAGTAGGTAAAATCTGACAGCAGATAATAATAAGAAAATGTTTAGCTTATTCCCACAAATCGTTGATAATTTTCGCAATTACTCACTTTGCATAAACGCAAAGTTTAACGAACCAGTTACGTTTTTATTTCTTATATTCCACAGTGGCTATAAGTATGTACAACGTACTTACACACATGCATAAGTATTGAAACAAACCCGATATGCGTGAATATTAATTAATCCGCGAGAGCCAGCAAATTGAAACAGTTTAAGGCGAGATTTCTTTTTACGCCGACCGGCCTTAAGTGGACCGACGATAATCAGCCGCGGAGCCTCGGTCGATAGTTGAGATAATGCTGAGAGTGTTCGCCCAGCTCTTTAATAAACACGTCCTGCCGCTCAATTAAAATGTTTCCATTCTTAAGCGCGTTCGTTTGAGTAGGTAAGTGAAGACAGAATGTGCCCACTAGATTAACTAACCCGTGCATATATAAATGTTAAAGTAGATCTTCTCGTTCTGAAGACGGAAAATGTCCGGCTAACGAACGGTTTTGCTTAACGAACATCTTGATTTAGTAGGTACTTTGCGCGTTACGAATGAGTTTACTAATTGTAATTTTGTATGAAATTTAATGTAGACAAACAAGGAAATTATTAGTTTTCGACTGAGGTTTTGTATTTCACTGAAACATTGCTTAACAACCTACGATATCATGTTTCAGGGGCGTAATCAACAGTTTTCTTGATATCATTTTGTATTTAAATTTAAGACAACTGTACCACATCCTGAATTTCTATCGTATCGTTTTGGGTATGTGGATCCAAGGCCTAGAACAATTAATCCTTACGGATCTGGATTCTCTTGTTTTTATGAATGAGAAGTTTTCATTTCATTTTGAGAATATTAATTTATTTCACGATGCACTATACCTTGTCATCTAGGGCCACAAATTGCTATTATTATTATTATTTTTTCTCCTCCGCCCCAACACCTCGCTCAGAGAACAGCCCCAAAGCTGAAATTGCTCTCTGAGGTCCTCGCGCGCGGACTAAGCAAACCGCGGGGGAGCAAGCAAATCTGCGCCTACGCCGCCCGCCCAGGGCCGCCCCCATTCACATGTTTATTATAATTATTATTATTATTATTATTGAGAAGTGAAATAAAATTTTGAAAAATCAGAGATTTTATTAAAACTCAATTTCTCTGTTATTCGATATTTCACATTATGGTGAACTTAATCAGGAGTTAAAATAAGAGTTGAAGACGGTAACAATAATAATTGAACAGTTAAGTATTATAAAAAGTACCAACAATAATTGAGAAATTAAAATTTTGCAACCACTGCATTTTAAAAGTATCCAAGGCGATCTCTGTCTATCTGAAGGTGACCATCATCCTTTCCAACTTCCTAAAGCAGTTTTATATCTTAAACCAATAAGCGGAAAGGACGCCATTCAACTCTCATAGAAGTAGAGAAGACGCTACGATCGTCCACTTAAAATTGTCACATTGATTTAGCGTCACGCTGATTTTTTATCTATTTAATACAGACACAAAGTTAATTGACAATAACTCAAATATATCCTTTTAGTAACCGAGTTTATCCCGCCAATTTCCTAAGATCTTCGCCGAGGACAACCAAGTTTCAAGGCTAGTTCCGAGAGACCAGAAATAAGAAAAAAAATAAATAAATAAGTCTTCTTACCTGTTTATGTGTTATTTATTACTTTCGTACTTGTTCTATTTATTTGTTATTTCTATGTTTTGTAGAATGATCAAAAATCTTCGTTATTTCAATCAACATAGTTTGACCGAATTCTTGTTCATAGATCGCGAATTTTGAAATATTCCACTATAAGTTGGTCCAAACGGGGCACCCTGGTTTTGTTACCTTTTTGAGTTTTTGATAAATCACTTGCCAGGAGAATTGTATTTATCGGTTGATATGTATATATTTCTTTATTATTCATAATAAATTATTGTTTTATTGATATTTATTGTTTTAAATAGTATCAATTATTACAGTACGATCCAAAAAAAAAAGAAAAGCTTATTGGACATGGACTTTAGAGGAGGAAGTAACCGAAATTAATTGTTGCCATTGTCCGCGACACTCAATTATCGGAAATCCAAGCGATAAATTAACGGCGCAACGCCAAAAATTCGCACGACAACATATGGCGAACAATGGGCAAAAGACATAAATTTTAAACCAGTTTTTTTTATTTTACGTTGCGCATTTACTTCGGCCGCATTAAACATTAAAACACGAAAAAAGCGAGGTGAGCTTTATAGCGTAAAAGATTACATATACCGCATTGTTACGCGCATATGAGAAATGAAGGAAATAAAAGAAAGAATAAGAGAAGGCGAAAATTTCAAGAGCCATTCGGATGTATGTAATTATTTCGTGTTGTATTTGTTGTAAAGGTATGCATCATATCTGACAGTACGCATCAAGAGCGTATTTCTCGTCTGCTGCGCTGGCTGGCCTCTTCTCCTGTGATGTAGGTATACATCCTACTTCGTATATAAATATAATAAATAAAAAAAGAAATTAGAATAACGAATGGGGCTCGCTTAGGAATGCGGCGATATTATCATCCTAGATTTAGATAAAATTTAGTTCGGTGAAGCTTCGAACGTTGTTGCAAGCGGTTGAAAGGCGCGCTGTGTGAACTGTAATCGGACGTATTTAATGAACGGTTGGGCGTAGCGGAGATCACGTTTATCGCATTATAATCGACACGAATTAAAGAATTCGAAAATTAATTCGGTTGCATTTAGGTAAACAGTGCATACTACGGGTACATAGGTTCTGACACCTGATGCACGACTGTGATTTCTAGTGAATAGACTACAATAACAGCATGAGAACGGCTTGTGAACTATTAAAACTGTTTTGTTTGAAATTTTCATCGTATATTTATGACGTTTTAGGTCAATCATTTGCTTTTTCGTATTATTTTATTACGTTACATTCTTTTTGATGGGTACGTACTAATCTACAGTGACCCAATAAAATCCCGATGTGCCTTCCGCAATTGGTATAATGCAGATACAGTTAAGAGCATCAAATTAATACAAAAATATTGTAAAAATTACAACAAATTCCACTCGCTCACTGATGTACACTGCCGTTCAGTGAAGTTCGGTCGGTTGGTAAAAAACATGAAAAGGTTACAGAAACAAACGAAACTAAAAACAAAATTCAATTTTATTGTATGTACAGGTAAAAAAGACAAAAATAAATAAATAAAAAGTTATTCTGGCCTAATATAACATACTGAACATTATTTTTTTTTTCATCGAAAAAACCTCCTTCGCTGTTAATCACCGCTCGAACTATTCTAGGCATTCTTTCGATAAGTTTTGTTAAAACGGATTGTGGAATATTAATCCATTCATGTTGCAGAATATTCCGTAAACGTTCTTGTGAAGTTGGGCATATTTTTCGGATCCTCCTGTCCAGTTCGTCCCACCACAACTCTATCGGGTTCAAATCTGGGCTTTGTGGGGGCCATGTCATTACTTTCAGGGTGTGCTGTTCTTCTTGCTCCTTTAGATAGTTCTTACGCACTAACGCAGTGTGTTTTGGGTCGTTGTCATACATGAATGTAAAGTTACGGCCTATTATACGCAATCCTGATGGCACTGCATGATTCTGGAGTATTGCAAAATAATTTTCCTTCCTCATTACACCCTGCACTCTGCATAAATCTCCCGTCCCAGCAAAGGAGAAACATCCCCACACTAAGACAGAACTACGCCCTTGCTTCACTGTAGGCACAATGCAGTTCGGGATCACTTTTCGGTTTTAGATCTTCGGACATAAACTCGTCGATTTCGCCTAGAAATGTCACTCCAGAGCACGTGCTTCCAATCATCTAACGACCAATCTAGATGAGAACGGGCCCACTGTAGCCGTTTTGCTCTGTTGCCCCGACGTAATAAGGGTTTTCGAATGGCAATGCGTCCATGAAGGTCCGCTTGTTGAAGTCGACGTTTTCCGTACTCGCCGAAACTTGTTCTTCACGGCCGCAATTGACTTCAGTTGCTATTTGTGGCGCTGTTAATTTTCTATCGCCTTGGCTTAATAATACAATTCTCAAATCTTCAGCTTTTGTTGTTTTCCTAGATGCTCCAGGACGAACACGATTTTCTATAGTTCCAGTTGTCCGATATCGCTTTATGATGTCATTTACTGTTGAACTTCGCATATTTATTTTTTCAGCAATTTGTCGCCCCGAATATCCTTCTTCAAGCAGCGTAATAATGCGTGAACGTTTCTCTACACTGGTAGGCCTGCCACGTGCCATTTTGAAGTACATTTTCTTAAAACTTTCGCGCAAAAACGACAGATGCACACCAACACACGTTTAACAGTAAAATGAAGCAAATTTATATCTTTACGCCTGTGATAAATAAACAAGAATGAAACTGCGCTATATTTCCTAAATGTATTGTTCGTTAATAATCCCCAAACGACCCGTTTCAAAAGATCGGTACTTCCGAGAAATTCTTGGAATGATAATAAAAGGGACTTTATTGCGGTTGTCGCAATATTTCTACTTTACATAATAATTTATGGCTTTAATCCCTTAGAGAAGAGTGTATGCTTAATATTTTTCTAATTTTATGTATTAATAATTGTATACAGTGTGATATAATAGATTTTTATTGTATGACCGAACTTCACTGAACGGCAGTGTAGGTAATTTAAAAAATTTGCGCAAATTGGCTATATCCCAGATAAATGATACTTACCGATCTACGTATCTAACTAGCGTTGAGCATTCTATATCTAACATTGATGATGCTAAATACTTCTGGACTTTAGTACGTTCTCGACAGCAGAATTGGTGGATTCCGGGTAAAATGCATAAGCGTAGCTGATATTTCGACAATCCTACATCTATTGTCTATATGCCTCGCTGTTAAACATCTTTAACCTTATTCTAAGAACCTCCACTCACCTTGATGAGTGGAAGCTTGCTAGAGTCTGTCCAGTACTGAAGAACGGTGATATATCTGTCATATCTAAGTGCAGGCCAACTTCGACATTGTCAAACATGGCTAAGATTTTTAGATCTGTTCTACGCCTCTGAAGTCATCGATGACCACAGCTGAGTTGACGTCCTGAACGCATGGATTATGGTATTCTTTTGAGTAAATTTCAAGACTTTGGTTTCAGCGACTACATTGTTAGGTTGTTTCAATATTACCTTTACCAGCGATAATTTTTCGTATATTATAGCGATTTCATGTCCAACATATGCCACGTTGCTTCTAGTATTCCACAAGGTTCTAATCTCGGTCATCTATTATTCCTAATCTTTGTTAATGATTTGTTGAAACACATTGATTGCAACAGTTTGATTGAATTGTGTTGTATCGTTCGCAAGGAAGAAGCAACCAATTGTTTTCAACTACGTTTATAAAAATTTAATTGAAAAAGTTCAAAGACGACATTCAAAATATCTTTGGTATAAAACATACAACGTTTACCCGTGTAGAGGATTCTCCTACTTACCGAGTTTTCTGTGATATCACTCGAAGTACGACGGGAGAAAGTTGGTTTAACGTTTCTCTTTCAATGATTAAATAATTAAACAAACGCTAGTGAATTATTCGCTAAACTTAGTTTTCATGTGCCGCGTCAATCCTCTCGCTCATTAAATACTTTTTATCTGGATTCAGCCAAGTCTAACATGCTGCTACGCTCACCTTTTTTTTGTGTTCCGCGTGCAATAGCTTCTGATATAATTGTTTTCTTGCGCAACTTCTTGATTATATGCAACTGCGTACATGTATATTTGTATTTTTTGCCAATGTGGCTATTATTATTATCTACACAGCACCATATCTGCAAATCTACAAATGGAGTTGTCAGATTGCTGCAGAATAGCAATTTAAATTATACATTTATCAAGTTTACAAGGTCTCTTGGTCAATTATAAAAATGTTAGAGGTGGGTATGTTACAAATTTTGCCTCCTCTATAATTAATTACAATCTTAGACTGGCCAAACGAAATAATTGAAATGATTCGAAAGTTTCTAAACAATCTTACAGCTAAGGAGAGCCAATATAAAAGAAAAATCTAAGAAGCTTAACGACAAATTTAGCTATAATAAAATTAATTAAGGCAATAGTAATTACCGAGATAACCTTTCATCTTCCAATGGAGTGTTTGTCTCTAAATCTAATATTGCATTTTTCTCACCTGTTAAGACAGTTACTTTAAGTGCACAAGAAACATTCATTTCATTCTACTTAGACCATCCATTAGTGATGGATTCTGGCAAAAAGCTTACGTTATCTCAAGATTGGCCAGGACGAAAATTGGTAGAGGTTGCAAGGTTGGATCGGCGCTGCTTAACTAGAAGTGACAGTCCCCGGAGAAATTTTGAGGACACGACAGCGAGGAAAAAGGCAACCTTCAGGAATCTTCAGGATGCAAGGCGGCGCCCACCAAACCAAAGAAATAATAGAACTCGAATCAAGTGAAGATCATAAAATAAAAATTTGTGACTGTTTCGAAAGTGAATATTGTTTTTGAATAAACCTTCTCAATTCATTTTCGGAATGTTTTCTTTCTTTTGATGTTTTAACAGAGTGATGTATTATGAAAATCAAAAGAAAAATTAAGTGCTTTACAATGCTTCAGTACCTTTCCAGTGACTTGACAATCTTGATTTTACATCAAACAGAAATAATTATCAGAAAGTTTTCATTTTATCACTCAATAAACTACGACTTTACCGGTTTATCTATTAATCTGAACTCGGTTGAAATTTAATCTTGATCTTTGCATTAAAAAAGTTATGATAGTTCTGTGATATCAATAATCAAGTAAACTGCTCTTGGAAAATGTATTTAACATTGAAAATAAAACGTTGATCGTTAAACTTCAGCGATAAAATTTCGTGGAATTCATTTTATAAACTTTTAATTCGCGATACTCGGAAACATGTTTATCCATCGTTATAAATTTTAGAACGTCTTCAAAATTAAATATCTTAGAAATTCCCAACGAAATTCGTATTTTAAATCGCGTCGTATCGTCTCGTTACGGGGGCAATAAATAAATCCGGGAAATTTATTTACGTAAGCCCGCGGCAATCGCTTGACGCTTAACAGCGTTGACGTTATGATGTGCTGTGTAATTCTTTTATTTTGTTCAACAAATACAGGCAATTACGAACTCGGGAACATTAATTAATTCCGCTGAAGACCGCTTTTCAAGCGCGAGCTTACCTTTTTTCCAAAAGCGAAGCAATTAATAAAAGAAATTGCTATTTAATAGCTGTGAGTCAATAGTGAAAGTGCGACTTAATAATAGCTTGGCAGTCGCTTTAGTATATGGTTTCGAGTTATTTCTATTAGACGACCTTTTTATAAACGGTAAATCGTATTACGGGTCAATCGGGAAAATAGTTTTAGAAATTTAAACAACTCTAACCAAAAAAAAGGTAACTGCATTTTTGTAAGTTTTTCTTACATATAAGTTTGGATAATAATATTTGCTACGTACTTTAGATCACTTGCTCAGTCTAGCATAAATTTATCAACGTTTAATGATCGCTTATAAAGAATTATTAAGGAAATTGAATCTAACACTTAATACTGATGCTTAATTTGAAGGATTAAGCATTAGAGCTGAATTACCTAAGCGTTGGATGACCCCGACAATGCAGCTCTATTAATTAAGTTGTAATACAAGAAAATTAATATATTTTACCTTTGGGCTGATTGGCATTGTCAGCAAAATGGCTAGAGTGCCTTGGGCTGTTGTCAGCAGAAAGCGAGCCTCCTCGCTGTCTTTATATTCTATCGATGGCCCTTGTGTCCTGGTATTCAGACCAGGGTCACCTTAGCTCGGTTTCCCGGCCTATTGGGCGCATTCGTGCAGTCCAATATCAGTTTCGACTTCGCCTCCGTGGAGTCTAGTGCTTTTATCACTGCTTGGCTGTCTGAATAGATGGCAATAGATCGATACTTAACTTCGTGGCTGTCTAATTCTTCAATATACTTTCTCTGAATTAATTAAAATGTTCGCAGCAGCTGTTATTCCTTCCTAGCTCATACATGAAGTATGACAAACAGCGTTATTTTGTTAAAAAATATTTATCTGCACTACTTGAACAGTTTAAGTAGATTTTGTAGGTAGGTGTCCCATCAATTTATCCACTAGTGTACTTTAGTGCACTGAATATTCAAAAGAAGTATTTGTGAAAAAAAAAGAAGTGGTAACTAAATTAAAGACGATGCTTCCAACAAATAGATCTGGTAGAACGAGATGGGAACTTGGTAATAGGGTGTTCTTTGTTATCTAAATTAAATGTTTTCTTACGCATCAAATACCCACAAATATTAGGAAATATCAATAAAATCAGTGGCATTTCTTTTCTTTAGAAATCGTAAAGAATTCATTGAAGCTTCCTGTGAAAATTATTTATTGTATAAGCATCCAAGCGATGTTGGTTTCGAGTAGTCACCTCGTTAAAGTAAAGAGTCCCGTGGAGATTTCGACAAATACCCGATTCTACACTACAAGACAAGAAATCTGGTCTGATTAGGTTCGACAGGGCATAATCCACTCGCACACAAAGTCACTTGACTAAAGTGACATTTTTCTTTGGGTTGGAAATACCGAGTGACTTCGAGACTCGTGACTTCGAGATTTGCAATAAAATACTGTCAATAATGCTCGTTGTGCATTAGAGATAATGGTGATTTATGGCGGCTTGTAATTATGCAATTGAAAGAATGATACAACGACAATAAGAACCATGAGTTAGCCATGAATGAATGAGTACAATAAATTTAAACGGGGAAAACCTGCCTACTTTCTCAACTGCGGCCTGCCTTTGCCGGTTGCAAGATAAATTCAATTTGTACGATTAGAGATCGCTACGATATTGAGTAAAGAATAACGTTTTCAATTTATGGTCCATTGGATTCGAGATTTCGATATTCGATTTATGTAGTGGGTAACAACAAAGAAATATTCCGTTTGCCATTTCTACGAAGGAGCTAACGTCGGAGCAGGTGAAGCGAATGTATGATGGTAAACACATTTTAAATTGTCTTTGCTTTACCAGGACAATTCTGAGGTTCCCTAAACTAATCTGTAAAGTTTCAAGCCTTAACATAGAGGGGGCGTTAGTCATCAAAGATATTCTAATAATATAATGTGTTGCCAGTAATTTTAAGAGCTTTTGGACGTTGAGTTCGACGCGAAGTTCCTGACTCTCGTACCCGGCCGATGTCCCCTGTAACTGGCGAAAGCTGCTGGGGGACGTGAAAGCCTAAATTATTATTATTATTATTAGATAAGATGTCGAAGTTATAGTTCTTCTTAGCATTTAAGATTTTAAGCAACAAAGATTTACAAACCACTTGGCACTTTTTATTTTTGTGAAAAAACGACCTCAAGCTAAGTGGTGTGTATTGTTCTAAACATTAATTTGGGCTTTATACTTTTATGTTAATTTGGCGGTACTTATAGTTGCATAATTTACAGCAATAAACTTTCTTTAATACGTAATTTCCTCAGGCAACAACTTCTGACAAAAAATTTTTCTTGTGTCGAGTTGAAAGTTTCAGCCAACAGATTACATGCACAACGTCTTTCCCCAGAGTTGTGACGTTGCATATCTTCTTTTCTGTCAATCTTAATTGTTCTAAAGGTTATTCTATTCTATGCAGGGTGTCTACCTAGTGCATGAACGGACGATAATTCCATTCTTGAGCCATTAAAAGAAAGGTTTTTTCAGCTAAGTTTTTTCAGAAAAGCTTATTTCAGGGCTTTATATCTAATTTACTAAGGAAGGGCGTGTTTGAGGTGTAAGGAGATGTTTACAAAAAAAATTCTAGAAGAGCTTCTCTGTTATATTTTGTATAAATATACAGGATGTTCCACTGAAGAAATTGAAACGACATGAATCAAGTTTGGTCATCTTCTAGAATCTGATTGATATAAAAGAATTTTCGATATCTTGCCTTGAATCGCCACTCTAGCATATAAGGCCGTTGAGGAAATAGCCATATTGCGTAAAAAGCTCAAATTATGTCAATTATCTCAAAAACAAAGAGCTATCGATAAAAGCTGCCATGAATTGAAGAAAGGTATCTAAAAAATCTCGTGTGTACTTCAATGTAATTTTATATTGTGCAGCATTTATCTCCGAATATCTTTTATTTTAAAAACTTTTCTCCAGATTACTCACTAAAACAATTATCCTCCGTCTACGCACTAGATATACGTCCAAGTTTGCTATTTAGCTAGAAAGATCTATCTATTGCTACTGATTCAATCTTGTATTTTATTGGAGGCTTACTTAAACATAATTATGCATACGCCATATCTTGTTCTGCAGTGAGCTATTTTATACCTGAAACATTTTTCGCTAATAAACATTAAAATAAATTACGTTAACAAATTAATTTCTTGAACGTAAAACATTTGATTTAATTAACATATCCAATTTTTACGATAACCAAAGAAGTCATTTAACAAATTTAGAGTTCATTTAACGAATATTTATCAACATACTCCTCATCAGTTTATACGCTTGCCCAACTTTTGTATTTTATTACGCTCTTATATGAACGTATCCTGACAAGAATTGCTGTAAATACTGTCAGAATATTTGTAGAGAAGCAGTTGGAGAAGTGCAATTTGAAATCACAAAATTGTAATCGTAAAAGCATAATGGATGCAATGTGGTTTATGTACTCACGTTTCGCAAGCAATTGAAATCAGATTGAAAGCAGATGCATACCTATTATTGCATTACTTCTACCATATACGCGGAGATAATAGAACGGAAACATTTAGTGCCTTTCCACGGAACTAGGTCGCGCTATTTATTAAATAATTTATATTAGATTGCGGAATTCTATTAAAATAAACAGCGTGTCACTCACGAAATCGATGGTATTTCGAAAACTATCGGACTATCGATATTGGTATGCATCTTAGGGTAATTTCGATATACGTATCTGTATATTTTTCCGTTGAAACATAAACGAATTTTAGGAAAGTAAATAAACAGGGTTTAAAATACTTTTGGGGAATAGAATATTTCTCCTTCTAATAATACACTTGCTCGAATATTTAACTTGCGAATATCAAAAGAAAACGAGGACGTTATTTAAAAATGAAGTTATTCTGAAAACAAAAATACGATACACTTATCTTCCTTCTTGCGAATTCTATTTGATTTATTTTTAAAAATCCCTGTTCATAAAGAATATACGTATATAGGTCAGATACGAGAGCGTAATCGTAAAATATACTTGCGTATGCGTCATAAAGCATGAAGCAGCTTTTTTTTTCTTTCTGGAAAGAAATAAACAGCGAATTTCCCTTCCGAAATAGCACGATCATTAGATAGAATAACAAGAAGACGCCGTTTAAAATAAATTTGTTTCTTCCTTTTTACGGATCATGAGAGAATGTATCCTGTTATCGAAATATATACGTAACGAAGCTGGAGAAATAAACAATTTTATTCCCTGGCGCTTTGCTGTTGTGGTTTTGTTGTTGTTCTATTTCGATAGACCGGCGCACTAATTCGAGCTGGAATTAGGATGGAACTAGCAATTTGTTTGTATTGTTCCAATTATAGCTACTTGATTCAATTTCGAAATGAGTATGTTATTAAACTATTTTTGATTTTTTGCTTATTAGATACTAGCGGAGAGCAGTTAGGTAAGGTAACAGAGGCGCCACTTCACATAAATCATTTGCTATTCATGACTAGCTACGGATCAAATTGTCTCATGAGACAATTTGATCTGTAGAGATCGATTCACATGATAATAATTTTGGTGGTCAATATTATTTAAATATGGGGAGCTTCCATGGGCTGGTGTTATGCAGATATTATTGTATATACATTACGTTACTTATGGAAATGTTTATCTTATAAATTGTATTTGAATTCAGGTTTCGGCTGGATAAATTAATATAATTTCAAGTTAGTAGGACGATTTCCCCCAAAAAAATACGAAGGCAAAGTAGTTCTTAGTGTGTATCAGTCGCAAAGGAGCAATGGATGAACATTAAATTCTGCTCTAAATTAAGCAAAATGGCAGAAACTTATGAAATGTTGTTCTATTTCAAACATTCGTTGGATTCTCAAATGCAATTGCATTAAACCACAGTTAAAGTTCTTGAGCTGACGCCAGGATGAATGATCCTGCGAATAATGGCATTTTACTTCCACATCAATAAGGAGACAATTTCAAGAAACGGGTGCTTGTTACATGACATACACTGCCGTTCAGAGAAGTTCGGTCGGTTGGTAAAAAACATGAAAAGGTTACAGAAACAAACGAAACTAAAAACAAAATGTAATTTTATTATATGTACAGGTAAAAAAGACAAAAATAAATAAATAAAAAGTTATTCTGGCCTAATATAACATACTGAACATTATATTTTTTTTTCATTGAAAAAACCTCCTTTGCTGTTAATCACCGCTCGAACTATTCTAGACATACTTTCGATAAGTTTTTTTTAAATGGATTGTGGAATATTAATCCATTCATGTTGCAGAATATTCCGTAAATGTTCTTGAGAGAAGTTGGGCATATTTTTCGGATCCTCCTGTCCAGTGCGTCCCACCACAACTCTATAGGGTTCAAATCTGGGCTTTGTGGGGGCCATGTTATTACTTTCAGGGTGTGCTGTTCTTCTTGCTCCTTTAGATAGTTCTTACACACTACCTAACGCAGTGTGTTTTGGGTCGTTGTCATGCATGAATGTAAAGTTACCGCTTATTATACGCAATCCCGATGGCACTGCACGATTCTGGAGTATTGCAAAATAATTTTCCTTCCTCATTACACCCTGCACTCTGCATAAATCTCCCGTCGCAGCAAAGGAGAAACATCTCCACACTAACACAGAACTACGCCCTTGCTTCATTGTTGGCACAATGCCGTCCGGGATCACTTTTCGGTTTTAGATCTTCAGACAAACTCGTCGATTTTGCCCAAAAACCTCAAACTTTGACTCGTCACTCCAAAGCACGTGTTTCCAATCATCTAACGACCAATCTAGATGAGGACGGGCCCACTGTAGCCGTCCGCTTGTTGAAGTCGACGTTTTACCGTACTCGCCGAAACTTGTTCTTCACGGCCGCGATTGACTTCGGCTGCTATTTGTGGCGCTGTTAATTTTCTATTGTGTTTGCTTAATAATACAATTCTCAAATCTTCAGCTTTTGTTGTTTTCTTAGATGCTCCAGGACGAACACGATTTTCTATAGTTCCAGTTGTCCGATATCGCTTTATGATGTCATTTACTGTTGAACTTCTCATATTTATTTTTTCAGCAATTTGTCGCCCCGAATATCCTTCTTCGTTTTTCTACACTGGTAGGCTTGCCACGTGCCATTTTGAAGTAAATTTTCTTAACACTTTTGCGCAAAAACGACAGATGATGAAGCAAATTTATATCTTTACGCCTGTGATAAATAAACAAGAATGATACTGCGGTATATTTCCTAAATGTATTGTTCGTTAATAATCCCCAAACGACCCGTTCCAAAAGATCGGTACTTCCGAGAAATTCTTGGAATGATAATAAATACATTGATTCAACAAGAATCAATGTATCAGAAAACGTTTTAGTAACATTTCTCCAGAGTTTAAAACCAAGTACATGCAGACGTTATGCCGTTGCCATTAGTTTCTGAAGTTCGGCAGTATAATGGTTACTCCTAGAATCGATCAAAGGAATGCTGTTTGGTCCCAAATATTGGAGAAAACATCTATTAGGTAAGTTTTGATGATTTTGATGATTTGAAGTAAGCTTTCGGTACGCCGAAGAAGAAATATGGTCTAAACAATAATTGCGGATCTCAAGCTCCTGGTGGGCTGTACCCTTTATTCTTTCATTTCAGCCTGTGGAGTTTCATCGAAATCTAAATTTGCGGGTTGTCGGTGTTCCCTTATGAGGAAGCAGTTTTCAAAACATGGAAGATGATAAGAAATCTGTAAACGCCGATATGAAGTCCTTCTTTGGGCAGGTATCAAAAACGTTGAAAGAGGTTCGAATGAGCCCTTAGTGGACCAATCTGGAAACTAATTTACGAATCTCAAACACGAAATTTAGAATGGTATTAATAGAAAGACGCTCCATGGAAACAAATTCTGGTTCCTGTAATGATCATTTATCTTCCCAGAATCAAATCTCTAAAATTAATATGCATGTAATGTCGTTCAAAATAAAATATAGCTCTAGATCCAGCAACCTGATACAGCACAATTAATCAATTAGAATATACATATGTGTAGTGTAACAGGTTATTAACCTCCGAACCATCGAGATTATCATTCATCTTCTGGCTAATTGCTTTCAGGTCAGAAACGCGCGAATTATTCGTTTACGTAATCGTTTTGCACGTATGTTAGAATATGTTAAATCCGTCGGCCAACAAAAGCAATCATCGGCTTGTCGCTTACATAACATCTGTTTTTTTACTTCGACCATTTTCGTGTCGAACACCTCATTAATCGATCGCTACTATAGTTAGCCTAAAATAGAAGAAGATGGATGGTGCAAGAGACGCCGACGACTCGTATGTAGCATTCGTTCAGTTACGTGTGTTACGTCTTACCTCCCATGTTCTTGTATGAGTCCAGATGTGCTTTTGCCAGTAAATCAACCAAGCGTTGACCGATGAGACTTTCCTAAGAACTTACATTACACCTTGGTTTGAAGTAAAAACGTACGCATACCACGAATATCTTACCAGTTATTGATTGTTTTTCTTTTTATTTTTTTTCATTTCTAACTTCAACTTTTCTATGTAAGTAAAACATTACTCGCTTTAATGGTAAAAATTCACGGAATTATATAAGCAGCGAGACCCCTGGTGGAATTTAGAACATAAACGTAATTGAAAACATTATTTATGATACGGTCATTATTAACATTATACGGAATAACTTTTCTTGAAATATCGAATTACATAGGTAACAAAATATTGCTGGCTCCGCATGGTATAAGTATTAATTAGTATGTGAAGTTTGTTTACGATTAAAAATTTCTATTATGAAAGGTCTGCCTACGCTATCATTATAGGGTCTTCAAACTAAATATTTTTCTTAATAATAATGATGATTTATCGTACTTTCTTCATCGACGAAGAATACATAATACCCAATATGTTTTGCTTATTAAAACAAAAAAGAAAAAACTGAAATAATGAATATTTTAGTAAGTAACTAGCAAGTATGAGATTTCTAGAAGCAGAAAGCTATATTTCGGTTTGTTTGCACAGCTGAAGGATGTATTGCCCAAGCAAGTAACTGAGCCAGGATAATTTAAAATTTCAATAAATATCGGGTAGAATCCCATTAAAAGTCTTTATTGCATTAATTGTTTAAAATGTTCACCCGATTGTTGTATACACATCTGAACTTTTTTCAGGTCTATACATTGCTCTGCTAACTGTCTCAGAATTAGCAGCAATATTTGCCGCAGCATCCATAATTCAGGCAACAAGTTGTACTCTGTGTTCAGGATTTCCGCCCCAAAAATAGAACTATTTCTTGAAAATAAGATTTCCTAGTTTTCTGTAGATTTTAGTATGCATAACAACGTTGTGACGGCCCAACGGGGTGTATGAGCTTTTCAAAGCTTGTCATAACCTCAGGAGTCCTTGTCTGTAAGGTTTCATGGCCTTGTTACTATCATCTTATCGTCGTAAAGGGTGAACCGCAATTAATTGTCCTCCAATTGCGAATGGTGACTTGTGCTTATAGGTTAGTTAAGGTAGAGTTTTGGGTATATGTTCATTCGACCATTTTTAAGTCGAAATTGCCTGAGCAACATATTGTTAAACTGTAGCAATCATGAAATGAGACACCCAGTAAAACGCAGATAATATTCTCAGACATCGTGTTATTTATCAAAAATGCTGTGGTGTGGATTTAACTTTGCGACTCAGGCCGGTTATTATTTTTGAGTTCCGTGCTGTTATTCTTTACTTATCGAACAGAAACTGTCAAAAGTGCTTCTTTGAGGAATATGTAAGTTTAATATGTTTTTTCTACATCTATTTCCGGCAAATACAATGATAATTATAAATTCCAAGAATATTATTTCGCTGATCCAATGATACTTTAAATTGCCCGCGATCAACTATTTCTGCAACTGACAATCGACTCGTATGAGAACCAGATCGCACTTCACTGAAAATACTCGAAATGGCTCAAACAACAACCGAGAATCTTCTGCCTGCAAAATCAGGAATGCGTACGAATCTATGGAATGACGTGATCATAAGCAAACCAGTTCTTTCTCCAAGAATAATTTAATCTGAGACAATTTTTCTAGTACTGCGTAAAATGGCTACATTTTTTGTAATTTCCCAAGCTCAATTTTTCTGGTCTTATTGATAGATATAATATATCCAGTTGGGATCTTCCACATCGTGTGGATGAACAATAATCACGCGATATTTAATTGTCAAGGTAATACTTATTGCAAAAGCTAAGGGAATTCGTAAAAGGGCTTCAAAAATGTAAAAAATAGCTATTTTCTCAGTATTAAAAGAATTATGTTGTAACTTTTAGAAAAACTTGACTAGGACGAATATTTCTTTTTCCCAAATTTATTTTCATCATGCAATTAAACCTGGGCTTCAGTTTTAACAAAATTCAGTTTACTGATACTATTTTATTTTGATTTAGTTGGCTAGCATTTCGAAGCTGTGGTCTTTCTGCTTCGTAATTTGAAACAAAATCTTTTAGAAAGAAACTAAAAGCAATTGAAGGATTTAGGTATGATATCCATAATTAAAGCTGCATCTTCGAACATTCATACAAAAATTTACACCATCCTAAATATAGCTCTTATAGTAACAAACGTCTAACAACTCATACATACCCATACATAAAGGATGCTTCTCAGTAAAGCCCATCCTTATCGTGTTTGTTGATTTTGAATCCAATTACCGGTTATACGCAAACTGAATTATTTTCAAACAGGAAAGTTTAAAGCGCATCTCGCGTAGACGTGCAGCAAAGTCTGCTTTATGTTTTCCGTCATATTTTCATATTTCAATGGAATTAACAAGGAAGCAGATGAGATTTTTGAGCAACACTTCGCACTATAAACGGGCGTACTTGCTACTACGTATTTAATAATGCTGCCAGGAACTGTTACGCGCGCAGATGAGAATCATTAGTAGCACAAATAAATCCGCACTCGTGTGTAGGTACTTCGTGGCGTTGAGTGCAGTTAAATAAGTACGTTACATGTCAATACTGTGGCGTGCAAAAGAAACCGGAACTTAAAAGAAAAAAGTATAAAATGTGTTAATAATAAACAAAAATACTATTTGTAAATATGCAATGGAAGAATGACGAGCTAAATTTGTGCTGAGGTATTAGCACACGAAATATTTAATTAATCCGGATCGTATGTTTTGGAAATTCGTGGATTCCTTTAGTATTTGCCACGAAGCGATGATGAAATTATCCGCAAATAGAATAAAATCATGTTTAAAGATGCAAAAGCAATATTACAATTCCTCACCTATGGCACATGTACCCTCAATATTCTGCATATTTTGCAAATTTCAGTGCTTTTATCGCTGAATTGCAAAATAATGAGAATCTTATTAGCAGCCAACAACTAACAAGTGGATTAATGCAATTGGATACTAAACCACGCACTCGAACATTGCGACGTTGAAATACTGAGATATTTCACTATCACCCTTACCATAATACTTCGATAAAATAAACAATTTTAATGCTGAAGATGATAACTAGATTACCGAAATGTGGGTCCAATTTTAGTGAAGTGTTCAAGATTGGATTAGAGGATTGGATGGATATTCTACTTGTTAATGCCCTCTACATTATACAATTTTTGCATTTTGCTAATCCTTTCATTTCCTTCGTTACTAACTCCTGCAAGATGAACACGTAGACGAGTTACAATTTGGATTGATTTCGTTCTGCTTCAATTTTTAAAGCATATAAAAACGGACGGTAGCAGAGATTTATGTGAAAATTCTCGAAAATTTAATTAAAAATTTTACTTTTAAATATTTCTTGAGTGATAGTTTCATTGTAGTAGCAACTACAACTTAGAACTGGTTACTTACCTAAATAGTAAATTTTGCATAAGGAATATTAAAAAATACATAACCAAAGAAATGCTGCTAATGCACATTGCTGTTTGCTTGTAGTGCCAAGAGATACACGCGTCTGCCGTCCGGAGGAGATACACCTGGCTCGCCATTCTTCAAGGAGAGCCCAATCAAGAGACACATTTCTTTGACTTTAAGAAATAATTTTTTGCAACTGACATCAAACTTACCTATTCCTTAACACAAAAAAATATTTCAAAATTTCAAGTATCTTCTTCACATTTACTTATATCAAAGAAATATCGCTTTCACTTAATGAAATGCCAAAAAATTATAGTTCTTTCATTCAAACAACAACTTATGCGTAAGTTAGTTTTGCACATTAATGTACACGATATTACGTGGAGCAATCGACGTACATCGTAAAACCAACAAACGCAAAATTCCGATATTATTCTCCCGTCGAAGCATCTTATCCTCTATAAGTACATATTGAGATTTTCAACGTAAATATCACGTTCCATTAATATATGTAGCTCAAGGCACTGCCTCTCTTGAAAATATCAACACCTATAAGATGGTTTACACAGATAGGCGGCGAGGTAGGTGTTAAATTGTTAATATGACCGCTAAGAAGCGAACCTCGGGCTCTACGAGCTGTAGACATATTTCCGACGACACCGGTTATCTTACGGACATCGGAGACCCCTATGCTACGTACTGCGTACGACTCCATCTAGCCTGCTCGTTCGTGCAAGTCAGCGGCAATTAATTTAAGGGTAACTCTTCAGCTTGTTAAAATAATTATAATTTTCTACTACCAGCTATTAAGTTACAACAGACGAACACATGGTACCGATTGTTAAGAGAATGAAAATTAAAGAAGAATCAATGTAGCGTTCAAATGGGATGGAGAGTTGCAAATAGAGGTTCATAAGAAAATCTTTTATCCTAAAATAACATGACATCGCTACAAACTTTAATGCAACGAGCACTTGTTAAAGAATGAACAGGAGGCTAATTTGTGAGAGTCTTTCGACGCATTTAAGAGACGACTTTGTAATATAATACTCTACACCGTGCTCCGTGCACGGCCAATTGTATTAAGGAAAAAAGAAAACACGAAGAGCGCCACATTTACGGCGTTGCTGCTGCTGTTACTTCGGCTACCTCCTTCCCTCTTCCTCCTTTCGTCGTGTCAAAGTGAAAATTCATCTTCGTCCGACTCCATTCATCACCATCCGTCGTTGTTGCCTTCGGCGTGACGTTCGGATACCCTCTCGACTCTCCTTAGCTTAGCTGAAAATTCGAACTAACGCACAGAAACGAATTAATTTGGGATCTACGTAGTGTAAGGAAGCCGATCCGTGTGAGGGCAAGCGGTAGGAAGATTATAGGTACGGAGCCGTCGGATCGGCGAAGGCCCAGGTGTTAAGTCGCATGAGCACAAGAACCAAACTATTAATGGATTGCTTTACTGAACAAACATTGACCTTTCCGCATTGTACAAATACATATACACGTACGTATATACGCTTCTCTTCCACTGTATGTTAATAGTATTGACATGTGTCAGACCTCGTATGGATATAAGGTGGTCATTGCGCTTCATCTTCTTTACGCTGTACGAATTATACATTAACGATTTGAGTTAATTTTACATGATTTCTGGCGATTATGATTTAATGACGTAAGTATTTTTGCCACATTTTCAAATAATGGAAAAAAGCATTAACACAACATGACAATCACGTATAAATCCAGACCACACAATTTATTATCCTGTAGTAAGTTCTGATTGGTTAAAGCATTTGCAATTCCTTGTGATTATCATTAAGTAGTGGCCTTTCTAGCAGCCAGCAAGTTGTGTCCAAAAAGACGAATTTGTAAGAGATGTTTACATTGAAATAAAAGACACTTAAAGAAATACACTAACTAATCCATAAACCCACAATGCTTCACTTAAATCGGTGAGTGTCACCCATCACTATTGGTTGCAAGAATTACTCTTTATTTCTGTAACAATCAAAATGGGGATTCTGATCAATTATCTTGTAAATAGCAGCAGCTGTTGGATAAATATACCCTATTATCGATATTATAACATGCAACGATTTAATAGTTCTGAAACATAACGTTGGTAACTTCGAACTTCAGCTATTTAAGCCTTCGTACACCTTTTTTGAAGTGGATAATGGAATACCGGATAAGAAATTCAAGTTTTGCTGAGATTTTGAAAAATATGAAAAGTTTTCAGCTTAATACAGAAACACGTTTTTTTTTGTCAAATTCAATTTTATTTCGCAAGCCTATACCTTTCGCAGCAATGCTTCCATCACTTTACTCCGCCCGTTCCGTGAAACAGGCGTTTACGAACAACGTCATACGATGAAAATGTTTGGTAAAAATGATGGGTCAATCATTTTCATCAAATCTATCAATTCTAATCTCAACTCGTAAATTTTTGCCATGGCGACCGCTGAAGTATCATAGCGGACCAAGACTTTCTTCTTCTTTAAACGCATCAATTTTCCGCAATTTCTGTCTTCAACTCAAACTACGCGAAAAAATCCGTCGCCATCACTTTCTCGGCCGATGGGAGCAGTTCTCGTTTTTTTCGGAATCGATTCATCCATATCATCCCATTGTTTCGACTATGGCTTGGCAGTTATTAATCAACGTCAGAGCTGCTTCTCGATATTTTCCATTCTTACAGAAACTGACTCAAACGACTGTTAAGCAATAACTGAGCGTCCAATATGACTGGAATTTTCAAAAATATTTTTCAACGCATGCGCAATTACATTAGTAGAATATGTCCTCTTCATATTGAGGCTTGAAACTTTTCGGACTATCCTAGTATATGCCATCAACTGCGGAAGTTAGGTGTTGTTTTAATTTTTTAATGAATATTGTGAATTGTGCTGAAACTGAAAAGTCTCTTTTCGTGACGAAACATTTACTCCTAGGTACGTACCTGTAGATAAATCGATTATAAGGCTGAGATAATACCAACGTTGAATACAGGATTTAAGCGTTCTCAATGTCTATGAATCTACCATATACACCTTTATAGTGTTAGCAAATCATGTAAACGATTCTTGCGTACGCTCATTTATAAAGTACGAATAAGATATTTTCAGATCTAGTAGAAGGCGTACCATTGCGTCGATCAAAGCGTGTTTATTTATTTACTAAAATAGTTGTTCGAAAACACGATGGAAATTTATCGTTACAACCTGAAACTGAAACCTACGTATACAGGTTATACAAAGCGAACCTATCCGTTATGATTTATCGTAGCCTATATGGCCTGCTGGTAGAAATAATATATCAAGATATACAAAGCTGAATTGCACCATTATTACACTATGTAATAGCTTATTTTGCTGGATTAATTTAACGCATTCTCAACACGTGTATTCAGTAATATTTTTCGAATAATCCTAATATTAAGAGAAATGGATCCTGTTTAACAATTATGTATATGTATAAGGCTCTTTGAGTAGCTTACACAGCTTCGTAAATAGCTTAAACTGCTCCTGGAGTAAGTTAAACAAAGCAGCTTAATTTGTTGTGGGAGCTGTTCTAACTGTTTAAGGAGTCGCTAACCGCTTTAAAAGAGTTGATTCTTGGAATTTCCTATCAATTATCGGAATTTCGCTAGCGCTTTTTTCAAGGCTATGAAGTTCCTTTCTCGTACTCAATCTACTACATCTAGTATTTTTTTTTTCCGGAAAACGCATATGTAATAATATAACTAAGTGAAAACTAAAGAGTGGATCGTTGATAATTGGACAGAATTTTGAAAGTTTGTTTGAAGGAAAAACTGAGTTTTATCACTGCATATGAGTAGCTTTCAATGATTTCCAATGATTAATATACTTGAATAAGGGTAACTCGAAGTAAACCTTTTTAGCACAAGGGCTTGCCATAGTATGTAGAACAGCAAGGAGATTACTAATCATAACACATTTTTCTCTGTTTTCATCCAGAATGACATAATAACCTGGAAAAGCGAAAAATAGGTAGGCTTCAAGATATTTTCCAATATCAAAGACGACAAATATCTTAAAAGAGATGTGGTTTTCGCAAGTTTACTTGATACGTATTCGGTTTGTGATTGCCAGACTAGTTGTGGTTTTAGCAAAAGCCCCAAGTATACGAGGAAAGGCAGAACAACATTTTGGTTTAGTGTTTTTTTGCAACATTTTTAAACATTAATGTTATACAGTGCTGGAAGCTTTAAACTAGAATCGCCTGCAGCTCCTTGCTTATAGTTAGTATCAATAGGTTCCAAGATTACGTCCTTTCAAGTGGTTCTTGGCTTTGGAGAACAGAAAAACTCCCATGGATTGAGGTCAGGTGAATATGAATAAATATTTTTCGTCAAAACCGGGACGATGGGAGACGTAAAACGATTCAAATGTAATTTACTACGCTTCATTTTCAAAGTTGGTCTGACCGCACAATATTCCTCACTCGTTCTACATTTTCATTAATTTTCGAAGATCTACCTGACCGAGGTTTGTACCTGATAGGCTAGCTTCAACTTATCGTACGTCAAACTCGTGAATTCAACAAATTCGGTGCCACACCGCTGCTTCAAATTTCACTGTTCCATTATTTTTTGTAACGTACTACAAAACTACAACTTCACTTATCATGCACCGTAGGAATCTGTAGCACAAGCCTTACGGTACCCCAAATACAGGTTTTCTGTGATAATGCATAATCGAAAGCTTTACTTACATCGCAGAAAGTAGCCGCGTAATGCTCAAAACATGAAACGGCAAATTCCCGTCATGAAACCAAACGGATTCTTTTCAAAGGACGAAATAATTGTCTTTAATGAATTTCTCAAAAATCTTGGGTAAAATCGTACTAAGACGTATTAAAACGGCGTTCGTTTTGCGTCAGCTACAAAATCTAATTACAAACATCGTTTTTTTTTCACGTAAATTACGCAACCGCTTCCATTGCATTAAAACTAATTGATATTTTTCTCGGATATTTCACCTCTGAGGCCGTCCAACTAATTCTTTTGATCTTCTTTCGTCTCGGAACCAGTTTCTCGGAAATATTTAATTCACATTCACGAAGCAGCGGCGGAGGGCAACAGCTTTCGGATGAAAAGCTACCTACGATCCGAGGCAAATGTGTACGTGTGCGTACATTTACCGTGTGCCGGAGAACAAACCGTACAAAACTTGGCGTTCTAATCTCGAATTTAATCTACATCGTTCCTGTGGCGGTGTAATTATTTCAAATAAGCAGTTACTAATTATAGTGTCAAATCCTTTTCTCAAATAAAGCGACTTTAATCTCACGAAACATTCGCGATACACAATCGTTATACGGTGTACGGTCGAGGTATAAGCGTTATATCTGAATATAAGAAGGTAACGTACACCGCGTATGATATATATAGACATATACATATATGTATGTACCGGGTATATAAAGCATGAGTATTCGAGTAGAGAGCGGTTCCTCTTAAAATGGTGTTGCCTGATTGCCTTTTCATTTTGAAATTGATTTCAGATAAGGAATTCCATTGAAGAAATAAAAGTGGAACGCGTGTGAGGATACGAAATGCTGTCGTGATCTGTTGCGTGCGTTTGGTACATATATGTATACTATTTTCGGTTTCTTTGACTGAATATATAAGCTGATGCTATGGTAGATGTACAGTAGGCAAAATAAATTAGGTCCACCTCTGTCGACCAGCAATTATCGATACTGCCTTCCACCATCTGAGAGCGTGCAGGTAATGAAGAGCATTTGGGAACTTCTTATCGGTCCAGTTCTATAATATTTTTACGTTACATTTGGTGGTTTATGCATCTTCAAGTTTTAGTTTACAACTCACAGTTATTTGTTTGAATATTCTTATTTTTTTTTTCTTCTTGGCCGTTTCTTGGTGTTTATTTTAGGAACTTGTTTTTCTTGATTCTAGCGGCTCTTTATTGAGAGATTTTGTAATAGAACACTATTTAACGTTTCAACGTTAATAATTAAGTATTATAAAACTTAGTAAGTAGGAAAAAAAAATTAAAAATAACTAATTAATGAAATTGTTATAGATAAAAGTAATTATACAACCAAAAAATTGTTTCTGAAGTATTGAAAAAAAATGTGCCGAAACGTGAAACAGTGTTTTGTTATAAAATCTCTCAATGAAGAGCCGCCAAAATCACGAAATTTTCTCTTACTACTTATCCCAAGCTAAATTAAATCGTAGAATTGTGTCTACCGTGTAAACGGTAGAACGCGGACATTTTCAAATGATGTAATAGACACCATAGGGTACCATTTAAAAACATTTTAAGATATACCGGATGATTGATAACCGACGACCTAAAGTACCTAGTATTTTATTGTACTTTTAGCTTCTTTATCTAGAAATAGACCAATTAATATGGTTTTCATGTGTCTCTTACTAGCAGTTTTCAAGATATTTATAATTTTGACGCTAATGACGTTAATTTGATCCGCGCAACGGGATCAAGGTGTCAAGCTCTACAAATTTGATGCAGAATAATTTTTTGCTGAAATGCATTCCGAGAATATTTTCCGCTTTTTACATATCTGGGATCACAAAGAAGAGCTTTCATTTTGAAATAAAACCAGTTCATGTTTGTTTTTATTTGGAGAAATTTTTTTTCCAAAATGTTTTGCTGAACAGGTTCCAATAAAATTGTTTTCTGATCCTTAATGAACCTATCGGTATATACTCTTTATATTTTTTTCCTTCTCGAAAGATGATTATTTTGGGGAGAGGGCGTACTTATATCAACTGTTGCTTTCCTGCAAGAAAATGTGTGATCGACTCTCATATTATATTGGTTGGTGTGTATGATTAAAAAACGTAATTTTTAATCGTTTTGCGGAATTATCAAGAAATATTAGAGAAGTTCGTCTAAAAAAGTTTAAAAAGGGAACATTAGGTTATGATGTATAACGCTTACGAAGTACTATAGATCTAAATTGATACATCTCAAGAAGAAACAAGTTGGATCGAAACAAATTTATAAATAAATTTTATAATAAATACGAATTTTAACATGGAAGTCTAAGTGAAGTACTAAATAATACCAGGAGCAGAAATTAGCAAAAAGAATGCTAAAAAAAAAACATCTTTTTGGCACTTTGAGCTTAAGATACCTCGAAATCCTGACGTAAACATTAAAAGAATATAGCAAATTTTTTGGATCTTTCGACTTGCTACCAATTCTAAGGAAAATTTATCAACATTTATCTCGACTTTATGGCATACCAAAGCCTTGGTTAGCACCGGCTCTTACCCTACTCACAACTCATTTTCTGTGGCTGATTGCAAAAATAGCCTCTCTTCTGTATATCTTTGCTAAACGTAATATTTGAAATTGTAAATCGATTCGTATCCATCAGAAAAAATCTCAAGACGTATGACTTGTTATGAATTTGTGGATGAACAGTATTTTATAAAGTCGATTCCAGGAGCAATTTCTTTCTTGGGAAAAGAATTTTTTCTTTCTTAAAAATTTTTATAATAAATAACCGGTGATATTTCAGTTTTTCTTTTGTCGCTACACATTTACACTAATAAGTACAATGATGCATATGTGTAATATTGGAAGTAAAACTTAAACGCAAATCCTGCATTTGGATACTGCATCCAAGAGGTTTCAGGTGTTGGCATTATTCGTTTACCATGACAACAGTAAACAAAACACGCTAATTTGTTACATTAAATAATGTAACAATATCATAAATGCCATAATAATAAATATTTAGAATTTATTTATTTAATTTTTATTTTAATCATAGCCCATATGCCTTAATGTTAGATCTAGCTACTACATTGAGACCAACTTTGCAAAACTTCAGGTGTCAACGGGGATACACATTTCACATCCCGAGGCCTATCGAGATGACTAACCAACGGGCTATAGGCATACCCGCACAGGCAGTCTAAGGCTAATCTTAAACGTTTACTTTCATCTTTCTAAGAACGATAACAACAAGGTGGAATACAATTTTTAAGTTAGTATGCATTAGGGTAGTTAAACTTGTTGGTAAATGAATGCCAATGGAGATTAACTGGGAAAGGAATTCTTTTATGTAAACCGCATATGATTAAGATCAATCACTTCACTATTACATTGACAAGCTGGAGGCTCTATTATACCCCCAGATATGGTGGATGTAGGCCATACCCGAATTTAATACGAGCAATTGTAGTACGGTAAAATCTTGTGACGCTGCCTTATGAATAATACCACGGCATGCTATCGAGTGTTAGGTGAATATAGGCGTACTGGGTCATTTTGGTGGTATACGCTTTATGCCAAGAGTGTTGTCAAACACGATGTCGTATCTCCTCATCTATAAGTTTTACAAGTTCTCAAGATAGGCCTATACAGAATCACTACAGGTTTCTTTGGCAAGGTTGTCTACTTTTTCGTTAAATTTAATGCCTGCGTGGTCTTTAACCCAATAAAACTTTATTTCACATTTTCCTTATTTAGTGCAATCATCAATTTCTGCAATTATGGGGTTAGTAATAGGAGTCACTTTATTTAGTTATTATTAGCATTTATTTAGTTCTTATTTTCTTTTGATATTACATTTATTCAAAATTTGTTTTTGGTTACAATTTTATTTATCGATGTTTCTTTTACTTGAATTTTATTTTATTTATTGTTGGTTCCGAGCCATAAAGTCTAACAATAATCTGACAGAATATGTTGCTACTTTATAATTTTTAAGTTTCTTTCTTAAATAACATATTTCTGATTTTGAATTTTCTCGAAAGTACCACCTAAAGCTGTACCGCCGCAGTAAGGAAGTGAATAGAACACATATTTGTTGTATTTCTGCTATACTGAAACAGGTCCTCCGTTCCGATCGAAAGCACCTTTTGAGGTAATATCTACAGAAAAATCCAAATAAAATACAAATGCTGACTTTGTTATGCTTTGCCTTATAAAAACAAGTTCCGGTAGTGACGTTAAATTAGCTTTAGCTCGTTCATTAATTGCAGAAAAAAAAATGAAATTGACGAGACATGTCCGTGTGTTAGTGTATTCTTTCTCTCTCTCCTTTTATTGCGTTTGCCGTGAATTATTCCGTCAATACCATGAGGAAGCTAAGCTATCTTAGCATTATATTTTTTGGTTATTGTTTTTAGGCATTTTCTGATGTGTTCTGTTTATATACATCATGGTAAGCCTGTCGGAATATTCACATGTGCGGTTTCCCAAAGCGCTACCAGCGTGGCCATCTCGTGTTTAGCAGTCATGAGAACTGCTCGAGGGATGGTTTGGGGAACAGTACCCGGTTTATGTCGCTGGTTCCTGAACGGCAGGCATGCGTTTCTTTGGTACTAGAGGGCGTCAAGAAATGTCGAGTTTGTCGTTTTCAAAGTTGTGGTATTAACTGTGAGGCAACAGCGATAGAAGGTAGAGATAAAAAATTACTCTCGAAACCACGCCATACAATCTTACTTAGAGTCTACTTTGTTGTACTCTTAGTATGTGCATAGATACATTTGCAGGCGCCCCGGTACTCGAGTACTCAAAGTATACAGATCACTATACAAAAAGCGATAGCGATCAATGGCGGAGACATAAAATAATTTACTTACTGTACATAGTAACTAATGGAAAGAAGTATTTAGTAGCTGTCGAAGATGTTTGACATATTTACCATTACGTGTATACTTCAAAGTAGTAACTAAAAATATATTTCAAAATTAAATGAATCGTTTCCTTACACGCAACTGTATATACAATTAATAAGTTCTCAATATGAACTGTGTAGATACAAATTAAACTGTTTGGTTAATAATCTAGAGAGATATATAGTATTTACGCTTTACCGGATTATCGTGCAAGAATAAAGTGTAATAAAGTAGGTTAATTTGTAATTTTAATATGTATCTACGGCTATGGCCGTTATTCATGTTTTCGTGAAACGCTTGCTGCAACCTTAATTTTAATTATTTTTACCAAGAATAAGCACCTTTATTACGATTATTATTCGTATAATTTAGCAACGTTATATTACTTGTAAGCATTTAATCACCA
The DNA here is from genome assembly GCA_902655005.2 of Marronus borbonicus. Classification (NCBI taxonomy): domain Eukaryota; kingdom Metazoa; phylum Arthropoda; class Insecta; order Coleoptera; family Scarabaeidae; genus Marronus; species Marronus borbonicus. Next base: position 21,642,962 of record LR737382.1, read on the forward strand.
TTAATTTTGTAATATTAGGTTTTATAAGAATAACAGGAGTCGATCGCGAATCGATCACAGCCGACAGAATGATAACCTGACTACAGATGGTCGCGGGGGAGCACCGGTATTAAATTCAACTCCTATTTTTATTCGTGTACAGTGTATACACCCTCGCCGAACGAAAATGTCGTTAAGCAAGCAGCCGGTCGATTATATATGTGTAGCACACATTACGACTAGCTGGATAATGCACGAAGAGAAGAAAGTAATTAAAATATACGCACGCACGCGGGTGTTTAATTAGAGAGGCACAATAAATAAATAAGCACATCAGCCAGCAACATCATTAATACGTTAATTAACCTAACACAATTAAATTTTACGACGATAAGTAAAACAACGAACTCTCGGGCTATCTTTTCCACTTCGCTCTTTTTTTCTTTCTCACTCCGTTTTGGCTGCTTCCTTTCAGTGGCGAATCTCGAACCGAGATAATTACCTTCCCGTCGAACGGAATAAACGATGTGGTAAAACAGTGCTGTTGGGTCGACAATAAAATATAAACTGGTATAATTATTGAGCTGATTAAGTGTTGGTAACTTAAAAAGAGTTCACCCACTGATAGAGTCGACTTTAGTAAGGTTTATTTTAAATTGACTTTCGATTGAGAGCTTGATGATGGTGACTCATAAAAAATGACTTTGAAGTTCTACTTTTAGGTAGGACGCCGGACGCTTGAATAGCTGTTTTCTGAGGAATAGTTACAAATAATTTCTCGACAAAGTGATTTTGATAAATATTTTTAAATTTACTGTTGATTTCTCTTATGGGCCTTTAGGAATAAAGGAAGTTATTTCGATCCTCGGTCGACGTATACTACCTTCAAGATATTCGAGTTTCTGCCGTGCAACAATAACAATAATTTAAGCATCTGATCGTCCTTGAGCGGAGCAAATACATAGCGTCAACGGTGCCCAGGGCCTGAATAATTACATATTTTCATGGAAACTTTGCCATATTGCTTATTTTTATAATATCACCGTCGTGGTTATAGGAAATAAATCCATTTTTTGTTACTGGTTAGTTTAGTTCGTTCTTTTAACATTACGTTCGTTAAGACGTACCTCGTGTAGTTGATATTCGAGGGTAGTCCGAGAAGTTTCCAGTCTAACACAGAAATAAGCATTTTTTTGGTCAAATTGAATTTTATTCCTCAACATTGTCTCCTTGTAAGTCTATACAGTTTTCGCAGCGATGCTGCCACCCCTCTAATCTGTACAAATAATAATAGCACATTGTTTTACAAACTAGGCATTTACGAATGTGATGGTTCCTTCATTTGATGAAAATCTCTGTCCTTCGAGCGAAACTTTGAGCTTAGGTAAGAGAAAGAGATCTGGCGAACATCGAATCTTTGCACCAGCAGTTGATGTTCATAACTTTTACAAGGGTAAGCGCCTCCTTCTTTAAAAAACAAATATTTCAGAAACGCTCTCTGTACGTTTTCGATAGATAATTTATGGATGGCATAGTGAGGACTTCATGTTAAACATCCATACTCTAACCTAGATCTTACATACGTAAAGTACAGCAATTTAATTGTATCTATGTGAAATGAAGATTTTCTTACCAAGAATCCTAGCATCTTAGTAGCGAAAGAAATTATACTGGCCCGATGTATAGAAAATGTAAGGGTTGTGTCGAAGTAGATCATCGGCAAAGATACATTTATTACAGTTGATGGGATCCGCTATGTTATTTATAAATAGTAGAAATATTAAGGGGCCTAGATTGGAACTTTGAGGTACTCCAGATGTATGTCCTCGATAATTGCAAGGTGAAACGCAACAGTGACCGAAACAACCTGTTCTACTTCCTAAACCTTGGATATTTTGTATTAAAAATAATATAAAAAAAATACATAACTTATTACGTAACACTGCCTCCGGAATAGCATAAGAAAAGTAGTTTCTTTTGAATAGCCCCCCATTTAGATCAAGGATCAGGTTATACGATTTATGAATATGAAATGAACTTTCAAAGAGCGTTAAGAAGGCTATTAAATCGCTTGCTACGATCGTGAATGTGAAACCTGAATCGTATAAGTGTTCTGGTAACTTCGTTTGTAAAATTTTGTGATATTATGCGAAATTTGCGCTCGGCTCCTAATACCTATACCACTCATAAGCCTCAACTACGATTTCTGCATTTTCTGACGTAAGAACATCGATGGATGGGTAGTAAATAGGTATGCGGCAACTAAAGTGAGATAACACCGATGTTTCACATAAAAGCTGTTTTAATCTTAACAAGTAATGCCTATGCGGATAAATCTTCATTAATTGACAATGCGCGTCTTTATTGTGCTGAATTATTTGTTGTTCATAGCGGAAGGAATCGTCAATCATTAGCCCTAAAGTCTTACACTGCTCCATAATGGTGCTCCATAAGATTTTTACAGACATCCCTTTCGCTAAACAACATAACATAGATTTATTTGGGTTTAGGTGCAGAGGATGTTCAAACATATTCCGCAGTATATAAATCTTTCTACGTTTCATAGCTAGGACGTGCTCTCAGGGTGCGAAGGAGTGGTAGATCTGCGTAAACTTTTTTTTCACTTTCGAGTTTATAATTTTCTTGTTAATAGAGACCTTGTGCAATTCTCGAGTTTATTGCGATTCTATTAGAGATGTTTTCTAAGATTTTTACTCCTTGAAACTGGTTAAATAAATAATTTTCTATTAACGAGAGCGATGCGCCGCCGAGACCAATATGTTGTAAGATTAATAATAATAACTCGTGGTTGACCATATCGAAGGCTTCCTGAAGTCAAGCGGTAGGTACAAGTGCTGGAATCTGATTTTGTTCAGTCGCAGCAATAATATCATCCATCATCATAAGTGCTGCAAGAGCAGAACTGCAATATGGTTAACAGGTTCCAAGTCCCCAAGAGGATGTACAAACGTTTTTCATTTCTCAAGATAGTCGATTAAAACAACCCCATCACTAATCCCAAGAAACAGTCGTCATCACTTTTCCGGTCTTCGTCTTTTTTGGAGCCCATTCATCCTTCGCAGCTCACTGTTTCGACTGTGTTTTGGCTTCAGGAAGGCACCAGTGTATCGGAGTTTCATCTACAGTTAATAGTCAACGCTAAAACTTCGACTTATTTCGTTTAAAGTGTTCCAACAAACCTTTGGAAATGTTCACTCGAATGCCTGTTTGATCCTGAGTGAACCAGTGTAGCTCCCAACACCCGGCCAGCTTTTTCATGCCTAAATCTTCAGTCAAAGTATGACAAACGCGTTCCTTCGAGATACCCACAGCATCATCTTCCTTTCGAAACTTATTCAGCGGTCGTCTATCATCAATTGATGAATTTTTCCGGTATTACCAGTGGTGGTTGCGGTTTTTGGCCGCCTCGAACATGAACCGGCAATCAAGTTGATACGATTACTTTAAATTCAGCTGTCCAAAATTTCACTGTGGTAAATGGTGATATGTATGTCTCTCAAAGAGTGCATCTCGACATTAGCTTGCGCAGACGTGTTGCGGTTCAAATGTAAGAATTTGAATGACCGCTCGATTTTTACCATTTTTACATCTACTGATACAAGCCACTGATAAACAACACCTAATCGTCCAAGATGGCTGAAATTTTCAAAAGTATCTTTCAACGAACATGAAATTACCAGAATATTTTCGGCGAGTAACGTCATCTTCATGCTGAGACTTGAAACTTTCCAAACTACCCTCGTACGTCCATGCTAGAACGCCACAAATATGATTACCGAGCGCCTGATTTGATTGCGCGAATATAATTCACCTTACAATACCGATATAATGGTTTTAATAAAAAAACATCCATCTGTCGGAGGCGTATGGAAGGCCATTAATGCAAGAAATACGAACAATTGTCTGACCATCAGCAGTCGGAATGTTACGGTAGAAGAATGAGTAATGCAATTTCAACCAATAGAGTGTTTGCTAGTTGGAAATGCGATGGAGGATTAGATTATGTATTTTGTCGCTTAAAGCGTGATATAAGGAACTAGTCTTTAAGGTGTGTGTTGTGTTGAACGCAATTTGTGTTCTCTTAGTGCCTTTGTGTACGCTTTTAAAATTCATTGGTATAGTGCTCTGCGTTAACGATCTATAGGATGCAGTTCTATTATTTGTTTTGGTTACTTAATATTCTATTATTTGTTCTCTTGACTGCGTGCAATTTTATATTTAGAAAGTCGTAAATTACAATTAGAATACAAAATAGTTTCCGCTATCTCCTTTGATCGTGTAACATCGTATCTAGAGGAGTTTTAGAAAGGAACTGTTGTGAGAGTAGACATAATATTTCTATTATAATTTAAAACAACAATCATCCCAAAAGAATCTCTATGTTAAGGCCCTTTTGGCGGAGGCGCCCGAATTTGCTACATTTAAATTATTTCTCAACACTTATACGACCGCTAGCATTTAATTTAACCGTCTTTTCTTTCTTGAGGAGGTTATTCATAGTTGGCAGTATTGTTTTAATTAATCTAAACATTTGGAGTAACTTGCTTTAAGTCGAATGCGCAAGTCACACGCATTTAAAGATAGTTCTTACACTTGTTTTCATGTTTACGAAAATAGTATAAGAACATCTTTAAGTTCTCCGCGCAAAACAATTTAATTTGGGAAAATGAACCTCCTTCTACAAACTACTACAAACACAATTACTTTAAAACTAAAGAAATAAAGACTTTTTTTTAATAATTAAGTGTTTCTTTGATTATGTAAGAAATGTTTCACCAAGAGCAATTCATCATTTTATTTAATTTTTTTAAATAAACAAAGTTCTCATGTGGTAGAAACTTTTCTGCCGACATTGTATCTGTGGATCCACGGCCAGAGTCAGTTAAAACTAAATGTGTTCTAACTTTGGACAGTGTCACGGTAGATAATCGAAAATTCTACGTTTCGCCTATGAGGCTTCTTCAGCAGTGGGAAAGGTGGTAAGCCACAGTTAGCATGGCAATCCAACGTCTGAACCACGCCAGAGGTGAAACTAACTGAGTAGGTAGCTAATTGCATATGATTGTCGCAATTGCAATAAGTGGACCAGGGTATTACCATGATGGTAAATAATGTTTTTCTTCGCTAGGTGGAACCTTCTTCTCTTTAGTTCAGCGTCAAATCGATTCAATAAATTCTCTTCTGCAAATAGTCAATTAAGATTATAAATCCCAAAAAGTCGTTGCCATAATTTTTCCGGTTAATGGAATCGCCTTCGCCTTCTTTGGTGCACGTCTGCTGGGCAAAACCTATTTTGTCGACTAACCTTTGGTTTCAGCCATGTAGCGATGTATCCAGGTCTTATCTACAATAACAAAGCTCTGCAGAAAGTCACTCGTACTGTGCTTAAACATGCCCAAATATTGCTTTGAAGTGGCTATGCGGTTTATTCTTGATCAGCCTACAGCAGACGCAGTAATAATCTTGCCGATAGCTTCTTCGTACTCAATTCTTAGCGAAGGAAGTTGCACATACGTTTAAGTGATATATCTAGCATTTTATAAATTTCCCTAATTGTCACCCGGTGGTCTGCTAATACGATATTATGGACTCTATTGATCAAAGCGGCAATAGTCACCTGAATGGGGCGACCTGACCGTTCTTCATCAAAAACGGATGTTAGCCATGCTTAAATTCATTGTGTGCAATTTTTTCGATCTGTTTTCCCATCCGAGAAAACAGATCGAATCACGCTACTGTTATTTTTCCATGATTCCACAAATACACAAACTCGCTCTTAAAACAACACTAATCGATGAACCTCTCCGAAATGTTGACAGACGTTGAGTAAAGATCAGTGTCTGCGATACAACTTGTCGACTAGCAACAGCTTTCTTTCTCAATGTAAAACTACACGGTCTATGTGCATTCAATCTACAATAAATACTTCTGAGAGGCGTAAAACAAAACAATCCTAACTTCTATCTCGTTTCATGTTCTCTTTTGAAAATTTTATTAATCCTCTCGGTGTTATTGTTGCTACGAACAATACAAACATGTAAATGTTTCGTTTAATAGCGCATATGGCACCACATATGCCGATCTCCACTAAAAGGATCTTATTTTTAACGACCGAGAAAGGTTGAATTTAATAAATTTTCAGTTCAAATATCATCGGACAACCTCCGCCGCTGTGGGTGTCCTGAATGGTAACGGTTTCAATAATGGCATATAAAATCGCCACACCTACTTACGCTTGGGGATATAAAATAATACGGCCGCGATCTTCAAAGAAGATCGAATTCTTTTTTCGTAAAAGTAGTAAATTGTGAGGGACGACAATATAAAACGAGACCAACCAAGCATTGTAATTCTAGGAAATAAATAGGTACGCTTAGTTGTTTTCTTGTAAGTACAAGAAACTAAATATGGAACTTATGATACAACTGCTGTTTAAAGAAGTAATAAAGCTAATTCATATTACCATGATTCAAACGAAGGAGCCTTCCAACCTTTTAAAACAGGTGTAGGTAACCTTATTGTATTTATGTGGGCTCTCACATATACTTTAGCTGGTGCCTAATTCGTTATTAATTGCTTATTATTAATTTACAAAACGGAAAGTTAAGAGATATATAACAAAACAATTTCTACATTTAGAAGTTTTGCAACTAAATCGTCCGAATAAAACTTTCGCAGCCGCCATTTACAACAGAAATCTCCTGAAGGTAGAAAGAAGAAAGTTGGGAAGATGTTTCGTCAGCAATCATCCCCGTTTAATAAAATATTCCGTATACACCTAGCGCGGGAATCACGCCCGGATATTGGGGTTAACTTCAATCCTGCTGAGCAAGCTTCGATGCCGAGCACGTACGCGACTGAGAGATTCAATTTACCGGAGGATAGTTTATGCCTCATTAGGTGTCAGCCGAAATATACCGCGCCGAGCCATGGGATTCGGGCCAGAAGAAGATAAATCGAGTTAACGCTCCCGAAGACTGACCGAATAAACGCGAAACAAAATAAAAACGAAGACGAAAGCAAAAAGTGGTGGAATCCCGGCGATATTCCGAAAATGACGATTAATAATCGAAGAGGACCGGTGAAGCTATATCTGCGTCATAGGATATTCCTGCTTAAGTCAGATATTTTTTACGTGGAATATTTATTGTTAAAGCATGCGAGTTTTCTTTCCTCGTTGTAAAGGTGATCGGAAAATAAACATGTCAGACATCCGCGTATATATTACGCATTTTAGTATTTTCGCCTCAGTATATTGCATTTAAATATTATTAAGGTAAATATGAGGTGCTGCTTGAAATTGCGCATGACCAGGTTAAGTATGTACATATGTACAATACCAGTTGAAAATACAACGTAATTAAGGTAATATTTGTAAAATATATAATCTGTAGGCCGTGTTTATGTATCGTGTCAGATTTAGCCCCCAACGCGAATTGGGTTTGTTATTGTTAGTAAAGGAAGTATGCTTGAGTTAATAAATAAAATAATTTTGGGAATAAATAAAATAGGTCACAATGAACCATATAAAACTCAAAGTTCGATTTAATCAGCTAGCGTAGCTAAGGTAATCTGAAAAATTTCAAGCCTCAACACGAAGATCAAAAATATCTGGTAATAATATAATTGTACATGCGTTGGAAGATACTTCTAAAAATGTCAGCAATGTTGGACGCTTAGCTGTAGTTTGACAGTCGTTTATGTTATTCTTGCATTTGAAAAGCGATGCACCGTCGCAAATTGAAGCCGAAGTGAACGCTATTTACGGAGACTCTGGACCATAATTTGCCGCAGTGAAATTTTGCAGCTGAATCTAAACGTGATCGTACCAGCTTGGTTAAGGATAAAAGCTGAGGGCGGCCAAAAATCGCGACCACTACCGATAACATCGGAAGAGTTAATAGTGCTAGACAACCGTCGAATCTAGTTTAAATAGATAGCAGAAGCTGTGGGTATCCCGAAAGAAGGCGCTTGTTGTATATTGACTGGAGATCATGAAAAAGCTATCACGTATTGGACGTCGGATCAAAATACTGATTGTGAGCTTTTATTTTACTTACATTCATCAACCTACCACCATTTGCAAAAATCTCTTCTTCGAACTGATGATTACAAATTTTGGCCCCAACAGTGCATAAAATCATTTATAATACCTTTTTGGCCAAACAATTCTGAAGAATTTTGTATAAATGTAACGAATTGTATGAACGTAGTCGAATAAACATATACACTGCCGTTCAGAGAAGTTCGGTCGGTTGGTAAAAAACATGAAGAGGTTACAGAAACAAACGAAACTAAAAACAAAATGCAATTTTATTTTATGTACAGGTAAAAAAAACAAAAATAAGTAAATAAAAAGTTATTCTGGCCTAATATAACGTACTGAACATTATTTTTTTTTTTCATCGAAAAAACCTCCTTTGCTGTTAATCACCGCTCGAACTATTCTAGACATACTTTCGATAAGTTTTTTTTAAATGGATTGTGGAATATTAATCCATTCATGTTGCAGAATATTCCGTAAATGTTCTTGTGAAGTTGGGCATATTTTTCGGATCCTCCTGTCCAGTTCATCTCACAACAACTCTATAGGGTTCAAATCTGGGCTTTGCGGGGGCCATGTCATTACTTTCAGGGTGTGCTGTTTCTCTTGCTCCTTTAGATAGTTCTTACACACTAACGCAGTGTGTTTTGGGTCGTTGTCATGCATGAATGTAAAGTTATGGCCTATTACACGCAATCCTGATGGCACTGCATGATTCTGGAGTGTTGCAGAATAATTTTCCTTCCTCATTACACCCTGCATTCTGCATAAATCTCCCGTCCCAGCAAAGGAGAAACATCCCCACACTAACACAGAACTACGCCCTTGCTTCACTGTTGGCACAATGCAGTCCGGGATCACTTTTCGGTTTTAGATCTTCGGACATAAACTCGTCGATTCTGCCCAAAAACCTCAAACTTTGACTCGTCACTCCAAAGCACGTATTTCCAATTATCTAACGGCCAATCTAGATGAGAACGGGCCCACTGTAGCCGTTTTGCTCTGTTGCCCCGACGTAATAAGGGTTTTCGAATGGCAATGCGTCCATTGGTAGTGTCCATGGTAGTGTCATTTACTGTTGAACTTCTCATATTT
>LR737382.1:21657100-21715538 GCA_902655005.2 Marronus borbonicus
AACTTCACAAGAACATTTACGGAATATTCTGCAACATGAATGGATTAATATTCCACAATCCGTTTTAACAAAACTTATCGAAAGAATGCCTAGAACAGTTCGAGCGGTGATTAACAGCAAAGGAGGTGTTTTCGATGAAAAAAAAAATATAATGTTCAGTATGTTATATTAGAATAACTTTATATTTATTTTTGTCTTTTTTACCTGTACATACAATAAAATTGCATTTTGTTTTTAGTTTCGTTTGTTTCTGTAACCTTTTCATGTTTTTTACTAACCGACCGAACTTCTCTGAACGGCAGTGTACATATAAAGAGAGCTGAAGACCAATTTTGTCGTAGCACACGTTATCAACATTTCACTAGGCCTTTCCTAGCACCTACTGTGTTGGAGGAGGAAGATCCTTGAGTAGTATTAAGGTTCATCAAAAGTAACTGTTGCAATACAAGATAAAAGCAAAGGAAACATATTCTTACATTTTAGCTTGATTTACCAACTATAAACATTAATATCCTACTATTCATAGGCGCAATTTTGCCGTTCCAAAAGACTGGGGCACCCAGTATACAATCACTCTAAGTGAAATTTCACCATACTTTCATTAAATTGAATCTCCTAAACCGAGATATTTTCGACATAATTCCATTAATTGCCGCAATTTTACGCATCCAAGTGCTTTCACCAAACACAAGTAAGATAAGCGGCTGAAAACTGTGTCGATGGACTTGCTGGCGCCACTATGTCGACTAGGGGGACGAATCTTTACTAACACTGAGCTCTATTGTTTCCCTATGGATTAATTTCTAGCACTCGCTAGTTCTTGAAACAATATTTACGTTTTTTAAGATACTAAAAAGCCTCGCCCTAGGTTTATTTCTGGATTAACACCTGTTTAGAAGAATTACAACATACATCTATGTTAGCACTTACTATCGAAGGAAATGCTCCAGCAAGTTCATTATTCGAGATATGTACGTACCTGCCTCAGTTCCGTTTTTCAGTACGTGGACGTCGACTTCGTATATATGCATAGATTCACGTTGTAATGCTCTGAGTTTTACATCCGTAACGTTTGTAAACATTAAATGCGAGCCTGACCAGCCGCAATGCGCCTGCATTTAAGTCACGATCTTATAAAAATGTAATAAAACATCTATAACATTGTTTACACGACATCTACAAAACGCAAACAGAACACGAAAGGCCCGTGTTTGCACTGAACGATAACTCCTAAACCGTCGTCATTCTCCTCGTGTTTCCTACGTGAAGCTGTGTGTGTTCGCTCTTTCTGGGCTGATGCGTGTGTGAGAATGCATGTACATGTGTATGTATGCGGTTTCTGTCATTTTCGTTCGGCTCTACACGGTATGGAATGTCACAAATATTTACATTATATCCCGTGCAATGTCTAATATAGCCCATAACTTTGTATCCATTTGGAAAGTTTAAAATTCATACATGACAAAAGTTTTAGTGCGAAAACGAGGTCCGCCAGTGAAGCCAGGAATTTAGGCCTTTGTTATTTCTTTGGCGTTTAAAATGGGAGAGTTGGGACTTGCTGCATTAATATTAATATGAAGGCACGGATTATGGTGTACCTTTTATATGAAAGTATTACGTCTCTAAACACCATAATAATTATAAATGATTGAGCTTCTACACCCAACCTTTGTTTCCCTATATACTCGATAATCTTCAAGCATATCTGTTTGCATCTATTTTATTCTCAATTCCAGCGCATATGTATGGATGCGGCTGTGCTTTTGGCAGCTGTCTCAGCTCAATGTATTAATTAAAATTCGAAAATGAAAAATAAAAAAAGACTGTTATCTGATATAACCCAAACTTTGGGAATACATCACCATAAAAATAAGCACCATTAAAATTTATAGCAATTTCTATATTTTTACAATAATTTATCCCAACAAATATATGCTTGTTTGTCACTCCTTTGTAGCCCTTTTCCTCAGCCGCGAAAGTTTAAAATTTCCATCGTCATTCAGTTAAACAAAAAATAGTACGTTAACTCCAAAAGCAAAATCCACTCCCTAATTCAATTCTATTATTTATTCGGTCGACATGGATTCTGAGGGGCCAGCACGGGGTTGCAAGAGATGTTAGTTCGCTGTCGCGTTTCCTTAGCTAGTTTCCTTGCATAGTCGACAAGGCTGGGCATTTCCAGATCCCTCTTTATCTGGACAATGCGCATGCCACAAAAGGGTCCTGTGACGATCTAACTTTGAACTGTCTCCATTCTTTTCGGGTAGCAATTACTGGTTGTGAAGCGATAAAGGTAAGGTGATGTACGTTAGAATCTGCATATTAGCAACTTTTTTTTTTAGTTTTACATTTTTTGTGAAGCAGAATAGAAGTATTGGCTATACAACGTTAGGACAAGCGCTAACCAACCAGGGGACCGAAGGCAAAATAATTATAAAGTTACTTGCTAAATTAATTAAAAATTAATTACTAAATAATTTCTATATGGCTAGCGCAGGATAAAATTGAATCAAGAGTTACGCCTAGATCGTCCATTACATTTATTTTAAATACAGTGTAGTATTGAAACTAGTTTGTATTTGGCGGTACTGAACAACAAATTATTACTTGCTGATCGGTGAGGTAAGTAATTACGAAAGACCATTTATTAGTATTTAAAAAAGGAGAGGACCGAGACCCGATCTTTGCGGAACACAAAATTAAATGATGCAAAACCGTTATAGACAACGTATTAACCAATGTATTTATGCAGAGCGGTCAGTGTAAACGTTTATTAAATGTTTTAAATTAATACAAAGAAGAGAATGAGTTAAATAGTAGTCTCCGAGGGAGAACAATGTAAAAAAATATAAATGATGTTAGTTTTAAATATACTGAAGTTAGAAATGAAGTATGTAGTTTCTGTTATTGTAATCGAATAAAACACGTTACCTGAATCGCCCTGAGAAAGAAGATGTTAATCAACGGGAAAAGTATTTATCAAGTGCAGAAGATGCGGTATTCCGTCGTTCTTCTCACAGAATCTAGAGTTCTTTTGTTTAAAATTGACGACATTTTGCTTTTACACGCCTTCATCGTAATGTAATGTAATGTAATATTGTATGTTTATTTTGTCGTTAGTTTAAGAAAAAACAGAGACATCGTCAAGTACAAAAGGTAAAATCTAAGTGGAACAATGATACACAAAATAATAAAAGATAAAGATATAAATAAAACTTTAGTGTAAATAAAATATTTCTATAAATAAAAAGTTTAAGCAAGTAAAATAAGTAAACCCATATGTGGACAAAATACAACATGAAATAAATAAACTGTAATGACGAAGAAATAAGTGTGAGCTACTGAGAAACTCGGCCACATTATAAAACAATTTGACACGCAGATATACCCTGAGTTTACTTTTAAACTGGCGAAGTGTTACGCAGGCTTTGAGATCATGTGGAAGCCTGTTATAATATTGAATGGCTCTATAGTGAGGATTCCCCTCAAATAGAGTTGTCCTATGTCGAGGCACGTTCAAATTACGCGAGCCACGAGTGGCCATTGCATCATACACATCTCGGTTAAGGATAAATTTTCGCTCGTTTTTCTTGAAGAACAGTAGGATCTCCAGAATGTATAATCAGGGTAGAGGGAGTGTATTCAATTGTCTAAAGCAAGGCCTGCATGAGGTTACTTGAGAAACCCCCACCATACACCTCACAACCCTCTTCTGAAGGACAAATAAGTCATTGGTCTTCTATGAAGAACCCCGGAAGATTAGGCCGTATCGCATCCTTGATTCGATATAAGCGAAGTAAAACATTCTGAGAGAATCTAAATTAACACTTTTTTGCAGTTGTCGTGTGCCGTATAATCCGGTGGACAATCTACGCCCCAACTCATCGCAGTGTTCTTGCCATTTAAGATGTGCATCCACAGTCATTCACAAAAAATTACAGACGCGCATTCCATTAGGGATTTACCTTTAAAGGAAACATACAGACTAGATAAAGCAGGCAACGTTGGTTTAAATCGTATTATACGCGTCTTTTGACCGTTCAATGCAAGACCCCACTCATCGCACCAACGCTCCATTCTCCCAACAACGTCGGACAATGCGTGTGACACCTCCTCCACATTGGATCCAGATACTATCACGCTTGTATCGTCAGCGTACTGAGATAGTATACAGCGAGTCATTATAGTGTTCAAATCATTGGCATAAAGCAGAAATAGGGTCGGGGCCAGAACAGAGCCCTGCGGAACGCCACACTCTAAATGCATACTCGGTGATACATAAAGATTGGTGGTACCATCCCGCACCCCACTCATACAAACATAACTCTCTCTACCAGCAAGATAGGACCGAACCAACTCACAAGCCACACCTCGTATTCCATACGCTTCCAACTTATGTAGCAAAGCCTGATGAGCGATTATATCAAAGGTCTTACTCAGATCAAAAAATACTCCCCCGACGCACCTCCTTTCGTCGAGCGCCGTATATACGTAATTCATGACGGAGTACAGAGCGTCAGAGGTGGACCTCGCAGACACAAAGCAGAACTGCGTAGGCGAGATTAAATTATTACGGTGTAAGTAATCGATCAGAATCGATCGTAATTTCACACCAATTAAATTTTAAATTTAAATGTTTTTCAATGCATTCGTATAAATAACTAGGATTTAGGACATTTTATTTGAACGATTTCAATAATATTCTTACCTACATAAATGCGTGACACCAATTCGTTTATGTTTTGGGTGAGTGCAGAATATAATCGCATTCATTAACACTTTTTACATAACTTCATAAGATAAAGTGCAATTCAATGACATTGTTGTAATAAGTATTTCGACTTAATGCATGTAGCCTGAGAATTTTCGCACTTTTAGTTTCGGCGAATCAACTCGATAAAAATCCAATCTGCAATTCAACGGTGTACAACTGCCAAAAGAGTTTCTTATCTCTCAATCGCAGTAACAATCGTATTGTTTCGACGTATACCCGGCCCATCGTCACCATATAAAACTGTAATTTACTAGCGTAATTCATGTCCGTAACTAAGAATATTATCTCAAAGTTATTACGGTAATAAAATGCGCAATGGCTGCTTTTTCTAAGAATGGAATGATGCCAGTTACGGGTGTACTTACGCCTTGCATGTGGATTGTCTCGAGAAATAAAAATATTTTTAAGAAGTATATATTATTTACATTTTGAACACTCTTTAGATCCAGTTTGCTGCTGCACCTTTGTAACTAATATATTCCGTACATACTCACGTACACTGCTATTCAGAGAGGTTCGGTCGGTTGGTAAAAAACATGAAAAGGTTACAGAAACAAACGAAACTAAAAACAAAATGCAATTTTATTGTATGTACAGGTAAAAAAGACAAAAATAAATAAATAAAAAGTTATTCTGGCCTAATAAAACATACTGAACATTATTTTTTTTTTTTCATCGAAAAAGCCTCCTTTGCTGTTAATCACCGCTCGAACTATTCTAGGCATTCTTTCGATAAGTTTTGTTAAAACGGATTGTGGAATATTAATCCATTCATGTTGCAGAATACTCCGTAAATGTTCTTTTGAAGTTGGGCTTATTTTTCGGATCCTCCTGTCCAGTTCATCCCACAACAACTCTATCGGGTTCAAATCTGGGCTTTGTGGGGGCCATGTCTTTACTTTCAGGGTGTGCTGTTCTTCTTGCTCCTTTAGATAGTTCTTACACGCTAACGCAGTGTGATTGGGTCGTTGTCATGCATGAATGTAAAGTTACGGCCTATTATACGTAATCCTGATGGCACTGCATGATTCTGGAGTGCTGCAAAATAATTTTCCTTCCTCGTTACACCCTGCACTCTGCATAAATCTCCCGTCCCAACAAAGGAGAAACATCCCCACACTAACACAGAACTACGCCCTTGCTTCACTGTTGGCACAATGCAGTTCGGGATCACTTTTCGGTTTTAGATCTTCGGACATAAACTCGTCGATTTTGCCCAAAAACCTCAAACTTTGACTCGTCACTCCAAAGCACGTGTTTCCAATCATCTAACGGCCAATCTAGATGAGAACGGACCCACTGTAGCCGTTTTGCTCTGTTGCCCCGACGTAATAAGGGTTTTCGAATGGCAATGCGTCCATGAAGGTCCGCTTGTTGAAGTCGACGGTTTACCGTACTCGCCGAAACTTGTTCTTCACGGCCGCGATTGACTTCGGCTGCTACTTGTGGCGCTGTTAATTTTCTATTGCGTTTGCTTAATAATACAATTCTCAAATCCGCAGCTTTTGTTGTTTTCCTAGCTGCTCAAGGCGAACACGATTTTCTATAGTTCCAGTTGTCCGATATCGCTTTATGATGTTGTTTACTGTTGAACTTCTCCTATTTATTTTTTCAGCAATTTGTCGCCCCAAATATCCTTCTTCAAACAGCGTAATAATGCGTGAACGTTTTTCTACACTGGTAGGCTTGCCACGTGCCATTTTGCAGTAAATTTTCTTAAAACTTTCGCGCAAAAACGACAAATGCACACCAACACACGTTTAACAGTAAAATGAAGCAAATTTATATCTTTACGCCTGCGATAAATAAACACGAATGATGCTGCGGTATATTTCCTAAATGTATTGTTCGTTAATAATCCCCAAACGACCCGTTTCAAAAGATCGGCACTTCCGAGAAATTCTTGGAATGATAATAAAAGGGACTTTATTATGGTTGTCGCAATATTTCTACTTTATATAATAATTTATGGCTTTAATCGCTTAGAAAAGAGTGTATGCTTAATATTTTTCTAATTTTATATATTAATAATTGTATACAGTGTGATATAATAGATTTTTATTGTATGACCGAACTTCACGGAACGGCAGTGTACATATGTACAGCCGTGCATGTTTTTGTGACGAATGAAACTATAAATATATGTATGCACACATATACAATACGTAAGCAATAACTCGAAGGAATCCAAATTAAATCACTTGCACCAAAATAAGTTCAACCAAAAAAAGAATACCTTTTCAGCTTACAATGGGTTTCAGTAAGTGAGATCATGTATTGATAATTTACGATTTCATTGTATTCGGGAGATTCTGGCCGATAGCAAAGTCATGAACTGGAGCTTCCCAAGAAACGGACAAGCAAACCAGCAAGGAGAACTAGAATTTGTGAGAGATAAATAGAGAAGAGTCTATATTATAATTAAAAGGATAAATAAGAAAACCAGCTATTTCGATCCTTATAGGTAGCTGGAGGTATTATATTGATCAGAGGTAGACATGAAATCATATTGCAATTATGAGCAAAATAGCATAGTGAGGACAGATTCAGACAGTTTGGAGATGTTCTGCTGAAATATAAGCTTGGAAAGGAGTTTCATAAAGCATAGGTTGCAAAATGGTATCATCAAGGTTGATAACGAATCAGGAGTTTGGTACAGAACCTAAGTCACATGGAGACAAATGAACGTATGTTCCTCGTCCAGCGTACTCGCCGGACATGGTTCCTTGTAGCATTTTTCTCTTTACAAAGGAGAAAACCAAGTTGAAGGGGTGAAGATTTGACATGATGACGCTGACTTACGAACAGGTACCGAACAGATTAACAAAACAAAACTTCCAGCATGTGTGCCGTTTATAGCAGATATGATATCAAAGGCGTTAGAATACAAAAAATCGGATTTTATCTTTCCCCCAATCAAACCATTGCTTAAGGGTTGTAAAATACTTATGAACGGCCATGTAATAATCGCAAACCAAGGTGCTCACCTTTGTTATACTCTAACCTCTACACCTATAATAATTATAAATCATATAATCCATCCAATCTGTTGCGGTTTAACTTTACGCCACAATCAATCGCGTACGAAAGGGGGCGCTTTATTAAGATAGCATCGCTTCGGATGGACACCGAAGAGCGCTGATGGACAATCTTTTCGCGCTATAATATATCCACGATCGCAATAAAGATAAATAATATGACGTTGAACTAATTTCTGTAGAAATTGGTCGTAAATAACGCGTCGGCCATGAAAGTCGTCGCCGACTTGATTTATCCGCGGCGAGCTGCATTATAAGTGCGAACACCTACTGATACAAATTATCGGCATGAACAAGAAATGTCGCGTTCATACGCCGCGCTAATGGCGTGTACAGCGACCTAAAAAAGTCAATGGCAGAATTACACACGACGAAAAAAGTTGTCTGTGCATACGAAAGTTATGTTGGGTAAAATGAAATATTATTGATCGCTATGTTTTTGTACTGTTAGTTGACAAATTTCTTCGCAGTTTTTGGTTGTCTATTTGATGGTTTGTTATGCTTCTCGACATGTTATTTCTACAGCACATTGCATCAAAAACTGTCGCTACCTCATCCAGAAATTTCGTGTAGAAGGTCGAAGAATATATTACTTAGATGAGACTTGGATTAACGCAGGCCACACCAAACAAAATGTACGGAAAACTCTTGAAAGGGTAATTACTGGACTAAGAAATCCATCCGGAAAAGAAAGGAACATATCCGGAGTTCTGTTGATAATGGATTGCCATATTTTGAATGTGAAATATTTACAGAGTGGGCGAGAAAGATCCCACTAAGTTTAGTACATCGTTTCACCGCCTAGATAAGTAGGAAACCTGTAAATTTGCCATGCAAGTATAAGGTTAACATTGATCTTGCAACTGTAACTTTGGAACTTGCAGTGAAAGTTAACACTTATTTCAAAAGGAGTATTGTTTCACACTTAGAAGGTGATTGACAACAGAAACTGGTCGTATAACTTTAAGACTGCCACGAAATGATTACAATACAAACGGTAATAACTCAAGTGAAGGAATATGTAGTTGCAAATAACGAAACTTTGAAGGACTTCCATTTAAAACTGCTGAAACATATCAAACACGCCATTGGCAAAGAAAGTAAGATGTACACTACCCGACAAAAACATAGACGCGGTATCGTTTCTATTTACGAAACAGAGTTTATAGACATTATATACAATGTAAATGAGGGTTATTAATACTTGTTATGTAAATAGTCCATTTATAGATATTTCTGGGTATTTATTGCTTTATGAGGGGTAATTGAGATTTTCCCAGATCAAAATAGGAATTTTAAATGCGACAAAAATTTAGACCCTGTGCATTTATTACATTAATATAAGCAAAAATGTTTTAATTTGGTACTTCTCTTTATATGCAGCGGTTGTGCTGGTAAAGTACACATTTCACCACGAGAAATTATATTTTATAAAGTGTTTGCAATATGGGTAGAAAAAAGCAATTATCCTTGATAGAAAGGGGTAAAGTTCTAGCCTGGCACCAGGATGGCGTTAGTAAGAAGGAAATTGCTCGTCGGTTACGAAGAAGCGATCATTCCGTTAGAAATTTCCTAAAAGATCCGGAAAATTACGGCAAACCAAAAGGCCAGGGGTGACCGAAAGCTGTAAGTGAGCGGGATAAACGCATGATATTGCGGTGTGCATCCAATTCTTCTGCGACGGCGAGAGTTATTGCAGAACAGGCGGGGAACAAACGCACGTGCGTAATGTTCAAAGGATTTTAAAGACGTCACCGGTAATATCACGGAAGAAAATGTTGAGAAAACCGCCACTTTCGGCGAAACACAAAGAAGCGAGGTTGAGATTTGCCGAAGAACACGTATCCTGGAAGAAACGATGGGAAAAAGTTATATTTTCCGATGAGAAACGTTTTAATTTGGACGGACCGGATGGGTACTCGCATTATTATCATGATCTGAGAAAGGAACCAAAAGTGAAAATGACCAGACAATTAGGGGGTGGATCTGTGATGATATGGGCAGCGATTGGATTTCGCGATAAAAGTGGGATAGTGTTTTGCACAAACAAAATGACACCTGTGCGCGATAATCTTCTACGTTTTGGAAACCAATGTTCAATCCTAATACTGTTAAAAGTATTAGGATTGAACTTGGAATAAGATAATTGAATGTATAATGTATATATTCCTATGCGTCTTCTCCAATAAGAAAAAATTTCGATATTCATTTATTCTCGTACTTCGTATACTTTGTTAAGTTAGAATTTGAGTTCGGTCTAGAATATACAGTTAATAACTTCAAGAAAAACGTCCAAACTTTAAATGAAAACCACGCTTACTTGCTTAATAAAATATTAATAAAGCTGACCTAAGACGCAGATGGAAAGTTTTTTAACATTAAAATTTCGCAGCAAATTAAGTTAGTTCTAAGAATTTATTTCAGCAGCCCGTAGCGTAATCATATCTTACCCATCTCTCGCGAGAGCAAAGAACAAACATAAATACTTCACCCATTTAATTTATATCGGAGGGCAAACGATATTAAACGTTTACAAAGCGCATGTATTTGCACAAGAGATATTCCTCCACAAACAGTATATAAATCACATCGGAGCTTTCCAATGGAGGAACCCATACGCGTCAAGGGAAAGGAACAAAAGGACCAAGGAAAAAGATCGACGAAGAGCCAAAAAAAAAACAAAAGCGCCATCTATATTGCGAGATACGATCTTCGCCATATAGGAGTAAACTTAATTATCTTTTCGATGACGGATACGTGCTTATGCGTGTGAGTGTATTGGCGAACGCGTATTTATTCAGGTCCCTCTTGCAATTTACTTCAAGTCGTTGACGAATCTTCGTAGTTTTCTTAGGTATTGAAGGTATGTAATGACCGGAGACGGAGCGAACACAGTTTGTTTTGTTATGTTTCAGATTTCGATTCACAGATTGGTGTGAATGGTAAAGTGAAGTACAATACATTAGAATAAATCAATTTTTACGTAGAAATAAATACTTTAAGGTTTGCAGAAGGATCTTGAGTTTGAGACTGAGGTTATCCTTGAATCTTACTCTTGCTATTTTAAAGCGGTGCCGATGCAGAACTTTGTAGTCCTAGATTACTATCAAATTTTCATTTTAAGTTTATGGCCTAAAAAACAATTTAATCAGGAACGTAATAAACAATTTGGACTTTCAACATAAGGACAGTGAAGTAGGACTTAGTTTCGCTATATTTGGGAATACGATCTTTGTTTTGAACTGAAACAAATTCTTAAAATCAAAAAATAGGTTCTCTAGGCACTCTTGGCTTAGGTTTGAAACAGTTTCGAGATCTCTATAAACGCAGTTCGTGCCTGGAAAAGATGTGATGAATAGTGAAATCTGGTCTACCACGGCCACCAAGATAAGAAAGGATATCAACACGCGCATTAAGTTTTCAAAACTGATAGCAATAAATATTTATTCTTTAAAGATATTTTCAAGTTCATGGCACTCTTAATTAAACCGAAAACATATACCTACAGGTGTCTCACAAGGAACCATTTTGGTCGGTAAATGAAAGAGTATACGTTGGAAAATTATGAAAATTTGGCAGCACATTAGAGCCAAGATTTACTATCGAATTAAATGTTTTTAATAATCTGATACTTCCAACTATACCAGAAGTAGCTATCAACCTTCTTATTTTAAAAGGAATATTCTATAATAATTCTATGGAAATTTTATACGACGAAAATTACGATAACCTTCAAATGCAAAAGGTGTCGAAACTTAATTTTTTTTAATGTTTGGTGATGACTTCTTTCTTTGCAAAGATATCGCATGTTCTTGACATCACTTTATTGCATTCTTCATAAATAACAAACAAATTTTAATAATCTTCGTTCATGTAAATTAAGGCGTGCTTGCATTGCTTATAAGACCTATCCTAGAGACCGCTTAGTGAGGTCACTGGTAATGGAATTGAAAAAAAACAAGCTGATCTTTTGAAAAAAACAAGATGGTTTTGCTTTTTTTTCAAAACTTGCTTTTTTCCAAAAAATATTTTTCTGTGATATTATTAAATTTTAGTTTTCTGGAAACAAACAACACAACTCGGTAATACACATTGTTCCGGATAAATCATATTTGTTGCATGTTGCTTGTTCGCTCAAAAACAAAAGAAAACAATAGAACGTCTTCTTTAACAATAACAAGCGTGTTCTTCTTCTTCATCTTTTTCTTAGCTTAGAAAAAGAATTTTTTTTTTATATCATTGGTGGTCACACTACCATACTACACATATTAATAGAATTGAAAATATTCAAAGGAAAATGATGAATTTGGTACTATACAAACTACATATACAATAATGAAGACCACTATGACTACTCCCTGATGCGTTTAGACTGTTCCCACTGATGCGTTTAGACTGTAAAAGTTAGTTCAAGTCATGTTTAAGTCATTCAGTACACAAACCTATATCAAATTTCGTAATGGTCACGTCAAAATCGATAATGGTGATGAGGGGCCCTAGATCATTTGATCATTTCGAATCACTGAAACACTCTTTCAAGCTTGGAAAAAGCACCTTTCTATAAAGACATCGTTAAAGCTAAAACTAAAAACAATCAAATTGCAAACGCATAAGACGACTGAAAAGCTCAACGATATTAAGACAAGTAGTACAAAATTGATTGCACGAAACCGTTGTTTTAATGAACGATATCTATATAAACGTGTCTATCTTTCAAGCGACCGTAAGGTTATTTAAATAATTAAAAGGTTTTCTGTTGCAGTTTCAAAGGAAAAAAGAGGACTAGAATATTGACACTATCTGAAAGTCTTTGATACAGACTATAAAGAATATAACACATTATTGCCTAATAATTAATTCTCAAGGAATGCTCATATAAAATTTCAGATAAAGCTTCTTCCGTCCGAAATATAAATCTAGACGTATAATTAAAAGTACTCCTCGTAATTTTCAAATCAGACAAAAAAAGAAAACGAATTATCTCCGTTATTTATTAAAGCACAATCGCGGTATTAATGAGACGGTATCAACAACTACTAAAAGCAATTATAAACGTCATTATCTGGCCCCGGCGCGGAGTAGCATCATCCTAATAACGCTCAAAGTCGTATGATTTATTAAAATTCACTTCCAATTCCAGCGATACGGTAGTCGTAATGTAGCTTTTATCTGCGGACCATAACGTTAAACTTTTCTCCTGACATACATACGTAGATACCGGATATTTATTACGCCATACGTCGTAATTTTACTTTAAAACGATACTTTGGCAAGAACGAATGTGGGTAAACAACCTACGGAGGCAACAGCGACAAGACTCCTTTGACTTCCAAATAAAGTATCTATCCGTGCGATTTCTCTTTGATGCAGACGCAACCTTGGGTACCTATGCCGTTTAAATGTTTAGATAAACGCATTTTATGAGAGATTGCAAAGTGCGTTGCAGTCGGCTTTTCTACAAACGCGAACAGGTAACATGGGAATTGGTAATCGTACCTATTACGTTCAACTAGCAATGTTTGTTGACGTCAGTCTGTGTCAATTCTAATATAATTATCGATTTATACGACATGAGTTATGGCGCGGTTTTTAGGAGAGGGTAAACGCTTGGGGATTAAAAGTTCTAAAGGATATACGTAAGAGATCACTGTAAATATGCCAAGTTTGTAATGAAATGTTTTTTAGAAACAACTTTCTACTTAAATAGGGTGGGACAGTTGTGTTTGTCGTTGCACCCTCCTTTCTGGCAACATCCCCGCGACATCGATTGCTTGCCGTGATGAATCAATTAATAGAGGCGGAAGATCATCATCTCCAGCGGTCTAGCGTATCACGTCTCGGTGCTTTCTAATCTTGACCCTGGTCGGTCGATTTTGGTGTGTGCGTGGATGAATCCCATGTTGACGTTCTTGCTATTTGCCAAGTTATCTTGGCAGTCAAAATAACTAAATCCTTTATGGCGGGACAGATGAAGATCTGTTCTTATTGTTTGATTGCGTACCTAATACGACGCCCATGTTAGCAGAATTTTCTCCAGGATCTCGATGTTTGTGAAACTAAATCACGTACTCGAATACTGTGGCACTGGAACACTGAAACTGTACGCACGTTTCGATAGCTAAGCTATCATCTTCAACAGCAATACTGAACTGAGCATACAGTTTCAGTAAAGTGTTTGTAGTAAGGGGTAATAGTGAAGTGTTTTATGAAAATGTAAAGATGCTGTTTTTGCTGGATATCCAGACAGCTACCTTGGCAGATTAGCGAGTGAGTGCGTCGCTACTACCGGAGGGTTCTAATAAAACGCAAAGCACAGATCTTCACCGGGTTGAGGCCAGCCGCCAGCTGCGACACCATTCGGACTTGCTACCAATATTCCTCCTGTTCAAAGTTCCATATTTCTCATTTTGGTGGTTGCATATGTCGTCCGCATAGGTTACCAATCCGATCCAATGAATCACAGGGATATCTACCACATTGATATTGAATAAAACTGGGACCATTAACGCCGAGACGTATGAACCGATAATTTTGACCAATCCGTAGTGAATTCCCGAGCGAAAAATGTTATACCCCAATCCATCGTGTCAGAAGGACTCAAATGCCCTCGTAAGCTTAGAAGAGGGAACAAAAACCCGCAGAACCATAATGGAGTATTAATACGTTTTCAATTCACGAGGAATCGGTCCGATCGTGGACGAAAAGGTACACGGAAGGGATCATAAGAGTGTGTTAAGCCGGTATTGGTTAATTGGGACCTAAGCAAGGGAAAAGGAAACCCAGAACATTGGTTTTGTCAGTTGAAATAAAAGAAATTAAGAAGTAATTCACATGTTTCAAGGCAACTGACAGGAGTTAAAGATTCAATTAAGGAGTCAGCAAATTTATTAGGTTTACATTTGTTCGGCCAAATCAAGCAAAGATGGACCAACCGTATAAAGGTGGTACTCTAAATAAAGAATAATTATCGCATTTGCGTCACTGAGAACAGCAGTGAATGAAAATTGTATCTTCTGATACAACTTTCTAGTTCTACTCGCAATAACTTTGACAGGGTATAATATCTCTTTCTGGAAGTCGACTAACTGCCAAAGTTGTGCGCATTTATGTATGAATAAACATATCTCTAAGAGTAACACAAAACTAGAAGCACTAGCATGTTGTAGCATTAACTCTAGAAAATTGTATCGTGTAAATTACGCTGAGGCAGAGGATTAAATACTGGAATTACTTTACTCCAGAACTAAAAAATCTTGCAGTTTGCTAACTGCAAGATCCATTAGTCTCATTATAGTACGTTACTAATTAATATGGCTAGCTTACTGGTCTTTCATATAAAGTGTATGGATTCGAGGCCCGATTCGGATGAACTTACAACCTAATGGAGTACCTTGGGATTAGCTTTCAATATATCGGCTCATGTAAGTGCAATTGAGAGAGCTTTTAGAGTATTGATGATATGTAAGAGTGCATGTCAGTTTAATCGCTTTGGCGCTTGCTTCTGAGATTTATACTTTATCCTTTTTCTTCTTCACTACCATGTATGGTTTCTTATTTGCTAAAGAGTTAAACTAAAGTCAAGTAGATGATATACACTGCCAAATTTATATCAAATTAATATAGTTAAAATCTAATGAAATAGTATAAATGTAAGGAGCACACTCAGTAGCTTGTCAACAGATTTTCTGCATCTTCTTCGTCTTGGGATACCTTACAAAATGGTAAACCCTTCGGTTTTTCGGTTTTTTCATTACTATTTAATCCTTACTAACTGCGAGTTCGGAGCAATTATATTTTTTTTCATTTGCTGCAAAAAAGCCATTATTGAAATTGTATGAATTGTGTCCCTATCATGCTCTTGCAAATTAAACGCCGACTGTAGAACAATAAACGTTTGGATATTCACGGTTTGATAAGATTAAATAATCCATATACCATGGCACTACGCTACGCCTTAGAGTTACATTAATTCGAACTCTTCATACGCTTCGTACTTAATTTTTCCATCGTACATTGCTGATGTTCAGTATTTATAATGTATTCAAAAATAATACATTATAAATACTAAAAATGGAAGTGGAGACTGAACATGCGATCAATTCTCGCCGTTGGGTAGGTGCTGCGGATCGTGGATTTCCGAAACCTGCTGTATCTATGATGATCCTTTCTTCAGTTCCTATAGCTACGCTACCATAGTAATTCACGTACCTTCGTAGCGATTCTACTTCGGTGATATCTTCGTATTTTATCCCCATAGATTCGTTTTGAAACATATAGTAGCCCAGACCCCCCTCTCCAAGAAATCGGATCGTGATTATGTTGTAATCGGCATCATCCTTGAGTGGAAAGTATTCCGGTATTTTGCAGTTATAACAACGAGTTTCCACCCAGACAATTCGTTGGAAAGGCGGCCGTTTAGTATTGTATTCAATCTGAATTCCAGATACCTGTAAAAATTTTCCCGGTGTAGTGTCTAGGTCGCTGGCTGCAAATTCTAATGCTTTTCTTAAGGATTTGCCTTTTATTTTCACTGTGATCAGCTGCTGCACAAACGGTAACACATTGTATATGTCCGCAAGGGTGAATGTGTTATTTTTTGTAGGATTCGGTATAATATTACCAAATATTTCGTTGCTATTTATTATAGCTATCGCAACATCACTCCAGTATTTACCTTTGTAAATTGAGGCACGGTATTCGATGAAAGAATCGACAATCAGGTTGCCTAAGTTGCATTCTATACCTAAACAGCTACCATTAAGAACGACCCTACTCTCGCCCACTAGGGTAGCTTCCGCTCCCTGCACTGCTTTCGTGTACTTTTTGAGAATATCTAGTGCTTTTTGGTCCTCTTCTATGGTCTCGTCCATGTGTACTGGATTTCCGGTGTAATTTGTTAACGTCTTATTTTCGCCGAAAGTCAATTCCAGTTTACCAACGTACATACCGTAGCCCCCAGAATAAACTAGCATTACGTCCTCGTCTTGCAAGCTTTTGACGATAGTGGGATATTGTCCATGGACCTGTATTGTGCTTGGAGGTACACCATTATAAAAGAACTCTAAGCTGTGGCCTCCAACGACCAAATCAATTCCGTACAGCTTGGGTATAAGTTGTTGGTCAAACGCAAATTGACCGGAGTGGCTTAGGATGACGATGAAGTGAACGCCTTGACTTTTTAAATCGTTAACCTCTTTTTGGATCTCTACAACCTCGTTCTTAAACTTCAGCTTTGTGTCTAAGTAAGTGTTCGCAATCGAGTTAATGAAGCCAATGACTCCTATCGTAATACCGCCTAGTTCAAAGGTCGACGATCTTACGAATAGTCCTTCGAAGATAGGCTGGTTTGTTAAGTCATAGTTAACTATGTTGACCTTCTTCTTCGATTTAAGAAGGAAGTCCCTGTAATTTAGTTCTCGGACATCTTTGGGGCCGTCCAATAGATCAAAGCACCCTAGCGACAAGGCGTCGACTGGCATTATCTTCAGGAAATCGGCGCATATTTTCCAGCGATGTATGCTGAACCAGATACTGCCGCCGAACCAATCCATGGTGTCGAAAAACAGTGTCGGTATGTTAGAGGCTTTTTCCTGCTTTACGTAATGCATAATGCGCGCTATACCATACCGCGAACTATTTCCGAATGGTTTAGCCGGAAATTTGGAATGAAAGCGTTGTTGATGCAATATATTGATTCTGACGTCTTGGATCGTCACGTTAACGGAAAGTAAAAAGACCAAAAAGAATTTTATGTTGCCATTCATGTTACAAAATTCAATGTTCAATATTTGAGAGAATTGACAATTGACGCGTAAATAATTAAACGTCAATTCGTATCTTAGACAGCATTTAACAATTTCCTAAATTAATGAAGGTGTTTTTTAATTGCACAAACCATCAATCGAGCAACACAAAATTATCAAATATCAACCGTCATTAAATTCTTACATTTGGGCGAGAAGAGCGAATTAATGCTGAGAGGGACACTGTTTACGAGGAGTCAACACCATCATTTGCCATGGTAACATTTTGGGCAGTTGAATTTAGACGTGGTGTTAATAGCTTGATTGACGATGTTTGGAATGGTCAAGATCACCACCGATAACATCAGAAAAGTTCACCAAATGGTGCTAGGCGACTGTCCAATTGAGGTTAGAGAGGTGGCAGAAGTCATTGGCATGTCGAAAGAACCTTTTGTTGTATGAACCGAGATTTGGGCGTGAAAATGCTAATCGCTCAGGATCAAAAACGCATTTGAATGAACGTTACCAAAGCCCTGTTGAAACAATGGGAAGAAAGCTTTGTCATCGATTAATAATCGTTACACCGCTATACTCTTGAAACCAAAGCACGGTCGAAACAGTGAACTGCGAAGGATGAATCGTCTTCGTAAAAGATTAAGGATGTTCCACCAGCTGCGATGGTAATAGCGACATCTTCTTTGGAATAGTCAAGGAGCGTGTTAATTAAATATTACGAAAAAGGAAAATCAATAAGGGAAATTGCTGAAGGTCGGCCTCATTTGAAAAAAAAGAATGTTTTGTTCCTGGAAGACAACACACTGTCTCAGATTTTAGTGGTCGACGTAGCAAAAATTCACGAATTTGAGGTTCTAATTGATAGACCACCAACGGTGTCCACCTGATCTGGTCCCCAGCAACTTTTTTCTGTTTCGTAAGCTAAAAGTTGTGCTCGGAGAACAGAGATTTTCATCAAATGTGGAGAACCATCATATTCGTAAACGTGTATTTTGCAGAACAATGTGCTAACTGCTTATTTGGATGGTTTAAGAAAATGGGAATATCGATGGGAAAAGTGTCTACACTTCAGATGAGACTATGTTGAAAGATAAAACATAATTTGTTACAAGAAAACTTGTTTACGCGTTAAGTTGGATATTTTTCAGACGGCCCTCGTATATTCCTATCAGTCCTTAATGTTGTCGAACGTGTGCACCTGTACATCTCGACTTAAGTGAATTAGGTTGTCAGTGAACGGGGAAAACTAGCTGATTGGTAAAATGGACATTGACACAGAAGAACGGAATTCATTGCGTAGTAGTAGCGGAAGTAGAAGGTAGATGCAAAGGCCTGCCTCTCCTGGTCGATTGGTACCGGACGCTGTGTGCGCAAATTTGCCAAATACGTTTCTGCTAATGGACATATCGATTAACTGTAAGTACTTCTACGATATCGGATTACCCTTTTGTTGATGCAGTGGTAATTATTGGAACATTATCTACCTCTCTACCGCTTAACGATGTGCTTTTACCGGTCAATGTAATCGACCACTCGTACATGAAACGCGTCGTATATCGATGTTCTGAAATTCTGAAAATACACGCCTATCGCAATGCGTCGGTTTAAGCATTTTAAAACTCGAGAGAGCAGCAAAAATGATGAATACCCACGAGACAGAAACAATAAATTTGATTAAATAATACCACCTTCACTTGAAAATGGGGGAATCAACAACAATCAAGCAGAAACTCAAAAAATATTGAAATCTAAGGAACTCATCTTGAATATGTACAGGAAGCTATTTTTTATACAGTTTATTTCTTTAATGCAAAAGTACAAAGCAAACGTTAATACGAGATGAACAGAGTAACCGTGTAAATTAATCTCATTACTTAAACTGTAGGGCTCCACCCAATTAGCAAATTGTTTGCGTTTTCATGATGGAAGTAGCTGTTTATGTGCTTCAGAACAAAGACATCTTCAGCCTGAATTCTGAATATGACAGACACTTTACAAAAATGAAAGATCACTTACATACTGGGAATACACTTGCTGTTACTAGCTTAGGATTAAAAAATTTGGAAATCACTTGCCCGAAGAAATTAAACAAAACTACACAGTTCGTAGCTTTTTCAATGCTGTATTTTTTTTTTTCTTGAGGGGTTTAATATATATTATCCTTTTATTTTTGTCTGATCAGTAATCACTGATCCTGCTGGTTTTTCTTTTTGGTCTTCCGTAACAGTTGTAGTTTGAGTAATATCTATTGTAGCAGATATAAGTGACTATTTCAATTTGGTAAAATCCTCTCAAAAGGAAAACGTACAGAACTTACACAAATCTGTTTTATTAAATGCTAGTCACAAATGTTGTTGTTTTCTTTAGTTAACTAAGTTGGCAATGACAAAAAATATTTGGAAATGGATTCTTAACAAACTCTCGGAATATCACCTTTTTGTTAATTTAACCATCTCTCTATTTCGTCAAACACAAAAGTTATCCATGTTGTTCCTACGAAAACCGGGCATGCGTATATGTAGGATAGAGATTTATTTGTATTTATTTAGAGATTAACGTATATACAGGCCATGCATGTAAGTATAGCTGATAGTACTAATAATACTTCTTAGCAACAATTACGAATATAATTTCTATGCTTCTTCCGATTGTTTGATGGCAGAGAACCTGTTCGTATTTTCGTATTATCGAACCTTATTTAATTTTTGTTTTAAATAACAACATAAGGGAAGAATGCCTCACTAATTTAAGTTTATAGAAATTAAGGATAAATGCATAAGAAATAATCGGAAATCTGGACCATTGTGCCCTCCTTCAAAAACTAAATTACCGTCACAAAGAATCGGGAGAAGGCAAAAGCTTAATGGAACTTTAACGTTTTCACTGTTTAAGTTTTTCATGTCCTCGGCGGAGACGTATCAGGTAAAGCAGTAAACGTTAAGCGACACGCTATTAAAGTAATGAAATTTACGCAACGTAAGCATTCCGCCTTTAATCTTTGACCTTTCACCAGCCATACCAGCGACCTCTCGTTGGTTAGACGTTGTCCGGATCGGCATCCAGCGTACTTTAATGAACTCCTTTAATGGAACAAACTATATATACACTTCATATTCGATGTCGTCCTCATCTGTAACGTTGTAAAACCGAGCACACATACGCGCGATCAACGTTAATCGGGATGCAGATATGCAACCTATGCGCCGACGTAAAGCTGATAACCACCTATTAGTAATGGATCTTGGTTATTAGATAGGCCATAAATATTTGCCGGTGAAGGTGATTTGCAAGTAAAATGCGAATTTCGACGGCGTACACACATGCGATTAATTATTTGACTCTTGTCCATTGAAAATTTAAATAAAGCATAAATAATATGAAGGACGATAAATCAATTTTGCCCATATACGAGTGAGTGTAAGCAAACAACACATCCGGAAATCATTTATCATACGGCGAAACATATGCGGGAAATGCTCAAGTGTTTGTTAGGTTTCGGTCCTGATAAATTTATCGCTTTTCGTGAAAGAAAGTTGGGTGGATATTTCAAAGTTACGTGTGTTTACATTTAACACTCAAAAGATAGATTTCCCAACCAAGATATCGAAATTAGCAGCTATTAATCAATGATGCTCGGAGAAGTTGCGTGGTTACGTTTCAGGATTTATATCGCTCAACCTTCGATCAAAATAAAAATTTATTAAAAATGGATCGATCATTTAAATCCATCGATATTTCTCTGACCATCA
This sequence comes from Marronus borbonicus, assembly GCA_902655005.2. NCBI lineage: Eukaryota > Metazoa > Arthropoda > Insecta > Coleoptera > Scarabaeidae > Marronus > Marronus borbonicus. Next base: position 21,678,420 of record LR737382.1, read on the forward strand.
ACAATGGGTAGGAAAACATTTTTTAAGGAGCTAATTTAATGTATATTAACATTAAGGCGCGCAAAGTTCATTAAAATTAATGGATGGTTTGGTATTTATAGCTTTGCATAAAGATGTGATTGTTGGCACGAGACCGGCAGCAGTTTTTTGTGCCTTTTAACAAAGAATTTTGCAAACCCGACCTATTTTTTTCTCTTTGGTTCTTTATTTCCTTGGTTAAGAAAAGAAAATAAAAGGAATCTAATTAAAGAAGATATCCGATTTGCAAAACCTTCGAAATTCTATAAGAGTGATCAGATATAATGAAAAAATTTTGTCCCGCATGCTTGAACCGAAGTCCGAAGTTGAAGAATTTTTTCTTGATACCCATTTAACAATAATAATAATGATAATAATAATAAAGGCCAATACAAAAAAGGAAATGCAAATATAGAAAATAGTACTGACAATCGGTGCAAGTTCACAAGTCCCTAAAAGTAGAATCTCTGTCCTTCCATCTGAACCAAAAATAAAATATACATATCACAAACTATAAATGTGCATGATTAATTATTATAAAGATAAACATCAATGCTGATGATGAATGAATTCCCAGAGAGATACTAAGACCTTGTACCCACATACAAAATTGCTGCGCGTATCAAGCACTAGATATTTATTTATCTCCTCACCCTTAAGAAATGTCGGCCACGAAAGTACGACACTCCCGCTCTCGTCTCTCAAAATATCAGGGAGAAAATTCCAAAAGGATGCAATTCGAAACGAATAACGTCTTCTGAAGACTATTGATGAATGCTGCATTATAGTTAAGTAACTTTTCAACATTCAAGATTTTAATAAACAAAAGACCTGAATGCAGATTACGACGATCGGGCATGGGTTGAAGCATATTGGTTGACCACCAATATGCTTCAACCAGCTTATCGCTAATATGATCATCTTAGACAAGCATCTACATGTTTCATAGATTAGGCACGAATCATGGTCGATGTAATAGATCTGTTTGCAAACAAGGATCTTAACGTTGCATACGATGATCGAACTTGTTAATCTTAACGTGAGAAGTAAATCTCAGATCACTATCAACGTCAATCCAATTCAATCAGACCAGTACCACTCATATTGATGCCATGTGCATTCAAATCGATGTTACTTTTACCAAACAGAAGAGCGATTGATTTATTAGGGTCTAACATTAAACATTTAGCAAACATCTTAGTTGATGCACTGAGATCCCTGCTAAGAGAAGAAATGGCGGAAGGAAGTTCAAAACATTTCCTTTGCCATCTTGTATACTAGATACTCTTTGGCTGCAAAAGCGATTTAGGTCCATCTTCGCAAGGCCTAGGTCTCACCATTTTCAATGTGTATGATAGAATAGAAGCCATATTAAAGAAATTTAATTTGAATTCAATGTCTGGAAATGAGTGAGTATGAATGTTGGTGGCATGTTATCAGGATATGGAATTCAACTAAACAAAGATAATTCTTTTCACTTTATCAATTTCGTCTTTATTGTTCAGCAGCAACAAAAACAAACTTAATCAACCGAAAAAGAAAGAAATTATAGACTTATGCGTGGAAACTGTGCATGTAATTATATTGGTAGGACGTAGAGAAATTTCGAGATAAACATAAAAACAAGGAAAACAGTAATCACTGGGAAGTTGTAGGTATGTATTAGTTGGAACTTTTATTTTTGCAATAACCGTAACAATTTACCAATCTTCCAAAACTTTTCGAATTTCAAGCGAATCCCTATGAATAAAATTGCAAACTTTAAGCTCTTACAAGCTTAATATATGTACATAGGTATTGAGATCCTTTTTTTCCTCATCCGAGAGAGGCCATAAAACGTTCTCGAACTAAAAGTTCGTCCGAACGACAACCCCGCAACGTCAGTTTAGTTTATACGCTACGCACATATACATGCAAACGTTACTAGCGGAGAGAACTCGGGGTGGCATTGAAGTAGGGTCAAAACCGAGCAAGGCAATAAGGCGTAACCAAACATTGCGACGAGAGCAGACTACCCCCGAGGGCTTACGGGGTGCTGAGTGGTCACTGATAGGGGTTACTTGATGGCCGGTACCCTAGAACTCCGGTGCGACTCGTGTAATGGCACAACACCCCGGAGATACGGAACAATCCAACTATATTGGTTGCATTTATCTTCTGTAATTACGGCCAGTTATCAGATCCGACGGTAAAACTACCCGTCCGCTTTAAAATCCGCGCTTGATGTGTTGCTGAAACGTGTTTGTTCGCAAGTTTGGACCGACATTAAAATGGATCGCTATTGCCGTTAGCCGAATGTAGTTGGTAAGTTTACGGGCAGCGGTAATACTGCGTTAGCAAAGTTTTCAATCGACGGGATAGATAGATATACGAGATAAAGTTGTCTATTACGCAGACTTTTGCGTACTTCAAAGTAAAACTTGGAAATCTAGACGAATTATCGGCACCCCACGATGTGAGACTTGCGAAGAAAGCCGAAGCTACTGCAATAGAGGAACAAGGAAAGATGTCTCCATTGGAATTCCGATGGTGTGGAGAAAGCCCAAAAATTATATAGGCAATTGCTGTTTTTGCCTTTGCGACGTTAAAGGTCATAATACAAGAGCCTATAATGCAAATATTTTGTCGACAATAACAGCAGTATCCCAGGGTGTTCACATCCTTATATCAGTAGCACCGAAAGTGCTACAAAGCGCTGGTGATGTCGAGGAAGAAATTACGACTGAAATTATTTTGGAGATTGTTGTGGAAAGAGATTACATTAAATTGAAAGATTTAAGATGCGGGGAAATTGAGGAGAAGGCAAGTTATTTATCCGTTCCACCACCATCATTATTTGTTGGAGTTAATATATGTCCTAATTCCGCTTCTACCTAGATAATAAGAGCCAAAGGGAGTTGAAACTATGGAGCGCGAGCTTATAGCTGCCAAAGATATTATGACGTTGAATGAGTGGACATACTGACAGCTAAGCGTGATGTTACAAATTCATTATTTTTTATGTCTGATATTTGCCACGTCCTTCTTTAAATTAAAAAAAAAATATTTATTTCTTTCTTCTTTATTCACTTCACAAATGTACACTGCCGTTCAGAGAAGTTCGGTCGGTTAGTAAAAAATATGAAAAGGTTACAGAAACAAACAAAACTAAAAACAAAATGCAATTTTATTGTATGTACAGGTAAAAAAGACAAAAATAAATAAATAAAAAGTTATTCTGGCCTAATATAACATACTGAACATTATTTTTTTTTTCATCGAAAAAACCTCCTTTGCTGTTAATCACCGCTCGAACTATTCTAGGCATTCTTTCGATAAGTTTTGTTAAAACGGATTGTGAAATATTAATCCATTCATCTCCTGTCCAGTTCATCCCACAACAACTCCGTAGGGTTCAAATCTGCGCTTTGTGAGGGCCATGTCGTTACTTTCAGGGTATGCTGTTCTTCTTACTCCTTTAGATAGTTCTTACACACTAACGCAGTGTGTTTTGGGTAGTTGTCATGCATGAATGTAAAGTTACGGCCTATTATTCGCAATCCTGATGGCACTGCATGATTCTGGAGTATTGCAAAATAATTTTTCTTCCTCATTACACCCTGCACTCTGCATAAATCTCCCGTCCCAGCAAAGGAGAAACATCCCCACACTAACACAGAACTACGCCCTTGCTTCACTGTTGGCACAATGCAGTCCGGGTCACTTTTCGGTTTTAGATCTTCGAACATAAACTCGTCGATTTTGCCCAAAAACCTCAAACTTTGACTCGTCACTCCAAAGCACGTGTTTCCAATCATTTAACGACCAATCTAGATGAGAACGGGCCCACTGTAGCCGTTTTGCTCTGTTGCCCCGACGTAATAAGGGTTTTCGAATGGCAATGTGTCCATGAAGGTTCGCTTGTTGAAGTCGACGTTTTACCGTACTCGCCGAAACTTGTTCTTCACGGCCGCGATTGACTTCGGCTGCTATTTGTGGCGCTGTTAATTTTCTATTGCGTTTGCTTAATAATACAATTCTCAAATCTTCAGCTTTTGTTGTTTTCCTGGATGCTCCAGGACGAACACGATTTTCTATAGTTCCAGTTCTCCGATATCGCTTTATGATGTCATTTACTGTTGAACTTCTCATATTTATTTTTTCAGCAATTTGCCGTCCCGAATATCCTTCTTCAAACAGCGTAATAATGCGTGAACGTTTTTCTACACTAGTAGGCTTGCCACGTGCCATTTTGAAGTAAATTTTCTTAAAACTTTCGCGCAAAAACGACAGATGCACACCAACACACGTTTAACAGTAAAAGGAAGCAAATTTATATCTTCACGCCTGCGATAAATAAACAAGAATGATGCTGCGGTATATTTCCTAAATGTATTGTTCGTTAATAATCCCCAAACGACCCGTTTCAAAAGATCGGTACTTCCGAGAAATTCTTGGAATGATAATAAAAGGGACTTTATTGTGGTCGTCGCAATATTTCTACTTTACATAATAATTTATGGCTTTAATCCCTTAGAAAAGAGTGTATGCTTAATATTTTTCTAATTTTATGTATTAATGATTGTATACAGTGTGATACAATAGATTTTTATTGTATGACCGAACTTCACTGAACGGCAGTGTACATATCTTCTCTTGAATAATCTATAAGCTTCTTCCTCTTCGAAGTACTTCATGCTAGTAAAAGAAATATGTATTTGTTAATATTAAAATATAATTAAATTAAAGAAAAAATGAAACACAGTGCTTTGAAAGCACGTCTTGCAGTATATTTCTACCAACCCACTCGACGCACTACTATAATTCATTCATCTAACAAACAACAACAGTTGTTCAATCCACACAGCCTTAGCTGCGGATTAAAATCAATTGTAATCGATTATTTCTGATTGAAATCAATTCGCTTGATCCTACTGCCCTCACACAATGCACGTATTCTTTATATAAATCGAATTTACAACTAAAGGTACTAAATTACAGTGTGGGCAACCACTAATTATAGATTAAACTGACATAATGGAGGCAAAATACCTCCGCTGTTCAGGCTTCGAAATGTCAATCATCGATTGCGTACGACGATCTTTTACATATACATGCATGCAACTCTCTCTCTTTGTCGGTCCAAAGGACTAACCGCACCTCGTCCTCAAGAATTAACTCAACTTGAGAAGCGGCGATAAAAGTGCGATACGCGAGGAGGAGTATTTACCGGTGCGTTGATACTATTGATAGGCGAATGACGATGACGTAATTTCCGGTAGGAGTGCAGTCTGTGTACATTGCAAGAGATACGCAGGGTTTCGCCCGATCCTTGAGCGCATAAAGTATAGGTTGGCTAATTGTGTCATGAACTCGCAGCACATCGCAAATTGCGCAATCTCTTTTGCATGTTGCGCTAATACTAGGAACACGTAATGGAAGAATAAAACTGTCGGATGTTTATAAAATTGAAATTAACTCTTTGGTCAATCGTAAAAAATAGGAAAAATATTTAAAATAATTGTTATAGTTATGCATATTAACCCATTTAGGACCACTATTAGAAATATTAAGGAAAAAGTAGACTTTTTAAACATTTTTAAAACATTTATTAATTCTTAAATAACACAGTGCTTAAGTTAAAATAAATGTTTTTTCCATGTTGCGTTAACGCAACAGTGGGACTATACGTTAAAGGAAACCGTTAATTATGGAGTTAGGATACTCTTTAAAGCAGTGTTGGTGTAACACAATTCCAAGAATGTAGTAGTTCTTTTGCATACTCTACAAGCTCTCCTCCAATTTTTCCGATCATATTATCCAAACGCGAAATGAGCGATAGAGATGCAGTAGACCCACGTCCTCTAACAGATTGTCTTCCATATCATCCAGCAGTAATAGGCTTTGGAAATCTAGCATATTTATAAATAATTAGCACCACCATTTCTTTTTACCACGAGTGCTTATTTGATAATTCGCAACTGCGTTGTCATGCAGGTCTACGTTTTCCATATATCCATTATATTTGGCAATGATACTTGGTTTAGGGATAGACACGCATTTCTTACAAATTGAATACCTTTGTTTCCATTAGACCAACGAAATTTTCCTTGTGGAAGATCCTCTAGCCTAATTAGATTGAAGAGGATTGTTATCCTTTGAATATTTTATGGGTTTGGTATAACATCTTCATCAAACACTTGCATAAGAAAATCGAGCCCATACTTTCCATGCACGGTCTCAACCTTGTTCTTTACACTCTCCTCTAGTTTTCGAATGGAAAATCATCATTTTGTCAATGTTGCGTTAACACAACAATGGGAATAAATGGGTTAAAAAACGAAAGATACAATTGATGGCAAACAAATGTAATCTACAAAATTATTCAGGAATTTCTTGGTGTCCCTAATAAATTACGTACTTCTTCCACACAAACATTTAACAGCATAATAGGGAGCTGTACTTAATCTAGTAAAGAAATAGCTTAAATACTCCGAAAATTTGAATGGATTAAAATTACTAAAATAACCAAATTTTTGAGTAGCTTCAAAATTTTTGTTTAGTTCAACTTGAGACGTTTGGACAATAACGTTTGTCTTTATCAAGCTATAACAATTACAAGTGCTAAGCTAAAGGTTTTGAAGATTTACAGTTCTTTGAAGTTTTTCTTACCGATAGAAGAAATCTGACAACAATTTAAAGTTATTATTGTATCCTCTACACTTACACATTATTAGGTTGGCCAACCGTACCTCTGTTTATGTGTATACTATGGAGGTCTGAGGCAGTGAATTCGGTTATAGCGAACTTTCGGTTCGCCAGAATTTAAAATTAATGATGTCTCTGAGGATAACATTGTTCGTTTCTTGTACACAATTTAGTCAAATGCTACTGGATTTAGAAGCTAGCTGCTGTTACTCCCATATCGAAGAAGAATAATCATCAAAGCTATACAAATCTACTGCTAATTAATATACTACCTATATACATTATCCAGGATTATGGAGAAAATAATCTGCAATCAGCTTAATGGATTTCTTAATATATGTATATAATATTTTTCCACGTTTTCAATTCAGATTTAGGATGGAGACTAGCTATAAGACTGCACTGTTAAAAGTTACCGATTACACAACTGTATGAACATCGTCAATTGCTGATTCACTATTGTTTGGATTGATCTTCGCCAGAACTGTGATTTAACGCCAACGGGAGCGGAATTTTTCACAAACTCACGCCAGATAAAATATTGCAATTCATAGAAGAAAGCTGTGAAGGTGGGAAGATGTTTAAAGTAAGAATTATTATTTTGATAGCGGCCAATATGTAAAAATCCGCCAATCTTAGATATTTACTGTAACGGTAAATCATGGGATGCAGAGTTAAAATCAGCAAACCAGAAAAATTAATGTAATTTGGTTTCCGTTGGTGAGGGAAGTTTCACTAAATCTAATTAAATGGGTTTCTATGCCGCCAATCATCCATTCCTTTAAGAACCGCCACGGAAAAATTATGCTGATGAAGATATGAATATAAGAAGATATAAGATATAAGCAATTGATATTGGAAAACATTTTTTGTTGACCATTTTATATGTTGAAAACTTTATTCGTTTGTCTTGGGAGTAGATCAGTGAAATATGATAGAAAGGACTGTGGCGTAGTATGGTAAACATGCAGGATATATTGAAAAAGAATTGGTTTGATTCGGTTGATGAATACAATTACGTGAATGGTTAAAACTGCATACAGGAGACTACAAAGATACGGAGATTCAAAGCGCAATTGAAGTGGAAATTGCAAGACTTGAAAAATACGTTACATTCGAACCAGTCAAAACAGGTGGATGAATCTCAAAAACGAGATTATGTAGAGGAAGTATCACTCATATAAGTCACAGATGTCTTAAATGTACGTTAAAGAGCATGAAAATATAGAGGATTTTCCATTTGAAGGTAACGAGTTCTGTTTGTTTGCATATGATCAAGTTCACGTTCTCTTTTTAAACAGCCTGTATGGTGATATGATGCCTGATACCGATCGATTAACTTCGACTATTACAAAAAAATGTAACAAGTTCAATAAAAAATCTTAAAACACGAATACCTCGAAAACTAATGCATCTAAAAACCGACGTCACAAGGGACGTAAGTACAGTTTTGCGGTCTAGGATGGGGCAGGAATACATCGCAAGCCGCAAAAGCACATATCACTCCCGAGAGTAAGATTATATTTGTCCTATTACTGCCTCAAATTTAAAAAAAAACTAAAATAATCTGACGAAAATATTTAATATTTGCTCATATACTTACGTAATTGTTAGAATTGTCAATTTTTGATATATCTTGACCCCTATTTCTACAATGTATTATAACTTTACGCCCTCAAGGATGTAAGATTCCATTACATCCCGCTATCGGGGCCAACCGAGGTAAGTAACTCATAAATCGTTCATGGGTCTCTCCTATTACATAGTAATCTAGATCATTTACGTAGTGATCAGTGATTGGTACAAACTGAATAGTATTTTAATACGTGAAAAACTTAAGGATTCAATTATTTGTGTATTATGTCTCATAGGTACCAAGATGGAAAAAAAGCGGAAGAAATACGAAATCTAAGGAGTGACCTGTACGGATTATATGCAAAATTAGCATCGAACAATTGCAAGTCATTCACAGATGGGTGTGCGACGTGTTGTAATACGGTAATTGTTTTCCAATGTCAATACAGACATACGCCGGGCCTCGAAACATAGCACGGAGCCTATGTACGAATTCAAAATGAGGCATTAATGTCGAGACATTAACGTACAAAAGATACCACTGACTCTTTAACATATAAATTTATATTTAAGCAGGGAAAAACCTTTTTTACATAACGATTACAATCGTTCGGAACACGCATTATCGCACCGAGAACTCGACGAATAGATACGCATATGTAAAGATGCTTTCACTAATAAACCGTTCAATGAATGAATCAGCTTGCAACTACTCTCTCGGTCTCCTGGGCGAGCGCATGTGGAAATTCTTTCTTCTCCAAATACGGACAGCGAGAGATTAAAATTAACTTTATGTGTTTTGATTAAGTAGTTTATCGTAATTTATACTATTAATTATTCATTTATGATAATAGGAGCGTACGTGAGTCTAATTTATGTACACCGACCGGGGACGCTGTAGTTGCTCTAGACCTGGCTGCACTTATGCTACAACTGCGGGCTGGAGTATATCGATGTAAACGTTATAGAAATTACGAGTTTGTTTATGTATTTTCCTTGGAAGTAAATTTATCGCTCTTAATTTACATCTGTATTTATTAGTAGAGAGAGCTAGATTATCTGCGTTTTGCATTTAAGAACAGTGTGTATCTGATCCATAATTTAAGCTATGATTGTACCTATTGTAGATCTATTGAAATGTTGTTTGAAGAAACATATTTGTTTGCTGTTATGGGTGATGATATCGAGAATTGTTAGAAAGGCTTCGGTTATATTAACCATATGCCCATGATAGTGGATGATTAGTCATAGTTGTATTTCGATTAGCAATCATTTGTCTTACTAGTGAGAAGTGTTGGGCAAGATATAGGAAATGACTAAATTTTCGACGCGAACTTACTCCCAAGAAATCCGGCAAGTAACATGAGCCCCTTCAACTACAATAACGATAAATATAGAAATTAACGAATATATACACTGCCGTTCAGTGAAGTTCATCTAGGAAAACAACAAAAGCTGAAGATTTGAGAATTGTATCATTAAGCAAACGCAATAGAAAATTAACAGCGCAACAAATAGCAGCCGAAGTCAATGGCGGCCGTGAAGAACAAGTTTCGGCGAGTACGGTAAAACGTCGACTTCAACAAGCGAACCTTCATGGACGCATTGCCATTCGAAAACCCTTATTACGTCGGGGCAACAGAGCAAAACGGCTACAGTGGGCCCGTTCTCATCTAGATTGGTCGTTAGATGATTGGAAACACGTGCTTTGGAGTGACGAGTCAAAGTTTGAGGTTTTTGGGCAAAATCGACGAGTTTATGTCCGAAGATCTAAAACCGAAAAGTGATCCCGAGCTGCATTGTGCCTACAGTGAAACAAAGGCGTAGTTCTATGTTAGTGTGGGGATGTTTCTCCTTTGCTGGGACGGGAGATTTATGCAGAGTGCAGGGTGTAAAGAGGAAGGAAAATTATTTTGCAATACTCCAGAATCATGCAGTGCCATCAGGCTTGCGTATAATAGGCCGTAACCTTACATTCATGCATGACAACGACCCAAAACACACTGCGTTAGTGTGTAAGAACTATCTAAAGGAGCAAGAAGAACAGCACACCCTGAAAGTAATGACATGGCCCCCACAAAGCCCAGACTTGAACCCGATAGAGTTGTTGTGGGATGAACTGGACAGGAGGATCCGAAAAATATGCCCAACTTCACAAGAACATTTACGGAATATTCTGCAACATGAATGGATTAATATTCCACAATCCATTTTAACAAAACTTATCGAAAGAATGCCTAGAATAGTTCGAGCGGTGATTAATAGCAAAGGAGGTTTTTGCGATGAAAAAAAATATAATGTTCAGTATGTTATATTAGGCCAGAATAACTTTTTATTTATTTATTTTCGTCTTTTCTACCTGTACAATAAAAATGCAATGCAAATACAATAAAATTGCATTTTGTTTTTAGTTTCGTTTGTTTCTGTAACCTTTTCATGTTTTCTACCAACCGACCGAACTTCTCTGAACGGCAGTGTACATGCAAGCAATAGAGCACGTTGGAGGTATCAAAAGTTTTTAGGGAAGAAAAGTATAAGCAAAACCACAAAGCTTCACATTTATAGAACGACAAGTAGACCTGCTGTGACCTATGCTTCCGAAACAATGTGGATTACGCAGAGAGATAGAGACAAATTAAGAATATTTGACGGGAAAGTACCGAGGAAGATTTGAGGTTCAACAAGAAATTACGAAGACGAATACCCAATTTTGTGGAATCACGAAATAGACCATACCATACCATACCATAGGGAGTGAAGATATAGTAAAATACGTTAAAGCATAGAAAGCGAGGTGGTTTGGACACATTGAAAGAAGAGAGAAGACGCATTAGTTATGTGAAAAGGACTGGAAGCTTAGAGTCTAAGCGTAGTAATTCAACGCAAGCTTAAGAATTAATAATAATGAAGACCTCGGACCACAGGAAAAAAGGAATCTGAATTGAAACATATCTGCTTTGTTTTGAGCCGCACATTGAAGTAATGATTGATAATTTTAGTTCGCTATTTATGACTCTTGATTTTATTAATACTTAGGTAATAATATGTGTGAAAAGAAGAAAATATCTAACATCATACAAAACAAATTCTTTAACAATAACAAAAAAACACAATGGATAACCTCAAAGTAAAATAAGTTCCTTTGTTCAGCAGCCACATGCTTAAATACACATTTTATGTTGAAATATTTGATAAAACACGTTATATATGTTGGTTAATAGAAAAACATCAAGCGAACATCACATCTTATTGTTTAGACGTCAACTCAAAGTATGGAGCTCGTTACTAATTGTAAGTAATCGTAGATCTTTTGGATTTTCGTGTTATAATGGATTAAGTCTTGCACAAACACGGTATTTCACAATCAAGAATAACAAATCTGCAAGAGCAAAGGTAACGTCGCACTCGTCTGCATTAATCACTTTCATCCTTATAACAAGTTTTGTTGTTATAACATTTTAAGGTTCAAGAAGGATACTTCTTAACGGACACTTTGTAGAAGAGCAAAGTATTAGTGAAAAAGATTATAAACAAGAAATTTTATTTCGCCTCAATAACAATATTCAATACGTCGGTTGAGGTGCCTATTATTACCTATTACCTATTGGCATATTTCATCTGGATTTTAATACTGCTGATGCTGATTCATCTCACCTCCTTCTTAGAGTTATCTTCAATCTTCCTTTCCTAATTTTTTCGATTTCTACAAGCACGGTAATTAAAATAAACAAAGTAGGAAATCGGTAATCCGATTGATCGTATATTTTCCATGTCTATTTCACGAGCAGTAAATTTAATTCCCCAAGATGCCTCGATAACAGCAGAAATCCAAACACCGCTTCATAATAGCATTTTTTTCGGCCATTCATCTGAACGTAAAATCCATTAATTATGTTATTTAAGGAGGTGAAAAATGTTTCTACACATTAAACTGTTCGAGAATATGGCCCGTAACAATCGTATTCGACATGCTTCTCGACTTAAAATAATGGAAATTACCCTCAAGTATAAATATCGCATCCATAGTCACCCTATCCGAGTACATCTTTAGTTTATTGTACTTAGGACGTAGAAACGCGTCTGTTGGAGGAACGGAATAGCTTGAGAACGTGTTAACTTCCACGTCCAAGGGCGATTCAACCGAAAATTATGTCGTAATTAGAAAATTCCACACAAGAATGCCGCGATTAAACAACCTTACCATCGACGGCTTTCGCATACCTTCAGGTTTCTATCGCCTTCGGTGTTTGGATATGATTTCATTCAATTTTATTTTTATTAATCCCCCGGATGTCTCTCGATGCGCGGAGTTCAAAAGCTGTTTACTGGATGAACGCTGATTTGTTTACAGTTACGAATCGGAACTAATGGTTTTCAGAGATTGCTGAAAAGCTCTGTTTATAAATTTTTCTCAGTAATTGCGTATTTAACGTGAGGTATAGGTAGGTATACTTAAAGATGTGTAAAAAATATTTAGCTAAATTTGCAAATAACACTTGTTTCTAATCAACGCCGGCGTAAGAAAATGTATATATTTCAGGTATTTGTTTTAGTGTGGAAATGAATGATCTTTTGCTATTAAATATTTGACCCACTTTTCAAGCAATTTCTGTAATTAATGTAATTATGTGTTTCGAATTTCTGACCTATTTTCCGTCTTCGCCATTGGAACTTAAATTATGTTATTTTAATTAAAAAAGAAACAAACTTCGGCCAACCTTCAGTAAAAATGCTAACCTAAATCTTTATTTCCCTGCTGTAGCAATGTAATCAAATGTTTTGGATTTCGCAGCTATCGGCGTCGATGATTCTGGAAAAAATATTCTATTCATAGCTTTTTAAATAGCAAATAGGGCTATTTAAAAAATTTAAAAAGGTATCAATATTGCGCAGCATTAGAAATCACAAATCAGACAATTTTTCATGATATAGCGAGAGCAAGCTCCATAAAGCTGCAAGTGTTGACGAGCATGAGGAAATTAATCTGTTGTATATGCGGTAATTTTATTGCTCTAATATTATGAAAAATAACGTTCAATTATGTCCCTGGGAACGTCATGCCAATATTTTCTCATGCCTACAAAAAAAAAGCGCAATCGGGAGGGTCATGTAAATTTTCGGAATTATTTTTTATGTTGGTTGTAAATTACGTGAGGCGTCTCACACTCTTCGGGGGACCCCGTAGATCCGCAGTTATTTAAGGTACTGCTACCTGCCCTCGGTAAATTATAAAAGTGACAGTGGCCTCCGATACCTACGCCCTGTGCGGTGTGCGGTGGTTCCTAAAATCGATCATATTTAAATTATATCTGGATTATAAATGCGACTATAGTCCCCGATCAAGCTCCAACATGGTGTAGCCAATCCGTGCATATTTTTACTTAATTTTGCGCATTGAATTTACTACTTTTAATGTGGTCATAGCTCCACGTAAAGAATGTGTTATTGCGACAGGTATTCTGTAAAACAAGTCAACGTATAAACACTTAATAACATTTGCCTATTTCTGGTGTGGTCTTCCCACGTTCACAAAACGTTTACCTACAATAAATCGCGTTCTCCAACTAATATTTCCAGTGGATAAACATCTAACTTTCTATGCACACACACATACAAAACGCTCATACCATATACACCTGCGCCGCGAAGAACACCAGATAGAAATGAAACCAATTTCCACCCACCCAGACACGGTAAATCGGTTTCTGTTGTCGCGGTCGTGTTTCCATACTTTTTTCCCCGCGCTTGCGAGAAGTAACTCTTTTTTGTTTCCTCCCAGAGCTTCCTCCACCTTCGCAGCGCCTGAGTTAATGGTTTATGTGAAATTAAATTAGCCTTCCGTTATTTATGGTCGGGTCTAAAAATATTTCGAATTGACTCCGAAATTGCCAAACGGAGATTACGGTTGGATGGATGATAAATTTATGAAAAAAGTTCCTCGCAGACCAATATATCTCGTTTGATAGGCACACAAATAATTAGAAGCAAATAAGGTGTGTATAATTTATGCTAAATTATAGCGGACAACGAAATGAAAGTTAAACGCTATAATTCATGAACGAGAAGTACGAAAGAGCTCGAAACAGGTAGGTTCGCAAGTTAGTAATGGGTATTAGAGTTTTTAGGAAAGTAAGGAGCGACCGCAAGACATGATATCTAAACGGTACGTTGAGGTATTACCCATTTAAACCACTTTGTTCTTACAAGTGGGTTACGTACAGCGTTGTGGTTAGCTTTAAACGTTGTAGTTATACATTATGTGGTTGCCGCATTCAGTTGTTTTCATGAGATCATCTCTAACATTTCCTTTGACTTCCCGTTTATAATGCTTTTGGGTTATTTTCCAGATTTGTACTTCATAAAAGGAGATATCGGAAGTATTTGAATTATATTTGAAGTTATTAAATACAGAAATATATGCAGAATCGCCAAAGTTGTTGCCAAATATATACGAGTCAACTTGATGGACATCTTCCAATATAAAATTAAACATTCATACGAGGATAGTCTGAAAAGTTTCCAGCTTGACACAGAAACCACTAAACTCAGTGTTATTTCTCAACATAAGTCCATATACTTTTCCAGCGATGCTCGCATCTCTTTAATCTGTCCAAATAGTAGTGGCCTCTTGTTCTGCAAAATAGTGTCTCGTTTTTTCGAGGTGCTCATAGGCTCTGTTCTCTCTCTAACCTTGATAAGACAGTCGCCTAGCACCGTGAATTTTTCCGTTATCAGTAATGGTTGTAAATTTTAGCCGTCTCGAACGTTCATTCAAACTAGCCAACTAAGTTGGCACGCTCATGTTCAAATTCAGCTACCCAAATCTTATCAAAAACAAAGCATAAAAAGTTACAAAGAACGAAAGAGATTAAAACTCAACATTAAAGCTTAACTCGAATCTTTAACTCTTTACACCTTTCGTCTATAAATTGAGTCGATAATGACTGTCCTGGTGTCTGTATTGTGTACTCTAGATGTTCCACATTATACAACATAAAAAAGTTGTCTAAGCTTTCCCCAAAAATAAAAATCTAAAAATTGACAGATCTGGACTGCGGAGTGGGCATTCCCCCCTATACATTTTACTCCAAACTTGGAAGGTCTCGTACAGTTATGGAATTATGAGCCGGACAGCCAACATGTTGGAAATATGCAAAATTTTTAAATAAATGTATCGATTTAAATTTGGTTTCAAAAATGAGACTCATTGATACAGTGGTATGTAACTACACACCATATATTGATCCTTTTAAAATGTTGTCTTCGGGTAGAAGGAGTGGAATGAGAATATTTTTGCAACTCCAGTACCTGCAGCACTGCGAAGTCACAATGCCATTTATGGAAAACGTAGAATCGTCTGAAAATACTCTAAATTTATGGATCTCCTTAATTCGCAGAAATTTCATCTCCAATCTACAAACAAACATCCAGATGGTTAGCCTCAGCATCTATTTCCACAGTTTGTCTAAACTGCAGTTAGAAAAGCCAACTTTAAAGATCCTTTGCAGATGTTTCTGGATATTCCTCTAACGATTATAATACCAGGATAGCCCTCCTTGTATCTCTTTTTCTTCTTCTCAATGTTAGTAACTCAACCCGTTGTTACAAATATATGCTCAAATTTGATTTAATTTTGACGTAGTTCCAACTCAGAAACTCATCTACATCGCATTTCAATATAGCTTGATTGACGAGAATTTTGTTGAAAATCACTTAAATTTAAAACAAATAATTTGTTTAACTTTTAAAAATTTAACAATTCAGATTAATGAAACAAATTTTGGCTTTGACTATAACTTCTTATCATCCAATATATACCAATCACATTTCCAGCGACAGAATGATAAGAAAACATGGAGTATTAAACGCAAGTAGAAAACAAACAGAAAAGTTCACCCCCCAAGAGATATTTGAGACGAAAGAAAAATACCCAGCCCTCCTAGACTGCATAAGACCCACAATATATCAGGCGAGTCTAGTTTAAGACTTAAAATTTTAAATTTACAGAAACGTAATCACAGTTGGCGACGTCCGAATCGTAAAATACAGCGGAAGCTTATCCAGATTGTTAGACTTCGTACAGACTCGAATAATTTACCGACTGTGACCCTAAAGTTTTACGATATACTACTTACGAGAGAGAATTCTTTTGTTTTGTTTCGTTCCTTCGCAGACTTCGTACCGTCCTCGTTTAGGATCGCTCCGAATAGTTCCAAGTGTTCTAATCTGTTTTGTTTTATTGCGATGTCCGATATAGCTTCGGAGCGCAGCGCTGGCTGGGCGCGCTTAAAGCTGCGCCGTTTACGGTTTAATGGGAAAATGGTAATCTAATTATTAAAGCATATAATTCCGCATAAATTGCTCGTGTTTACTGTGTAGCTATGAATGCGGAACGGCGTTTAATTGGTCGGGGAAACTTATTTGAAGTTTGGAAATTTGTATCCATTGTAGATGAACTGTTGAGCGTATTTTAATATTTACTTCCGCTTATTTCTTGACTACTATGACAAAAGATTTGTATGGTTTACACAGCTACAAATTAAAAATTTATTATTTTGAATTGAAAAAAATTGAAACTAAACAAACATCTATAAAAAAGAAATCAAGACAAATATGTACATGTGACATAATCACAGTGGACAACAAAATTGGTTAAATAGTTACTCAAATTTAAAGTTAACTCCCTAAGCGACTAATAAAAATGCGATTAACTTCATAGAAAATGTCCTTTTCATTTTTCAAAGAAAATGTGGCAAATTAAAAATCACAAAAATGCCAAAAAAGTTCACAATTTAAGCAATATTTACAATAATTTAATAATAAAAAAAGAACAAATAAAATAACAAAAGTGAAGTTTGATCACCGGTTAACGGTTGAAAATGTTAATCAACTCATGCTTAAAACACCTGTTCCGAATTAATTAAAAACTCGTGTGATGCGGACTGTGCCGATGATCTAGTATTATTCGCCATACTACCCCACAGTTCTTGATGTAATTATTAATACATAGTTATAACTAAAAATAACCATTGGTTTTGCGAAAAGGAAAAGAAACAAAGGAAAATGTTATTTAATAAAATAAAACGAAAAAAGAAGATATATAGAATATAAAAACGCATTCGTATTGGTGCACCAAAGGTAAAAAGAAAATTTACATTTTTTAAAAGCAATAACAAAAAATAACAAAATATGCCTCTTGTAGGCTTATTATTATAACTATTAAAAAAGAATAAAAAACCAATTCCGAAAGGTGAATGTAATTTTAAATCTTTCTAGCATGAAACTTAACAATTACTTCATATAACCAAAGATTGGCCATATTTTGGACAATTTGAGGATTTGGATGTGTATTCCTATCCAGTGTGCTGTCATCCGTAATCCACAAAATGTACAATCTTTTTTTCCATATGTATTATTATTATTATTATTATTATTACTATTGGCCTTGGTGCTATGCCAACAGCCACTTACAAACAATAGCCAAATATGTAACAACCCAAACGGACACCAGGGCTAACATGCGACACGCTTCACACCCGGGGCCGATCGGGTGACTAAAATAAACCCACAAAGAACGCAACTAAATAATAAAACCTAAATTACATGTATGCTTATAAATAATACTGTTCACATCTTCTTTTTCTAAGGCTAATAGAGAATTCATATTAATTGGCAGCTGAATGTTGATGCAAAGCAAGTCGTTAACAAACAGGTTAATTTTTTCTATATGATTTTGTCATTCCAAAGATGGTATCCCCGCATTCCGACGGAATGATAGAAGAAGGATAATCTTAGAATTTGTGACATCACACTTCTTTTGATAGTAATTTTGTTGTGCCGCCGATAATTTTTAATGTTGGGGAAGAGCATATAATAGTAAAGTATTCTCGTCACTGCATGCTGCTTTGGCTAGTCTATCTACTTCATCATTAAACGAAATGCTAGAATGACCTTTGTATCCAAATATAAGTTACTGTCTTGCCACGTTTTTTCAGGCTAAAACCCACCAGTAGCATTTCTCCGATAAGTGGAAATGATGAAAAATTAAAGTTTAGGAAGCTCTTAAGAACACTTTTGGAACCAGTGAATATGGCAAAGTTGTCATTATCGCCTTTTTAATTGCCGTTGCCTCCGCAGAAAAAACACTGGCTTCTTTCGGAAGAGCATATCCTTTGCTGTATTGTACTTCTGGAATAAAGAATGCACATCCAACCCCTACGTTACTTTTCGCCCCGTCTGTGTATATATGAGGGTCTAGCAGGAATTGTTCAGCAATTTCATAATGCACTAATTTATTCAAATTAATATCTTCCGTAAATTTGGGAAAAAGTATCACAGGCTTATGATGTAAAAAATTGAAGGGTAGTGTGTATACAAACAGATCTTGCGATTTAAATATTTTTTCCATATGTATAACAAATCACGACATAAAAAGAGATAGGTCCAAGAAACGATCTTAGAAATAGTAAACGAACGGTAACTTGAATGAATCGCCTTGATCGCGATGCACCATAAAAAGCGCCATTAATTCAATAATATAGTCCGTCTGGAAAGTATCCGGAAAACAAAAAGCACAGCTATAATTTTACGGTATATATTTTTATTACTTGAATAATAAAATCACAACAAATAATTCATCTCATTTACTAATACAATCTCCATTTACCTGTAAACACTTAACTAAACGTTCCGGTAATCCCGAAACAAGGTTAACGCTGTACTTTTCGGTGATAGTGGTCCAGGCTTGTAAAACTGACCGAATCAAATCTTCTTTATTTCGTGGTGCTGCTCGTTCTACTTCAATTTTCATTAGTCCCCCCCCCATATGTTTTCGATGGGACTAAGATCTGGGGAAGCAGCTGGGCATGAAATTGTTGCCAAGTTTTGTTCTAGCATCCAAGCTTTAGTGTAGGCAGAAGTATGGCATCTTGCATTATCCTGTTGAAAACGCCACCCTTCGAGATATAAAGCACGAGCCGTTTCAAGAAGCAAGCCATTAAGAATTTCACAATACTTTGCACTATTAGCAGTACCATCTATTATATGGAGAGGTGTAGCACCACGCTGAGAGATTGCTCCTCAAACCATTATTTTTGTGGGAAATTTGTAAATTTGAAGGGTAACATTTTCTCTTGATAGGATTTTTAAATGATTTGCACCAAGCTGAAAACAACTTTCGTCAGATATAAAAACATCACTAAAATTATCGTCTCAAAATCGTTGGCAAACATCTATTCTTCGTTGCTTTTGTAGAGGTGTCATTGCAGGGATTTTTTTGAAGTAACCTTGTCTTCCCAGTGAAATGCGAACAGTTTCTGGACACACTCTTATTTGGCGTTGATTCTAAATCTGCTAGCCAGTTTTCGGAACCCTAGGCGCGGGTTTTGTCGTCCTAAAGTCACTAAAGCGTTTAGATTGTTGCCGCTAATCTTACGCGGTCTTCCAGAAACTGGTCCATGGCTCATATCTCTCTTATTTTTTATCCTCTTTATTGTCTCATATACTGCACTTTTTGCGAGTTCAGTCAATTGCGCTAATATTTTAACGTTTTGAACACCTTTTCTATACAAATATTCCACCAACTTTCTTCTTTCTACTTGCGACATTATTTTACAAATATTAAGCCTGTTGATAATCAACAGTATTTGACAGCTGGTGTTTTTATATGATTTTTACCATGGCCTACAGTCGACACAACCTACTTGATGCATTACTTTTGTCTTAGGATGTAACAAAAAGGAAATATATTAAAATTAAGAAAAATAATAAATTCCGGATACTTTCATATATGGGTCAATACATTTCATAAATAGCATCGCGGACCAGTCACTGTAGGTACAAATATTATTGCAGCCCGTGAACGGTTCAGGATAGTCATCATAGGAAGGTTACTGTAATCCGTGAACGTCTCCGCATAGTCGCTTAAGGGGTTAAGTATTAACAACATCCTAACATTAAATTAATCACCGTATACTAGTTACATACAAGAAATTGCCTCCCGCTTGTTTCAACGACTACAAGAAGTGATCGACGTAATTAACAAACATTGATTAAACGTATTTTACGACCACGGAACAACTAATGGTGTTTAATGGATTTTTTCCCTATTTTCGCACGGATTTTAATTATATCATATATCTTCCTACATCGAAATCAACTATATATGTCTCTGCAATTCATTATCAAATATAAACGATTCTCGATCCATAAAATCTTAATCCGACCGCAGATTTATTAAGGTCTAATTGAAATCCATTCGGGCATGAAGGCTGTCCTGATGCTGCAGATCCAACAAGTAAAGTCGTATCAGCGCAATCGATTACGTAACACTAAAAGCATAAAATACTCATCATTACGGGCAATAATTGAAAAGAGTTTTTCAGTGTAAATTAATTAATAATATCTTTTCTTGTGCTTACAGATATAATTCTTCCCGTTACCTATTTAATGTCGCAAATAAGAATTCTTTTCTGTTACGGAAATGACGTATAATTGTTCGTAACACGTTAGATATTTAATCGATTTTTTTTCTCCTGAGATATTAATTACAACTATGCCTTAAGCCGCGACAAATAATACCTTTTCTTTTCTAAATGTTATTGACGTCTTATTTGTTATGATACGCGTGTCAAACGACATTTTGAAATACACCGTCTCATCGATCTACACTACCGTTCAGAGAAGTTCGGTCGGTTGGAAAAAAACATGAAAAGGTTACAGAAACAAACGAAACTAAAAACAAAATGCAATTTTATTGTATGTACAGGTAAAAAAGACAAAAAATAAATAAATAAAAAGTTATTCTGGCCTAATATAACATACTGAAAAGTATATTATTTTTTCATCGAAAAAACCTCCTTTGCAGTTAATCACCGCTCGAACTATTCTAGGCATTCTTTCGATAAGTTTTGTTAAAACGGATTGTGGAATATTAATCCATTCATGTTGCAGAATATTCCGTAAATGTTCTTGTGAAGTTGGGCATATTTTTCGGATCCTCCTGTCCAGTTCATCCCACAACAACTCTATAGGGTTCAAATCTTTGTGGGGGCCATGTCATTACTTTCAGGGTGTGCTGTTCTTCTTGCTCCTTTAGATAGTTCTTACACACTACCTAACGCAGTGTGTTTTGGGTCGTTGTCATGCATGAATGTAAAGTTACGGCTTATTATACGCAATCCCGATGGCACTGCACGATTCTGGAGTATTGCAAAATAATTTTCCTTCCTCATTATACCCTGCACTCTGCATAAATCTCCCGTCCCAGCAAAGGAGAAACATCTCCACACTAACACAGAACTACGCCCGTGCTTCACTGTAGGCACAATGCAGTTCGGGATCACTTTTCGGTTTTAGATCTTCAGACATAAACTCGTCGATTTTGCTCAAAAACCTCAAACTTTGACTCGCCACTAAGCACGTATTTCCAATCATCTAACGACCAATCTAGATGAGAACGGGCCCACTGTAGCCGTTATGCTCTGTTGCCCAGACGTAATAAGGGTTTTCGAATGGCAATGCGTCCATGAAGGTCCGCTTGTTGAAGTCGACGTTTTACCGTACTCGCCGAAACTTGTTCTTCGCGGCCGCGATTGACTTCGGCTGCTGTTTGTGGCGCTGTTCATTTTCTATTGCGTTTGCTTAATGATACAATTCTCAAATCTTCAGCTTTTGTTGTTTTCCTAGATGCTCCAGGACGAACACGATTTTCTATAGTTCCAGTTGTCCGATATCGCTGTATGATGTCATTTACTGTTGAACTTCTCATATTTATTTTTGCAGCAATTTGTCGCCCCGAACATCCTTCTTCAGACAGCATAATAATGCGTGAACGTTTTTCTACACTGGTAGGCTTGCCACCTGCCATTTCGAAGTAAATTTTCCTAAAACTTTCGCGCAAAAACGACAGATGCACACCAACACACGTTCAACAGTAAAATGAAGCAAATTTATATCTTTACGCCTGCGATAAATAAACAAGAGTGATACTGCGGTATATTTCCTAAATGTATTGTTCGTTAATAATCCCCAAACGACCCGTTTCAAAAGATCGGTACTTCCGAGAAATTCTTGGAATGATAATAAAAGAGACTTTATTGTGGTCGTCGCAATATTTCTACTTTACATAATAATTTATGGCTTTAATCCCTTAGAAAAGAGTGTATGCTTAATATTTTTCTAATTTTATGTATTAATAATTGTATACAGGGACTCATTTCATTGACTTCTCGTGACTCACTCAGACGACTCATTTAAACTTCCTAATTGTAGGGTAAATCCGATTTTCACCCGCAGTTGTTCTGTATTTTTGTTTTTAATTCTTTTGGCTTGGTTTGTTTTGATGCGGATACCATCTATTCTTAAGGCGTTCATAGACATTTAGGAAATTGAAAGGGAGTGCTTTGCTGCCCTTTCTACAAATTCATCAATTAATATGATTTCCGCTGTATTTCCGTGATCAGTTGATAGGTCTTAACAAAACAGAGTATGATTCAGGTAGTCGACATAAGTTGGTGAAAACTAGGAAAGCTTCTTAGGTTCCAATGTTTTTGTCATGGGAGAAGGCGGGTACTAAACGTACTAAACAAGGAGCAAAACCACCAAGTAACCTTCCCTATTTAAGATTTACCTTCCTGATTTTAACTTACCTTAACTACAATTTCCTAAAATCAGAACCTTGTGCAGAGCTGCTACAAACGAAGACTCCAATTGAAGAAATGACTCCGTTTTGGTAATTTTCTTTTGGTATCAAATAGGAGGATTTATGGAAAGCTAATAATATACACCAGATCAAGCCATTATGAAAGTCTACTATATAAAAGGAAATGAGACGAGGGAAAAATGTGATTTATCGAAATTAACTAATTTTCCGGCTTGCAAGATCCGGAAGTGTCCCCCGACACGCTTTCGGCAATTTTAATTATAAATTAACACCGAATATTTATGTTTTACAAAAATTAATTTGAAAACAGAAAACTAGGACGTTTTAAGATAAGCTCTGTGGTTACACGTTCTCAAAAAATCGCGTATTTTTAAATAATTTAACATCGAATTTAAACATGTGACAAAACAACGGTAGTTCGGACTAAACTCCTTTGTTTGCGACAGCGATTGTTTGATCACGACCAATTAGGTTACACTTTTCGTGTTAAAACTTCAATTAATTCTCGTTATCCTAAAAATAATTTAATGTACGCCATGCGAAGACCCAATTAAAAGACTAACTCTATGAAATTTTATGTCTTTTGACGTTACCAACAACACTATAAATACAAAATTTTACCAACGAAGATGATCACATCTTTACGAAAGAAAATTACTTGTTATGACAGGGGTACAATTGAATTTGCAATCTAAATTGTTGTGCGAAGATACTCCATTAAAATTGAAGAAAATTGGGAGAAGACAAGTTCTTTATCTATTCCATAATGATCGTCGCTCTAGGAAGATAAATTAATTTTCTAATAGTCTCGTGACGGCGAGAAGCAGTGGGAGAACTCGGGGTTATAAAAGAAGCTGGAGACACTGAGAAACGTTGAATGAGAACACGTTATACGTGATGTTAATGATTCTACGTACGATGTTGTAAATTATAACATTACAATGCAGATTTCTAAATGAATTCTCTTATTGCATCTTTATTTTCCATCTAGATACATATATTATACACCACTTATCATTATAACTTTATCATCATACGCATTAAATGAATTGTGCTGAAGGAAATCTGAACCGGGAACCGTTATTCCTAAAGTTATTACAACCTTAACCATTGCCAAGCTATTGTTAAATGATGCGGCAGAGTATTATAATTCTTGCGCGAATGTGTTTTCAAGGAATATAATGCGAAATAGAAGCATAACAATACAAGACGGAAGATGTAAAATGAAGTAAAAAAGAGATATCCACATAAACCATACAAAATTGTGCATATAACTTAGTTTTACTCTTACACATCGTGTAAAGCGAAGCCGTATCTTCATATCGCTGCGTCCAGCTTGTAAGGGGAGTCTGCAGACCCTAACGGCGCGACGCAGGATACAATTTGTCGATATCAGTCAGGATTAATGACTTCATGTTAAGTTTTGAAACGGATCTCCCCCGTCTAGAGATCTTTTATGTGAAGAGTATGTTTTCGACGAGTCCGGGAAGTTGATATTTTCCCCTGAAATGAGGCTCTTTATTTAATTTGGTGCTACGCATCAAAATATCCTTTGTTATCCTACCTACTGCATCGGCTACAAGGAAAACTTCGCTTAGAACGAAATGCTACTGTCTACTACTACCGTTTCAGTTGCTACAATAATGGGATTTCAGTGAATCTACGTAAAACAGAGTTTCGTCACGACAACTGCTGGGTTACTTATTCGCTCTCTGTCCTACCTTTCAGTGTAGAGGATGTTTATTTGTGCTTAGTCTGGTTCGCTCTTAATAAGGTTCTTCTATTTCTTTCTATCGTCCGCCAAACTACCTCACTCACTATCTTTATTTCCTCATCCCATGTTTTTTTTATCTATTCCTGCTTTTTTTTTTCTTTACTTTCGTTTGCCATCTCGTTTTGGTAATATGTAATATCTAATTTTTGTGTCCCATCCCTTTCCTTCAGCATCCAGTTTTCTGCAACATAGATCGTGGTTGAAGAAAATTATAGAGTTTTAATTTTGTTTTCCTTTCTTTTTTATAAACAATTTCACTAAAGCAAAGTACACTGTGTTAGCTGTCACGATCCTATTGTTAATTTCCATCTCCTTTGATTACGGATCATTTTCTTTACTAGTTGTATTTTGTGATCGCCTTGTGCTATATTTGATTCTGGCTTTTCTGCCCCTATCACCATTATATCCGTTTTCTCTCTTATTTACATTCATACTGTATTTTGTTAACTCCTGTTGCCAAACTAGAATATCTTCTTTTAAGGCGCTTTCATTTAACAATTCATTAGTTACTATTGGTGGTAATCGTGCACAACTACTATAACCGTCACAAGTGTCAGAACAAAGAGATTGCAATTCTATGATTTATTCTCCAAATAAAACAAATCTTAACGTAAATTCAAACGAATTGATCTCAAAAGGTTGATTTGCAGGTAGGAACAAGTCTAATGCATTATTATCATCAATGTGGTAGAAATTACACTATTGATTCGCGAAGATTACGGACGAAAACCTCTCGAGATTAGGAAGACCAAGGATTAGCGATATCCAAGTTATAGAAGTTGTTCAGCAGAATCAAAATATGGCCAATACTAATCCGTTAGAAATCAATACTGCTTGGAAAATTCTACTCAAGGACCTAAAAAGGTACCCTTATAAACTACAATGGTTGTTTCATTTGAAGGAGCCAGATTTGGCAATTAGGTACGGTTTTTATAATAGCTCAGATTGAAACTGAACCCGAATAAAATCCCATATTTTACGAACAAATGAAGCCCGTGTTTTTCGCTTAATAGTAGAGTTAACACTCAAAACAGTCGAATATCATCAATAAAAAATCCACAGGCGATTATTTCGAGAGGCCTTCATGACGTCAAAGTTACTGTTTGATGAGTTCCTATTTTTTTGAAGAAATACAGAACGCTGAGGTCATAACCATAACTTCTATACGTTAAGAGATTATGCCACAGTTGGAAAACAAACAATATTTTTATGAAGGATGGAGCACCCTACACATTTACCGATCAAAGCCGTGTTAGCTGCTATTTCTCAAGAGCGAGTTATAAGCAAACATTGACCTGAAGTAAGCAGATTTTTGGCTCTGGAGTTATGACTAAAAACACTGGATGAATTAAAAGAAAGTAAATAATTCAGAATGACTCGGTGTGGGTTGAAATTAATGAAAGGTACAGATGAAACGTGGTCCAATTCTCTCAAAATCCTGTATTCAAATTATCACGCTGCGAGTTTAAGGACGGATCCTCAAGCCAGAATTAAGTATAACACGTCAAACATAAAATTAATGCTTGTAATTGAATACGCACAATTACAAATATCACACAATGAATTTGAGTAATTTCCTGTTTAAAATACATTTATTTCGATTAATCAAACCTAGCTAACTATTTTTATTTTCATCGCGTCTGAACAATCGTTTCAAACATTCACCGTTTACATAATATTTCTTTAATGAAACTGCCACAGCTGAATGATTCCGCTTGCATGTGTTACAGTTTATATTTACTTCGA
Source organism: Marronus borbonicus (assembly GCA_902655005.2). NCBI lineage: Eukaryota > Metazoa > Arthropoda > Insecta > Coleoptera > Scarabaeidae > Marronus > Marronus borbonicus. Next base: position 21,704,882 of record LR737382.1, read on the forward strand.
GTTAATCTTACAGCGCGTTTAATCATCCACGAACGAACATTAAAACATCTATAATAGCGATACAATTAATCAACATCAAAACAATTAGAAGCGATAAAATCGGCGGAAATTTATAAAACACCTTGTCACAGGCGCATTTCCCAGCTATCGAATATCAACAATTAATAATCCAATTAAGCACAACACCTCACCTATTGTGCTTACTTGACAGCTAACACTTGTTATAACAATGTTATGCCATGTATAAACGTTGGTATTGTGAAATATCAACGCGACCCTAGATTGGGCGTTATATTAAGGCGTAGGTTTGTATTATTGATATTCTTGCTCGTATTTCGTTTATTGTTACATTTATAGATCGATTTTTTATGTAACTATAACAAAAATAGTCTTTTCATAGGATGTAGGTGATTTCATAATTTCAATTTTGTGCGGTGAGAATAAGCATTCTTTTGAAATGTTGTCATAAGAAGCCTACCCTGGACAATGGCAGTTTATTCTAGTATGTAGGATGATTCAAATTAACAGACTATTGATATTTCCGTATTTTTGCTACTGAATAACATGCGGACGCCCAATTTTAAACATTGTTTTAATTCATATTTATTTTAATATAATAGAATTGGTTTCCATTATTTAATTTCCTAAATGCATTAATCTTATGTACATCGTCTGCGCGTTATGATTGGAAGAAATGACTCGTGCATCTCCCAGCGGCCAATGTGATAAGACGTGTGACCAGCGTCCTAGGTATCGGCGATTGGCTGTTTTGAACCTCAGCTGCCCGAAAAATTGCGGTAAAGGGTAATAAATCCCTTTTATTTCGTGAAGGAAGAGACTTTTGGCGTTCCGTCGTGGCCAGAAGAGGCAGGGAGAAAGAAGAATATAGTTGTGACATACAAAGGTACACTTGATGCCCCACAAAGCAAGGGCGTTAACCACAGCTAAATAATAGCTTCAGTAGAAAATACAAATGTCTAAAGTGAAGCATCATCAGGGAGAACCGTGAGCCATGAAAAGATGCTGTCCATTTCCCGCCAACGGATCGCACCCCATTAGTTTTTCATTTAATATGGAATTAGCACCGTTGCAAATTTATAGAAAAAAAGAAAAATTGATCGAATAACAGTTTATTTTTTTTTATTTTTGATTATTGATTATTGATATTATTTTCTATTTTATATTTTAAGGTTATGTTGATTTTCGATTGGAAGTTTATCTGTTCTACAATACGTATCATACAAATGATCTACACAAGGCGAGTTGCCCCGATACGAATTAAAATTTAATCTCGCCTCAAAAAACGCTAAAACAACTAGAAATGTTGTTGGTGGGAGAGTAATTGGATGAGGTATTTTAGTCGATATTGTTACGTTTCGAAAAAAAAGGAATTATTAAAACGACGTAATTACTATTTCATTGCATATAAATAACCACAATTACATATTTCGCTGGCAGTCGATCAGATCCTTCTCCTTGATATTGAGACGTTCCACGGATCGTTAAAGCGGCCATCTGAGGTGCGTGCGAAGACGGAGAAGGCTCTAATTCGACCGCGTGACAGGCCAGGACGTGTAGATGCAAATCAGGCTGACAGACTCATTTAAAACAGTTTAGGACGAATGAATTGATCGACAAATATCGCCCGTACCGATCGGCTCCGGCTCGTTAGATAGTGATTAAAAACAAAAGAGAGTCAAATATAAATCACACTAAACGACTAAAGCGAGAATCGTCGATTAGATCGTAGCCGTTGATTTATTCTTCAATAAATAAATGGATTGAAACGGCGTCTACAAAGGATAAGTCGTATACACACTCAAAGGATTGAAATGTATCGAAAAGTACGTAAAGAAATATTTCATTAAGGTGATTACCATCTAAGTAGTTATTCAATTTCTTAGATGGTGAACCTTTCGGTTAAAACATTAACTTATGGGTTACAACGTAATGCTATTGGGGAACATACTATAAGAATTAGAAGTTCTTATAATTTCAACGGAAGTGATTGCACTACACTAATCAGAGGAAACCTCAGCATTAGAAATGAAAATCTACATTTAATTATTATTATTTGTGAATTTGTAGACCTGCTTTGTTCTAGAAGGCTAACTTTTAGAAAATATCGGCTCGTCTGTTCAGCTTCCGGTTTCACCGGTACCCTGGCGCAAAATGTCAACTTCACGTAAATAGTCATGAACGTCCATCTTAGGTTTTAAGTTTAGATTTAAAATGTGTGAATGTATAAAAAGGCTAATATTCGTATTATTTAAAGACAGATATTCACAGTAAGCCTTCTTCCGACTCTTAAGGGAGGAGTTAGCCAGATTCCTTAAAGATTCAATACCGATAGCTTCGAACAGCTCTTGTATCTTTCTATCTGATCACAATTACCGTTTCCCTTTTCTAACGTTTCCGTTTTATTCGCGTCTCACGTAATTGAAATCAATTGATCATTTTGTCGTTTCGTTTAGATCAACTCTCTCTTGCGAACTTCCCGACCCAAATAATGAAATTAAGCGCGAGCACCGGGAGAGATCCTTTATTCTAGGAACCGGAGCGACAGCGTAATCTCTTAATAAAAATAAAAGGTTCCAGCTTTCAGATTTCCTGATCTCGCCCGGTCGTAATTCGAAATGCGCTCTCAATTTCCAGCAATCCGAACCTAACAAAGAACAGCACTTTATATTTTAATTTGAATAAATTTCCACGCGGAACCTTCGTTGGAGCGGGTAGGATTTCCGCGCCGACAAAAAAAAAACCGGACCACTCTTCGCTTCATCGCCGACCTGTAAGCTCGGGGCAAAGAGAATAAGCAATAGGGCTTATTTCGCGCTTCCCAACCCCGGACGGTGGCTTCTTAAATATTCCCACTCCACTTTGCGATGCCATCACGCCGGCGACGGTGTATTTAGATTCCGTTATACCGCTATCGGAAAATTAGGTTGGAACGTTTTCCTTTTGTCTCTGTTTTTTTTTCCTGCTGATACCGTTTAAGAACGCTCAGAGATTTAAATGAAATTGCAATTTGGCGAAATTAAAGTAGCATATGATTAATGTTGAAAAGATTCGCCTTTCTGTACTTTCTTCATTTTAACTTCTATATTATATAAAAGGTAGACCTGATCTGCTTCTGGTACAGTTGGAAAAGTGCGTTCGAGAGCCCCTAACACATTTTCTCTGATGGCTCCTGTACAATTTCGGGTTACCATACGTACGCTGAGGATTAATCAACTGTTCTTCAGTCTTTACGGCGAGGGAGTGACCGATTTCTGTCCTGTCACTGCTTCAATAACAACTGTACCGAACTTTTTGGGACCAACCAAATCTAATAGTTATTTTCCGAAAGGTGGGCGCTATAAACGAAACGGCCCGAACGTCAATTAAATGAAATGATTAAATTGGATTTATGTCATGTTGCTGGAGCCCTCCTTAACCCGTAAACATGCAAATATTGACGTGAGCAATGGTGACAATCTCGTTTTGGAAACTCCCGTTGATATATTCTGCATTATATGCAAAGACTTATTTGCGCAAGAGATGAGACACTGTAACTAGATATGTAATACATCCGTGAGAGGAAATTAGATTTTATAAGTTAGAGGAACATGCAGGAAGATCGGAAATGGTGAAGTATTCAATGTTGGTATTGTTTGCTACACTTTTATTCCTCGTTTCCTTTGCATTTAAGCTATAAAAATGTTATTTTTAGAGAAAATTAGCTTCAAAGTCTATTCATTTAATAACCTGCTAAAGCAATATTTAGCCTAACACAGAAACAAGTATTTTTTTTTGTTAAATTCGGTACTATTTCTCAATATAGTCTTCTTTTCACTCTCCCTAGTGGTGCTGATTTTTTACTATTTACTGTTAGTAGAAATAGGGATATCTACAACAAGATCCAAACACGGTACCACCAAAATTTGGCCGTACCTACACATAAGACGAGCCTCGACGAAGTGAAACTTTTCAGACTAATCTCGTATGTAACGTATCGGATAAATTAAGATACATTTCCTCTTTTCTGTTTCAGTACCCCCGCCGAGTATGAACTTTTATAGCCAATATCCATCATATATCTTTAACACAAAAGAGAATAAAAAAGCTACAGGATGCAATAAATTAAACGACACCATTAAGTAATCTAACCTAATAACTCAAGCAATTAAACCATTATAAGACGGAGCCACAGGGTTAAATCAAGTTACAGGACATCTAAATGCATTGGCTTCTATATGTAGATCGTAGAATTAATAATTATGACGCCTGACACAGTTCATCCTTTTGCACGATGCATGTACTATGACCACATATACACTACGCATACATCGCCCAGGACAGCATCAGCTTCAAATTGTGATATATTTATGTAGGCATGAACTTTTCGTTCGCAGGGGAATTAATAACAATTCCTCTAAATGTCAGCGACGCATCGAATTAATTTATATTTGTACTCTCTCTGTAGACTTAGCGTCTGCATACATGGAGAACCTAATTTTCTAATTTAGTCGCCCTTACAGGAAGACTGCACCGCAGGAACTCTCGTAGCCGGCTTACTTCTGGGCATTTCCATAAATACATGCATACTTTGTGTGATAGTCTAGCGTTCCTAGAATTGCGTATTATACAAGACTTGTACGGTCCTCGTATTTAAACTATGTTTAATTAATCGCTTTGCTAGGGTGCTTCTGCGTACGTGCTTATGTCGTTAAGATAATTGAAATTTGCTGAAAGTTGGTTGGATACACTGAAAATTATTGTAGGTTCTAGCGCTTAACGGCCAAAAGTTTTAAGTAATATTTTGTTTGATGTAACGTACGCTAAATTCTTTAATTACCAAAAATAGCGAATTTAAATTGGGATTGCAAAAAGTGCTTTTGAGATGTGACTGATTGTGTTGAGAAACCATACAAACTCTGGATTTCTATGGTTTTGTGGCTAACCACGGGTGGAACTACTTGTATTAATGTCGTTATTATTAGTCAACTTTGTTATAAATAATAAGGCTTGCAAAGAAAAAATGTCCGAATCTGAAACTGAAAATGCGGTTAGAACGCGAAAGAAACCATGATAAATAGAAGCAAGATCAAGAAAGTTTGCACGTGCACTAGGTGACTCAAATCGACCCTCAACATCGGTTGGACCAGATTATTCATAAGCTAAAACAAATGGTCTTGTGATGCTGACACATTTTCATTTAAAGGTGTAAACGAGATGTGTTTGCAAAAATTCAGTCTTCTCATTTTTTATGATGGCAAACCAACGAACGAACAGGGCACATATCTCATGGATTTGAGCTAATTTAGTAGCAGGACGTAGAGTATAGAACATAGGTAACAGAAAAGAAAAAAAATTAATCACATCGCTAGAAATGGCATAAAAAATTGTATTTGTAAGCAATACAACGGCTAAATGGCAGAAATATCTCAAAATAAAATGATAACGCATATTGGATCATTTCCATGCAAAATTTGTCTTCCAATCTTGATGTGTTCTTTGTTTGTTGGCCGCAAACAGATGTATGAACGTTTAAGTAATGGACTAAAGATCAACAGCTTAACCATAACGCTAAAAGAGCTTCAACTGCTGATCTAATTATTCATAAGAAACGTGCTAAAGTTTTATACAAAGATGGAGAAATTTAAAAAATTACATGCAGTAAGACTCCGCGCTAGTGCGGAAACCTTTGATTACACGCAGAGTCTCCCTCCTCTACATATTCCAATGCAAGAAATACTCTATTATTAGTAATTATGGGTATGCGCTTTTGACACAATATAAAGGATTATAACGACAATTTATACTTATCTCGTGAACTCCAGAATCTGAAAGCACCGAATGAAGTAGGCAGCTTGTTAAAGCACTATACAGAGATCAAGATATCTCCAGAAATAACAAAACTGCATGTGTCTTCAGATGGACGTCCTAGACAAGGTTAGAATTTTTTTTTAATCCTTGCAGCGATAAAACGATTTACAACCGTTTACTAGTATTTTCCAATTCGATGGCATTCGTTTCTGCAATACGACCGATCAATGTGCAAAAGGAGTAATTAAAAATCTTTTTAATTAATCTACAGATCCCATGTACATGCCATGATACTTAGGACCAAAATCCTGCGACGTATCAACAATGCACCAATAGATGTTAGGTACATTCTCCGTATATACATATATAATATGTTGTGTATTAAAGTGATGGAAGGAGACGTCATACGAGGTAGCTCCTCCACGTAACGAACCAAATTAATAGATCAATAAAACTCTGCCCAACATTAGAATTTTCAGTTAACAAAGTAACTCTCTTAGCTGCCCAATCTTATACTGGCAGGGTGTAAAAAACCTTAAGCTCAACTCTAGCTTTAGCTGTTTGACTCAATAACTTAGAAGAACTAGAAGAATAGAAACTATAAGAGATATAAAAAAAAGTTAAGATTTAAACTGCTTTACATGCCTTTAACGATTGCCTAAATGTATTCCCATTATAGATATCTGTTTAGGGAAGGAACCCTTCTTATTTTTTTGCAAATTTCAGAATTTGTATACATTACAGAATACAGAGGCTACGTAGAATTTCAGCTACTATCACCGCATTCCCCGAGGCATAAATCTCTTCCAACAACTCAAATAATCATTACCTGACGGTAATCAACCGTACTCTAGAACATGTAAATTCAAAATCTCAATCTTTGAGGAATAGCTTAGACAAAGCGTCTTACGTAAATAGCCCCTTAAGATGTTCGTAGAAAAGCTATTTATTAAATTCAATTATGAATAAACAATCTACAGTTCTGTCAAATTTTAAAGCAGACCCATCCCAATACCAAACCTCAATACCACAGTTCCGACTCTACTTACAGTGGCGGCCATATAAATAGCACAGGTAAACTGATATGGATGAATTGAAAATTTGTAAATGTTAACAAGTGATTTATTTAACTTAGCTTAACAAAAATGTAGCAGATGGCATGCAGTTTATAATAAACACACAATATTTTATAAACTTCAAGATAAACAAATTAAAAAAATAAATATATTATTTTTTAAGCGGGCATAGAAATAGCACACTTAATAACAACAACGAAATGCTGTATTATTTCTTTTTTTTTTATCCTTTTTTGCTTTTACATTTAGTATTTTGTTGGAAACCCTTTACAAGCCAACATTGCTGCACATCTTCTCGGCACACTCTCAACTAACTTTTGACATCTCTCTACAGGAATGTTATGCCAGGCTTCTTCAATAGTATTCCATAATTCGTCTAATGTCGCTGGAGATTTAGACTTTATAACAACCTCAACATCCCCCCATAGATTTTCTATGGGATTTAAATCAGGGCTTTGTGCAGGCCATTCTAACACTCGAATCTGTTTTTCCTCTAGCCACCGTTTTACGGTCCTCGCCGTATGTTTGGGATCATTATCGTGCATTAAACCCCAGATTACTGGAAGAAATTCATCAGCATATGGTTCCATCACGTTTTCTAAAATGTTGCGATAAACATACTGATCCATTTTTCCTGTAATTCTGAATATAGGCACTACACCACGCCATGACATAGAAGCCCATCCCATTACGCTTCCTTCACCGTGTTTCAATGTTTCTATAATGTACCTAGGGTTGAATCTCTGATTGATGGGGCGTCGCACATACATTTTTCCGTCAGACCCAAGTCGGTTGTATTTGCTCTCATCTGTCCAAAGTACAGATTTCCAGAAAGACAGCGGCTTTTCTTTGTGCATTTTCGCAAACAGTAATTTTCTTTGACGGTTTTTATTTGACACGAGTGGCTTTTGTACTGCAATACACATGTAAATTAAATTCCTTCAGCCGACGTCGTATTGTTCTTCTCGATATATCAATATCAAATTGTTTATTAAATTCGGTTTTTATTTGTGTAGCTGTGCGAAAAGGATCTTCTTGACTTAATCGACGAATAAGGTTGTCTTGTCGTAAGGTTGTTTTACGAAGCCTAATCTTGCGTTTCTTGTTTTCTAAAGTTTTTTCTGTCTGCATATGCTCTATCGCATTTTGTATTAATTTACGTGAACAATTTAATGTTCGTGATATTTCTGAAATTGATATGCCCTTCTCTTTCATGGTGCAAATTAATTCTCTTTTCTCCGGTGTGCAATGTTTTCCTCGTCCCATTATACTAACACCTAAATTTTTGTTATTAATAACACGTTAATTTTAAAAGTGGTAAGTACATTTAAGTTAAGTACCATTTTTTTGGTACAAAATAACTCGTACCGTAACACTATAACAAGATTCCGCTACAGAACCGACAACTGTGCTATTTATGTGCCTGCTAGAAAAGTGAAACTAATTTTTTTTTTCATTGAATGTCGAATGATTGTTCCGGAATACGTAGCTAGGGGAAGTACACGCAACCTTCTCGGGGACTCTCGCGCTAGTTTAATAAAAATTTAAACGGGAACAGGTTGAGCGGTTAATTCAAATGAAATTTGACGCCTGTGCTATTTATTTGGCCGCCACTGTACTTCAGATTACGGAAAAGAAAGACTGTAGGTTGCAGTGGAATGGAAAGAGCAAATTTTCCTCCAATATGCGAACAATAATCAATTCGAGTTTAATACACTAGCATTAATTTACTACTAGGCAATGATAAATTCAAAATATGCATTTGAGCAGCGATTGTACGCATTGCGGAAATTAATTATTTCCGTGATATATCGGTTTTGCGTTGTGTGCATGTGGGTATTTACATAAATACGCGTGGATTGTTCAACATATGGATGGGTTGCGTGCGATCTACGTGAAATGAAATTTATAAACACGGTTTCTGTGGCCCACAATCGATAGATTATTGAAAATAATTCACGGTAATTTATGGAATATTGAAATGCGGCGCGTGGAAAAATAATGTTCAAAATGTAAAGCTAACTGACATGAATTTATTAGTGGTATAACGCGTCGAACAGAATGCACATTTTTTTCTCTCCGAAATAAATAATAATGGCTAGCATTAATATTTAAACTATCACCGACACCGATTACACGTAGGATTCAATACATAGTCGGTTTCGTATTATTTATGATATTTGTTGGAGATTTTTATAAATTTGGAAACACGAAATAAAACAGAACGTAGATTTATTTCAAATTATTTAGAAATATGAAGCGGAACTAAGAATGGCGGAGATTAAGGTGAGTGTTAACATTACCATTGTATATTCTTAAACGTTGTTTGATTCTTTCTTAAATGTTGTGTTTAATGTACATAATTCTCATAGCGATTCTAAGAAGTTCTATTCAGTGGACCAGTTTCTAGATCATCCACGTAGAGCAAAAAAATTGTAACTATTTTCAAATATTTTTTGCCTTCATAAAAATCAATACCAACCGTTAAAGCAGTTATGCCAATTATCAGTTAGAACAGTCAGCTACAGCTTCACGGAGAATAGATAACTCGATGTTTTGCTGCTATGAAATCGCAATCGTCTTATGGGTTAGTTTTTCGAAGAACGCAACTATTTCCGTTAAAGAAATGGTTTTACCAATCGGCATTAACCATTCTTTGATCTTCTAAAGGAATTATGCCAGCATGACCCGAAATTCAAACAAAAAGTTGCGACCGTCTTTTTCGGGAACGGATAATTTTTATTAGGTTCTCCTCATCTTGAAGCAACTACACAGAGGTTTGCTTTCGGATTCAAAAATGTTTTGAGTTTCAGTAGTTGAGCCAGCTCAATTTTTCAGCATCAATTATCACGAGCCGCTCTTTCTTCTTTTCAAAGCCTATTCAAATGGCTAAGGATGTCTTCGTCTCGCGATATATCACGTGCCAATTTTCCTTGACCACTTGCCGCACAACAGCAATGTTTTTTTTGAGTGACTGCTGTCTTTGGTGATTCTGTCTTGGGATCGTCGTTAAAACTGAACTAGAATACGCAATCCCAGCGAGAAATTGCCAATTGATATGGTGCCTCATTACCAGAAACAGAAACCAAATCGGCGAGACATTGTTGTTGAGACAATCTTCTCCGAAGGTTTCAATGTCAACAACGTCTTCATTGTAAAAAATTTTAAAAATATTTTGTAAATCCTCGTAAATGACATCCGTAGCCCTAGTTAGGAAATGTTCTCTACAACTAGCGTTTTTGTCCTTATCTACACTGCCGTTCAGTGAAGTTCGGTCATACAATAAAAATCTATTATATCACACTGTATACAATTATTAATATATAAAATTAGAAAAATATTAAGCATACACTCTTTTCTAAGGGATTAAAGCCATAAATTGTTATGTAAACTAGAAATATTGCGACAACCACAATAAAGTCCCTTTTATTATCATTCCAAGAATTACTCGGAAGTACCGATCTTTTGAAACGGGTCGTTTGGGGATTATTAACGGACAATAGATTTAGGAAATATACCGCAGTATCATTCTTGTTTATTTATCGCAGGCGTAAAGATGTAAATTTGCTTCATTTTACTGTTAAACGTGTGTTGGTGTGCATCTGTCGTTTTTGCGCGAAAGTTTTAAGAAAATTTACTTGAAAATGGCACGTGGCAAGCCTACCAGTGTAGAAAAACGTTCACGCATTATTGCGCTGTTTGAAGAAGGATATTCGGGGCGACAATTTGCTGAAAAAATAAATATGAGAAGTTCAACAGTAAATGACATCATA
>LR737382.1:21715938-21756571 GCA_902655005.2 Marronus borbonicus
AGGATCCGAAAAATATGCCCAACTTCACAAGAACATTTACGGAATATTCTGCAACATGAATGGATTAATATTCCACAATCCGTTTTAACAAAACTTATCGAAAGAACGCCTAGAATAGTTCGAGCGGTGATTAACAGCAAAGGAGGTTTTTTCCGATGAAAAAAAAATACAATGTTCAGTATGTTATATTAGGCCAGAATAACTTTTTATTTATTTATTTTTGTCTTTTTTACCTGTACATACAATAAAATTGCATTTTGTTTTTAGTTTCGTTTGTTTCTGTAACCTTTTCATGTTTTTTACCAACCGACCGAACTTCTCTGAACGGCAGTGTACATCATCTACAACATTTTTAGAGGATATTTGATAGTCAGTGGCTTGCGAAGATGCGTTAACGTTAAGAACACCTTTCTGGTGTTCTTAACGTTAAGTTATGTTTTTTGCAATAACTACCCGTCCAATATTTTATTTAAGTTTTTCTCTGTTGAAGCCATTTGCATACTTATTAGCAACTACATACTGGTATGCTACTATAGGGCCTTTAAAACCAATTCCGCGGAATCTTGTATCGGAATTGCATATATGACTTGCTAATTCTATCTCAACGGTATCGTCATATATTCTCTTAATCCTTCACAACAAAACCGGTATAGCTTCGTGTCTTAAGAGGAGTTTTGGGAAATACTGCTTTCGCCGATACGTGTATCATAAATAAAATAGATGAGTTCGTTATGCGGCAGGTGGTAATGCTGTTCTTTAGGTTTGTATCTTGCGGATTTTGTGGATGGAATTTTAACATAATCTAACCCTAGTTCACCCTTTCATGGGATAGGAGCATATTCTGGTGACTAACGTTAATTCAATTCATAAACTAGCTAATATTTAAGAAACAGCAGAACAAATTGGATCTACCACAAATTTCACTAGGCTCTCTGACTTAAGCTAGTGTGGCATTAAACGCCACGACGAATATAAGGTTTCAGCCACGAACGCTCTGTCAGAGTCAACGATTCTGCAACGGCATATATAGCTGAGATTCTTCTTGTGTTTCCTCTCTCTCCATTCCCGCGGTCAGTAAATGACGGTAACCACAATTTATCTCTCCCTGGTTTTGAAATTTTCCAGTTCTTAATTCTCATATTTAATAAAAGTTCTTTCGCTAGACAGAAATAAGCTTATTTGGTTCATAAAAATAGTTTCGAAAATGAAACATAATGTTTTCCTTAAGTGCGATAGGGATCGTTACATATGCTTTCCGGTTACTGATACTCACTAATATCATTCAGTTAGCATATTGCAAAAGAAATATCAAAGCTCGAGTTATGTTGGAGAGAAGACGTATTTAGCTGTGTTGTACTTTCGAAGTAATTCTCAGTGTTCACGACGTTTAAGTTTAATTTCAAGTTCAAGTTTGATTCAAATTTGATTATTTGGAAGAACGCGGGGTTTTTAACGTGACGAACTAGAGAGAGGTCGCGTAGACGTCATAGTTTTAAAATGTCTTTTCTGTTATTAGTTCACACTCAGTCGCAAACACTTTTATCAAGTCACTCTTGTAAACTGTCGAAAAACTATACAGTTCATGATGCCGAATCTCGAGAAAAATATATATCGATAAAATCGTAGAAAATTCAGACTTATAATAATAACTTGTTGCCACACAATTGAACTTTTAGTACAAAAATGGCTCTTTGCCTACTTAACCTTATTTACAATAATTAAATTTACTTTACGTAAAAGATGCCTTCTTACTCACACGGTGTATAGGTATATATAAAAAATGAGCACATTTATACAACGATAAGGACTAAGTAGTTAATGATATACAAAGTGCCTCAGTACACGCCTTCAATTACGTAATTCCATAAAACTCTGCAATAAAGATTCGCCCATAAAAGTCTATTACTTCCAATTATGCGAATATAAATCCACTTGAAACAGTAATTATTACGACTACTGCTCCCCATAAAATCCGTCGCTGATGGTTTTTAACGTCCAAGCGAACTCTTTCAAAAGCAAATCATTCCTAATCCTCGCACGCGTGCTCATCGGACGCCGCGCCACCCCAAACGACTGAATTGGCACCAGCTTGTTTCTCATAAACCACGCGAACTTATTACTGCTGCAAGTTGCTTGAACTGCATACAATTTGTAGCTTTGCCCAGCACTATTTTTATTTCGATCGTAAACTCCAACTCCAGTTTATATCGCGAGATTATCGTAGCGTCGTTACTGGCCGACTTCGCCTCGTAAATTTGTCGCTCGTCTGGGGATGTGCTGTCCCAGTACTGATTTGCATAGAAGTAAATTGATTCGATTTAATGAATTCATACGGAGCGAGCCCGTTTCCTATTATATCCAAGCAATAATAGTGTTTGTATTGGTGGGTATTATGAGAGCAAAGGTGAGAAATATATTTATTATATGTACCAATGCCATTGTATGTATAATTTGATCTCTCGTACGTAAGTAGGAGGTCTGAAGCATCGTTCAAAGGAGTTCGATTTCAAGGTCGTATAAGCAGTGTATTTAATTGAGAGTTGGGTGTTGAAGAGTCGTAAAATTATTTCATAAAAGTAAGGAGGGTCGTGTATATGCAAAAGAGGTGTGAAGCTGGAGTAATTAAATCAAGTTATATCGTCTTCGATTCAATAAAGGGAGTTATTCTCGTACATTTCAGGTTATGGAAATTGGTTAAAAGAGGTAATACAAACTTTCTAGTAACAAATTGCACAAACTCATGGAGCTTCATTAAAACTTCAGGTCTACTGTGGCTCTTCATTTATTACACCGCTTTTGCCCTTTTCACCCAATTTAACGGCTTTGTAAGCCGTATAAGCTGCCTTATGTATGTACGAGGTGAGTTCGATAATTACTTGGCCTCGGCAAAAGATGGCACTACTAGAATTGAAATAATATTTTTTCGTAAAAGAAACGTTAGACAAGGGTTTTGTTGTTTTCAAATAGATTAGTTTGAACAAGTTTTGAGGTTAACAACAAATGATTAGATAGAAGTAAAACTGAATGAAGTTTATGCGCACTCTGCACCGCCGTTATCAACCATAATCTATTGGACTGATTTTAAACGCAGTCGTTCGAGTGTTTCTGATGAATAACGTCCAAATTGTCCAAAAGAAATCACCACATCGGAAATTCTCGATGAACGATTGGGGATTGAACTCGCATGAGATTGCTGAGGCTGTGAACACCTCAAATGATCAGGTGCGCAACATTTTAACAAGTCATTTGAAAGCTTTCCGCAAGATGGGTGCAGCGATTGTTCACAATTGAGCACAAACACGCGCGTGTGTCACTTTCGAAGGAATGTTTAGCGATGTTGAAGCGCAATTCCAATGATTTTTTATGTGGATTCATAATTGTTGACGAAATATGAATCCGTGACAGCACACCAGATATCAAAGATCAGTTGAAACAGTGGCTGTTTCTCGGCCAATCGGTGCCAAAGAAACTCAGGCATTTATAGAACTTTCCTCGTATCTTCTTCCGCTTAACATATGTTTCTTAAGCATAGATTGCTCTGTTAGCAACTCGACTATCATTTTGATGATCTTGTTGCTACCTAATAGGGGCTTCAAGGAGAGTGTGTAATCAATATCCAAAACCTGTTTTTAAGTCTTGGTACATTTTGGCCCTCACTGTACACCAAAAGATATTCTTTCTTCTGCCAACACAATTGCAATAAAATAAGCGAAATAATTGCAGTCTTCCGAGTAGAGGAAATGTAAAACTGCAACCGGCAGGAATTAACCGTCTCGCGCAGGATATAAATTAACCGTAGCCGGCGCTAAATAGTGTGAGATAAAGCGCCGTTTGCGTAAATCACTCACGCGCGCATGAAACGCGAAACCTCATCATATATGTAAGTATGTACGTACAATACACTACGGTTACGACCTCGCCGTGCTAATTATAAATATTAAAATAATGAACGGTTTCAACACCTAAAACGAGAAATCTTCGTTGAAATTTGAACGGCCTTTGATTTATTTAACGATGGCACTGGTCGAACGAGCACTTTTAGGTTTTCTACAATAGAAATGTATTTATCCAGTTCCTTAATCTTAGGTCTTATGGTATTTTTTTATTTTTAATTTGGCATTTTGAAGGAGCATAAGAAATAATGATTTCTGATACAAGGCACACTCTACTAAGTTTGCCACTTTGCCACTATGTTTTGAATCCATTTGAAGTAATAAGGGCACAAGTTGAGAACTGTGTTCAACCTAATAATTCATCATTCAAAGTTAACAAACCCATCGAAGAGGGATATGAAAACGCCTCTTGGCAAAATTATATTAATCGTCAGTAATGGCAATATAACAGAAGGGGTGACAGTAACAAAGCTGATGAACACTTTACACACACAACTTACACACTAAAAAAGCTCCTGAGGTTATGACAAGCTTCAAATAGCTTCTACACCTCGTCACTACACTTTAAAAAAATACTTCTGGGTAAATTTCCAAGTATTTATCAAAAAATTGGATAGATTCGGGGTAAATTCAGATCGCTAAGAAAACAGAGGAAGCCTGAGTTGAACTTATCACAATATGCGATATTTACGGGATTGGTGGCGCGGTGTTTAGCGTACTGAGCTAACAGTCCCGGGGTGCAGAGACTCTCAGGCTAAGCTTTTCTGTAGCTTTCTTTACAAATTTGGCGTATGCTGACGATGATCAGCCTCAGAGGCTATACGGGCGCAGGTGAGAGTTGAGATGGTTGTATACAATCAAACCCATTGTATATTCCCCCTTCCCCCTCCCTCCCCCCTCATTACACCCACTTTTTGGGTGCCTAAAATTAGTTGGTAAATGCTGGGTATTTTCCAGTTTTTTATCTTTCCATCCATCGGGTACTTATCGAACTACCATCACTGTAAATGAATGGAATGGAAACTTATAAATGGTATTTCGTTGTTATCACTTTTCCTTGTAATGTCTTTGTATTGGGAGAAGAAGGTATGTAGAGACTCGATTAGTTACAAGATGATTCGAAAGATTTATCCTTTATTTGTCCTTTGGAAATAGAAACCTTATTGAAACCTTCTTATTTTATAACCTTAAAAGTCTGGATGTGATTTTCAGACAAATCGTATATAATAAACAGAAATCATGCCTTTTCTTGGCTGATTTTACCCCACTTCCACAAGCTACAATTTCCAAAGTTCCTCAATTCCGTTTTGTACATTAACATAGATTGTGAAGCAAAGATAACCTCATTCCAAATTCTAACCATTTCCATAACCTCCACTCCGCGTAACTGGACCTAATGATGCCCATAAACATATCTTATCTATTTTTCTTTTAACTGGGGCGCAGCAATAATTTCCTCATACTTAAATGTTTAAAATATGCCATTATGTTAATCCTTTCCAGCTTCACGTAGCTTCGGCTTAGATATGATCTCGTTGGAGGCTAATGTTGGTCGTAATGGTAAATGTCTTAATAGATAGAGGCTTCCATTTTAGATTACGATAATTGTTTCGGATGATTTTAATTTCGCCACAATAATTAAGTAATTTAATGTATTATTGCTATTGCGAACGTACAAGCTTTTATTGCTTGATTATTTCAACGCTGTAATCTCTAACATATTTTCCAATTAGCGGTAAATACGGTGGACGTGTTCTAAGGAAACGTGAATTCATTAATGAAACGGATATGTACTTATATGGTCCTAACTTATTTACATTTAATTCCTTTAGAGATTCCTCAAAAATTAAACTAGAATCATTGAGCGAGGCGATAAGACCTGTACTCAGATCTATCACTGAAGTTAACAACACGAATAATCTTCTATTTTAGTTTTAGATAAGCGTTGGTATGTCTAGCTTAGTTTGAAATTTTAATTATTGATTGTTGTAATTAAACCAAATTATAGAGTTTAAGTTACATACAATGTAAGTAAAAAAATGGTTGCTTTGTTTTCACTAAATTTACTCGGGACATTATTGTAAGTTACTGGAAAATCGCCACGTGTATTGAATGTGAAATAATAACATAGTAACAACTTTAACACACATTGTTTTGGAACAAAACATTTTGTTCGAAGTAGCGTATACCCAACCTTTCCCTTTATTTATAGATTTGATGTCTACCGCTATCGTGTTTCGTTTTTTGAATTCCTTAAGTTAGGACTGATTAGCGTTAACATTAGCCAAGACGTACTCTCTAGCACTAATACTCGGTGAACATTGATATTGTCTTCCTAATGTCCAATTACCTACCTCAAGTAACTATGGAAATTTGTCTAATACACATACGAAAGAATTTCCTTACTGCAGTGATAGGGCATAAATTTTAAGGTATCGAAGGATACGGTTAATCCACCGATCAGCAAACCTATGTGTCAGCTACTGATAAATTTCTTATGATGAATGCGCTGGTGCACCGTCTAGTTGATACTATGTAGCAATCCCGCAGCATATTAACTGGTAAATTTTCCAGAATACATTGAAACTATTTCCAAAATTTGCTGCTCTGATAGCGCGCGGATTAGTTTCAGCCCAATAATGTAAATTTTTTATTACTATTATTCTTTCTCTTCTGAACTTAGCTTCAAAAAATTTGGGTCTTCTTGTGTTCTAGCAAGTAAAAACTCGCAAAATTCTATTCTCATCATATTGTCATAGCTTGCATAGTAAGTAAAGAATATAAGTGTATTTTATGTTACTTCAGAGTTCGTTGGATAAAAGAAAACGAACATTTAGATCTGTTGACACAGCACTAATTGAGTTATTTGGACTGGCGTAAAAATATATCAAAATGTTCCGTTGTTTTCTTTGTTTGTTATTGCTTTTGGTATCGTTTTCATTGCCTTAATTTTCCCAAACTGCAGAAAATTTATCGTTAAAAATTCTGTATATTGTTTCAATTATTCTGACATTCTCAATGCATATAAAATAGATCTAAAAATCTCACTACTGGCGTGAATTTCCATTTCACAATTAAAGAATCTATTTTTTTAAGTTAAAGATTTATTTATTTATTTAAGATTTAACATTAAATATGATACTTAAGGTACTGTCCGAAAGTGGGTATCCAACGGTACAAGAAAAAAAACATATCTTGAAACAACATAATGTTCAAGATATGAAAATTTGAACATAGCTCCAAAATAATTATAGCAAAGGCTGTGGGGTGTAGCTCTAAAAATACAAAATTTTCAAAACATTCGAACTCAAGAACGGTTAAATTTAAGCTTAGGGTATTCTAATACAAATTGTTCAAGAATAATGTCCGGATTTCAAAAATGCCAAAATATATAGCATTCTATTTAAAATAACAAACTTAGAGGTCATTTCGGTTAGGTAATCAGAAGTGACACATTGTTAAAGATACTCTAGTTCGAAAGAGCATATTGAGGAAGTAACATTCCAAAATTTCAAAACTAAATTGTTATTAGAACTCACAAAACGGTTCTAATAAACGGGTTAGTGAATGACCCTGTATATAAATACTATTATACTTTCGAATTCACCTTTATTATTTGTATATTTGTTATGACAACATTTTGCAAAAATGAAGTAAAAAAGAGGCGTTAGGTTAAAGCCCTAAGGAACTCCCTTTCCAAGCTTGAGAACTTCTGTTTGTAAACCAAGCTGATTTACAATACCGAAGTGCTACTAAAAATCTATAAACAACTCCATCGTCCATTTTTCCTCCAAACTTTATAAGACTTTACCAAGAAAATTGCTTCAATACTTTCTCATTGTGAGAATAAATTATTTTTTTTATAAAAAGAAATAAGATTCATTTCACTAAAACCTGCGTGACCTAGTCAGCCATAAACAAATGGATATTCTCAAGTAAATACTTTCCTTTTTGCTGAATAGAATTTTATGACTTTAAATACGAAGCTATCACAAATATGATAGTGTACAAAACAATGAATCCAGAAAAGCCTTCACTATTTCTGATACGTGATTTAAATGAATGCAAAGTTCTTAGAAGGATAACTATTAGTTTAATACTGATCAATACAAGATTTATTATTTTGTAGCGGTCCATAACCAGAGCCCGCAAGAAGTTACAGATAAAACAGCCTAATGAGAAAGATTGCATGTAAATTTTTTAAGTCACTGCTAAGCATTATGACATTTATTTTAATTACCATCGTATGTCTAAGGCTTTTAATTTATATGATTTTAATGCTTACTCTGGGTTGCCCGAATCACTGAAAAAACCCAGATCTTAGTTCTTCATATTTACAAGATGGAGATTTCGCAAACTCTCATGATTCCAAATCTCCTTAACGTGCAATCACTGTAGACCAATGAGAATT
The DNA here is from genome assembly GCA_902655005.2 of Marronus borbonicus. Classification (NCBI taxonomy): domain Eukaryota; kingdom Metazoa; phylum Arthropoda; class Insecta; order Coleoptera; family Scarabaeidae; genus Marronus; species Marronus borbonicus. Next base: position 21,724,243 of record LR737382.1, read on the forward strand.
AATGCAGAAACCTTATTAAAATTGCATTATTATTTTTAACGATTTATTTAATGAAGTCGCTGTATGGAACGCAATTTTTAACTGAGTGCTAATGTTCGTCGTAATACCTTCATATCATCGTTCATTAAACGATCATCCCACAATGTAAGCACGCTTTATTCAAAGAACTGGGAAAAGGATCCGTTTAATAGCCTTACGTATGCTTACGCGTATGGTACTATATTATAAATTATGAACCAGCGTTGCCCGTTTACGTACTGTACGAAGGGTATGTAATTTCAGTAAATTACCTCAGCTTTCTACAGCAAATTTAAGATACGCAGCCGTATCAACACAAAAACACGATCATATATTTTCTGAGAAATTCCGTATATCTTCATTGAGTTTTCCTCTACTCAACTCATCAATTCTAAACTATCAGCAATGACAACATACTTCACGTGTGGCTGGTATAAAAGTCTTACCACTAATTGGCTCTAACACCTTCAGATAATAAAGCTATACCTACACACACGAAGCTATGTACTTATTATTTACACGCATGGAAATACCATCGAAATAAAACCAAATATCTCGTAGATGTTTACTTCCATTTGGAAATTGTATTTCATGCGTATGTGTAGATACTTTCACCAAATAAATAAACGAACAATACAAACAATTACCAAAAACAAAACCTTACGTACGACAAACCAAGAAAATAACTATCAAAAAAATTAGTGTTTCTCTACATTGTAACTTACGAGCTATGGAATGGAACGAACTCGATTTAGTACGCAACGTTTACGCAATTTCCGACTTAAATCACCGACATTGAAGACGAAAAAAGTTTAGAACAAATAAGGTTGAATTATTTTGAACTCGGAGGAGCTATTATAGTTACATTACTTACGTCTGCAAGCGCGCTTATGCGACATGTGCCTATGCTCGTCACGGTAGAATCCTTCCATACAATAGTGGCAGTGCCTACCAGCCGTATTGTGGCGACAATTTATACAGACGCCTCCAGATACCCTTCCGGACAATTTATACAGGTCCATGTTGAATCGGCACCTTCGAGCGTGCTGGTTGCATTCACAGGCTGCAACAAAAGGAAGAAAAATGAATTTAATGGAGAAATAATGAACGCGCTGCGTTGGAATGATACGCGTTTTTATCGATATAAATGGGTGTCTTTTTCTCCCGTTGCGGCGCGAATGTTTCTCGGGAAAGTATGCGTCTTGAGATGTGAATTGTACCATGAGCGAGAGAATAAAACGGTTTCTAATTTGATATTGCAAGAAACACCGAAATGAATAGTTTTGATTTCATTTCTTATTCACATCGACCATTTCTATTAATGGTAAATGATAATTAATATCGATTACAGAGACACGAAGCAAATGCAATGACGTAATCGTAAAGAGAGATTCAGCAGTGAATCAGAGATAGCTTAGGGAGTTTTCCCATCCAAACCTTGATTAAAAAGAAACATTTATAAATTAATCAATTTCGAATACTTACCATTCACCAAATTGGCAAAAGCTATGGTAAAGACGTATACAAACCCAAAGGAAAGAAAACACATAAGTATAAATTAAAACAAAATTCAATACAAGGGTAGCCTGAAAAGTTTCAAGCCTGAAGATGGTGTTACTCATCAAAAGTATTCTGGAAATATAATTGAAAGATACTTTTGAAAATTTCTGACATGTTGGACGCTCAGTTGTTGTTTAAAAATCGTTTGTATCAGTCGATGTGCTTCTATGAAAATGGAAAAAATCGATCCATTATTAAATTCCTTCAATCGCCTACGCAACCTAAACAAAAATGGAGCTGTTTGTGAGGATTCTGGACCATCATTTGAATAGTGAAATTTTGGGCAACCAAATTTAAACGTGATTAACGATGAATTCGGGACGGCCAAAAACTACAAGCACTACCGACTGCAAAGAACGAATCGGCGCCAAAGAAGGCGAAGAGTGTTTCATTATTGGTGGGGAAAGTGTTTTCTTTTGCGACAATCATGAAGTTGTGCTAATCGATCTTGAATTATTTGACGAGCTGAAAGGAAATATTACGGAAAAACAGCCGTATCAAAAAAAGAATTTTGTTCCACCGAGACAACTCACACATTTTATTAGTCGCGATGGCAAAAATTTACGAATTGACCACCAGCGATCTTCCTGGGCTCAAAGTTTCACTCGGAGGACAAAGACTTTTATTGAATGAGGAGGCCATCATATTCGTAAATTATTAATCGCTGTGTGCAGACTTGCGTTGAGAAATAAAACTGAGTTTGAGAGAAAAAAACTTGTTCCTGCGTTAGGCTGGGAATACGTGGAAAAATGAAACTAACAATAAGAAAAATTGTTATTGGTTTATTTTACTGAAGGGACGTACACTTTTAATTGCTCACAATAGTTTATAAGTGCTTTTCGACACATTTTGTAAAATAACTGAGCTGTAAAGCAACTATACAAGTGCTTGTAAGGTGTCTAGAACGTCTCGATGCATCTCTTGCGAAAGCCTCATAACACTAAGTATTCTTTACTCCAAATACCTAAGGACTAGTTTTGAAGCAAGCGTAGTTATAATTTCATTTTGCAACTTTGTTAACAGATGTGAATTTCTAGTCTTTTAAAAAAAAAGGTTTTAACTCTTACATTAAATATTATAATTTTCCCTAATCATCCCTAGAGGTTTCCTAGAGACTTTAGAACGGACCTTATATATGGAGCTCCAGTACTTAAAGCACTTTCAGCCTAAAGGAAAGAAAAAACAGTCGCGAAGAACCCTCGATCATCACTCACGATTTCTTGTTTTTTGAAGCATTTTCTATAATTGTACAAATTGTAGGTATTATCCTTTCGATTGCAATAAACAACGGCGCTAGCAATTTTGAATAGTCGTCCAATAAAGAAGCTTCGGTTGTCTAATACTCAGGCTTCCCTTTGTAAGACTTACATTAATATGAGGATCTTTCTTCAATTTTGCTTATGTTGTGTTTGAAAGAATGGGATTGGGAAATAAATTTCTCAAACAACTAAGGGTATACCTGTAACAAGAGTAAATAATATAGCGAAGGAGGAGCACACCATCTGACAAAGAGAAAATCTATTGCTGACTAAACTGAATTCAACAGAATTCAGTTTGCATACCTAGACGATCATCTGCTCCAGCAAAAAATAATATACTTTACAACAAATGGCCATGTGAAGGAAACAGGAAATTCATCAAATATCACTAAATAAAAAACCATGAAAATGAATAAAATGCAAATCAAAGAATTAAATCAAAATTACATGAAAAATCCACGTATTGAAGAACTGAATTAAGAGCAAGCTAAACGTCGCAGCCATGAAACCAAAAAACCCTTTACCGGATAAACTAAGAAACTACAAGAGAATACGAACGTTTGTTACAAATATATATAAAAAATAAGAATCTGCAACCAAGACCGCCATGAATCGAAAGATCGAAAAAGTAAAAATATTCAAGATTATTATAACCAATAATGAGGAAAAGAAGAATGAGGATATTAAGCATTATAGTAGGAAAGACGCTATTTATATTATTTTATAAAAATGTGCCCATTTAGCTTTTGTTATTTTTATCTACAGATAATAAGTAAAGAAATAATTTTATTATAACTAACGTCAAGATTTTCTAGCGCTTTTAAGATTATGTATTTATACTGCCAATAACATTTAATGTCTTTAAAGTATACCCCAGATGTTAAAATGGAATGCGAGTAATCGAATCGTTTATAGTAAAAACTTTATAACAGTAATAATAATACGTTTTCTAAAGAATTTTAATCTTAAAGTTATGCCTTAGCTTCGCAATCGCATAAGCCTAATTATGTGTATATAACGCTGATGCCAAATAAAAAAGTCATATCCAGATTAAAATGTATTAATAGTTCTGCAGAATCGCATCTAGAATGATTATTAATAATGATAGCAAGGATTGTGGCGTAGTACGGTAAACAACACAAAAGTATCGGTAACCTCCGCCATAACCATACAAGCATAATTAATTAATCCGGGACGGCCGTTTCGAGGATACGAATGATCCACATTCTCAACCGGCGACCGAATGATGGGAGAAACTTCTAAAATAACCTGCTTGTTCTGTCCCTACATTCGAGAAAAATATTATTTACAGGTATCTATTTTTACCGCGTGTGTGCCCTAGAACTAAAACGGGCGAAAAAATAAGAAATACGTCTCTTGTTATTGTAGCCCAAGACAACATTGTTAACTTCTGGGAAGTTATTAATCAAGAAACTCAAAGATAACCAAACTAGGACTCCCTCTCCGGTTGGAATTACGGCTGAGTTAGGATACGAGCTAATTTTCAGAATGGCGAAGAATTTATAATGGCGATTTTATCGTTCAATGTGACATAGAAGTAACAGATGAATTGGATATGTACGAAAGTAATAAATAGCACATAAACAGATAAAAAAGTTAATCTTTTTGGATTTTATTTCTTTATTTTTGGTCTCTAACTAACCTTGAAACTGGGTTGACCTCGGCGAAGATCTTATGAAATTAATGGCGTAAATTCGGGTATCGGACGATGTCGTTTTTTGAACATTGTTTCTTTTTTCGGGATTTAATTTTGAAAAAATTCGAGAAAATCTCGGAATAATCGAAACTCGGTTATTAAAAATGTATATCTGGGCTGCAGTCGATTAACTGAATAATAATAATACTTGATAACTGGGTTAAATAGAGAAACTGAAGGTGATTCCATCAAAACGTTTTGGACTTTTTGGCTTCGATGAGGGTTAAACGGCGTCTGTATGGAATAAAAAGGAATCGTTTTTCTAAACAGCATCCTCTCTGCTTATTGGCTCACGGTATAGGAAATTAGAAAAGGTGACGGTGACAATGACCTTCAGGTAGGTTGCCATAAGAATTTATTTCATTTAATTAGTCGGGGATCGTCATGTTCTGTTTATATGTCCGTCTCATTCTATCATTCGACGTTAGCCACTTTCCGTCTCAGACATCTTATACCTAATTACAATACATTAATTTTTTCGATTCTCTCATACTTGAGGGTCCAATGAGGGTTGCTTATGTGTGAAATTTTATTATAATATAGATATACTGCAAGGAATTTGCTATCATTAATATTCTGAACACACCTACATATTGGTCAAGATATTTCCGCCTGCAATTGTACGTAACAAATAGAAGATAGCTGTAAACGACAGCTGCCTCCTCGATAATTTGGAAAAATCATTCGAGACGACCTCTTCAAGTCGGGGCAAGCGTATACTTAACGCGACTTAAATTTCCATAATCGCGCCCAAAATTACATATAATTGATAAAATCAACACGGCCGGCACTGCTAATTCAATTATACGGCGCTGTTTTGTGGTTTCTTCGCCCGGCGCTAAGCAAAACACCCATCATTCTCCGCTATTTAGCTGCCGAAAAACCGACCGTTTATAATTAAGGAGCTCGCCGCCGCATGGTAATTGGGCAACAAGATGTTTCGACGTACTCCGCCAGTCATATTAAGTTAACATATTTATTTCCATGCAAGAATGGAAGCAAGAATTTTGCATGTACTCGTTTTGAATTTATTTAAAAAGGCGCTACCTATATGAATAAAAGTAAATTAAATTATTTAATTATTAAATTATATTGATCGTTTCTAATATCTATTTAAGAATAACTGTTCGTCGTAAAACTAATTTTAATTTTTTTAATTTGAAAACTCCATACGGGGACACAAATTCAGGCAATAAAAAAATAATCTGTCGACATTATTTATGGAACTCTAATGCGCCTTGTGTTGACTTCTATTGGACTCCATCGTTAGTATCTTAAGAGTGTCTATTTACTGAGCCAATAAAGATATTATCCGCCATTATCCTCATCAGAAGAAGAACGTTTGCATTATTTCGGAAATTTAAAGGTTATTTTGCTGCATTTAATCACAAAAGAAGAAACTGCCGACAATATAGTCTACAAATTAGAGCTCGGAAAAGCCAAAATGTATACAAAAGTTCAATGAATTTCTTGTTAGTAACGTGGTCACCTTCGTCGCATACTGTACATACCTATGCGAGGTGTTTTATCCTCTAGTTCGTATGGTCGGGAGGCAATAAAGCGAACGTCGCTTCACCGATCGTAAAATTACTTTCTTCGCATTTCCGGAGGCAATAAATTCAACCGAAACCGATTTACGAAATCGTAGATTCGAGAGAAGTTCGCGTAAAGAAAAGAAAAGAGCTAGAAGAAAGAAGCGTGCATAGACCTCACATCTTCCACGAAAAGTAAACTGTACCTATCTAGGTAGATGTATGGGTAGTTAACACTTACCCACCGTGACATTAATCGATAAAATTTTAAAAGAGTTCGGGAGATTTGAATGGATCTTTATACACGAAAAGGTGTTTACCGTTAAAATAAGTTTTGGCTAATAGGTGAACGTTGTAGAGATCCTAAAATTAACTGAATTCTCGATGACGCTGAATTTTTTTTTTATTTACATTTATTTTGGTCGGCTGTAGTCAACTGATTGGAATAGTAACCGGGTATTTCGTACGTTACGATCTGGAATAATGTGGAAAATGTTAGTTAATACTGACGTCACTAACTAATATTTATTGTCAATAACATCCACCAGGTATATACACAATACATTAGGTACATAATGAATGTTTCCTGTAGCATCTGGCGTAATATTTATACTCCAATTTATTGTAACATGTCTCTTAATTTTTTATTTTAAATTTCTCTGCAGAGAGAGTAAGTAAGTATACAGAAAAAAGACGATAAAGAAAAAAAAGTGAAAAACACCGAAAATAGTTTGCTTTGATTTTTTCCAAGAAATTTTCTTTGGTCTTAATTCGAATAACAACAAAGACAATTAAAATCATCTATGCTACTAATATATTGGCTTCCGTTGGTAAATTATGAAAACTATACCATAACTCCCTTGGTACTTCCGACATGATTAAATAACTGAAAAAAGTCTCGTCCCGGTAGGAAATCGAACCCTCTCCCAGTTATCGTACGGGCATGCTAAACACCAAACCGCAAGGACCTTGCCTCAGGAATGTTCACTTTTTAATACGTAATTGTTATCTATCTGAAAATATACTGGCTGACTACGAGGAACAGGGCGTTCTTTGAAATGATGGTAGATACTCGATTAATATTCAAATGAAAAATTATTTATTGACAAAAAATGTAGTGAAGTACATTGAAGTTACGAGGGACAGGGCGTTCTTTGAAATGATGGTAGATACTCAATTAATATTGAAATGAAAAATTATTTATTGACAAAAAATGTAATGAAGTACATTGAGGTTACGAAGGACAGTGCGTTTTTTGTTAGGTGTGTACTGGATAATAGGAGGTGGGAGACAGTCGGAGTTGATGGCCCTGAGTTTCTAAAGCTACCAGAACTGTCGGTACTGCGTAGAGACAAATCCCAGATAGCACCACGAAAAACTGCTGCACTGACATCGAATCATCGTATGGTGTGTGATGTCGCGTCTCCGTGCCTATTTTTTTTAAGAAGGTGGGCGTACAGTGACTGTTAATGCTGAATGGTACTGAAATGATCAGAAACTTTTTCCCAAGACAGCTAGGTGGGAGCAACTTTTTCGGCGCACCTTCTCCAATCGCATAATTTCCCGGTTTGCCAATTGCGCCTTGGTCCTCGTGTTCTCTAGACCTCAGCATGTGCGATTTCTTCCACTGAGGTTACTTAAAATCTAAAGGAACTTAAAGATGCGATTCAGTATATTTATCTTCATAAATAATTTTTCACTTCGAAATTAACCAAGTACCATTATTTCAAAGAGCCTGATCGCCCTGTGTGATAATATTTCAACAAAGAATATTTATTCAATATACCAAGTATGCTAATTAATTAATATATTTTGGCTACCGTCCTCTGAAATTTTGATGGCCTAAATAAGAGAATGGCGAGCACAAAGCGTTGCCAATATCAAATTTTCAAACATCGAAAAAATTGATGCGGTACCTGAGCAGCTCCCATTCGATTCATTATTTCCGGACGGAGGCGAGTACAAAATAAAATTTTTACGGCGCAAATCGGCACAAAACGGACACGGGAACAATGGCCTGGTGAAATTTTGACAAAGTAAAAGTGCGGGGTCTGCGTAAAGTTGGTACCCGAATCAATCTCGAATATTTTGAGAACGCGATGAGCATAAAATAAAATTTTTACGGCACAAATCAGCACAAAACGTGGACAAAGTGATTTTTTCCTTTACATTTTCCAAATATTAGCATATTTCATAAAATGATTACGTGGTTATTTGGACACATATCACATTTTTAAACACAAACAGAATTTACAAATCTTCTTTTTAGAATGCAAACAAATACGCAAATAAGAAGCTTTTGCAGGTAATTGTACGTATGTATATCCAAAGCTAAATAGCGCCTATACATATACATCATCAAGATAAGTATCACTTCTCCATTTCATCTCTTTGTAAATTTTTATCTGTTCGTATCTCCACATAATATAATTGTAATTGTACGAGTCTGCTGTACGCCGCGATGCGAGAAGACATTCAAACGCGGCATTCCTAGGCAGGCTATCTATCGTTCAATAAAATATATACAATTACCATAAACAGATTTTCTCGAGACATTAGATGGATTAGAAAGTCGTATGTTAGAATACTGTTAGGCTTATTATTAACTATTATTATTTACAATAAGTAACGGTACATCGCGGCCGAAAAAAAGCCAGTCCACAATAGCAAACGCCACACGTGTAAGTTTGTACGGCTGTAATTTGTATACTAGGCACTCAAGCGTCAAATTTGTAAAATCGTCCTGTAAATGATGGTGTTTGTCGAAGCAGAAGAGATTATCGACAATGTAGAACATTAGGAAAAAGTACCGGAAATATTATAGCGAATGTCCCAAATCATTGTTCGTTGGGAGATAAACCAACAAAAGAAGTTATACCAAAGAATTTTCAAATTCTAAAAAAAGTCTTGTAATATGTAAGTGAGTTTTATTGATTTTATTTTCCAAAATTTGAGTAAAATAATTGTTATAAGTACATATGTCCAATTTGAAATTTTTTAATAAAATGACGTCAAATAATTATTTCTCTTCCAGCTAAGCACCGCTAGCATATTTTGTAAAATAAAGACTCTCTTAAATTAGACAAAGCATAGCGAGTTTAACTTGTTTGAGAATCAAGAAAAGCAATTGATAAAACAATAGTGAAAATATAGTAAATAGAGAAGTCTTAAGAGACAGCGACAAGAATAAACTAAAAATCTCAGCCATAAATTGGCGATTAAATATTTTTTTTAAGATCCTACTGATTGCGCCATTTTTTTAATATTCACGTTCAAGTGTGGATTTCAATAAAGGTATGCTACGCTGTCCGGATAACGACAATATGTATACAAATATAAAAATCCCCATCTCGTTTCTAGGGGACCACTTGATATATTATAGCCAATGTACTCTTATAGTTAACAAGAACAAATTGTTAAAATCACGATTTCATGCTTGAGCAAACAGAAACTCGGCGATGTCAATGATTTATTCGCGTACTTTTAAGAATTTCCCAATTAACTTTACGCGGATTTACGTTACGCAATAGTACGAAAGCATACGGACAATCGAGGTCGTAATAAACTGTTTAGCCATTACACCATTATTTCGCTAGTCACGACGAAACGAAACAACACAGAAAAAAACGTACTTAAATACCTGCCTTATTAGAAGAGATAAATCGTAATAAATTTCGTGGCTAGGCTTTTTTCGCATCCGCAACGACAATCCATAGTCGCAATAAATCTAAGTCAATACGGTATAAATAAAAACCACTCCCAGAAGGACATAATTAGATCTCTTAATCCATTCGTTATGAGTTACGAAACAACGGACCGAGCTGTAACGATAAATTTTTTTGTTCTCGTACGCTTAGGGCTTCCTCTATGATCTCGAATATCTAGAGGATTGGCTAATTAACTTGGTATGGAGAACGAATTAAAAAGGATTCGAGGTATTTTGCTGTTGCCACCTAAAGAAATTCCATTAGATACTGGTGTTCCAACGACAAAGATACTTGGCCTTCTGTTTGTAAAACAAAGTTACTTTAATCTAATATAAAGAGGATTGGATGCTAGGTACCAAGGCCCAAACTTTTTTATGAACATTGTGGATCAACTTGTCGCGATTTCGTTAAATTACGAACTGCTTGATTCAGATATTTGAAATGGGATTATTATATCTCTGAACAATCCATGTCCTTCATTCTGAAATTGGGGCTTATTAAGATGGTGTATTACCAACGTTTAATCATTGCCTTACTTTTTGTCCTTTGTCCCAAACGAAATCGATACATACGTACACAGCCGTTCAGAGAAGTTCGGTCGGTTGGTAAAAAACATGAAAAGGTTATAGAAACAAACGAAACTAAAAACAAAATGCAATTTTATTGTATCTACAGGTAAAAAAGACGAAAATAAATAAATAAAAAGTTATTCTGGCCTAATATAATATTCTGAACATTATTTTTTTTTTCATCGAAAAAACCTCCTTTGCTGTTAATCACCGCTCGAACTATTCTAGGCATTCTTTCGATAAGTTTTGGTAAAACGGATTGTGGAATATTAATCGATTCATGTTGCAGACTATTCCGTAAATGTTCTTGTGAAGTTGGGCATATTTTTCGGATCCTCCTGTCCAGTTCATCCCACAACAACTCTATCGGGTTCAAATCTGGGCTTTGTGGGGGCCATGTCATTACTTTCAGGGTGTGCTGTTCTTCTTGCTCCTTTAGATAGTTCTTACACACTAATCCAGTGTGTTTTGGGTCGTTGTCATGCATGAATGTAAAGTTACGGCTTATTATACGCAATCCCGATGGCACTGCATGATTCTGGAGTATTGCAAAATCATTTTCCTTCCTCATTACACCCTGCACTCTGCATAAATCTCCCGCCCCAGCAAAGGAGAAACATCCCCACACTAACACAGAACTACGCCCTTGCTTCACTGTAGGTACAATGCAGTTCGGGATCACTTTTCGGTTTTGGATCTTCGGACATAAACTCGTCGATTTTGCCCAAAACCCTCAAACTTTGACTCGTCACTCCAAAGCATATGTTTCCAATCATCTAACGACCAATCTAGATGATAACGGGCGTACTGTAGCCGTTTTTGCTCTGTTGCCCCGACGTAATGAGGGTTTTCGAATGGCAATGCATCCATGAAGGTCCGCTGGTTAAAGTCGACGTTTTACCGTACTCGTCGAAACTTGTTCTTCACGGCCGCGATTGACTTCGGCTGCTATTTGTGGCGCTGTTAATTTTCTATTGCGTTTGCTTAATAATGCAATTCTCAAATCTTCAGCTTTTGTTGTTCTCCTAGATGCTCCAGGACGAACACAATTTTCTATATTTCCAGTTGTCCGATATCGATTTATGATGTCATTTACTGTTGAACTTCTGATATTTATTTTTTCAGCAATTTGTTGCTTAATCCCTTAGAAAAGAGTGTATGCTTAATATTTTTCTAATTTTATGTATTAATAATTGTATACAGTGTGATATAATAGATTTTTATTGTATGACCGAACTTCACTGAACGGCAGTGTACATAATTCATAGGGTATATGGCGTTTATGGAGTTGAATCGTCTAGAACTGGACTTTTACAAATTGCTCTCGATAGATTTCTATTTTGCGTGTATTGTTGCATTGCCTCCTATTTGATTCCTTTCCCGACCCCTGATGCCCTTTCTTGTTCTAACCATGTTCTTCTTGGTCGACCTCTTGCTTTCCTTTTACTTGTTTCAGCTTCAAACATTCGTCTAACTACTCTGGCTTTTCTATTTCTTCCACTATAGATCTTAACCATTTTTGTGTTATTTTCGATTCTTCTCAAAAATGTAATTTCTATGGCTGATGATACCAAAAAGACATGAAGGTAAAATTACCATCATCCTTTTCGCCATATCTTTAGATATTTCTTTCTTACCCAAAATTAAGTTTTTAATACTATGTAATAATTTTCTTCAACTGGTACTTTTTCTTTTATGTTTTCATCTATTCTTCTCTTGCTAAAGTCGCACCGGAGTATCTGAATTTGCATATTGTTCTAGTTTCTCTTTCCCGAAGTCTTATTAGCGCTATCGTAATTTAACTTTCAGATGTGACGTCTACCTTAAGAAATGCAACTTCCACAAGTATCTCTTGTAAAATGGATTTTTTTGAGAAGAATTAAAAATCGTACACTTCATTTCTGGCACAATAGTGCTGATGAACATTAGAAACTTGTAATTATATCAGACGCTAACCATACTAAAAAAGAAATAAGTTTGGGAACATTTTGATTTCGTGTCAACATGTTTATTCCTGTAGAATATAAATATGCAGTTGCTTTAAGTTAAACGGCTCATCCTGTACATCAAATCCTTAATCGATGATATCGACATGCTGTTATTGGTGTTGTAACGTTGCTATGCGTTGGTTTCGGTCCGAACTTGACACAAAACTAACCAACAGATGTATGTACGCACACGTACACGCACACACGCAGTCATACGCCTGGTTATTAACTTGTCCAACAAATTGGACTTCTTCTGTTCTGTTTATGCGCGCCTTTCATTACGCGTGTAATTAGTTCCCGGTTGGAATTTTAAAATAAGCGATACGATCTTCGTTCGGTGGACGGTAGCTCGGATACCTTCTCCTCATTCGCTTCTCGTTCCTCTTACTTTCGCTTTTCATCTAGACGTCGTCGTCTTCTTCTTCCTTCGCCTTTTCAACATAATAACTCAATTAATTAGCATATGCTAATTTGTATTATTACCCGATTATTGGGTCTAAATGACATTTAATAGATCGGTCAACATTTACGGTATCTGTTTGGATCGCTTATTATGTGTAATTGTAAAGGTATCGGAGAACATTATAATAGGAATATTGGAGGTAATTATGTGCTCTCATTCGTTGGAATGACTACAAATAATATTGTAGTAACTTGGAACGCCTATGGTTGTCGATGAAGCAATAGCATGGAAAAGACTGCGTTCAGTATCATATCTCAACGATGACGTCAAATGGGATTCTCTGTAACTTGTGCCAACCCCCCATCCTTATTAATCCAAATGACTAAAAATTATTTAAATTAAGGAACATTTGAGAGATTTTTGGGATTGTTTCCTATTGTTCTCCAATCTCACTCTATAGCAGCTTTTTGGTACAGAGCTATTCCTGCTGCTCAACATTTTGGGGATACTGATTCATTTTTGTTAGTGCTGAAGCATTGACAACACAGAAATAGGCCGAATAATTTGTGTTCAGTGAGCGTCTAAAAAAAAAGTAAATTTGTGAAAAAATGAAAATTTCACGTGAACTTTTCGTTGGATGATTTTTTACGATCTTTGTAAAGGTCTAACGTAACAGCAATGCTTCGAATCGCTTCAATTTTTGTTAATAACCAACTGTCCAAACAAAAAATCAATCAACGTTTGTTGAAAAGAGCATCTGACTCAGTTTCAAATTAGGTTAGGCGAACAGCAGTGTCGCTGCACATATAACAACGATCTGCTATTTGCATTTATTGTTTAGTCACTTAGTTCACACACACAGTTTATTTCCGCTAAAACCGAAAACTTAGCTATAGCTGAAAGTATTGTGGTTGGGGTGACTTGTAGCATACTTCAGCTTGGCAGCTGTAGAATGAGAGGTTTAGGTAGGAACAACAACTACCTAAAGGTCCACCTGTTCAGGTATGTCAAGGCAACTTTAGCCCTATGGAAGAAATTCTCACGAGTGATAGATCTGGATTCAGCAAAATACTAGCAAGGTTGGCTAATGATCACAGTAATCGATGCTTAAAGTGCGAGGTGTATTCCATAACTTAACGGCCAATACACATAATTTATAAATTGCTAGGTATGTATTTTGTATCATCTTTAGGAATTATCGACCCAAATATACAACTCAAAAATACGTACAGCGCTCAATACATACTCTCCGCGTAGGCTTTTATTTCTTTTCGAAGCGCACACAGAAATCGCCTCCGGCGGTGTATACAACATGAGAATATTTGGTGGAGATACGCACGAGCCGATAATAAACCCCTGGACGAATCGAAAAATCTCAAAACGAATACGTAGCTGTATACGTGCGCGTTAATGTACGCGCAGCAACATATAACATACGTATATGTATGTTATATGTTGTGTGCTCACTAGCGCGGGGCTGCTCGCTCACGTCACAGAAGAAATGCAAGCGAAATTAATGCGAAATGGATATCATATGGGGCTGACAGGGCCCGCAGGCACGAACTCGATTCTCGTTACGATGTTGGCCGCGGGCCTACAGCACACGGCAAACATCCCATTCTGTCTCTGACATCGCATTATGCCTCTTTAGCTACACACGTGTAAAGGTAAATATCTACGTATTTCGTATTATACAGAGGCTGGCAATCTCTATGTATTCGGTTTCAAGTGGAAACCGTTCCATCAAGTCCGGTTTCGATCCCGAAAGCGTTTTATAATAAAATTTTTACGCCGGTAATTGTTACGAGCACACTGAAAACGTTTGTAGCCTTTCATCAGATTCGCTCTAAAATGGGCTGTAATATAGATCTTTGTTTCATGGCTTAGTTTGATAGTTAACTGTCCCTGATACACAACCGATCAAGATTAGAACTATTCCATTTTCAATATGGAAGATTAGCAATCCTTTATGGCACTGGGGACTTGTGGTAGATTATTATTTTTCTTTATTACTCTAGTCAGGGTATGCCATAGATGTCTTTGGTCACAGCGACCTTAATAGATCTACAGTAACAAAAGCCACTGTGTGTGGGAGGGTTTCCATGAACCTTAGTACAATTATACGATCTTCCTTTAGTTCTGTAGATGCAAGAAATTGACTGCTGAAATGTTCCTGTTCTGTGCGACTGATGACATAGAATATGTTCAACCACCTCGAGATCCTGGCATAGATGAAAGTAATATTTTAGGGCTACGTGACTTGCCAGAAATCCTGCTAGTAACCTAAGGTCCCTCTTGCTGAAAGATGGCACTATTCCTTTCTTGATGTCCTTCTCAGTCAATCAATCTGAATTTTAGTCTTGTGAATGCATTTGTAATGTTGTTTAAAACTCGAAGTTATATCTTTGTGCTGTTCTTTAAAGAGACTGAGAAGCTTCAGTATTTCTGGATAACAACCATAGCGCATCTAGGTCAAATCCTTGGATTTGACTTGCAAGATATTTTTGTAAAGAACAAGACCATTTTTGGTTCTAAGAAATTCATTTAAATATCTTACCCAACTTCTGTACATTAATCAAGACTTTATCCAAACAAAACATCTCCGAACTTACCTGCTCCCATGTTGCGATGTCATCATCATCCGTGCTTTTTTTTCCCATTTGCGTGTTACGTGCTTCTGTACGTCAACTTATCTTCATTTGCGGACGTCGAAACGCAACCATCCGCCGACATTAAGAGTACCGGGCCGCGCGCTTTTGTGATCTCCGCAAGATCGTAACTCCATATTCTATATGGCATCGTGGTGCACGCGGTCGGCTCTCATAAAAAAAATTAAACACGCCTGGACGGACGGCGCGTAAAAAATGGCCGCGATAATTCATCTTTTTTTTCTTATATGGGCAGTACTGTATGATGCATGTTGTACGTACATATGCGCGCATATGTGCGTAGGGACTGGCGTTTCGTCTACCTCCACCGGGCCTACGTTAATTCATTAGGGAGTACACGCAAGAATATGTCTATATACGGACCCTATGTCGGGTTTATACGAGTGCATTTGAAGTACAATGGTACGAAAAAGTTTTGCAATTTAAATGGAGATTTGGAATTTAATCGTCCTTCCAGCTGGACCAAGTCGTATGTACAATCATCCTTCCGGACGGATCTTCCGAGAGGACAAACCGTTGTGCAATTTACTTATTGCCAAACCCAAAAAATTAATGACGAAGAAGCAAAAATAATGGTATATATAGAAAAGGTTGTCGAGGAAAAAACAGCAATCGAGTAGAAGGTACGGCTAAATGATAATTATTTGTTATATAGCCTTACACGGGAAATACATGTAAATAAACACGATAAATAAAGTATTCGAGAATTTTTTTTTTACTTATGCGTACGAAAGCTGGGTTTTTACAAGATGGCTTAAAAGCAAAATTTAAACTTTGAAAATGTAGTTTTTGTAAAGAATACTAAGCGTTGCAAGAAGGATAAGTGGCCAAAAGCACAACCAATATTAAGAAGAATAGAATAATCCCACCAGCGGAGATAGCAGTGCGCGAAGGGTACATTTTACCGAGCGAGAGTTGCAGGAAGCAGCTGATAATATTAGCGAAGACAAGAATATAAATATAAGAAAGTAATATTATCGAAAATTAAGTCCCAACAGAAGTAGAGAATAGCGATGAAGATTGGTATGGAGTAGATCGTAGTTCTCTTCGATTTGATATAACATTCACAGGATTACAGCAGTATGTGTATCACTCGGGTATTTACCCAAATAACATCCATGATGTTCGCCTGATTCATATTTACCAACGTTTCCTGGACGACGAACTTGCAGCAAATATACATGGCACTAGATGTGCAAGTTGATGATGAAGATGAAGAAGTTATATTTATTTTATGTCTTATTTGTCCTATTGTGCTGGCCCGAAAAGCTGTTATCCTTTTGTGATGTCAGTGAATGTGTTAGGTTGAGCTTTACATAGTTTGATGCTTATAAAGTTTTCACTTGTTCGCAGTAATCCATCTATACACGAAACGCTTGTATTGGTTGTGCCAAACGAGAATATTCAGGCCGAATTGTAGCAATAGCTGTCTCTGGAATTTTCTCTTGGCATTTGAGATAACAGGAGCGAAGCAGATCCACCCGAGCAGTATTTGGTAGGCTGACCTGCGTTGCTACACATGATGAGAACCAAAAAAGTCCGAAACACCAGCGTCTTGTAACCAAATGCTGCTTTTAACGCTTGTAGCTAGGGCACGTGTTAGTTTATTGCACGAACATTAATTCTATGTAATTAAATTAAAATTATTCATTCTCATTTCTTTCTATTCCAATCTACACTGCTGCTCTCACTAGAACCATCGATGTTGCCAGAAATGATACAAAGCGCGATAACATCATTAATTTGGCCATATAATTTATATTTATTTTCTTGGTTTAATTAATAGCAGTAAGGCTGTTTAATTTCTGCTAGAATGTTGTCTTTAGCTGCTACTCACTTGCAAGTTCTTTAGCTTTTTTCCACGTTTTTCCTTTTTGTGACAAAATCTTTCCAACTGCCCGCAACTCTTTTGCGTTGGTTTCTTCTCCTACATTTGTTTTACATGTGTTTTCTACAAGTGTCCCTACCATCCAAGTTGTCTTTTATTTTGTCATTCGTACTTTATCTTTTCTAGTGATGCCTTGTATTATTAGTAGGTATTTCATTTCCATGGCTTGGACTTTGCTCTTTTCTTGTTGGGTAAGGATCCAAGCTTCACATCCATTTATAAGGATCAGTCGATATATCGTCTTGAAGTCATCTTTGTTTTTGTCTGTTTTTTATTTGGGCCCATATTATTGCACGAGACAGTTTAACAAACTTACCTTTCGGTTACCTTTTCACACAGTGTGACTTTCTTCCTTATGGACTTATTATTAGATAAGTCCATAAAGAAACTGCCTTTGCAAAGCAATAAATTAATATAATGTATCTTGTGAAGATTTTATTACAGAATGCAGAATTAATCACGGCTACTGCATTATATGAAAATATGCCTGAACGAACACACGCTTTCGCTAAATGCTAAATAAAACGAAAAATATCGTTGAAAATCGTCCAGTCAATTATCTGTCGAGAAATTTCTTTAGCAGTTATCAACTTCTATATCTAGCATTAATTTCGCAATCTTTACCTTATCTACATATCAAAAGGTATTATTTCACAATCTCTACATCTTACAGACGTGTATAAATGTTGTTTTACAAGCATGAATAAGTGTAATTTATAGCCTACTGTAAATCATACGCTTGTTAATCCGCTAGACACTTTATAACGTTTACGGCTAGAGCTCTGTATGAACCAGGATTTGAGGGACTTTTTCGTATCATAGTACACACAATGAAAATAATGACTACCTGTGGCCGGAATGAAACAATGAAACGACTCGTGATCTAATGCGTATAATAACATCAAGTATGTCGTATATCATTTAATCAATTGTTGCAGTTATTGTGCTTACTATATGGGTAGGTAAGTATGCATGTGTGCAGCATCCTAGATTAGCTCTCGCATGCTACGTTTAAGATTTAAATGGATAATAAATTACTTTAATGATGGACGTGCGATGAAATCTGACGCAAGTCAATAAGTATTCGACGGTATAGCCTACATCATGACTCCGGGGTGGTGCTTTCTTATTGTCTACACTTTGTTTAGAATTATCTCCTCTATAAGTACGTGCTTATGAAATAGTTTATGTGAAAGGAAGTAAGATAAAAGAGTGCGTACAACTTTGTTTTAATAAAGTCATTGGGAGTGTCTTTAATAAACTAACACGCGAAGCAATGTAGATGAAAGGAGTGATATAACTAATGAAAGTATCCAATTTTCGTTTCGTTTTCGCAAATTTTACTACATTAAAAACGCGAACGCTTCCTATTTTACGTAATAGCAAGTGCTAATTCTAGAATTATATGCAGATGTAAATATACAATGGCAAAAAGCAATGATATTACACTGTCATTTCTATTAAGAGGAAAGATCATCAATATCCTGGAGACGTCGGTGCGGTTTCAATATTACCGCTAGCAAACTCGTCAAAAAAAGCTATACAATCCGCCAAATGGTCTTCTACCGACCATATTAGGACTGTTAATTTTATGTTTTGGCTCCGCAACAAAAATTTACATTTCAAGACGTTATAACGGTGGCATTACCCAGACAATATACATACATTACATCTAGAAGAAGGCAATCGCGCAGGTTTTTTCTTCGATGATCTTTCAACGTTACCTAGTCTATTAGGAAACGAGATAATGATTTGAATTTGTGTTTTTTTTTTATATTGCAAGTAGTGTTGCGATATGTTGTTATTTTGTAAATATATATGCACACTGCCGTTCAGTGAAGTTCGGTCATACAATAAAAATCTATTATATCAAACTGTATACAATTATCAATACATAAAATTAGAAAAATATTAAGCATACACTCTTTTCTAAGGGATTAAAGCCATAAATTGTTATGTAAAGTAGAAATATTGCGACCACCACAATAAAGTCCCTTTTATTATCATTCCAAGAATTTCTCGGAAGTGCCGATCTTTTGAAACGGGTCGTTTTCGGATTATTAACGAACGATATATTTAGGAAATATACCGCAGTATCATTCTTGTTTATTTATCACGGGCGTAAAGATATAAATTTGCTTCATTTTACTGTTAAACGTGTGTTGGTGTGCATCTGTCGTTTTTGCGCGAAGTTTTAAGAAAATTTACTTCAAAATGGCACGTGGTAAGCCTACCAGTGTAGAAAAACGTTCACGCATTATTACGCTGTTTGAAGAAGGATATTCGGGGCGACAAATTGCTGAAAAAATAAGTATGAGAAGTTCAACAGTAAATGACATCATAGAGCGATATCGGGCAACTGGAACTATAGAAAATCGTGTTCGTCCTGGAGCATCTAGGAAAACAACAAAAGCTGAAGATTTGAGAATTGTATTATTAAGCAAACGCAATAGAAAATTAACAGCGCCACAAATAGCAACCGATGTCATTCGCGGCCGTGAAGAACAAATTTCAGCGCGTACGGTAAAACGTCGGCTTCAACAGGCGGACCTTCATGGACGCATTGCCATTCAAAAACCCTTATTACGTCGGGGCAACAGGGCAAAACGGCTACAGTGGGCCCCTTCTCATCTAGATTGGTCGTTAGATGATTGGAAACACGTGCTTTGGAGTGACGAGTCAAAGTTTGAGGTTTTTGGGCAAAATCGACGAGTTTATGTCCGAAGATCTAAAACCGAAAAGTGATCCCGAACTGCACTGTGCCTACAGTGAAGCAAGGGCGTTGTTCTGTGTTAGTGTGTGGATGTTTCTCCTTTGCTGGGACGGGAGATTTAAGCAGAGTGCAGGGTGTAATGAGGAAGGAAAATTATTTTGCAATACTCCAGAATCATGCAGTGCCATCAGAATTGCATACAATAGGCCGTAACTTTACATTCATGCATGACAACGACCCAAAACACACTGCGTTAGTGTGTAAGAACTATCTAAAGGAGCAAGAAGAACAGCACGCCCTGAAAGTAATGACATGGCCCCCACAAAGCCCAGATTTGAACCCGATAGAGTTGTTGTGGGATGAACTGGACAGGAGGAGCCGAAAAATAGGCCCAACTTCACAAGAACATTTACGGAATATTCTGCAACATGAATGGATTAATATTCCACAATCCGTTTTAAAAAACTTATGGAAAGAATCCCTAGAATAGTTCGAGCGGTGATTAACAGCAAAGGAGGTTTTTTCGATGAAAAAACAATATAATGTTCAGTATGTTATATTAGGCCAGAATAACTTTTTATTTATTTATTTTTGTCTTTTTTACCTGTACACACAATAAAATTGCATTTTGTTTTTAGTGTCGTTTGTTTCTGTAACCTTTTCGTGTTTTTTACCAACCGACCGAACTTCACTGAACGGCAGTGTATGTACATGTATTTTGTCATGGATTTGGTTAACATAGTAATTTAAGTAATATATTTTTGATAGGGTATTCGTAGGGCATTCATTGGACAAGTGTAATAATGACGAATTCAAGTTTGCAGCGTTACGTTCATAATTGTTGTGCTATTTGAAGAGCAAACATATAATCCCTTAATTCCGTGGAAGTAATTAAGAGGAAAACCTATTCAACTTGCTTTCGATCCACTAGTCTGTCCTTGCTGTATTATAATAAATTTAATGTTTGCAATTAGCGTTTCTAAGAGACCTATAAAGTTGCTCATTTAGTAGATTTTTTCTAAGTTGGTCACATTATGTCCACAACTCAAAGAGCGATGTAACAATTCAAGTACTATTATAACAATAAACATTTTATTATGCGATAATTATACTTTCAAAGCAATAATAAATAAGTACGTAAATAAATAAGTTTATAAGTTATTATAAATAGAAACTAACGTCCTTCGATTTTGATATTTTTAATTACTCAAACAATTATTTGTTATATTATTTGCAATATTAATCTTCGAGTTATCCTTCGACTTTACAATTATACCGTGTGCAATAGAGACATTCCGTTTAAATTTTTTTATTGGGCTAAAGCCACGCTCAAACTGGGAGACGTTCCGAGAAGATCCACATAAGTAACGTCCCTTTCCTGTACAAACATACTTGCAAAATCAATTCTAATTTTTAAGGAAGAAAGAACGTATCCTTCAACTACAGCTGAGCTTTTCCAGCCACCTAATCGTTCTATCACCTCCACTGTTTGCTACATGTGTAGCGCTGGATGTTCTAAAGCAATGGCCTGTATAATGTTGAGGATCTGGCAATCAAAGAAAACTATTAGTTTCGTTAAATATTAATTCCAATAGGGCTTTTTCAGGATGTTATATTTTTTTAGCAATTCCATCCAGTTTGTATCTGTTATAGCGAACGTTCTGGGAACATATTTTGTTTTAGGTGAACTAACAATAACACCATCAGTCTACAAGCTCCATTCTATCCCATTATCAAAATAATCTAGAATACTTATGAAAATCGATAAAATAAACTTAAGACTCGCTTTCTTAGCTAAGTATACTTTGTCATTTGCTTCTCTTATAAATTCCACACTTCACTTTCTTCTAAAAATTTGTATTTTTTCTTTCTGGAACGTAACCTTGAGATAACCGTTTTAATAAAGCTTAATACCTCATCGCATTTCGAAATATTCAAGTAAAACAATTTCAGAAATAGGAAATACTGTTTTTCATATTTCTCCGGAAGTAAATTTGTAACTACTTCACCAGAAATTTGCCGTGTTTCTGGTGAAAGACAATAAAACTAACTAACTGTAGAAAATAGTATAAAAAACACGTTCCAGAAAACATTAAAGCACTCATCCGTTGAAGATCTTGTTTTTCTTTTTAATTCGTACTTTAAACCGTGACTTATGAAACATTGTTTTCTAACATACTATTATTAAATATTGTTCCTTACCAAGGTTAATCATCAAAATCTATTCCGAAAATTCTAAATTACTTCTTATTACTACGATTTCTGTCCGTATTAACCATTTAACTACGATCTTCACGAGTCCTTGGATATCGCTCTTGCTTAACGAATGGTAATTAATAAATAACTGATACATATAAATTCCCACCAGGCTAGTTCTAAATACTTACAAATTCGGCATTTAGATTACGTAATGCGTTTCGTGTCAACAGTAACTAGCGTACACTATCTGCGCGCTCAGTATCCATTACGTATATTACCTTTGAATGGATGGTGCGTACTCTTTTTTTACATAGATAAACGCCTCGTGCTAACATGAGTATTGCATTTTCGCACCATAAAATGGTGTTTATTTCGCGTGAATTAAACATATCCCTGCGTAAACCATACGTCCCATACAGTTTATTTGAAATTTTATGTGCTGTTTCCATTTACACTAGTTAGTGGCTAGTTACGACGACAATAGTAATTACTAGAAATTCCTTTCAGATCAACGCGATATTATAATAAGATGGTGTATTAGAATAGAAACAATTTTCAGCTGGATACAGGATGAAAAAATGCAATGCACTCGGTTATAGCTGCCCATACATTTAATAGAAAACATATCGTGTAGGTTCAAAACACCATCCGGCTAAAACCTGCTTCACGCGTAAACAAGATTAATGGTAGATTTCACCCTTATTCACGGATTATTTTCTACTATTTGCAAAACAGCTTCTTCGTTTGCAATAGTACGATAAGTTCTGGCAACTCCTCCAACTTATCCTTTTTTGAAACAGCCACCTGCTCCCAAACGTTACAATAGATACGTTGAGCTTAATCGGGCTTCCTCGATAATCAAAAACAAGTAATCATGTGCGTGTATTATTCAAAAGTGTAAGAAACCATTTCTAAAAGTAATTAAAAAAATTCCAACAACAGGATCAAAAGAAAACGTCACCAAGAAGACGATATTGCAGACTATTAGAATATGCAACTATGCACTAGCAAGGATCAACAACGATTATTGAAAGGAAGCGAAGGTCTATTGTCTTTTCCTTGGATAGACACCACGGCCATTGTTCTCCTTTTTAGGAGGCGGAGTTTCGTAGAATAAATATCATCCTTTTAGATCTAGATCAGATCATTCTTGTGAACCTGCCTTCCATTGTCTTCAGTTATTAAGTCGATCCCTTCCAATAAATGATATCCTCAATTCTTCGTTTCTTGACCTTAGGTGGTGAATCCTGGTATTCAACTTTATCCTTAATTAATGGGTTGATTGACTCTTTGGCCCTTTCCTGAGTATCGCAGACGGCCACAGTTTTAAAATGGTCTTGGAACGTGCGGTTTCCAGATCTTATCTGAGCTACCGACCCGACACATAGCAAGGAACCGTGGCAAATGATTGCAGGACCTTATTCTGCTGGGTTTCTAGACTTTCTACTTGATACTAGATAGGATTATCGTTGAATAGGGATATACACATATAACTAGCAAGACGCTAGGAATAGGGAGAGAGGTGACTCGAGGCTGTATTCACTGAAGAATTTGAAGAGGACCAGAACGCCTGAACTCTGTCTGACACTACACACGGTGCTAATAAAAGCTACTTTCAAGGTTGCAGTTCTTTCTTCTAATATAAGGAATCTGTAGAAGTTCAGGCCTTTATCTACATTTGATATCTGGAAGAGTCCTAGAATTTATCCGGCACGTAAAGCCGACGATGTTCTAATACGGCCCAATCTTGCGAACGTCCTCTAGGTTGGATATACACTGGTTTCAAACGATTTTTATCTTCCAAAAAGGATTATTTTATGCGTAAAGGATCCGCGATCTTTCCGCGAGAAAATTGTCGATGAAGGACAAGGATATTACTGATTTTACGCTGGCAAGAATGAGATGAACTCTTTTGGATTTAGCACCTCGCTCAATTCTGAGCACTTGTGGACGCCGAAGGTTTCATTCTTATAAATTAGGCGTTTTCTTGTTATTTCAGGGTGGCGTAGTAGTGGACTGTAGGAGCAGTGATACGAATTTCCCACCATATAACCAGAAGCT
This sequence comes from Marronus borbonicus, assembly GCA_902655005.2. Lineage (NCBI taxonomy): Eukaryota > Metazoa > Arthropoda > Insecta > Coleoptera > Scarabaeidae > Marronus > Marronus borbonicus. Next base: position 21,748,526 of record LR737382.1, read on the forward strand.
AATTTGCATATTTATGTTGTGAAATAACAACACAACATACTACATCTTTCGGGTTCCACCTCTTATCCATTATAATATAGTTCCGTATGGGTATTCTTTTGTTCTTCTTGATATTTCATCTTTTTTAGAAGTGCATTTGCGTTTATTCTATGAGATTATTAAATATTTATTGCGTATGAACAATAACAGTTCATTGTTCTTAACGAAATAAACCAGATGCAAAATAGGAAATTATCAATACGACGTTAATTAATACCCTTTAACGCGGGTGCATCTAGTTCCAGAGTATCCATTGCGCACATGCATACGTAATTACGACCGAAACTGAATACGTAATAATAGTTATTATTCTAGAAGCTAACGGACGCTTATAAAATCCGCAAACATATTTCTTTTCATAGACCATCGGACAATGCGGAAAACGCCTTTCTCTTCGTGTGTATACACTGTATATACTTATGCATGTGTATGTGGATATTAGAATGAGAATGCCTTTTAGTATATACCTAAAGTTGACGTTTCCTGTCAGTAGCTCTTCTCTTCTCTTCGACTCATTCATTTTTTTTCGCCGTTGAACTACCGGGCCGTTGGCTTCGCGGGGGGAAAAGGGCAACACCGTCGCATATTCCGGTACCTACTTGATAAAGCGCGACCGCCTCGTAAATAAATATTTTTATATTTACTTCGCTACACTCTGCTCTCGTCGTGAAAACGTGTAACAGTAAACAATCTTCTTATCTGACGGGAGAAGACTTTTCAGCAATCACGGCGCACAGGTAGTACGTCGTTGCATGTTCTTCACGTTTCTGTCGCGGAGTGATTGAAATTTATTAGCGTTGTCCGGCAGCGCGGCGATATGTCAGGTCTTTGCTTGCTTTTAATGCGAAATAAACGAAGCAACCGGGTATTAAATTTTCATAGTTTTTTTTTCGAACAAGGAATGGTAATGGATCGATTAGAATGAATCTCGTTTATCGAAGATACTTTACAGCTGCATACTAGGTGTGTTCTTACCAGAGAACCTGCCTAACAGATACAATTCAGATTTCGATGAAACTGCAGAGACTGAAAGAATAGCACTAACAACACAATCCCTTCTTAGCGGCTGAATTCCCCGATTTCGGCGTGCAGAGTTTCCATAAATTGCACGGATAGATTTTTTCAAATATGCAGTATAGCTTTTGCATCGTTTTGTGACAAGAAATCCTGGATACATCACTATATCCCGGAAGGCAGTAGCAGTAGCAGGCAGTAGTGCTGGCCTCAGTTTTTTTGGACTGTGAAAGGAATTCTCCTAATTGACTACCTCGAATTGCCGGAGAAAACTATGCATCACGTTGGAACCAATTAAAGGCGGCAATAACAGAAAAACGCCCTGAAATGGTTAATGTTTCACCATGACGACGATCCCGTGCATTCAAACCGTGTCGCTCGCCAAAAATTGGCCGAGCTACGATTTGAACTTTTTTTTCCGCATCCTGCGTATTCGCCAGATCTAGCTCCCTCCACCTATTACTACAATCTATTCCCGGAGGACGAAAATTTGTGTCAAATGAAGAGGTTCTACAAGAAACAAACTACTGTTTTGAAGGCATCGAAGAAACTAATTTCACAATGCTGGAGAAACGTTGGGCAAGTGCGTTCAATTTCTAGAGGCTCATATCGAAAAATTAAGGACGTTAATTATAAAACCACATTTGCAGAAAGCCCTAGAAAAAATGAATCAAGAAAATTAAGAACACCGTGTACCATTATAAAACATGTACTTTTATCATCAGAACTGTAACATAGTCTATGTTCCACACATGGTAGATTACATCAACTTTAAGCAATAAAAATTAAGCCAATCCTGAAGATGCCCAGATAAAAGATATTACTCAAGAAGTCCTACGCAATCCATCTTATTTCTTTATCGCATTGCGCGGTGTATTTCCTTCGTATTTAACCAGCTCTTTGTTTGAATTTTGCAAGTTAATTCAATGATAAATTTGTAACAGAATCAAATTCATCCAAACGGAAAATCCCAAAAGAAAAAAAAGGAAGAAAGATGAATAGAGGGAATCGTCAGGAAAAGAGACAAAAAATAAAAGAGATCCAATAATAATTTCACAGCTATTATTCCAATAAATTCACTCGATTTTCCAAATCTACCGTGTTAGCCGACCTAATACGCGAAAGCCGAAAGAGGAGCGCTTTAAAGATAAACTGCCGCGCGAATAATTGTATGCAAATCTCCGGCTTTACCGCGTCCCTTTACCGATCCGCGAGTTCCAAAACACCCCGACGCCGACATCCTCATCTCTCCTCCGACGCGCGACACGAAATCTCTTCAGTTTCAATGATCGTAGTCGGCCTGCTCTCGCCGTAGAGTAGTCGATTTTTTTCCGTTCCAAACGAAAGCCAGGGAGGCTGAGTTTGACCCTCCACGGGGGTTAATTATCTTCACCCTTGAGCGGGAGGGGTCGACGGAGACGAGCGGAATCGAAATGATGATGACGGATTTGGCCGGCAGTCGAATAAAATCTGTCTTTATGTTGGCGTCCGTCAAATAGATCGTAAATAGATGTTCGAGATTTCTTGCTCGTGATTTTTTTTCGTCCTATCAAGTTGATTGCGCCCTTGGTCGAGAGGGGCTTACGGGGTATAAAAGCAGGACCATTTTATGGACAAACGTTTGATGTTTTTTGTCTCTTTGTTAGATTAAATGAAGCTGTAGATTTCGGAATTTAATGTATGCGTTGAGTCTAGACTTAAGCAATTCACCAAACGGTTCTAATTGAAATTCTTTAGGGAAAAAAGTTAGATGGGGTACCGCTTTTGTAAATGTTGAAAAAAGTTTAGGAGATTCTAAATATAACATGCAATATAAACGAGATAGATTATTTGCTGCTCCGCTGTTTTGATTTTCTTAAAAAAAAAAAATATCCATTCTAATAAAAGTGGTCATTTGCAAGAAAATTTCATTTATGAATCGATTCATTTTGGGGTAACAGGGCAATGCAAATTTAAACAGAAGGAAGGATTGGTTTTAGAAGTACGTGCCGGCTTATAAAAGGGTACCTACAACTTCATTATGTTCGTTATTAAATAATGTAAGGATTTGATAACTTCAACGCTTCAATTTTTGTGAAAGCAACTTTTAAAATATCTTTTCAAAAAAAAAAATTTTTTTTTATTTAATTTTGTGGCGACAAAATTGCTGCTATAATGTATTTATTATCGATGATTTGAGGGTTAATTTTTATATTCTTAGGTTTAATTCCAGGAATTATACGTTTTTAAGCAAAATACCAAACACCAGCATTCTAATAAATTCACCTTCACAAGTAAAGAATCAATTCAAAATGCTGCTAGGAATTGCTTCAGCTCTTCTGGCTCCATATAATATTTTTCTTTCATTTTTGGGAATTTATAAAATTGCATGCAGTGACTGTAACAAAGCCCATATTGGTCAAACGAAAAGAGCGATAGGCACCAGATTTAAGGAACGTATCAGGTGTTATCGCTTCGGTAGATTAAATTCGTCAAGTGCAACCCAACATATAAACGAAACCGGGCATTAGACGCGTACGAGACGGTTTACATAAAAAGCAACGTTAGCGGACCGTTGTCGTACTCAGTTCTATTTGATTTATCGGGGTAAGGCTTGCACATGTTTTATATCTTGGGTTATGATAACAAGAGACCCTTCCGTCTGTTTGTCTGTATTCCGTATTTTTTCGCCCGTCTTAGTTTTGAGACTTGTAGAAAGTATAAAACAAGTACGTTAGTTTTAGAGGTTTCTCACATCATTCTGTCACCGATTGAGAATGTGGATCATTCGTATCCTCGAAACGACCGTCCCAGATTAATTAATTAAACTTGTCTCATGCGGAGGTTACCGATACTTTTGTGTTACATACTACGCCACAGTCCCTGCTATCAGTATTAATATATAGGCTGTTCTATTTAAAATAGTTTACAGCTACTTCCGGTGTGACCGGAAATTTTAGGTAATTGGAAATATTTGTGTTCGATAGTATTTGTAGGCTTTAGTACATTATCAAGACTTGTATGTCCATCGACGAAGCTCCTCGTTGGATAGCCTATATCAGAAGTTTTTTTCTTGGTAGTAACGGTTATTGAAATTGAAAGTTTTTTTTACGAAACTTACGTTTCGACTATAAATTTATTGCCTTCATCAGAAATTTGAAACATTTTTCTTTATAAATTGTTGCATAACCAAAAAATAATGCTAAGATAGCTTAGCTTCCTCATGGTATAATGGAATAATTCACGGCAAATGTTAAAAACGGCAATGTAAAAAATGGCATTGTTTCTAGGGATTTTCTGATATGTTTTTTAAATTGTTGCATATTTAAGAAATTTAAAGAGATTTATATAATATTTTTCTAATGATGAGTTTCGACGGCCTTCAACTTATTATTACAAAGAAAAATCGCGTTGGTTTTTACAGCAATTTCAGACTACATTTTCGCCACTTTGCTTTCCTTAAACCGTCTTTATACAGCTTCTATGTAGAGAGAATAGAACATTCTTCTGAACAACGTCAGATTTTTTGCAGCATTTCTCCTTGTTGTAATTTGTGAAAAAGATTTCATTAATTCAGATCTCAGAAATTAGTGTGGGACTAATTCAGCCCGTTAAAAGAAATGTACTGCTTGTATAATGCATATCCCTTTAAAATGTCATTTGCGCCAATCTGCATACTTGGCACCTCCCCGCTCCTAACTACTCCAAAAAATAAAGGTAACGCACCTCAATGTCTGTAGGTGAACAGCGCTAACCACATGATAATAGCAGCGCTCACATTAGGTTTATTTTCATCATTATACTAATAATGAACGTTATAGATGCTGTGGGGTAGGTCATCCCTGTGGGAAAGCAGTCCCAACGAAAAGCGTCATTCTCACTCTTGGTCGCTTGCGTGGTATTGGCGTATTTTGTGAAGGTACAGATCCTGTAATTGCCGGAACATGGACATGGTCGCCAGTTCAATAGTTACTAAAACGACCGCCGAAACGCAATCTAACGCGGTATATACAGGGGGGTTCAATAAATATGTATATACGAGGATCGCTCAATAAATACGTACGGGGAATCCAACCTTTTAACATTGTAAAATAGTAACTAGTTAGAAGCTAAAATGTCGTGATTACATAATAGTCTTCGTAGAACATCTTCCATCAAATCATCCAAAAATATTTCCGTATATACAAGTATATACGGAACCGATAAGTAGCGCATCGGTTTTTTTAAAGAGCATATTTTTTACAGGAAATTTATATCTTTAACGTGTTTATGCGATGATGCATATGTCTAACTCTGTAGATAAAACAGATATATTATAATTAAACGCGAGTCCTGTATTTGGAGATTGCATCTCAATGATTTCTGGTGCTTATTATTTGGTCACCATGATAATGGCAAGCAAAACATACTGATGTTGTTGTTATTAGTTATTAATTCAAAATGTTAAGCATAAGTAGCTATTTGCGAAATGAATTTATATAAAAAGAAGTTACTTCATATGGTTTATGCACAAAATTAAAAATAACCCAAGCATTCCGGAGGGCAAAGAATGCAATCATATAAAAGCAAACAAAAAAACCTCTTAATGCTTATATCCAGTTTACTGCTTTCTATTTGTAGTTGTTTAAAAATTCTAAATTAAAGGAATCTGGAGCGTAAAGAATGCACACAACAGCATATTACGGTAGCTCATACAAGCTCTTCGTATAGAAGCGAACTCCGACTTTCATCAAACACTGTATAATCGACAAATAAACCAATGTAACGCCGCAAATTTCAAGATTCTATTTTGAACACGTCAAAACAAATCATCCGGAATAGTTTTTAAACTTTATTACGTTTATAATTTCAAAATTATTACTCATAAACGAATTCTTAGTAATCAATAATCAGCATCGCGCATGTTTATTAACAATACGTTCTCATAAAACAGTCATAAATTCGCATTAATTCAAATAGGTCGAAATAGATTGCTTTCGGTATTTAAAAGACATACACATACACATATTTTATCTCGTGAACTCGCCCGGTTGAAAATAGCAATGGATTAAATGAGAAGTCAAAGCTGGCCTTGTAATTTAAATAAAGCGAATCTAATTCAACGTGCGATCCCAGAATTATAAAGATAAATGATGAGCAAATCGACATCAAAGATTCACGTGTGGTCCCCGCCGTTGCTTGCGGTTTTATTTTATTTGAAATGCGTTCGTCTCAATACAAGTCGGCGCAACTGCACTCGGATGCGTATATCTTCGCTTCAACGCGGTCATCGCGGGCAGAATCGCATGTAGTGGCGGAGGTTCGTTTACCCTTTATTATTATTTCGTCGTAAAACGAATTGAAGTTCATTACTGAATGTTTATGTACGCAACCGTTCAATATGCGCGAGAATTAATCGAAGTGGAATTGAATTAAGGAGGACTTCATAAGCGCAGTGAGCTTTATTATTATTATATCGGGCTTGAATAAATCAAAGGAAGTGTAGTTTGTGTACAGTCCAAGACAGAAGATTAACCTTAAGTGGAATCCTACAGAGTTCAAAAAGCATTAATGGCGGCGGTTAGTACGAAGTAGGGCCTATTGGACCTCTTTTTGCTCTCAGAAAATACGCTAATTCATTTTTCATGTTGAACCATAGCAAGTTATTACCATCCCGAATTCCTTCCTTTGAGCCTTTCCTAACATTTAATAATCATTGCAAAGGATTGATTTGATTGAAGTGTCTTGTAGATGATACTTTGATTTCAGAACGGTATCATGTTACTTCCCTAAACACTTCGCCTAAAACCAATAGAACATCAATCAGAGCCCTATTTAGATTGAGGAAGTAGAAGAAAAAGCCGTGTTTGGTTCAGGAACTTCCTTTGAGTAAAATACATCCACATTCAACTAAGGAAAGGGCTTCTCTCAACCAAAGGAAAATAGTACTTCTAGTTCAGGAACCCCACCTGAACTGAACAATGTCAAGCAATTATAGAATTCTTAACAAAACAAGGAAAATCTTTAAAAATCATTGGTGAAGAAATGTTGGCTGTATACAGAGATGATTGTCCTTTAAAGTTGACCACCAAGTGTTTAGTACTGGAGGATGCAAGATTAAAGAAGCGACAACTAGCAGCTTTATTAAGAGTTTCAGAAACTACGATTTTCAGAATTCTATGCGAACACCTTGGAATGGCAAAAGTTAGTGCAAGATGGATTACACGAGCGCTTTCGTCATTCCAAATGCATGTCTGTATTGAGACGAGTGTGAACAATCTTTGGCGCTTTGTGGAGACGAACCACATCTAATTATCAATCAACTTGCTACCGGGGATAAAACCTGGGTTCGACACTTTAACCCTGGCATGAATGCATGGCATTTAAATGAGGCATTACAACAGGCATTAGAAAACGAGGCCCACAACACAATATCACTTAGAGAAGCCGAAGAGTGAAAAGGGATAACAAGGCCAACCCTTAACTGAAAATTCCATGAGGTTAACATCTTAAACTTTGGAAGAGAGTTTAAAAAAGTTGTGGGCTTGTCATAAATGCCAGTATTACAGAACAAATGGGAAGCGTATGGTTCCTATTTCTGTAATGTTTATTAAGCTTTTTTCTTTTCTGTTGTTGCTTACATACACTGAATTCTCTGTTCAGATGTTCTATGTTAAACTTTTGCTCCTTTTCGCGTCATACTGTAGCATAAAGACTTGTCTCTGTATTTATGCAAAACACGAAATATTGCATTTTATTTTTTCAGTGATAAACTGTATTTTTTTACTGATTTTGTGAAATACATGCGCTTAAAAACAATTTTAATCCATGACTCAATTTACTCCATTTACAATGTAAATTAGGACATTCATAAAATAGTTCCAGTTACGATATCGTAACAGTTCCAAAAGTGTTTCAAACAACCCCGTTTTACGTAACTGTATACACTGCCGTTCAGAGAAGTTCGGTCGGTTGGTAAAAAACATGAAAAGGTTACAGAAACAAACGAAACTAAAAACAAAATGCAATTTTATT
>LR737382.1:21771469-21887019 GCA_902655005.2 Marronus borbonicus
GTTGTCTGTTGTTATAGAAACCATGAAAATGGTTAATATCCTGGCCATAAGACCAATAACAAAAAGAGATAAAGAAGACCAATGGAAAGCATGTTGTTATAGAAATCAAATATAAGAAGAGTTCCACCTTCCAGCTCAAGGTGGCTGAATGAAGTAACAAGTAGTATGGAAACGGGGACGATTCCATGAATGAATGGACTTAAAGAGCCTTTTTTTAGAAACCATATTGCTCCTTGGGGATGTTTGTTCTTCTACCGCAGTCGTATTCCATAAAACCAAACTGTATGCTAAGATTTAATTTTTTTTCTGATATTGTCAACCTTCACCGAATAAGAATTCAAACTACCAACGATATACTTTCCACCACTACTGTCGTCGGATTTTATATACGACCATTTATCAATTGCGAGCTCATTGATGCCCATTTACACGAAAAAATCAAAGTGCTGGCCGGCCGCTTATAAAGCGTACGTTTTCGCTTTAACAGAAAAACCCGGGCACGTAAATAAATCAATTCCGAGTACGGCTATTAATCTTTACGCATCATTATATCACGGTCCGGACCGTCCGTCCGTCCGACTGATCCTCTGTAAGGTAGGCCCACGGAATCAATTGAATTTCACAATGGACCGAATAACCGAGGCCGGGACCTTTTGAATTTCTTTTTTTCCTTCCTATTTCGACTGCTTTTCGTTACCATTTTTTTAAATATATGACTCCTTGAACCTGCCGCTGGGTTACAGTGGCGTAAGTTGAAGATCGCAACCGTACGGATATGAATGAATTTGGTCTTTTTTGTTTGGAAATCCCTCGGATTGGAGAAAGTTTGGAAAAGGTGGTGAGACATAAAATATAAGAATTGAATATAAGAATGTTTCTTTGCAAGAAAAATGGTAATTTAATGTTTTTTTTTTATATGATTCAATACTGTTTTAGCAAAGTTTCCCTTTCCCAACGTGAAAAGTATTTTATAGATACATGTGCAAACACGCCGGCTGATCTAAGTTATACCAATATATAAAAATAAAAATTTAAGCAACCCTACTGGGGATGTTTGTTGAACTTCGACGTTGTACCTGTATATTTCTCACAAAGTTTTGTACATTGCCGTGTTTGAATAAAAAAGAACTCGTGGAATGAGACAACTTAGATTCTAGATCAAAAAATTCATTCGAAAAATTACCTACGCCACTGGAATGCAGACAGGTAAAGATCGTATGGGTCGGTTAAAAACCCCGGTAACACTATTAAGGCCAAAGCGCACATTTTTCACACCTTACAGATACGGTATCTGGTATGGTGCCTATGATACAATAAAGGTCGTTCAAATCCATCCCCACGATCTAGATGTAGGTGTGTGCTGCTCTTGATCCCTATCTTAATGTTCGCGGGCTAATTTGGACCTTATTTTTATCTGCCTCAACGATAAGGGTCCTCTCTCCCGCAGCGCAATGACGCTACACACAAAGGCACCACATGCACATGTAGGTGAATCTACCGTCGAATATTTGAATAACAAGAAAGGGTTTCTGTATACGATATTGATACAACCCTTCGGCAATTCGTTTCGATTCGAGCTGCCTCATCTGGCGTATTAGAGAAATAGGTAGCGTTAGTTTGTTTTTTGTTGGGTGGAATCGAGTGAGTAGTGTAACCTGTTGCTGTAGGTGCACGTGGTGTCTCCCTATGTGATTTTACCTTTCAGATATCCATATTTTGCGATGGTATGAATAAAAGATAATCTATTAGGCGGGGAATGAACACCGCGGAGAAGAGAATTTCGTTATGGTTTTAAATCGAGGTAACCATAGAAGGAAATTAATAAAGACAGATTTTTTTTAAATTGAGGAAGGGTTAAGAAGAGAAAGAAAATTCGTTCCATTCATTTAATGTAATCAAAATTTGAAGAGATGTTGTAAAATATTAAAGTGAACGCCTTTGCGAAAGCAGTGTTATAAAGAAAGTAACCATTTATCATCCAAGTTGTTTCAATACACTTTAAATTAATTCCAGCACCAAATCCGAAACTCTAAAAGGCATACTTGAATTGTTTATTGCGGAAAGGTTACCTATACTTTAGAATAAGGCACTATAAACTGCTTTTCGGGCCTAATATGTAATTTGAAGAATTTCTTTTGAAAGTATTGAAAATTTAAGTAAGCACAAACAGTTTTCTTGGTCTGTTTTGGTTAAGTCTGGACAGGCCGTTCAAACATTTTCCGACAAAATTTATCTATACTAGAAATGTGTTTCGGGCGATGTCGCGTAGTAAATATTTTACTTGACGTTTCGCTGACCATGCTGTCAGCTTCTTCAGAAGATTTCTAAAGACTGTCTTTAGCTGACAGCATGGTCAGCGAAACGTCAAGTAAAATATTAACTGCGCGACATCACCCGAAACACATTTCTACTATGGATTACGGTCGTGAAAGCCTACACTCAACTATCAAAATTTATCTAGGTACAAATTAGGAATATTTTTTAATATTGTCTATTTTAATGATGTCGATAAGTGTTATCTCAATACTTAAAAATATCGTAGTTCCGTCTGTAATATATCACTAGAGTTCGCGATCTAACCGTTTAATGTGGACATTTATTACCTAACTCGATGATTTCCAAGGAAAGGGATATTGAAAATGGGCCAGAAACAGGAACACTCTAATATGGCTCGAGCATACGATCTACAATCACTCTTGGGTGAACGTCACTCCACATGGTGCCAATGACATTGATTTCGACGTTGTAGTTTTAACATCACGATATATTGTTAAAACGTTAGCAGTCCCTAAATTAAGGCACACCCTTATCGCTGTATTACTTATGTTTAATAATATTCACTACGATCTGTTACAAACGTTGCCAAAAAGATGCCAGAATAGATTATGTCGTTCCTCCATGTTCGTCACCAATGTAAGACTAAGCTTCAGGTTATCTATAGTAATGTTTGCTCAAAACGCCCAAAAATACCGAAATAAAATGGGAAGAGTGGAATTACTGCCGAAATTATAAATTTAGGAATTTGCCAAGATTTTCAGGAACTATGTAATTAAAAGCATTAATAAATCTACTTTACCATTTCATCTAAAAGTCATGGATTAAATTTTTATTTCCCGCTCAAAAAAAATATATAAATCTAGGTGCCCCATTTCAATCTTAACAGAGGAATATCTCGAGAAATACGAAGCTTACGAAAAAGTTCGTTATACCATTGTTTCTTCGTCTCATCGGGCGACACAAAATCACGATACGCTACTCGCTGACTCAGTGGTAAGAGAGTCTTCACCTGACTGGGCAAAATTACATACTGTGTGTTCGAGTCAGGCTAGGCTCAAATTTTACTGGATCCGGTACACTCCCGAGTTCATATGTTCCAAACCAAAGTTCGTCTAATCCTTCCCGATAACAGACGATTAGATGCGCAGGAACAAAACCAGACGGTAGACAAAGCACCATTGTCTGTTGCATTGGTGTTCTTTCATATAATTTTGTTCAACAGAGGATATAATTCTTTCTGTGAATACCTGAACCGACCGGCATTCGCTACCTCTTGCAAATATTTCAATCTATTAGCGCAAAATAGATTTCCCTCACCTATCAGGAAGAATTAGGTAGACTGTACTTGATCTGTAATCTAGAGCCAGAATTTCCATTCCATCTTTCAGATGTTACTTACTTTCTTTATTACGAGTTATAATATGCGACATTTACCGAGTATACGTAACTCAAAAATAGATAGCTTTAAGGACTATTTGAAATGAAGGGTTATTTTTAAACTAGTCTTAATTTTAAACATAGTAAACAACGCACTAATTATCCTTTCCTATTGTTAGTCACAGTTACTTTAGCGTCCATAAGGATTAAATAGGACTGCAGTGTGAGCAACCCAGAGTTAAATACACAACAGCCTCCTTTATTAGCCTTTATTTCGCGTTACTTTTAGCATCTCAAACGTACCATGAACAACTAATAATAAATACTCCCAGCATTTCTGCTATATTCCTAATTTAGTTCTGCATCTAGCCGTACAAAATTTACTCCATTGTCTGTTACACGTTTATGTGACCGACTATATTGCATAACACGAGGAAGAAGGCCAAAAATTCGCGAACAAAAGCATAGATTCTAAGACGTCCTCCGCAAGGGCATTCATAAAGGAAGATTAAGAGTGACACAGCATTGTATGCAACGAATCTACGGCGCGTATTTTCAATCGCAAACGTGAAAACCATAGCCGATATAATTTATCTCGTCCTGCAGTATAAATAAAGTCGAACATGACGGAAACGTATTATGCATGATTTACGCGTGGCATGACAAATACCTTTCTCCAAGCGTATCAAATGGTCTCGAGAGAAGAAACAAGCAATTACATGCACGTCCTGTGTGGCGCAGACGTTTAATTTGAAGCACGGCGAAGAAGACGAAGTAAGTAGAAGTATCGTTCTGCGATCTATAGTGAAAAGTATCAGTATGAGGGTGTGGCGGTTATATAAGACGTATATTCGATTACTCCCTCCTATTCGCTTTTTCTCACTGTATATATTACTGTACTTCGCTTCTATTCGATTCTGATAGTGATTGATCGGACTCCGTTTGGATTAATTTCAGAGAGAGAGAGAGAAGGGCAGCAAGCTGTTGAGGAGGAAATAAATCAATCGGAGAGGCAATACGTCTGGTGATGGCCGGCACTGTGTTTCCTAGAAATGCTCGGTTTATTTAACGAATGACGCCTGTTTCCGTTAATCAGATAGTGCCACTGTATGTATTACATTTACCATCACCTGCCAATTCCAATTGCTTTCCTCTTCTATTTTCCAGTAATTGCAATAGATAAGTAACACGTTTGGCCATTAATTAATATTGTCAGCGTGTAACATCCGAAAATTGTCAAATATAGCTGCAGATAATATTTTTGTCAAGTAAGTTCCTCGAGAGTATTAAGGACCATGGTGGTGATAAGGGCTATCAATTTATTTTAATCTCCGTTGCGGCTTTTCTTAGTTCACGTTCAAGCTCATACTGGTAAAATTGTACATAATACACTTAAAATTATCTTCTAAACAAAAGAATATCTTGACCTACAAGGTGTTCGCATAAATCATACATATTTACGGGGCCGCTGTACCCCAATTCCAGGGAATCGAGCTGCTAAAAAAAAATTGTGTTGTTATGATACCGTGATACTTTCGAAGGTCGCTAAGGTCGATAGTTGACGTATAAGTTGTATAAGACACACATTAATTTTTCTTTTCTGGGTTGATTCACTTATTTATTTCGAAAGTTTACTTATAGTAGGGCTTAACACCGTCAGGAACCTTACACTCAAATAAATCATAATGTTGAGAGGTCATATTGAAAATTTTTGAAAAGTTGTGAACTCTCACGGTTGCTAAAAGTTATCTCAATGTCAACAAATTTTTTTTTTTGATACTTCACGAACAAGCATTTTATCTCCAGCATCTTCTTTAAAAATAAGCAGAAAGCATCTTCAACATTTTTTATTTGGTATTCAAGGCGTGGAAAAAAGACAATAATCGCTTTGTTTAATGTGCTACATTTCGTCGTTTTATTTTTTGACTTTTTCAAGTAGTATTATAAGTGCTATTTTTTTAATTATCTCCAGGAGATAATTAAAAAAATTCTGCCAATACAAAAATGTAAAATTTGAACTAAATGTTAGAGATTAATCATCATATCCCGCATCATTCTACCCGCAAGTGTTGCTTTTAACTGTCTACGAAAGTACGTAACACTGTCTCTAGCAATTATTTTAGGCTGTTTCCAAGTTCCCTTTCTCTTTACAATGCCCACAACACTACCAGTCCATGTCATTTTAGGCCGTCCTCTTGTTTTTACCCGTACGTTTTGCTTTCCATGTCGATTTAACTTATTCTTGTCCATTCTTGTAAGGTGACCTACCCATTTAAGTTTCTTTTCTTCTTTTCTTTCAGGGGATCTTACTTTAAGTTCAGTTTTGATATCTTCATTTCTTATCCTTCCATTCCTTTTATTCCTGCTATTTTCCTCAAATATCCCATTTCAGTAGCTTGCAACCTTTTTCCTTCGCTTTTTAGTGAACACCTAATCATATGCTACATAGTATGAAGACTATAGATGAACGACTTATAATTGAAGAAAACACGTATTAAATATCCTTTTATTCCAAGAATCTAAGAGAAGGTTTTGGAGATCTTCTTTAACTTAACCATTATCTCACACAAAGTCCGCATGCACTGTTTAAATATTTTTATCATTTTCATTGGAGCAAAAGTTATGATATTCAGTCATATAAAGATAACAACAGATTGTCACATTTCAACATCAGTTAATTAAATCAATGTCTTCAATTTACAAAACGTAATTTCCGTCTTAATCCAAAGATCCTTCACAAGATCGCGTTTCAACTGAAGCATTGGAAATTATAAAGCGATACACGTATTTTACGACCTTGCTAAAAATATTTAAAAGATCGTAACCGTCGTAAACCGCGACGTATGCGATAATGAACCGATAAATGGAAATGCTGTAATTAATATTGGAAATTATGCATGCAAGAACGAATTCGTTTAAGTATAGTTACTAGCGTTAAAACGACGAGCTTTCAACGATCGAAGACGAAGCCGATGTCCCATTCTTCGTGATCGCTTCATATTCTACACAGACCTAATGATAATAATAACAACTATATTAATCTCCTACATATGCATCCATCCATTGACATTGTGTACGCGTTCGTATACAATAATCAACCTTAATATTAATGTGGGCTGAATAAATTTCCTACTTTGTCCATTGTATTGAGATTAATAAAGGTGAATACGCAGCACGTCAGTACCTTTATCTATTGTAGCTATAATTGCATGCCACAAAACAATAACGATTTTTAATATTAATGCGTATGGAGTACGAAAAATAGCGGGTTGGCTACATTCAAAAGACGGCAATTAAAATTGCTGCAATACCTGGAATATTATCATAATATAATGTTTATGTAGGTATGCGTTTGTATCGTATAATTTACATATTAAAGACTTCACGGTGTATTTTATTTAACTTTCCCTTTAATTTGACCTACAATTTATTACTATGCAGCAAAACATGAATTAGGTTTGTATAGTTGTAGGCAATAGCGTTATCTTTCAAATAAATTGTTTGAAACGGTGTGTAGAATTCTCAGCAACCTCTCGGGTCAATATATTTATATTGACCCGAGACAGACTACAAGTATCCTAACTCCTAACTTCTGTTTCCATGAGTGTGATAGAAATCTTCGGCCATTCGATAAAAGCCAATCAGCTAATTAATGAAGTTTAGGTACAGCCCAAACACAAGAACATAAGATGCAGTAGTTATCATAAAGCAAGTACTAGAACCAATAGTATAAGAAGGGAGAGAGACACATGCTTGCTTTATAGATATAGAACAGTCCTTAGTAAAGCAAACGGAATTGATTTGGTACAAATCTCTAAGATCTATACCCCCTTACTTTCGTTCTAACCAACTCTTCAAATATTTTTTCCACCCTGAAAACGATATCTCCAAAACATGGTGTTTGAAGGTTTCAGCAGCTCCTTGTTGTGATAAAAATCCCAGTCCACGCGCATTTTTGTTTGGTATTCGGGAAAGAAAAACGAGTCCTTCGGTAATAAATCAAGGAAACGCGATGTTAATTCGTCATTTTTCTCCTTCAAGTAATCAATCTTGTGCCGAACTGTGTGACATGATTAATTTCTCTGATTTTATGGATGACTTCTGAAAAGCAAATTGTTACACACCATTCAGTATTAACTGTTCTACGATCCTCCAAAGTAATGCTTGTGGTATGTCCAGTACAACGAAAGAAACAACGAACAACTTTTGTTGGTTCATGAGGGAACATTGAAATTGTTGATTATTGTTTAGTTTCCCACTCTTACGGATGTATCCAAGTTTTCTGACCTGTTACGAATCCACACCTAAATTCATGCAAAATCGAACGTGCTGTGGTCTTCGAAGGCCTCAAGAACGCCTCTATCTGATAGTAGGTCACATGTCGATCCTCCTCACACCGCATCAATGGTGTTTTGAAACAACAACCGATTTTGACTGATTGCGAAATTCATCATTGACGGAAGCACGACCACGAAGGAATTCGTCACTTCTAAAAGTTGAACAAAGTGATACTTTTGTTGCGTTAGTACTAAAACCATCATGTTTTCATTAGTATTAGATGAAGCAATACCGGAATGAAGAGTACCGGTAAACAATGAGGTTCTTACAAAAAATAAAGACCAAAACATTAACAACTGATAGACAAAATAATATAAGATAATTGAGATGATTTGGAAATGTGAAAAAGAATGTAAAAGAAAAGGTAACATCCTTGCCTATGCCAAGAAAAAATGGCGAAAAGGAGAGCAAAGGGAGGAGATAAAAGACATGAAAGAGGAAGTGAAGAAAACTTTAGCAAAGAAGAAGCGGAAAAGTCGAAGGAACGCCGCTGTAGCTCACCCAAGACGGTAAGAAATAACTCCCCGAAAATTCTTTCTTCAGCCAAATATTACAATAAAAAAATTCAAAATTTATAGTACGATATATTTTCGATAGCTTAATTAAATCGATATAACATTTAAAAATATCGCTAAGACATCCAATCTCCTTCAAAAGAATAAACTGATGTACGTAAAATATCTCATCCCAACAAACATCCCTCGCAGGCGTTACTTAATTTGAGAGGAGAATCTGTTGATGCAAGAGCTCACGAGACCCGATGATTAAGCACAAAATGAACCCTACAAATGATGCAGAAGCTAGTATAATAAACTCTTCCACGTATCCCATCCGTTGCAACGAAATGCGATGGGGAATCCAGACGCTGTGGAGGAAAGATTGATTTATTATTTGAGACGGTCTGCGCCGTCATTTCCAATTCTCCGCGATGGGAGCGACATACCTGAGAAATGTGGCGATAATTAAGATTAATGCAAGTGCAGTGAAGTAGAAATGTCGCTAATAGATGCTATACATCAACACCGTTGATGACAACAAAAAGGAATAGGAATAAGATTACAAATTGCATAAATCCAAACATTCTTGCCTTTCGATTTTATATCCTAGAATCTCTTCACTTACATTGAGCACTTAATCATAGGATACCATACAATTCATGTATAGACCTGTATTGGCGACGAATTTTATCCTTTATCAGTAGTCTAAATCGTCGAATAAAACAATTTTACGATGTCGTAAACCGCAGAGTTACCAAATCTCAAGCAAATCAAACCTTCAAATAAAATTCAATACGCCATAAATCAGACTTTTCAAGCATGTTGAAACAGAGAAGTTATTCGAGCTATTTCGTTTCGAGTTTGCTAGTTACACGCATAATATGTTGTAATATTGGGCTCCATGATGCAGAAGAATTAAGTACAGCACATATTCCCATTGATGCTATAAAGTTTATTTGGATGGAGTATAGCTTTTAAAAATGTAGACATTTTCGGAAGAAGGTAGTGCTAGTAGTTTCGTATTAATTATACATTTAATTAATTATTTCATGTTTTTCCGAGGAAACGTAATAGCCGACATGGCAATTAAACAATATGAGGTAAGTTAGCGAATATTTTCTTTTGAGCAATTCTCATGAAAATGTTGAGCCTACTGCTTTAATAATTTTGGAAGAAATTACAAATGCTATACTGATACTGCAAGAAATAATGTTGATTTAAAATTCCTTCCAAAGCATCAAATAGCGTGTGGCGTATCCTCGGTAAAACAGTCACTTAGTGCCGAAAATGCAAGACAATACCAAACGCGTTCGGTTAGATCTGCCGAAAAATGAGCAGGTCTCCGACTTGCTAGAGTTGCTAGAGAAAGGGACTTAAGGGCTAGTTTTTTTAATTTTTCTATGTTGTGTAACGTGCTTTAGTTAATAATTACAATATATTCAGTTAGTGTTACTGTTTTTGAATAAAAATTTGTTTAAAAGAAAAAGGTAAAGTACAATACCTGGTTTCATTTTTTTCTTTTAAACAAATTTTTATTCAAAAACAGTAACACTAACTGAATATATTGTAATTATTAACTAAAGCACGTTACACAACATAGAAAAATTAAAAAAACTAGCCCTTAAGTCCCTTTTTCTAGCAACTCTAGCAAGTCGGAGACCTGCTCATTTTTCGGTGCTTTGGTTAATAATTAGAATATATTCCAATTAGTGTTACTGTTTTTGAATAAAAATTTGTTTAAAAGAAAAAGGTAAAGTACAATACCTAGTTTCATTTTTTTCTCTTCTCTATTTTACGATATGTTGTTTTACTATTGCTTTGTGATGAGCACAGACCACTGAAAAACAATTTAATCGCCAAAAACTTGGGAAAAAACCAATATATTTTGTTTCTTTGACACGAAAATAAAAAGTCTGTATTTACTTATTAGTAATGTACACATTTTTGGGATAATTGTTAATTTTAAGTCGTAAATATCTCGAAATAAACTTCATTCAGGT
Source organism: Marronus borbonicus (assembly GCA_902655005.2). NCBI lineage: Eukaryota > Metazoa > Arthropoda > Insecta > Coleoptera > Scarabaeidae > Marronus > Marronus borbonicus. Next base: position 21,781,959 of record LR737382.1, read on the forward strand.
ACACTTGCCTTTGCACGGCAGAGCCTTTGAATATTGCTAATGTTTTCGCAGATCTGCTATACAACGTTTTGTAAAAAACATAAAAGTTTGATAAAATCATATAGCCATTATTACAGTACATATTCCATGTTTTTTTAAACAATCTGTATACAATCACTAAACTCAAACGAAGGCATCTCAAGTAACGGCGCACTTAATAAGCCCACGGGATCATTTTGACAGTTAGTGAACCGTTGATTCAATAGGCAATTTCTCTCAACGCTGAACACGCGTCCCAATATACATACTTACACATACACATACAAAGCGACAGATTATAGGGAGGGGTCGCCGTCGTACCCCGTCAGTCCACCCGAGACGTGATATTAAATGCCCCCGCTACGCATTACAAATATACCAAGACGATTCGATTCATGTTACCGATAAATCAGGGCTTCCTCCACCGACCGGGGAGACCTCGGATCAATGTAATAAGTCTGCCGGCGAAAAAGCGCCCAGCCACCGTGCTTTATACCAACCCACCAAGATCGAAGAGAGAGAACGGGCAACCGTACGTTACTGCTGCTGCTGCTGCCGCTGTGCAGAAAGCAAAAATAAATCTTCGAAAGGCGAACGACGAGAGAGAGTAGGTACGCTGTCGAAAACGTAAATTGCTTTCGGTGTAAATCTCTCGTGAATTATAAATGCAAGGCACGACATCGTTGTAGTTTTGGTAGTTTTCGACCGATGTAAATGTTCCACAACGGTGCAACGATCCAGCAAGTTAACGTCTATATTATTTTACGGCTACAACATCGATAAATTGGAAGTCGGTAGTTGAGTCGATGCCTTGCAGGATTTATGGACAAGTTAGTTAAAGATTGTGAGGTGAATATTAATATCATTGATGAAAGGGAATCTAAAACTGTTTTTACAACAACCGGATCATTGAAAATACAACCAGTTAATCTAGCAAGAATAAGTGAATATTAAAAATCAGTCATGATAAGAGTGCTAAAAAATCCGCCTCCCTAAAAATCATAAACCCAGTATTTCCTTACGATCATCATCAGTACTACAATAAAACCTTAGGCAGGAAAACGGTGAACCTTTTATAAAAGATTCGCAACATTTCGTCAAACAACTGAAAGATGCTCGATAATGCATTGTTTCCAGTAACCAACCGAGTGATCTAGCTGACTTGATTGAAACATATCCTTCTTCTATCTATTTCCAATTTTGCGATGAAAGAAAACCCTGATTATAAGAACTTGAGATTGCTGACGAGCAGGAAATTAATTGTAACTATGGCATTTTAAAATCTTCTTCACTAATTACTTCTAAAACAATTGTACCTCTTAAGGAAAACAATTTATAGTTGCAGCAGAGCATAAATAGGTAAGATATGGGCTTTCGATGGCACTAGAAACAATCTGTATTCCCGAGAAAGCTCTTTTACCTATTCTTATTTAAAAATTTTACGCTCGATTTATCCGGCTTTATAGCATCAAAGCAGATCCTTGCTTATTACTTTTTTGCGACCTCTGTTACAGTTTTTCTGCTTCTAAAGAATACTTGATCGCTATGGAAGTATTCTGCCCGGAGTCCCGAACGCTTATTCGGAGCAAAGACGTTTAACTTTTAATTTGTAAAGTTACGTTGATGTTTTTCACGAATCAGCGATGTTTATAGGCAAACTCTGTGTGTCTGGCAAGTCCTGTTTTCCTTTTTATAAATCTGAAATTCATTCACTACGCTAAGAAATAAAAGGTGGAACTCAATTTATGAAACATTTAAAATTGAACTTTATCTCTTAGGTATAGGTAAAATAAAGCTATATTTGATAAATTCTTAATTTAGTGTTGATGCGACAACTGCACTTTATAGAACATTTATCAGACTAACGACGATCTAGAAGGACACTTAGGAAGAAATATGAGACCTCTAGTTTAAATTGCTGTTGTACTGGACACGTCGCAGGTATTAATGCTGAATGGTATACAACAACTTGTTTTGCCAGAAGTTATCGGTGAAATCATGAGGATGATCTACTCACATGTCACGTCAAACAATTGATTATTTGAAGGGAAAAAAAGGTCTTGTTAACCTTCGTACTTCCTCTCGTTTCGCAAGCCTTTTTCATCAGCTACTTTAGTTTTCTATTTCGTTCTCTCGTTCTGCAAACAGCAAGCGTAGAATCTAAAATTTTGAGTTGGATTGCAAGCTCCTTTCAAAACAGTAGCATTACTTAGAAAAGCATTATTTAAGTGTTCTCGAAGCGTTAGATCTATATTATAAGAACAAACGATTGATTCCATAAACGAGAACAATACGAATTAGAGAAAATACATTGGAGTAACTGTAATACTGATTGTCAGAAGTTGACCATAAATGAACTTTGAAAGTAAGCACGGCGTCAAAAAGTAAGTGTAAGGGTTAACTTGAGATATCTGTATCCTCAATCAGACATTCATTTCGCTGTTTTTTCAAATAAAAGTAATATTGCAAACTACTGTCATCTTCTCTCTGTTTCCATTAATTTCAAGTAAAATAAAATGCTTTTATATTTAGGAGAGATAACCATTCCAAAGAGCGGTGGAAAGTAATTTCAATAAATGTTCAAGGTGAGAAGCGATGATCGTCAGGTTCTTACTCACTAAATTATCTTTTAAGAATTTCTCACGTCTCAGCAAACATTCCTAATGCGATTCCTCGTTTCGTTTCAAGAATTCAAAAATTGATTGACTCAACCAACTTTGTTTGTTAAATATACTCAACATTACATACGGTTTAAAACAACGCCATATAGTTGGTTGAACCTTTTGAATTGGATCAACTGTAAAATGATTGTTCAACCAACCTACATTAGAGTATTGGTAGAAAGCAAAAAAATGCAAGCATAAAATCAAAATGAACACGTATGAAGAAAGTAAGTATTCCTGGGGGAAGTAAAAGGGAAGTAAAACAAATACAAACGATTGAGCAAATCGGAATGTGTGTTATCTCAAATAAAGAAGGATGGAACTTTATTTGCGTCTGTTGTGTGAAGGGAATTTTGTGGTTAATTTAAAAATAATATGTTTTGGAGCACAACCAACATAAATATTACAATTTCTTTCTCTCTCAGTGTGGTGTCCCAAATATTTTCGAAAACTGAATAAAACACTCAATAATTGGGTGTGTCATGGGAGAATTGCCAAAAGGCAACAAGAGCCTAATTTCATTCGTTTTCTAATACAGCGAAATATAGGCAGGACTTTAATCTTCAAATAACTCAGGGTCCAGGAATCTAAAATCAACATTAACATCTCTAGTGCAATGATCAAGGGAATTAAAAACGATAATTGTCAATCTCGAGAGAAGAAATTTTATTACTGCACTAAAATAGTTGAATTAATATAACACTTTAAACTTTTTTTTTTCTGAATCGAAATACCAACATATATTGGCAGTTTTACTACTTATGTTGATAAACCCGCATCAAAAACGAAACCAAGAGAATTAATGTGTAATAATAGTCAAATACTTTTCACTTAATTATGGTAATAAAATTTACAGCCTATATACGCACACTAACACATGATGCATCTACGGATAGACATCGTGATCGTATAACTTGGCGTACTGTGCTAAGCATCCCGGCATCTTAGTGAAGACGTATTCGCAACTAATGAGGCAAGAGTTCAAGGCTATCGCGAGACAATAAAATGAATTGACGAACGTTAATTAAATAATTAAAGCCCAGCTGATATCAGAGGAATGAAGCAGCCAGTTATAACGTTAGAGCTTTGCCATAGAGGCCTTCTTAATGAATAACCTATCTTTTTCAAATCGTTTTGACGTACGGAGCGGTACAACCTCGTCCCAATGGGAAATGGAGCGGAACGATCACTGTACTACGCATGCACATACGCACGCATTTCGCGAATTGCTAAACAGTTCAAGGGGAAAGTAATGGGAAACTTAATGAGGCAAAAAATAAACTGACATGCACAGGAGACGAATAAGGATTGTTTACATGCGAACCGCAATACTTATAACAACGATATTTCGTAAATGTATTCATTCGTCGGATATGGCGCGTTTATACATATGAATATTTAGATGAAAAACGATTTGCTATTAAAGCCTACACACTGGAAACGGTGCGCTGTTATTTGCCAGCGCTTTTGTTTTGAAATATTGTTCCTCGCAACTATCATTTGTTTCGAAAGGCGAAGCTGAATACGAACGCTTTTGAAAGGTAAAGGTATGGATAATGGACGTATATTTGTAAGGCTCACCCACACGCTTTTATTTATTTTCAAACCGTGTATATCGATACGGGATATTTTAGAATAACTGGAAGAAAGTAGGTGCTGTAAAATTTACGTGTACGTGCAAGAACTGTAGTAAAAAACAATTTGATGCGTAAACCTCAATGAATATATAAGTTGTTCTCTCGTAAGTCAAGTGCATCATTTTGTTTTCTTCTGTAAAATTGATAAGGTCGAGGAAAGAACTATAATAAAAATAATTAAAAAAAGAATTTCTGTTAAAAGTAGCACTGAAGAACTTTTCCTTATGTATACCTCCTACCAAACTAAGCTCAGCTATCTCCTATGTTAAGTCTTTTCGTTTAATACATTTAATTGCAGAATTTAGAAGCGTCTTTGGGGATTTAAACGCATTAAGGATGGGCGACGTTTAAACACCTTACCACTGCAGTGCTCGCATTTTTTTATAATCCGTCGGCACCATTTACTACAGACAAACATGATTCAATAGTTTTCCACAGCACTGTACTTCTTGAAAGTATTCAATTAAATTCCGAGCTATTTGAACATCCTGTTCGAAACGTCGAACGTTTTTAGTCATTTCACGTTGCACTTGAAATATTTCGTTTTCGATATCTTATTTTCGTCACATCTTCGTTTTATTAAAAAAAGATTAATCTTGTTCCATATTTAAAATACACGATACGTACGATCGCCACCGACACCGATCGGGAATAATAATAATTATCATTCGCTACTGGATACCCACATGTGTCAGATATGCGCATATATTACACGTATTGTAATCGAATGTAACATATTCGATTACTATTCAATGTGTTTATTAAAGAAACGAGCGAGCTGGCCGAACGTGTCTGCATATTACCAGTCAGAAATAATAAATTCAGTTCTTCGCCTGGGTTAACTCGCGAAAAGCGCGCATTCAAAAATTTATAGTACCGGTTTACTAAATTAAATCGCGTGCAAATTATATAGGTAGGTGCATGGCTTTTTTCCTACGGAATAGGCGATGAATTATTCATCTCATGGCGCGCCGCAGCTATGGTTTATCTCTTTTTTTTACCTCCTTCATTCATTGTCCCAAGTTCACATTCGCATCTACTACGTTAGGATCTTTTCTCTTTTGCTATAACGTGAGGTGTTCGCTTTTTCTGTTTCGATTTCCTTTTTTTTACGCTTTCAACCATGGTTCGTTCATAAAATTAAATTCGTAGGCCTAATTAGGTATACACCGCCTCGAATCGTATTGAATAGTTAGGTGCATTTACATTAAATTATGTTCGGTCGCGGTAATTGCCCGTTCCTCGTGACAGTTTAATGATTTGGAATGGAAATAGTAATTTAGGCAAGTCTCGTATTATGTTTGCTCGACACGTTTGCATGTGGCAGGTATAGGAGCTTTTGTAACAGAAAGGAAGTGACTGGAAGAACTAGCCTTCTTTCTCAGCACAAGTAGTCTTAATGTTCGTGGAATTTCGTTCTGGGAATCACATAGGTCTCCAGGTCAACGATGGTGCATTTAAATAAGGTTAATTGAAAAAGGAATTGTTTTGGAACAATTAGCAAAAATTCGGAAGCTTCCAAGGGCCATTCAAATGAAAGAGCAGATGTGGACGATCAATAATATTCAAACATCCACCAAAATCAAGAATCATTCTATCAAATCCAGCACCCCTTGATATCTTAAGTATTTCGCTCGCTATTAAAAAAAATAAAAAACTTCGCTAAAATATAAATTACCAATGCGAAAAGGAACCATTTTCGAAGAGGCTAGTCACATCAAATTTTAAGAAGAAAAAACACGACAATTACTGATTAGACTGATTAATTTCTACTCTTGAAAATAATTAAGAAGTTAACATAAAATTAAATATTGATTTCAGAAAGGAGGCACCGAACGTAGGTTCTAAACAAGCTTTGATTGGTATTACTAAAGATAAAACTGAATTAGAGATTAAGGAACTTATAAGAGGGAGAAAATATTGAAGAAATCAAAATAATACTATTAACATCTTAAGCAATATAAGATGGCACAAAAGCAAACTTGTACGAAAGCGAGGTTTGTGTACACTGCCCATATTGTTTCGTCGCTTGCCGGCCGTCCAAGTATACTTCTATCCCATCATGCATTTCTGCACACATATATAGTGAAACCAGTTCATTTGCCTGCTACCAACCGCAGAAACCTGAGCTGCTAGCAATCTCCCATAAAAAGAAAGTATTATTGCACTTGACTTACATGTCCTACAATAATTGCTCATGCTTTTCTTATATTAAGTAATTTAAGCTGCAGCAGCAATGAGTATCGATTTAAAGCTAAACTTGTTGCTTTGATATACAAGCCCGCTTAGAGCTACAACATTGTAAGTTCAACATAAGAAGTTAATATTAATTTCTGGATAATTACCGTCTACATATATCTTAAATATCAATAAACATCTTCCTCTACCACCTACGAAACGACACGGTAACATAGATTTTCACCAAAGGCGGTACGCAGAACCTCAGGTGTTTCCTTTTTCGTATACCGTCGTATGTACAAAGCGCGTGTGGTGCCTTATATGCACCGTAAAATCGGCAATCTGTTGAAATAGAAACAAAACAGACGCGGCGTGTGATGTCTTCTTTTATGCGTACATAAAAGTATGCTAACAACAACACTAAAACCAAGAAAATGTGTAATAGGAGGGTCGTAAAGTTTCTATTTTTAGTGAAAATAAAAGTCAAAGATATTTATGAAAATCTACCTCCATACTAGAAGATTCCGGAGTCCGTTATAAAGCTGGATTGGATGAATGCTCGTTGTGTTGAAAGATAGTCTTGATATTACCTTTTTTTCCCTTATACTTTGTTTGCCTTGACAATACCAATTTTTTTTTTTAATTTTAAAGCAAAGGAAATATAAAGGAGTTGATAGAATATGTTTAAAATACTGCAGAATAGTGAAATTACTATTAACAAGTAGAAAGCTGGAGAAAGAAAGTGAACAAAATCGAGGATTGGTACACAGACTTAAGAAAAATCAATTAATAGTAAGAATATTGGAAGATATATAAAAAACAACAAGGGCATAACTGACAAAGGATCGAATTGAGGCCAAACCGGAAAACCTTTGATAAAAGGATTTTAGAAGATACAAAAAACCACGCAGACAAAAAGGCAGATACTGTACGAGTCGAGGTTCTGCCTACGTTCACCAGATGGTAGAGAACAAATATGGAGACGAACAGGAGAATAATTTACGGAGTACAGGTTAAATGCCGGCTTAGCCACGGTGGAGGTTCAGCGCTAACGTGGGCAGGAACATCAATGGATGCCTGCACCGAATTGATTGTTATTGGTGGAAGGTCGGTATATTAAAGAAATTTTGTTCTGGTTCGGTTTATTCTGATCCATAACAATAGGAGACGGCTTTCTGCGAAGTGTGTCACTAATACTTGGTGGATGAAGTTGGCATGAGAAAACTAAACTGGCCAGCATGTACCCTAGATGGACATCCTGTGGAACATGTTTCGTAAATGCTAGGCAGGACGTGCATCAATTACAATAAAGGATCTTGGCGTGGCACTTGGAACAAGGCACAAGGAAGAATGGCAGAAGATTGTGCAAAATGATATTCGCGGGCTAATTAGTAGCATAGGCCCCAGTATGTAAGCAATAGTTATAGCGCAAGAAGGCAATGCAAAGTACTCAAATGAAATTATCATTTAAAAGGGCTTTGGTATATTTTGTAAACCTTGAAATAGTGATGGTCACTAAGTTAGTGAATAACCCGAGTATTATTTTGGCCATGGTCTTTAAGTAAACGCTGGTATATTTAACATTCCCCTAGGTAAACTTTTCATGATATTAAAGTTAACCTCATTGGATCGCTTGTTAGTTCAAAAAAACACGTCACTCTTAACTTTTTATCCCAGCGCTCGCTGCATACTTAAAATAATTCCTTAAGCTGCAAGAAAACCCGGATATTCCTGGCGTGTACCACAAAACGATCGTCATTATAGTTCGCCGGAGCGTCTCAACTGTATAAGCCTCGGCGAAGAAATGATAATTATAATGTTATAGGCCTCGGCAACGGCGAAACGATCACGCGCCGCACAGCATACACGCGAGAGAAGAAATAGCGGGCATTTTACGGAATCAAATTTCTAACAGCGCCTTAATTATCTTGTCAATAAGTGAAATTATTGCAATGAGCCGGGTATTTTTACATTAATCACGGCTGACAAAACAGGAGCTGAACCTGTTGAAGCGTGAGATGAATGAATGGGAAGGGAACCTTTTGGTTTTGTTTCGTATATTACGCGAGGTTAATTTATTACGGTGATCCTATGGCGAACGGAGCGGCTAGATATACAGGAAATACAATGCAGTCTGACGTTATGGGTTGAATTATTTATTAGTTAATTTCTAGCGGAACGCTCATATGCTAATTTCCTTAAGAAAAAGTTCCGTTTAATTTATTGTTTCAATTTAGAATCGTTCGGTGCGGTTAAAATGAGATTGGTCTTAAAACGATTTCTTTAGAAAGAAGAAGAGACCAAAAGAACATCATCAATAATCCAAGCCATTTATATTTGAAAGGATTAGCGATTACATACTTTGGTAATCAAGGCAGCTGTTGAATTAAATATAAAACAGGAAAAAATAGATGAATATACAAGATGTTCAAGTAGATAAACCCAAACTTGCCTACATTTTCCTAATGCATGTTTTGGCCAACTGCACAAATCTAGTATAATTTAAATATAGATCTGAAAGCGCGGTTTACCAATACATTCACCACGCCTGTCAGTTCATCACTCGTTACAGGAAAGCAAGAAGAATGTTGCTGGGTTACTATTTATTCTGTCAGTATTCAAGACATACCTCCCTTTATGTTCAAATACCGGTCACCGCATTAATATAAACAAAAACTAAATTTATATCCATCTTTATACAAAGAAAAGCAAAAAAAAGAAAGTCTTATCAATCCCTGTACACGTTTAATAAATTCATTCACGAAATGAAAACCGTGTATAACGTATGGTAGAGATAGATAACAAATCTCTTATTAGAACCATCTGACTGCACATTCAGGACTCCCTTATTTAATAGACCAACAAATTTGTATTAAGCTGGCGGCGTTTAATCGCCATCATTAATAATACAAGATTATCTATCTATTAAACTAATATATACGGTACGCGTGGGAAGCCACGTTTCGGTGATAAGCGCTCGCCGTTCAATTCCAGCCAGCTAGATGATGGTTGTTAAGTACACATACGCATAGATATATATGCACGTAGAACGGAGTATCTCGCATATGTTTAGTCCTTCTAAGGGGTTTACGCATATACTTTACGGCGTTTCTAATCCAATAGAACGGCTGCGCATTCTTTTAGCCGCCTATTGTTGTGTGGTGTAATTGCATACGCAGGTGACGTTGTTCGAGTTGAATTCTTTAAATTAGTTAATCTGTACTTAGAATCACGAAATCTTTGTATCTACAAGTGCTTGCGAAAGTAATTGTACGTCATGATATCTCGTATACAGTGCTGTGGTCTGCAAGGAAGTGAAACTGATCTTTATAGCGTGTATAGTGCATGTTGATTGATTGGAAAACGCAGCAATAAGATTATAATCAAAAGTAAAAAAAAGTCATGCAATATATAGAGATGCAGAACTATCCAGAACGAAATTGTTTTGTTAAAGCAGAAAAACACAGCAATAAGATTATAATCAAAAGTAAAACAAGAGAAGTCCATGCAATATATAGAGATGCAGAACTATCCAGAACGAAATTGTTTTGTCAACGCAGAAGCTAGTAAATTGAAGAAATTTGTCAGTATCCTTCTTAGTTATGGAAAAGTTTATACAACTTTCAAATTCGTGAAATTTTGTTTATTTGTAACGTAGAAGCAAATGACCAGATAAGAACATATGCCTTTTTTCCATTTTCGTGTGCAATGTAGTCCTGGACTTAAACTTATAAAGAATGCTCCAAACTCATTTCAAAAATATGTCAGAGTATGCCTAGAAACAATAATCAAATAATAATGGTAATACAGCTTTCTTTTGGTATTGATGGAATCACTGACAGCAAAAGCGATGTGAAGAGAGAAAAAATATATTAACTTATGGCAATTTTTCTACTAATCGCTATCAGCGTGGCTCCGAGCGTGTTTTTCTCCACTTAACACCGCTGTTTGCCTCACAGTTCATATCACTTCCTCTCGAAACGGCGAGCCAGCATTTCTTCGTTCGTTTGCCATTTAGAAAGCAGCAACAAAAACCGGGTATTCTTCCCCGAGCCATCTCTCGAACAGTTCTTGGAGTGATTAACACAACATGCCGTGCGCAGGAGCGCTTTGGAAATGATTTCCACAGGTTTACCATGATATATTAAAATCACATCAAAAAATGTAAGAAAACAATAACGCTAAAAAGACAAAAGCAACGTGAACAATAACCGGTTTTTGTCGCTGCATGCTAGCTGCTGGCAAGCATGAATTTCTTAGCATTAGAGGACGCCAAGATATGTTTGACTCGTCGATTCGAAGGGAAGTGTTATGAATCGTGAAGCAAATAACGGAGTTAGATGGAGAAAAACACGCACGCTCGAAGCCAAGCTGATGACGCCAGGCAGATGGAAACATGTCCCCGGGTTAGTGTTTGTCCCTCCCCATATTGTTTTTGCTGTGAGCAATCCCATCAAAATTATTTTTTCGTTACTTGAGTAAAATAAATATTTATTTTATTCTATTCTTTTCGGTCCTAATCTCTAATATAAAATTTAATGTGTAGAATCTCGGTTGTGGTATGGTAAGAGGGCTTTGGCAGTGGCTTGTTAGTGGTATGCAAACGTCGTATGTTCGAGACCAGTTAGGGAGTTGGTGGAGTAATGATGCCACGAAACATTTTAGTACTAGGCCGTGGTAATGAGAAGTTCAAGAGCTGATAACTCCATCCAGTCGTTAACCATTATCCAAACAAAACCTTCTTATTTTTTATTTAAAAACAAAAATTCTTGATCAATTACTTTGCTTATTTTGAGAAGTTTAATGCAGTTTTAAAAAAGCATGGGCCGTTATAACGATTTAACAATGTGAAATGAACTCTTATTAAACTATCCTCATTAAGTTTATTGTGTTTTAATGTGATTTAACAGGAGTCTTATTATTTCCACCAGGTTATAATCAATCTTCATTACAAATAATAAAGGTAGTTTGCTGAAGAAGAATTTAACATGTTTTAATTCTTATGACGCCCTCCATGTTTCATCGCAAGTTCCTGCATTCAACATCCTAAAACAAGCAAAATTAACAAAAGTAGAATGCCCCATCCGCGGACACACTGTATCTAATAAGATTTGAGATTGGAAAATATCAAAATCTTGTGATCAAGCGATAAAAGATACGAAATTGAAATTCTATCAAAATTGGTCTCTCATTATAAAACCAATAAAATAGGCACAGTTTAGATCCTTCCTGTAGTTTACATCTTGTATGTCGCTTATGCCTAATGCTTCATTATAAACAAGCAGTTAGAATTAACCTATTTTCAGCCACTTAGTTTTATTTCCCAGAAACATTCTTTTCGGTAGAATTTGCGCAAATCTACACAAATATAATTTAATTGGATCCACATCGTTTTTTTGTTGATGTTACGCATTCCTCTGTATAACATTAATCACAGAGATGAGCATCTCTTCAACGTAGGATCTGGAACACGACGACATTAAAAGATAATCATTCAATCTAATTTTGAAAGCAGGTAGCGTTAATTTATTGTTTCAGACCGCTCTCCTCTGATATTTAGGCTGATAAATTAAGCCTCATCGCTAGCAAGAGTCGCCCTAAATCAGAGGAGAAAACCTATAATAATTAAAAAAACTTACAACAAACACTAGATTTTGACGTTTACTACTTGTTTATCTAAGTTATACGCCCGCTTCGATCTTTACTAAACAGATTTCTTCTCTCTCGACAATTCTCGTGGAAGAACCTTAACTATCCGGTCTAAAAATACCGTGACAGGACGTGTAAATTATACGAGCCAATAATGTATAGGTACCGTTCCTATTTGTATGTATTTGAACCCGCAGATCGCCCTCTTTCTTTAAACATTACTCGGCTTATGATTAAATGGGAATTTGTGTAACTCTCTTGCTTTGATTTGTTTGCGCGTTTTGTCAGAAGTCATCCATCAGGGTTTCCTTTTCGGACCGAGCTCGCTTAACTAGGTAGTGTAAACCGTTTTTAATTTTATTTTTACTCCGATGCAGAGAAAGTATAACAAGCTATAATCGTAAATTTCGGCCGAGTTTACTTTAAGATAAAGTTTGTTGAATAAGTAATTTATTTTTCTCTGTCGATGAGATCGTTCGAAGGAACGCGATTCGAAGGAATATTTGGCAAGCGGTGATAATTAATGTAGAAAATTGAAGATTTAATTTATCGTTGCCGTTACCAGAATTAATAGGAATAATATTGATCTTAAAGGACGGTTAAGAAATACAGACGGACTTCCTATTGTCAAAACACAAAACTTAATAAATGAATTAAACAAAAATGGGCCTTACCCTCATGTGTAAGACAAGAATGAAATATTAATCTGCGGGAAAATCCAAGGAAGAGGCCATAAATAACCTCACTTTCACATGTAAGTAAATAAAAATAAATGCATTTTTAAATAATTATCGCAATATTATAAAACGTAAAATTCGTCGGCTGGTTGATGTGATCACCTCCGATGTTATTGAAAAAACCAAGTGTTTGGTACTGGAGGATGCAAGATTAAAGACGCGACAATTAGCTTTCAGAAGCCACAATGCTTGCGGCACTTCGAATGCGATGACGAACTTATAGCGGCTTTTGAAAAATAAATTTTTATTATTGTATTTGTGTCTTACCAATTTTTGCATTATTTAGGACTCTTTTGCATCTTCTTCGTGGCAAAGCAGGACTAATGTCATACACACCTCTCTGTAAATGATAAACAACAGAGGTCCTGGAATTGATCCTTGTGGAACTCCTATTAAAGATAATTTTCTAATAAAAGGAGATATTGCTATTCGTATTCCGAATGGAATAGCTCCACGAATTACCTCCAAACGCCACATATACTCGCAGCATATCCTTTTTTACATGTGTACATGCATATGTGTAGAGTAGTAAATAGGTATAAAGTAATCGACGCCTATATAAGTCTCTAATTCTCTCTTTAATCGCGTAAACTTATGCAATTGAGATTGGCACACCTGTTAGCGCGCCGATAGAAACCGGTGTCCGGGACCCGGCGAGGCGGTCGCGGCCGCAGATGGCGAGACGCGCATAAACTAAACAAGGAGAAATTAATCACGCGTTCTCACGTGTGCACCTATACGTATAGTACCCGCCGCGAGTATCTACAGAAAAGCGGGATTTATGTGGAACGCCGAACACACCATAATCGCTAAATTTATAACGCGCGGCCGGGGAGATGTGACAATGGCCTTTAAGAATCACGCCTTCGACGCGGCTATTATTTCTGCATTAGTCGGTTTTACGGTTTACGAGAGTCGCCGCGTTAATATCTTTGATAATGATGCTTAAATCTTTTTTCTTTGGTAGAAAAATCGGATACTTCAAACGGGAAATTTTGCGCTGGTAATAATTGGAAAAATCAAATTTGTTTGGAGTTTCCAAACAAAACACAATTGCACTTGCTTAAGTAACGGATTATTCCAACTTATTATACAACTTCAACAAATATATCCAACCTCTAAGAATGGTTTAGGTGGGTGATGTCTAAGACAACCTCCTGACCCCCTCTCACACCAAATCCTTGTTTACAAGAGAAACAAAGATCTCAGTAGTATTGTCTAAAATTCAAATTAAGACTAATTTTAAATTCTGTGAAATTTGCGTTCATGACAACCTACAAACAAGCTATTAGGATAAGTTATCTATATGCTATTTGCAGCCCCAATGGTTCCAGCGACGGCGGTAATCTGTTATAATGATAATAAATATTTAATGCAAAGGACCTTCGAAGAAACGCCATATAGTGAACGGGTAGCATAATTAATCCTTCACTCCGAACATTAATATTGTGAACAGAGCGGTACCTAACTTTATTCCATAGATAACATGGCATTCTAGATGATTATTTTGTTATACAAAGCAAAAGAATGATATCGAATGCGATTTTTCATGTTCAACCACTGAAATGTAACAGATTTGGTCATTTTCTTATGTTAAATGTTAAACATGAATTTTGCATTTTTCGAATTCTCCAACGATTCACAACATCCAAGCATAAGCATACGTAAAAGCAGAGAATACCTAGATGTTACACAGTATGCCCCTAGTCAAAGTACTGAGGATCTTTCTGTGAGAATAAGGCAAGTTACTTAAGCAGCTCCAACAACCCCCGATACGATACGTGATGTCCGAAAGCGTTGCCGAGAAATAGGCTGATCCTATCACGATAAGTCTCGACATGATTCGGCTTCCAAAACAGGAGTGCCGTGGAGCTCTAAGCGAATGCACTTCAGCTCCTGGGATCATCCAAGTTACTGTTAATGTGGTTCATCACCTAATCAATATCGTTGATATAAAAAGAATTGTAAACTTGCTTGTAGCTCATAATGATTCAGTGAGTAAAACGGCAAATAAAAGTGGACCCAAGATAGAGCTCTGAGGCACGCCTTGTAATAAATGCAGTGGTTCAAACATAGCACTAGCAACCGGAACAGTCTGACAACTATGACTACCGCTGGATTACCGAACCCAATATTATGACATATCCAAAGCAAGGTCTTGTGCATATCTCTTGCATCAATTAAATCGTCCGTTTGTCAAGACCCGATTGGCAATGTGATAGTAAACCATATTTGAGAACATGTGAATTAATTTAATTGAATTTAACTTTTTCTAATACTTCACTTATAACCGGCAAAGTGCTAATTGGACGAAGGTGATGGTTTACTGATTTGGTCAACTGGAGTTATTATACGAAGGGCATGTAAGCAGATATTAACAAAGTAACTTAAGTAAGGCAATGCAAGCTTAAGTAAGTTAATTCCAATACAATCAGATCCTACAGCCCAGCTCCTTATTCTTAACAAGATTTCGGGGATATCAATAGTCTGCATGAGGCACGGACATATATAAGGCAGAAGTTTAATTGATTTAGCCTTACCTGTAGTAACTCCAATGGTTTCGAGGATTTAGTTCGCTTGAATCGAGACCTAACTTTTTATTGTGTCTGTTATCCACGGCTTTCTATCAGACACCACAATAAAAGGAAATCGTCTTGGAAAATTTCCCTTTACTGAGGCTTCCGAGCTAGCGAAGATGATTCACCCTAAAGTCGCAAATGCTACATCGGAACGTCTTCCTATTACGATATTGTAGATTCAATGATTTTATAGAAAATGTATTGATTAGTAGAATCTGTGAAGGTGATTTTGAAGGAAAAGGAAATATTATCATTAAGGCAAATTATGTAAAAATGAGCTAATAAATTTATTAGTCCAATTATCATCCATTACAGGGACAGTTAACTCGTTCTTTTTAAAAGTAGCTGTTGAGTTGTTTAGCGTTTATAAATTGGTCCTGTTCGAAGCAAGCTTTTGGTTGGCAACAATCCAAAGAACTGTTAATTTTTTAGATAAAAAAATAGCGAACCGATACAACTTAAAATAAAGTGCTTCTTGCCGAATATACTACCATTCAATACCCAAAAAGCATTTCGAAAACTGATTGACTTGTAAATAACAGCAATAAAAACCTTCCAGATACTTAAATGCCCTGAAAGAGATTAAATTTTTCGAATCAAACATTGAAAAGACAAATATCAGCGTCATTTTATGGACATGACATATCTACAACAACATACACGTATATTTTATAATTTACAACACAACTTTAAGTAGCGCCATTACGATAATCGAATCGCTTTCATGAGATTTATCTCTTATTTACGCAAACTCACCTCGTACCTTACTATACAGTTATTTCAACCATAACGCTTATCAGGCCTAAAAACGGCACGACGAATAATTTATCGTCTACTTAGATTACGCACATAAAATACGAATCGGTCCTATATCACCGGATTTACAATCGCGACATAAACGGTTGCACAATTGAAATTAAGCAAGCGAGTTGTACAACAACGCGTCGCGCGCTCATGGGAGCCAAGTGAATTGTCGAAACGAGATCCGCAAGAATCGCAAAGACGCCCGGATAACAATTTATTCGGCAATAAAAACGTCCGGCTCTTTCAGTATCAATAAAATAAAAACATGCGAAGGTATATGCATACGAAGAATTAAGCAATTCTTTTTTTATGAAAAGTCGTAACAATCGTTGAAGTGTTAAAACAAGTTCGATTACTTACTGGAAATGCTATTAAAATCAGGTTGGAATATGCGGTGTCAGGTTAACCGTTTTGTGTTGAGAGCAAGGTGAAATATACAGGTAGATTAGCTGGTGTTTGTTATTCCAAATTTGCTTAATTTTTCACATAGTTGCGGAATTAAAAGTGAGGCTAATGTCTGTACTAAGTCACTCTCTGAGATCGTAATAGATCTCGATATCGTTGGCGTTGACTAATGCGCAACAGTTGATAAATTTAAAAAGTCATCGATGTACTTACTATAGAAAAGAGAGGATCAAGGTTCGAACCCGAAGAAATAGAATAATTTGTTAATAATTTTGTTTTATTTACAACTTTAAATACACAATCTGTGGAAGAAAGAGTGACTCTTACTGGCCTTTTACTTTGTACTATCAAATTTGCAAAGCATGCTAGCTTCGACATCGGATATAGAAACCTTCAAATAATCTAAAATCTTTTGAAGAAAGATTCCCGGGCAATAGCGAAAATGACGATATTATTAACGCACTTTTCGCCTTCAGAAGTTTCATGAATAATTTCTTCGGTAGCAAGCAAAGAATTAACGTAGTTTGTGAGCAACGAAGAAGACCCACATTTAAGAAGTCATTGCCAAACTTTTTTATACTTTTATACTTTTTTATGACCTGGTGCGGAATCTCACCATCATCCGATGCAGAATACGATGGTAACTAAAACCTTACTATCTTGAGCCGAAACCATCAGTGATCAGCTACATCTAGTCAGTTAGAAGATACATCTGGGGAAAACACTGAAGAAGAATGGTTACACTGATATTGACGTAGGAAGAGCCACTAGGAGAAAGATGCCTTTAAAAACGACTACAGAACCACAGAGAGGAATAGCGTCTTTATCATACATAGCAGGAGTCACCAAAAAAGTAAGACAAATCGTGAGGAATCACGACATACTAATACGTTTCGGAACTGCAAAGTCAATCCAGCAGCATCTACCGACCGTTAAGGACAAAATAGACAAAAATCGCACAGAAGGTATCTACAAGGTAACATGTCAATGCGGGCAATGCTACGTCGGACAAACAGGAAGAGCTATCGCAATGGCAAAGGATATTCACGAAACTGGACATAAAACGGACTTCAACAACGTAAATGTAATAGCTACCACCAAAAACTACGCAAAAACACTCATCAGGGAAGCCATAGAAATGGAAAAGAACAAGACCGTCAACAGAAAACCTTAGCAACACCTGGAAGAGTCTACTACGCAAACGCGTCACGCTGAGTGGAGCGGAAACTTCACGGTTGAATGCACCAACGGCGTATATAAGACGAATGTCAGACGACGGAGAATCAATTCAGTTATCCTAAAAAAGCTGTCAGCATGAACGGCGAAACGTCGAGCGAAAGTTTTGACACACGGCGAAACCCGAAAGAAGCTAATAGCAGTAACAGTGATACCTGCCGTGAAATCCTACACAGTGTTATCACAATTTGTTAATGATACAGCATTGCTTCATAGAAGTATGAACTAAAAGCGGAAAGTATTTCTCAGTTTATAAAAAAATAAGGAGCTTTACCTAAAACTTAGCGAACGGGACAAATAACGAATTGACATCTACGGGACGGCCGACTCAGATGACGTTCTCTCGCAGTGAGCAATCCGGTCAATTAGGGAGTTTTTTTTCCAGTTTCTTAAGGAAGGTATAATAAAGGTAAAATAATTTTCAAAATGTGCCTGTGGTGCCAATAATTAGGTTATAATATTAATTAAAATTTCTTCATTTCTGCTTAATAATTTTTTATGTCAATTATACGTATTTATAAGTTCTTAATTTCACTAAACAGAATCTTAAAAACAAACAAATTTCAAATCATTCGAACTAGAAACCAACCTGTAATGTCTCTCTGGGAACAATCAACGTTCTATTTTATTTTTATTCTAGTAGTTATGCAATGTTGGTCCATTCGCGGTGTCTAGTGCATATTTTGTTGTTTACAATTAAATTTTACACCAATTTATCAAAATTACCAATATCACTTTACTGTGAACGTAATTTCATGTTTTTAAGCTATAATAAGGAATTACATTCAAGGAAGAAGAAACCAGTTGCTAGTTCACTGGATCTAGTTCATCTTGAAAAGAAAGAGTTAAACAAAGGGAACAGTAGGAAAATCGACATTTCTATAAGAAAGGACCGCAAATATCATAATAATTTTAGTTTTTATCACTAACATGTAATACCAAACTGGGCAACTTCTAAGATGCTTAAATCCAGAAGCTATTCACGTATCAATCAACCGACTACTGATTATGCTAAACTATAAGATTTAACGGACAACATTTCGAAAAATTAATTACCAAACAAATAAAAAATAAATTAATCCCATTAGCGGCATAAACATCGCCCGATAAATATTTATTAATGTTAATCTCGCCTGTAAAAAGACAAAACGACTTACAAGGCGTGTGCATCATTAAAATTAAATTACGCATTGCATCTGGACGCGTACACGGGAAGAAAAGAGAACTCTCGAGATTATACGATCGTTGGACCGGTAGAAATTGAAAATCAATTTGTACCCGGCCAAAAATAACATTTTCAATTAGTTAATATTCAGTGCTTACCTGTTACGATACTGTTCGGGCCCGGTCGTACGTGCAGGTGTTTGAAATACATAAAATACCGTGCATTTGCATCCGATCCGATAGGAAGCGTAATTTAACGTATGTATAATCACGTAGTGCCACTTCGGACTGTCATTATTTTTCAATGCATCGCGTTCGCACACCCATACGGAGATTTAAAAGAATAGTTTGAATGCAATTATTGCTTTATTCATTTGAATATAACGAGCCAAATATACGAAATGAAATTATTTCGTTGTATGAATAAAATATTACTCATCGTTGTAAATATAGGTGTGATACGCAATTATGTGACAATCAATACCTAATTGAATTAGGGAAATCAATCCAGTTACCAGTACGTGATTCCGATGCAAATTTCGTTTTAAAAGAGGACAAGCGGGTTTCAGAAAATAATTATGCCAGCGGCAATTGCGCTTTTGATTACGTCATTATTGATAATTGCGAAGCTTGAATTAGATTTGAAATCAACAAAACAATTTAATTAGAAAAAGCTAGACAAAAGTGTAAGTTTTCGAGATCCTCCTAATAGACTTGCCCATTTTAAGAAATGTTTGTTTTATGAAAACGTTCTGCTAATTTAGTTCTTATCAAACCAAGTTTGCTACAGAGTCACATTTTTGAGTTTGGCTAAAGACGAATACATTCTGCTTGATCTATTTTTTTCTTTTTCGATTGCTAGCTTCCAGCTTTCTATTTGTGGGATAGCCATGGTGTTGCTATCCGACAAATAGAAAAATCAGCGATGCTAATTCCATGATCAGACAAGATTTAGAAGAATCCATAAACAAAGTCCATTCCTCAGACTTCTGTTCAATATAAAAATTGTATTTAAGATTTTTATAGTAAAATGTTGAATTCTCAATTTCAGAGAAAATGGTCAGGCTCGCAACAAACTCTGGTAGATACAGCATTAATACTATTTCCATAGTTGCCACCCCAAGAGCTTTGCTCTTGGCTTTTTGAGATAGTTTCAAAATACCACGATAGATTAGAGAACGGGAACTTAAGCCAATACGTCCAACAATGATATTGGCCCCAAACTTTTACTCTGGAAACATGAAAAACATCAAATTTGGGATTCATAGTTAGTACGAAGCTTGGTCATCTTTTTGTAATGTTGCCTCTACATTACTCTGGGTAATTTTGATCTTAACAACTCAAAGAGTACTTTTGCATAGTACCTTTTCGAATCAGCTGAATTTGAAAATAGGAAAACAAGTGGGGAGTTCTATTTAAAAAGCTCTTGATAACGTTGTGATAAAATTATTTGAGAAAGCCAGCAGATTAAAAGGAACAATTGATCCGTCCTAGGATTTTCTAAAATTGGCAATCATCCCCTCCTGTCTTATCTAACTAGACTAAGAAGTTTAAAAATGACTCCCTTCTAACACAAAGACAATGCTGCTGTAAAAAAGCTTGCATTCAATATACCAGACACAATACAGTACGCCTTGTTTCAAGCTTAACATTGCTAGAAAGACACTTTTTCCACGAATTCTGTTTAATATCGGATAGCGACCGTACTAATCGCTCATCATCAATCAATCATCGCCAATAAGCAATAAATTCGTATTTTCTACATGTGAAAAAAGGATTCTTAAATATGGTAAGCCGATATACATGGGTTTGGACCTGTAGTGCACCCTAACATCCAGACAGATCAAAATTGCACAGATAATACACGTCATAACCAAAAGCACTCATTCTAAAGAACACGCCAAAGTTCGGATCAGAACTTCCGCTGTAGCAACGACTTAAGATAACCAACCAAATGGTTATAAATGTTTACCACGTTAGAAAATAAATAGTCTTCTCACATCATTCGATCGTACAACTGATAATCAGAATCCACGAGTTCCCGAAACAATTGTTCCGAATTAATCAATTAACTTTTGTGGAGCGCAGGGTGCCATCACGTCAATCCTTTAAAAACCAAAATGGCATCTCTTTTAGTAACCCAAGTACTTGACAATTCCATAATCAAATACTTTAATGGAAAGCTTCCCAGCAATCATCAGCGAAAGATATACGATTGCAAGCGTATACTTATTACAGGAATGCATTCCACGTTACGTCTTCGATCTTATTAAAACCGCGTTTAAAGCTAGCAACGGCGCATCTAATTCAAATCATTTCAACCTTAGCCTGTCTAATGATATACATCGAGTTTCTCATGACATCCGCGCACCCAGACGTCTCAACTGCGCTCGGGTAAACCTGACATGATTCCGCGAAATGATACTCTCACACACTTACCTGCGCGAAATTATTACGTGGGTATCTAACATACACATCGGCAGCGAAGCCTATGTACGAATAAAAATACTTGGTTCAAACGCAAAATTGCATCTACCTACATCTCGCCTAAGTGTATATATCTACTGAAACTGAATGCTTTCCACGTATTCCACGTCTACTTACTGACTGCCGTATTGGATGTGGATACGACGTCCTCAAACGTATGCGTATAATGGTGTGACCGAAGGAAATGTCTCGGGTTCTCGGGTGCTAGGGTTAGGGTAGCGCATAAAATGCTTCAACGCCGTTGCTTCCTTTCGCCGCTGCGATAAATGCAAATGTAATTTAAATTGTACAGGTGCACGGATCTTAAGATCTCAGGTAAATGTTGTACGTCTGTATTTGTGAAGTTACTTTGCTTACTCGACACGTCGATGGAGACGTTGAAATACTAGTTCAGGCATATTTAAATGTTCTCCCACAGTAAAAAGGTGAAGGTAAGCAAAAGAATTTTGATTTGCCCTCATAAGAAAAAATCAAGGGTCGTAAGACCTGGCAACCTGGGCGACCACTCTGTTGGTCCTCTCCTACCGATCTACCTCCTAAGAAAGCAATTGTTTAGAAACTGGCGAACAGAACATGTAAATATCACCATTTGACAAGTCGGGATCATCTTCATTTGGAAAAGTTTTTGCAAGGCTAGGTCATCCCTCAAAAAATCCAAATATCGCTGTCCCACGAGAGCTTCGTCAAACAAGAAAGGACAAATCAATCACGTATTAACTAAAAAATTAATTTAAAAAAATTGTGGATGACGTCATTTCGTAAAAACTAGAAGTTTTTTTTTAATTTTTTTAATTTTAAGTTTCCCTCACTTCTAAAAAAAAATTGCCTCTCGGAGCATTTCTTCGAAAAATAAATTGTTTCAAATTTAATAAATCTATTCCATAATTTTGCCGCTTACAATGTAATGCCTCACATTAAAGAAGGTACAGGGCACATGTGGACATACTTTTTCTGGGTACTACAGTTCTTTTGTTTCTAAAATATTTTGAATTTTCTACTAATAATATGACCCATAGAAGAAGAATTAAATCTTAGCAATTGTAAGCCATGTGTCCACTTGTGCCTCAATGGTAGGTACTTACTCACTATTAGGACGCAATCGAAGGGGTGAAAGTAGGCAATACATAATTGTTAGAAGAAATAATTGTACTTATATAATAATATTTTGACTGAAGAAAGGAACTAAATATGGTGTCATAGTATATGGTACTTCTGGAGTAAAACTCAATAAAAGAAAATATTCTTGTACGGTACTTTTCGGTTTTAAAAGCTTCTTGAGTCACTACACTGCCGTTTTTAATTAAAGGAAATGAAAAATTCCACGAGTCGTCGCAGAAACTCAACGTCAAATTCACTTTCGTCTTCCAACGCTTTTGTTATTTGGCCAACATAATGAATACTTTGTTGTAAATTTGATCCTCGATATACTTCATCATCTGCGGATTCTAACAAATCTATCTTTTCTGATGAACGAGTTTCATCTGAACTGATCTGAGCCTTTCAACTGAAATTTTCTTAGCAGTGTCTCTTCTTCCTATTTAGAACGAATGCTTTTCTTTAAGTTTCTCAAACTCTGGTGTGGTAGGAAAAATGCAGAACTTTCCTTGTTTTTTGGCAGACTTTTTTCGATGAGAAGCTTTTGGTAATGGTCTAACACATTCCGGGGTTATTGTCACTGATAATTCACGTGGTGTAGTGTCAAGATTAATAATTGATATACTTGGTACTGCTAGATCTTCATTAATGTTTGATGCCGGCTGAAGTGTTACAGATTAATTTATTTAGGGGGCATATACCGCATTTATTGAAAGCTTTTGTCATATTGTTTGGTATAAAAGCTGCTAAAAACGATTCTTTTAACAAAGCTTAGGTAGGTTTGTTTACCTGGATGCGTAGCCATACCTTCAACATAAATTTGAATAGCGCATAAACTCCAACGTTTAAAAGATGAATCTTGTGAGAGTAGTGCGGATGAAAAGAAAGTAAAATTATGCCAATTTCTTTACAAAAAGTTATTGATTCAAGCGAAATGTGTGATTCATGATTGTCTGTAAGTAGTAATACTGGAGCTTCTTTTGATGGTGGTGTATGTTGCTTGCTGCTTTTATGTTCTAAAGCAACTGCCCCAGTCGATCCTCCATTTACACGATAACAACATTTCAATTATCAAGATATTTTTTTCCTAATTTTGATCGATATGCGTATGCTAGTCTTCTTGTTTGGCCGTACATCGATCCATAAAGAATAGAAGAACGCTTAAGTAAATATTCATTTAATTGTTTCTCTTCTTGCAATGAAAAAACCTGATTACTGGCATATTGAGATTTCTTCATTTCCTGTGGACAAATCGCCTTCTGCACTATTTTGTTTGTTTGTGCAACATGAATTTCTTTAAATGAAATCTTGCTAGTGCTACGCAAATTGCTGCTTTTCACTTCGGCAAACAATATCATCGTCGCGTTCAGTCTTGCGATAAAGCTCACCCTTCTCTAATATTTCAAATATTACAACTTCTACAACAATTTAAGCTATCATCACAAATGCTTCAGGTGAGTATAGCAAGTATAGTTTTAGAGCAGCTTTGGGTGTTAAATATCCTTTCTCGGTACTCTTGGATACTGAAGAATTAACCAAGCAATACATTACCACCAAATTAGAAGAAACTGATAGGGATTATCTTCAAATTTACGACGACCGTAAATTACGGTCACATTAAGTCAATGATTTATTCAACCCAAAAAAAGGCCCGAAAGTTTATTGATCTTGACACAACAACCCTAAATTATAATTCAAAAACCATTCATCGTTCTTAGTGTTAAATCTTAATTGCGACGCTGTTAAATTCTCTTTGAAAAGTAGTATAGGTACAGTCTGAAATTGAGCGGTGTATATTTACGTGTTTTGTACATATAAACACCAGGTACTAAATGACGTGTAGAATGTCATTTGTATGTAAGTTAGATAGTAAGCCGATAACTGCGTTTCGATCTGCGTGTATGCAAGCAAAGTTAGAAATGCAACATTTAGATGAGATCGACAATAAAAAAGGTGTCTATGTATACCACTCTCTTCTTTGCTCTTTTCAGCGTCTGTTATCGGTAAAAAAGACGTCTTTACATACGTACATAGTTACGGTGAGAATTTACAGCTTTTTAATGCCGATCATCAATTCACATCGATATACGATAGGTTGGGTTGAGCAGTTCTATTAATAGGAGAGCGTTTCTAATTCGATCTCATTAGAATCAAAATATTTTATTTTCGTTCTAAATATATTGATTCTAATTAAACAGCGAGGAACATAAAACTAGTTACGTACTTTAAACCGTGGAGCTCTTACGGAACAAACACGTAGGTGTAGGCACAGCTATTTACAATTCATTCATTTATACACAAAAATAAACACGAGGAAACCTAATTGATACCGATATAAATGTGAATCGATGTTTAAATAGAATTATTTATGTTTAAAGTTCGGAGTTTTTCAACCGATCTATTTTAAAATTAACAAGAAATACTTCTAGATACTGCAGCAAAATTAATTTCTGCTTCAAGAATTAGTGAAATTAAAGCTACACAGCATGCAAATTCTGGAAGGTAATTACAATATACTTTCAATTCTACGGCAGTAGAAATACAAAGAAAAAATCTACAATGTAACTATTTTTCTTTTTGTTTTGATACTATGCATGGCATAAGTCTTTGGTAGAGATTTGAGATTATTAGATCTATTTTACTCTTCTCACGACCTTCTTGAACTAATTGAACTGGAGTATATGTTATTGATTGCATGCTCGTGCTCTTTGATGTCAAACAACACAATGGCGGTATAAATATTTGATTGCGTAACTAAATACACATGCTCCAAACAATTCTCAATACACAACGGTGAATAGTAGGTACAATTAGCAATGCAACTTATTGGATTTAATACGGCATTGTTCAAATACAAATGCAATATTTTTACGTTCAATGTCGTGCTTGCATCATGCTCAATGTGGCTTCAAAGAGGATTATTCTACTAATTATGAGATACTGCGGAATTTATTCAATATTTGTGATCGACGTAAAACGTATATTCTGAAAACCATCCATTTGATATCACAAAGTCACAAGGCTGCAATCTTCATCCCGTTCTATTTTTGATTTTTATAAATGTGGAACTCACGACTGTTGGTTGTTCCACCTAGATATGTTCACGTTCACAATTAACAAACTTGTTTAACATGTTTCAATTTGAGTAGTGGATTATTGGATGGAGATGAATTTACCCGAACAATTCAGTTAAGAACATCTGCTATAAACTAGTTTTATTTGTCTACATAGTCTCCTTGCAGAGATGTAGATCTGCGTCGCTGTTGCTGCAGTACTTGGATTCTTTCTCTGTATGCGCGTTCGCCCAAGTCTGCCAAATTCGTCGCTGTGATGACTTGGCAAGGAATATTCTCATGTTTGGGAAGTAGCCAAGGAGGGCCATGGTGCATGATGCACGATTTCACGCCTCATTTGATGACTTTTGGCGGTCACCATGACAGCCCTGTGACTCGGAGCGTTATCCTCGTATAAGCGGACTTTCTTCTTCACCAGACCTTGCGTCTAGATTTTTTTGTTTCATCTGATCCACAAGTTTGGCGTAACATTCACCGTTAATCGTCCTATCCTTTCCTAGACAATCTATTAACAAGATTTCTTTGACGTTCCGAAGAACGATAGCCATTACCTTCCCTGTGGATAACACGCTCTTTTCTCTTCCGATGCTTGATTGCTGTTTGGTCTTGAGCATACAATGGTGACTCCAGGACTCGTCCATGATAACAAATTAGTAACAAGTTACGTGATCTAGGCGCAGTGCCCACTTTGCTAACAATTTTCTCATTCCCAAGATGTCTGTTACAACGGTCCCTTTCTTTCGATATCTCAGCGGTTCTCATCTACGGTTGATTTCTTCGGTTGTGGTAGATTTTGGTCTTCCAGAACACTTGAAGTCAGCAACTCACTTTTTTACGGACATGAATAAGCAGATTCCCCCAAATCAGTGTTTAGCTCCGCCCTATCTTTAAAGGAGATAACAAAATATTTTTTCCCTACTTGGAAAAAAGATGACATTTTAAGGCAACACTGCCAAAATGGTTCTCGGAGCGCCACCGTTCTAGAAGGCCGAAAACTTTCTATCCCACTCTCGTAAAATATAAATCCAATTAGGAAATGCCCATTTATCAAAATTTCTTTTGCTAACGATCTCTCCAACCTAACAATGCTAATTACAGCCCCTGAGCAATTCTTCCCTTTCAGAAAAGCATAAATATATTCTCAGAAAAAAAACTACGGAAGTCGGAAAATCTGATTTCATATACAGTAGTAATGATATACATGGTCAACTGACTCCTTCCTTTCCAAACACAATCAGTACTTATCCTCCTTGACTCTTTTTACCTTGTAGAAGTGTTTCAAGCCAGGTATTTGGAAAGGCTCATAAGGGCATAAAGTTGAGGCAATCGGTACGGCTCCTACTCTCAAAATATGTTGAACATTGTTTTAAAGCTAATTATTAATTCTGAAATTAATTTTCTTAACCAAAACTTTCCAGTCCAGTTTAGCCATCGTATAGAATGATGATCGGCCTGTGTCTTAAACTTTCGAACATTAAATAACAAGAAAATTTAAGAGACACATTGATTTTTTTTCAAGCAACGTCATTAGTTTATTGGTGATTTTCTGCTTCCCGCAAGCCTCTTATGTAGAGATTTCAAGGACATACACGAGCTTTATTAAAGAGACACAGACATTTAGGAACAACAAATAGGAACAGTTTAAGATATCACCGAGACCCTTTAAATCTAAGACACACACAATTGCTGAAAGCTAAAATCAATTGTTTTGGCTTCCAAGATTCCACTGCATTTTTTGGCATTCTGATCCTGATTTGTCGTAATACTCCAAAACTAGCGGGCTCGGCCATCAGTCTCGGGGTATCTGATTCGAACCCCGGGCTAGCAACCCTCCTCCGTAGTTCGCTTTACTCCAAATTTGCGAATGCTAAGAGTTAACCTTCTAAGACAGTCCGTGGGCGCAAGGGTAATAACAATTTATGGCCAACCAATGTCCGTTATAATTGGCGAGAGCTATTGAGGAATTGGAGAATCTAAAGGCATGGATTATTATTACTAAGCAATTCTGGGATTCGCTCAGTAGCAAGTTGTTGCCAGCTATTACCATGATTCAACTTGAAAGAAATTTAATATTTTTGTTGGCAGATGCGTCACAAGCACTTCAGCAACCAACTTCTGAATTAAAGTTTCTATTGAATAATATAAATTTAAATTATGTAGCTTTATTAAATATCTACCACGCTCCTATTACCATATTACATAACTAATTTATTTAATAAATCTGAATGAATTCTAACGCATAATAAAGAACGTCACAGAACATCCAATTATAAGGATACGAAATTCAAATGAGAAGATCACAAGTTGCTGATTAGTGATTCGAGCAATCGACCTTGAGGTGCTCAATCGGCTTATGCGTAGCTACCTCTAAGAATATAACGCAACCTGGACCAGCGATGACCCTCGAATAAATAACTTATATCCATTAACAGACGAAAACGCCATGGTTCTACGATGAGCGAAATAATTACCAAGATATAATTCAATAATAGGCATCTTATTCACTTCTATAATGAGAATATATGATCCTGACAATTTTTCACTTAGTCGACTACAAGATTTTAATTTTAATTAAAAATATATTTGATAAATCGCTTAATTAAAAAAAATCCCGTGCGTCCGAACCATAAATTCAGCGTCTCGGGGTTTATTAAATTTATTGTGCAGGTTAACAAGCTTTCTCTCGGATTGAAATTTCCTCGAGTTCAAACTAGTTAATCTTTTATTCGTAAAATACCAATCAAAGCTTGTTTTTTGGGGTACCTATTAATGGTTTTCGATTTTATGCGTTGGTAAAGAGACAGCTACGATTTCTATACAAAACGAAATTGACTTAAATACCATATTTATTTATCAATCATTAAGCCTAGTTTAGGATATAATTAAACTACGATTGATATACTCCTTATATATCCGTGATGAAAAAAATAATCAATTTACTAGCGACGATTTCATTGATCCATTTAGAAGCCATAAAAACGACATTCCAGATAAAATTATCGAAGGCATTTTCATTATGAAGTATTTATCTAGCCTAGTACGAACGGATTTTTATGTGCACAGTAGAATGTGAAATAGTATTCCTTTAAGAAGATCGAATAAATAAGCATTTCCTTGACTTCAAAAGTATTTATTTACAAAATTCAATTAATTCTCTACTTCTAGCATCCCTCCTGCGGTGTCTAATCACCCGGGCAAGAAAAGAGCTCGTTCCGCAGCAGATTGTAAGACGTCAGATTTCATGAAGATAACGGATAGATTTATTAATGACAATTGTGTCTACATAAATTTTACCTATCTGCATGTTGTCACACAATATGTACAACAACTGCATACAGATATACTGAAAGGGTAGTTGGAGAAGAGAATGCATGGCTTAGAAATATATTTTTGAGCTTAAGATAACGTTGGAATAAATTTAAAATTATCCCTCTTATGTTTGACGTTGATTTAATTCTTGTGACTATTGTTTTACTTATTTTTGTCGTTATCTACAAGAATAAAGACATTTTATCTTATTAAGTTACATTGCTACATTCAAATTCGTTATTATTAATCTTTATCATCCTCCACACCTTTGGAGTCGTATTTTTGGGAACAATTACAACAGCTTCTGCGATTATAACAGGCAATTTAATTTTTTTGTTAATAATTTTTTTCTGGTAATCTAGAGTTTTGTAATCAGCTTCTGTACAGCTTTGGCTTCTCAAAAATAGCATGCAGACACACCTCAACAATCTTGAAGAGGACACCAATACTATTCTCGAGTCCTCGGTGATTGATCCTGTTGATAAAGCCACTGAAAAGGAATTAGGTTTTACTTTCGAACACTTGAAGCTGCGCAAACCTTCGGACTCTCGTAAAATCCCTAATCGAGCTTTGAGGTTGCACCGTCGGGAAGTCCTACTCTCCTGAGGATTTTCAATTCCACGCTTAACTTCCAATACTTTCGATCTTCATGGTGCAAGGATCCCTTGCTCTCGCAGAATTACAGGCCCATCAGTCTTCTGCCACTGCTATCGTCTCTGTTAAAAGTGGTGGAGGTGGTAACTCTATCTAGACTGTACACTTACAAACGAGGTCGAATCGTTGGCTTTGCTCCCTGATGCGTAATTTGGTTAACATTCGGGAGGAGCCACTACTATCGATAACATCGAGGAAGTTCGCCAAATGGTGCTAGATTACTGTCGAATTAAGTTTAGAGAGACAGTAGATACTGCAAGGCATCTCGAAGAAAAGAAGGTGCTTGTCATGAAAAGCTAACCGTGCCACTTGCTCACTCAGAACTCGGACAAGTCGGAGTTTCGGCGTCGAGTAATAATTGTAGATGATACACCAGCGCATTCCTGTAAGCAAAGCACAGTCGGAACAGTGGACTGCGAAGGATGGTTCGGCGAAGACTGTTCCATCAGCCGGCCGATTATAAACAAAAAGAAAATTTTGTTCCACCCTGACAACGCATACTGATACAGATAAAGTTTCACTCTTGCGGAACAAGATCCAAATACTGTTTGAACGGACTAAAGAGATGAGAGCATCGCTGGAAAAAGTGTATAGACTTAGGTGTGAAACAAAGCTGAGTTTGATAAAAATATATATATGTTACTGTGTTGGCAAGCAAGAGTTGTTACTAAATATATTTTACACTGAAAATCTTGCAAAAAAACATTGCCAGCTACAGTTCTTTCGTGAATTTATGTGAATTTGCACTGAAGTCTATTAAATATAGGATGTGTAAGATTTACATAATACATTTCTGAGAACATTTTTCGCTTTCTGCTACATTAACACAGCGATTGTTGTTTCATATGAATACAATTGTTTACACTTGCCTAACAATCAATCAGTTTGATTAAGATACATAAACAAATTCCAAAATTCCAATTACGGGTAGTGTAACGTAAAACAGATGATTTGCTTAGTTTATACTAGCAGCTATAATTAAAAAGCCTGATTAAACGAATACTGATAAATTACCATTAATTTTATAGCCCTCAACATCGTGAATTCGGATCAAGAAATGCATAAAAAGTTACCAATTCAATTATAAGGCACTCCTATTTAACATTCCCAAATATTGAAAAGCAATAATTTAAACTATAGAAATTAAAACTCCCATTAAACGTCATTCCATTTACAACTATACAGCTATACAATCCACTCTGGTTAAGTATTAAGTTAAAGCCAGTAAATTTTATAGACATCTCGGCGTGAAAATAGGTCGATTATTATAAACAGAACTGAACCGATTGTAATTTTTACGAGCTGCTATTCGACAGCTGCGTATCTAATTTAGCGGACTTTATCTTCGACGGAATACGCGGACTAAGTATCAATTCTCTCTGGCAAGGTATGTGTAAACATTGTACTTAGGCATCGTTTAAATTTATTTTTTCTGTCGGCCAGACAAGTACTAAAATACTGTACGGCTATGGTGTATATGTTAAACATGAAATACAGCGCCCAACAGATTACTGGCGCTATAAATTAAACTGTGTAAAACTTGCACTGGTGGAATTTAACTGTTGCATACTTCAAACGTCAATTTTTTCCTCGTGCTTATAGATATATTAGTTGCTATTTGAATAGTCATAAAACATTGTCGTGGAAATAATAGAAATAGAATTTATGGTCGTAAGGTTATAAATTATTTATAGTGCATTATTGTAACTATATAGCCAATGAAATGTTTAAAACTTCGTTTAGAAATATTTTCTTATATACGTTAGCAATATAAGGGAGAAAAGAATATTTCTTTCCGTCGATTCGGAAGTATCAACTAGATTAGCCAATTTAAATGAATAAACTGAAATTATAAAAAAATCAAATGATCAACTTGATTGAAACATGAACTTGAAACGAAATTTAGATTTTTTAATTTAAAGCTAGACACATCTTCTCTCAAATACTCATGCCTCGACTTCTTTTGCTCATCGTTAACCTTCTTATATTTCACTTAATACGTTTGCACTACAGATAATAACATTCTATTAGAGATCGAGTATCGGCAACCGTAATATACACACGCCTCGAACAATCGTGACAACTCGTCAAAAAACAATATTTCATTTGGGAAATTAGTATGAAGACAGAATGATTTAACAACAAAAAATAATACTAAAATAACTTCCTTGTGGTATTGATGGAATTATTTACGGCAAACGCAACACAAGGAGAGAAGAAATATCCTACGCGCGGGCATGTTTCTGTCTACCCGGCGTCATCAGCGTGGTTCCGAGAATATTTTATTTCTACCCTACGTCGATGTTGCCTCGCAGTTAAAGCCACTACATTTCGAAACGACATGCTAGACATTTCTTGACGCCCTCTAGTACCAAGAAATACATGCCTACCGTTTAGAATGATTTTCTACGTGTTTATTGAAAAAGGTTGTCTACTTTAAAATAAAAAAAAGCGGGAACCGCAAGGGGGGTTTTGATTATATAAGCCAGTCCAGCATCACTGTGGCAGATGTTACCGGAGGGTTTGTAGCTGAATACCACAGTACATGGCTATTATTAACTCAGATTTCGTAGTTAACCTGTACATACCACCTTAATTTTCTCCACTGAATGGGACTGTCATTTTTGCAATGCAATATTTGAAGTCGGAAGCTTTTCAGTATGCATCCTTTATCACTACGTGCATTCGTCGAATATTTATCAACAAAAACTTATTAATTTGGACAATATAATTCCAGGATAACTCAGGATAAGGAAGGAAGAGAAACCAAGGCAAAGATTTTCATTAAGGGAGAGCAATACATTTCAAAGACTAAATACTGATCGCCATTCAAAACTTATATCTGCTCTGGCCAATTTCAATCATACTTCGCATATGGGGGGGGGGGACCAGGAGTAGATTTCAACTTAGTTGATTCCGATGAACAAGTAGTTGGGCATCATCAGCAGCAGCAACAAAGAGTTTCGAAATTAATGCCACTCCAATTAAAACACGGGGAATGCAAAAGACCAGAAATTTCCAATCCAATCTACATATCTTGCTTACAGCGGCGCTAAACGTTCCGCGCCTCCTAAACCTCGAGACTTACAACCAGCTCCACCAAGACCGTCAGATACGTCACCATCACCAGATCCAGCTAGTCTGAGTAATACGTCTTCACTTCATGAAAAGATTAAGATAACAGATAGAAGTAGTTATCCACGACATTCGATTGCTAGCAACAACAGCTCAAACTTATCAACACCACCATCGCCGCAAACAGATCTTCACAACAGTTCTAGTTACGACAGCTAGGAGGAAACATATAGCTACTTATTTCAGCTGTTCAACTGCTGAAGGAAAAGTGTCAAGAAGTGGGAATGGTGCTTCTGCCCTCCGCGGCCGCATCGATTTGGCACAGTCTTGGTGGCTTAAGGTACAAAATGCCATGTTTTTGGCTTAATTTTTATTAATCGTGGATGAGGCAATTGCATTTAACCGCCAATCTAACCAACCAAACCCAATAGTCACTGAACTTTATAGTTATCTCTTTTATCCTCCATAGTAAGGGATAATAGGGTGGCCAAAAAAGCTGGTTAGTTGAATTACGTAGTATTGCACCACAGTACGACATATGTACATTACGTCGCCTGGTGGCCCACGAAGAATTAACCACAAGCGCAATAGTGGTTATAAAGAAACCGGTCACCACGCCTGGGAGCAGCTACCCAGGATCTCCATTCTCCTGCGAAGACTACGGTCACGCATCAAAGCCAGAAGAAGCCACCACCAAATCATGTTAAATCACACGCTATTCCTTATTTATCAATTTTTTTTGTACTAATATTCACTATGTATCAATCTTCTGCTCTACGTTATTTAAATCGTGTATTTTGGTTAATGTAATTTTAGTCTAATTTTTTTTCTTTTGTTAATATTTGAAATCAATTCCTTTTTTTTTTTTGTTAATTAATACTTGAGATAGCTTCGTGCTATGAGTAATTATTAAGAGTCTCATAAGCCGTAAGCGTCACTTAAATAATAAGCCTTCTAATAAGTAAGGAGTCATTTTATTAGCACGTTTCAATTAGCTAGGCTATCAGCCCGGTAATCTCCATTACTGCAACGTTGGTGTTGCCGTCTAAAGCGACAGTTGGCTTACAACGCCTGGCCAACAAATCGGTGCTGTTACGTTACGAAAATAACCTAAAATTAGATGTCTTTCGTTACTGATGATTATTTTAAAATTATCCCTGAGAAGTCTCCAATTAAATGTTATAAATATATTTACAGAGAAAATCGTAAAAGCTCCGCGTTATGTGTTTGTCCTAATTTCTATAGAAACCTTGAGAGAGATATACCTACCCACTTTCTTAACACCATCAAAGTTCTGCAAAACAGAAACAGTCTTTTATGTGGGTTTCTTTATTGCAGTTTAAAAACCCTTCTCCGATCATTTTAATACACTGGCTAATAATAATATGTGGCACAGATACGACGA
This sequence comes from Marronus borbonicus, assembly GCA_902655005.2. Taxonomy (NCBI): domain Eukaryota; kingdom Metazoa; phylum Arthropoda; class Insecta; order Coleoptera; family Scarabaeidae; genus Marronus; species Marronus borbonicus. The sequence goes on from LR737382.1 coordinate 21,816,128, forward strand.
TAAAACCGTTCGGTTTAGTGAAACGGCAAAATAGACCAACCATATTAATGTTAAAATATATTCCTTCTTTTCTTTTTCTTCTTCTCCTTTCTTCTTCTTTTCCAGTATTTCTTTGTCTGTAGACCACAGGGAAGCACAATTACTATTACAATTCAACTCGAGTTGCATAATAATTTAAATAAGTATGTATAACGAGTCAGCTTAATATAATGCGATCAGTTTAGTTAAACCAATGTAAGTATGTATGTTAGTACTATATTATGTATATGAGAACATGTTCGTGATCGTCTCCGGAGCACGAGCTTAACATTTCCTTTCCCTTCTCGTCCCCTTCACCTCCCCATTTTGATTGTGATATCATAAATGTGTACGAAACATCTCCATATTTAGTTGTAGCGTCTCTCCTCCGCCACGGCGAGGTCTTAGCCAACGCGCACAGCGGCTCTACATTGTTTTCATGAATTTCAAATGGAATAATCCGTTTCTCGATGCTCACGAACGTCTCGAATCGGGAAGAAGGCCATTTATGTCATCTACGTTTAACCGCTACAACATTGGCTCGTTTCTACGTTTGGTAGTGATAAGAAAGGAATGTTGCGCTTACAGAAGCGAAGCAATTAAAAATTACTTCCACCTCGACGTTAGAGCAGATATCATTCAGTCGAATATATACATATACAATATGGGATTAGTTTTATGGTGCATTTTTAATTGCGGCCAGAGTATAACTGCGAGGCATGGATAATGAACAAAGGTTGAGACGTGGGAGAGGAAAATATTGCAAAGGATTATGGGAGGGTTGACAGTGGTTGGTAGTGATGAAGAAATGTGTAACAAAGATTATAAAAGAGACGACTTCAGTGGTTAGAGCACTTGCAAAGAATGGGAGTTGAAAAGCTAATTAGAGAAATAGTCAGGAAAACGCCGGTTGGAAAAAGGGTCAACCAAGCAGATAATGGAGAGAAGCAGTAATTGAGAATTCACCAGAAATGGCAGCTAGGGAGGAAAATGGCAAAAAAAATGGGAAACTGAAGAATATCCCCATATCGTCCATTTTTTTAAAGAATCCCTTTTTTAGAACGTCCTTCTGTTTCCATCACTCAATCCTTTATTTTTTACAGTTTACAAGAATCCGGTGATATTAGGGAGACTAAAAATTACCTTTAATAATAAAAAAGAAAACCCTTTATATAACCATCAACCTTTCTGAAAAGGGGACCTTTCTTCAGGAGATTAATACGATTCACCCCAATATAAATCCTTCTTGCAATTGATTTTCAATTTTCTGGCGGACCGGAGATAATCTGCCGAAAATTAAATCGTTCGAACGAGCTTAGCAGAACAGAATGCGTCCCATATGTTCGCCTCTCGCGTCAGCGTCGCCCGTGCAGCCTGCACATTGACCAAATGAACCTGCCAGCGTTTAGGAGTTTGTATACGCATTCTAGGATCCGTGGGCAATCGACCGTACGAACGCGTTGTGCGTTTTCAAAGGAAACGGGACTGAAGTCCCCTAAACGTTGAATGCGTCGGTAGGGGTGTCTGTTTAAATCAACTGCTACTACGTCTATACTATTTATTAAGCGATCCACCAGGTGTCCAAGTAAATATATCCGTCTATATAAATATCTATCTTCCGTGTGCGTTGTGTATATATATATATACATTTTAACGTATCTTTGTATATGTACATATATACACAAACAAGCCAGGTACTTAACCAAGATCGCCGCACCGTACCACCATAACGGGAACAAAAACGAAAACTATTTTTATAAATAGCCCATTCACGCGTGGCATACCTTCGTTTTCTACAATAATATTTCGAAGGGTCGTCGGGACGGATCTCGAGGGTTTATTTCGGGAGCGCCGTTGTTTTCACAGATATAAGTTAATGAGGAGTCATACGCTGTTGAAGCTGAATTATAGTGTCACAAATTCCAAACAAGTGATTTAAATTACGCTTGTTTATTTTCGGTTCGGTTCTGCCTTGGTAAATGTACTCCTAACAGTTTGATAGATATAATACAAATTAACAATTACATTCCCGGGTGATATCGTATGCAATGTTCGAGTTTGTTTTTGTTAGTATCTCAGTTCGTAATAATTGACGACGGTTATATTATTATGTTCGAAACAACTTCGAAAATAACTTCACCGAAGAGAGCAAGAAGTTCCAAGATACTTTCCTCGACAGTTATGTGAAGACGCAATACACTAAAATGCCTTTCTTCTTAATTTAAATTAATGTTAAAGAAGAATGGACCTACAACAATTCTAAATGAGTCTCACAAGATGGGGATTTCTTGTATCATAACGGTGCGAATTTCGTCTGTTTATTATAAATAAAAATCGTACGTATCAAACAAAGTCGAATTTAATTTGGGAAATGCACTAGAAAATAATTTATCAGTACCTTTGCAGGGCCGACCAGGTAACCTCATGGATAGATATTCACAAATATTCTATAATAAACAATATAAAGTAATTAGCTGTTTTAATGGAAGAAAATCTTACAACAATCCCTCGAGTATATTTTTTTTAGCCTCAAATAAACCAATTTATTGGTTTTTAAACATGAAAGAATTTTTCCAGAAATTACAAAGGTGAATCGAAGCATAAGTTTACGTCTTTGAAACATATAATGTCCGGTATTTACAGTCTCAGGATACACAGTATTAATTTATCTCTCGTTATTCAAATTACAAACGCCATTAAAATATTCGCGCCTGAACCTCAAAGAATTTTTATTTATTTTATCTTCTCGATACGTTTAATCTTCTAATCTATATTTTTCGCAATTCCGGATAAATTCCCGCAATCTTTTTCCTTCTCTATAACGTTACTTATGTTAGGGTCAATATCGTTAAGTAGATCACGTTGTCCGGCGTTCCCAATAACATGTAGGTTGCGGAATCAATTAGAACTAACCTCTTCCTGCCATTCCCATACGAAAACGTAATCTTACGAGCGTATATTTTTTCCTGACGTTCCAGATCCGTTCCTGATGGAGCTATCCTGTTGGGTCGTAATCGTAACTAACTCACCGACCAATCGCGGATGTAAATGAATGGCTCTATCGTCTCGGGAACATCTCGGCGACGCGTAAAACGAGCAATCCGTCCTCGTATACGTCGCAGAAGGACAACCTTCCAGCGTTCTCCTCTCCTAGATAGACGAATCGAAATCTAATCGTAACTGTATCTAATCGGATACTCAGCAGTTCTTTGCTGTAGATCGACCGCTTTAAACTTCGTATTACGTGCCTCGACTGCCAATCAAGTTCGAGAGGCGAACATCGAGAGTCTGTCCATCCGTTTTCTTCTTTTCGTCTTCTTCTGTTGTTTCTTCTTCGTCTGAGATGTAATATACAGTCTGGGACAATCCTATTCATGCCTTTACTAACGTACTTTTTGTATATAAGTTCAATTCTCGCGTAGTATGCACCGGAAAGAGAGGTATAGTGCTATCTGACACAATTTGTGATAATCCGAAATACAATTTATAGTAAAATAGGCTCCTTTTTATAACATCAACATCAAATTCCTTATTCGATATCGTCTCTGTCAGGACAGCCCTTCAACGCTTTAGTCATATTAACGGCTCCAACGTTGTGTAAAACTTAAACTTATAAAACTCCGAGATCCATGCTCTTCACAGATACACAAAATTGATTTATTACGACTTTGAACGCTCCACTTTAACTTTTTTTTATTTGTCGTTTCACACTTCCTATATCTTCTAAATGCCATTAAATATCTTGCATCATCCACCGTGCGCATAACGCGAAAAATGCTTGGCGTCAGAGGAAGCCGTGGCCCGCCATAAACCAAATGTCACATAAATTTGATTACGTTCCCTTTCCTCTGCTGTTTCCGGTTGCTACCGCGCTTTTCGCCATGCTCCCGCACGTTCCTTTGCCGTCAACGGTGATCAAATCTTCGCAATTCCCGCCACGTCTTATTTGCCGGTCTCCGCTGCGTAGTAACTGCTTTGAGTTGCCGTCACCGTACGGCGTCAACGCACCCCACCACATCCAGCAAATTGTTTTATCACTTTCACGTCATGCTACGAGCGCGTGTTTCTTCTCGGAAGACAGAACGAGATTCATACGGTCGAATGCGAGTTTTCTCCCTGTTTTTGCGCGTTCTTATCAATTCGACGAAGTGGGAAAGTCGACAGGACTATGTTAGTTTTCGACATTGAGAAGTCGACCTTCTCTCTTCGAAGAAGTTATCCAGAAGTAATTCGTTTGATCCGAAATAGGAAATAATATGATTACTATTCCACATAGCATAGAGATGTACGTATTTAAAGGAAAATAACTAAAATAAAGTCTAACAATAAGCTAGATTATGGATGCGAATGTTAACATTTTGACATAATGAATTGCCACAAATAATGATCTCAAAGGGAATCTCAAAATCCTTGAAGGTCCTGACAAATCTGATTCACATTACAAAGGATACAGTCCCTGCGCAAAATAATTTTAATGAGGGTTATAAGCTGGTCATTGAAAGTCGTAGTGACAATGAATGGATATCTGGCAATGCAAAAGACGAACCTTGGCACGGTACACAGGCAGCTCAAAACTAGAAGGAACCGGCGCAGATATAGGCATTAATGGTCCTAAATATTATCTAAAAATGCTTATGGGACTCCATTCTAACATGCTTCAAACAGGTATTTCTACTTTAAAATTTTGCGCCACAAAGAACCTCGAAAAAGGGTACGAGGCGCTACAACAAATACACCTATTGATAGTTAGGCAGCTGTTAAAACGAATGTGTATATAATGTAAGGTTACTGGGGCGCAATAACCACGTTATTTTACGGTAAGTCTCAAGCCACTAAGGAATTGAAGACGCTAGAGAGACAAATTTGTTTTCCAAAGAAGCAGCAAACGTGCCTTTCATTAGCCATGACCCCTATTGTGACATACAAAGGATCCATCTAAAACAAACAATCAAGAAATAGGAGGATACTCAAAAGGCCTCCCGTTGGCAAAGCAGGCCAGGAGAAAATCATGCTCGCCAAAGACAGCAAAGACGGTGCTATTGTTCAGTAAAAGAGAAGACGTGGGAGGACTTTTGATAGGCCACCTAATTTACCAATTATATAAACTAGAAAGAGTTGAAGATCGAATCCCAAGAAAATCTGGAGAAATCCTGTGTTCATGTATTGCTATCAATCATACACGACATCTACTGAATTGAAGGAAGAAGATCCTAAAGTTTACTAAAATTCCCCAACTAATCTAACATACAAAAAGGCACCATTACAATAGATCTACAAAGTCGCAATGATAATAATAAAGAATATTGATTTTAATTGTCCCAGTTTGAGGTAGATTTACTAAATATTCAGAATGTGCAGTTTTTACAGCCTCACCTCCTCAGTTAGGCACAAAATATTGTGAACGATATCAATAAAATGAACATTGGGATGGTGGCTACAACATGGCTAATAAGCCAATCTTGTAGCCACAGTACATGTTGTAGTAATCCCGGGGAAACGGCAACAATCCTCAGATCCCAAATGTTCATTTTTAATATAATTTTCTCCGACGAACACGTTGAAAATAAGCACTATTCTGTCTTTACAAGTATTTCGTAGATTAAATATAACTTGGTCATCAATACCATTAAGAAATGTTCCTATTTTATGGTTGTAAATAGTCGTTAGATCGCGAAATCGTATGGCTTACTACAGGGTGTAACGCAGTGTTTTCGAGGATTTGAGACCGTGGTTTATACTCGATAATTAGTGCTTTTTAGTTCGAGTCGCTTTTGAAAGCAGACGTAGATATTTGGCTAAGTAGTTAGTTTTCGAGGTTAATTCAAAATCAATCGTTTAAAAGAACGCGGGCTTTTGTTACCTGAGGCGTTAACATGGAGAAGGCGCATGAACGTCAAATTTTCAGGAGAGCTTTTTCTTCCATCAAAATTGATAGCAAATATTTCTAGAAAATTGGTCTTGCCGTGCTTTTTCTGCAAGACCGTTTAAGTCCGAAAAGCTAAACAACAATAAATTTCCATCTTCAAGATGGAGACCGTTTAAGTCCGAAAAGCTAAACAACAATAAATTTCCATCTTCAGAAATACCCTGAAACAGTGGTTGTCCAAGTTCTACGTTACTGTAATAGTTAAAAAATTGGCAACAAGTGTTGTTTAGTGATATTGCTTGTATACTCAATTGTGTTTAATAGGTCCGTGAGCCATAAAGGCAATATGCTAGGATTCAGCTTCTTATAAAATTTGTTTGGATTCTAAAGAGGATAGCATAAAATAGCAACCGCTGCGATATTGATATTCGAATGAATGTTGATTATATCGTTGTATATGCTTTTGTAATTCTACGAACGAATCTACTACATTACATAGCAGGCCAGAAGATAAACAAATGTAATCAAACAAACTCTATTGCCGCACAACCCATGTATTGATTACAATGCCTTCTGAGAACTAACACTAATTATCTGCTGATTGCTTAAATCTCGATACAAACACGAAGATCCATCGGCCGCAGTTGGTAGAGCTGCAAAGACACTAGCCTATACAATGTTGCGGATTCACAAATATCCCACCCATCTGTCGTCGTTTCGCGTTCAATAAAGTGCTGTAAATACACATACAAACGTATTCACAATCATCATCGTCTAAGCGCCGCATTAAACGAGCAATTTATTTGCGTAATGACATTCGCGACTGCGGCGAGCGAAAATTTAAACCCAAACAAACAATCCTACGCGTTAAGCTTTCACGGCGTCTATAATTTGTCGTTTCGGCAACCCCCGTACGATAATAAACAGTGCGATATGCTCGTGTTTATGAAAGCCCATCAACTTTTGAATACTCAACAAACGGCGAGCGAGGAACTTTATTTGCTAGTGAATCAAAGAAATATGCTTATGTAAGTGACCGAAAGAGGGACCTCTAATGCGAATGGATCGTGGAATCTTTGCTGCCACACATACCATAGATATGTAAATTAACTGGAGATGTTTGGAAGTTTGGCAGGCGATGCAATTCTGACGGCCTCATTCCTCAATTTTCCCCAGATTTACACATGAGGGTAGGACACATTTTTGTCTACTAAACAATGCGTAAAACAAAATTCATCATCGGAAACTTTAATTATATTCATTAAATTCAAAATGAACAAATGTATCGTGTATCAGTGAATATTTTACTACTCGCTTGCAGCATTGATGGCAAGCATGGTAACCATAAGGCAGATAAGTTGACCAAGGCAACAACAAACATGCTTTTCATTGGTCCTAAGCCCCTTTTGTAGCTTACGAAAGAGCCACACTTAAAACAAGCAAAAAAGACATCGGAGAAGCTCGTACTGGGAAACTGTTCCAGGACAAAAGCAGATGAAAGCATTCATAGCAGGCTTGCCAAAGCCTGCTATCGTTCAGCAAAGAGGACCTTAGATTACTGGTTTCAATAGGCCGTAGGTTACAGGAGCCGTTCGCAAAGATGTAAACATAACGCTTACGCATAATATGGTTAAAATTGATTCCCGAACCATGCAAAAAAAACCACTTATTGGAATAAAGCTAAAGCGAGATCATTGATAAAGATTAAGAACAAAGCCCTATAGACCACCGACGATGAGAACGTTGATAAAGAGCACATGGCACGGGCTCACACAAAGGCGGTAATTGAATTCGGGAAGTAGGGCGGCAGATTAGATAAAATCTTCTTTACATAGAAAACTCAGTGATTTTGATATAGCTTTTCGATTTTTGTAGAATCATTTTTCTCTTTAAAATGTCTCGAACTTGTTGCGTGTATCATAGAAGTACTTTATGAGAGCATCGCACAGCTTGATGCTGATGCACAGCTCAGCGGCCGGGCTCTCTAAGGCTATATTGATAATATCAATCTCTTGGAGTAAATCTTTCCAAGTCGCACATATTAACGTAGTTTCAAATTGTTCTAAATTAGTGAATTGGCTTCATGATTAACTGTTGATCGTTGATATTGGCTATCGGCGCCATCACATAACGCTTAACGAATATCTAAGTAACTTCCACAGAAGAAGCTTTTGTTGGTCACTTCGTGCAGACCATCTTGTTTCCGTTAAGCTTTGTAAGACAAATGATCTTTCCTTTTTCTTCAGGCGTCTTTTAAGGGTTGACCATCTCTTCTGTGAAACTGGAAGAAAACTATAACCGTATAACATCAAAATATTTGACGACTGCAGAACAACACTTCACGCCAGTTAATTAAGCTGTGAGCTGCATTTGGGACCCATTCTCAAAATTATTAATCTTTCTGAATCTAGCTTCTAAATCTGAATAAACGCCACTCGTATGCAGTTTATGATGTCTGTTTCTAAGAACTGAAGTACAATTACCAACTTATTGCTATTAGAGAATATGAAACAGTTGCCCGCAGCTGCTATATTTTCCATTCCAACATTCCAAAGTTCGATTATACGGAGAGCAATCAGAATAATGTATGTCCGTTTTGGAAATGCAAATTCATCTTTAACGTAATGTATTATTCGCACGCACCTGAGCATTGGCGTTGTCACTGCCGCGCGACACGTAGGAGAATTAACAAAATGAAGCTCCGCATGCATGCTCACGGGCGATTTCATTTTGAACGCTGTTCGGCAGTTCAGGTAGAAAAAAAGTTGCAAATCGTTAAATATTCGCCCAGCACGCTACTAATTGCCGTCAAGCTGTGATTTTACTGTTTTGCTGAATTAGGTGCGAACCTATTGCAAGAAATTTGTATGGGATATATTAAACGTTATTATTTTTATGAACATTGCTTGAGAACGACCGGTTGGCATTCAAAACATTGATTACCCAACTAACACAGTTAAGCGGAAAGAAAATAAACGTATCGCATTCTACTGTATTACGAAAATCGCCACCTACTTTAACTTAGTTTATTATTCTCGGCATAGTTTGCGCGTTTAAAAAATCACATTACCAGGAACATGAACCGGATAATAATATGTAACGATGTAGAGGGCATCAATAAATCGTGGTAAAGATAAATCGCGAAAAATTTATACATCTGCATCCTGATCTTGTGTTCTTGATAAATATCTGATACGAAAAATACCCTGTTTCAAATTCCTGATATTCTTCTGTTTATTCTGGGAGATTTGTAGATTATCTATAATAAACATCGACCGGGATGTTAATTCCAGTGATTCATTTCGTCTCGGAATCAGATTTATGGTGTTGTCAAAGTATACGGTATGCAAAACATGTGTAACAATACTTTCTTCTAAAGAAATTGGTTCAGGAATTATTGGAGCTGATAATTCTATAAGGTTCTTTCCTTAAATTAATCTTCATTTATTTATCTTGATTTATCATAGCGACTTCTTATGAATTTCAACAGCTAGAGAGATCGTTTCCAGGGCCGTATGAAGCTGTGAATCACCAAACAGCGAAGGGTATAATTTAATACGATTATTCTTTGAATATATTTAAAATGATCTGTAATAAGCTATTCGCGTAAGTTACCCATTACCTGATTTATGCTGGGTTCTTCTATAGTTTCTCATCCCTTAATTGCGAATACAGCACGTCTTATACACCCTTACATTATTTTATAATCTTGAATTTTGTTAACGCCTTTATTATTTAGAAACAACATTTTAATGTAGCTCCTCCTTAAAGGTTTTTTATTTAATAACAAAGATTAAATTCAAAGCTCAGTCTTGTAACCACAAGTGCTAAATATTCTTCTGAGCTTCTTCTTCTGGGTTAAATTTAAAACCAAATAGTGTAAGATTTTGCAGATTTTGGGAAAGTCATGCATAATGGAGTCCGATATGTACGGCCTGAAGCTAGAATATAGGGTGTTCCATTTAACGCTCCGTCTGGTGGCGGAAAATTTAATGGCAACGGTGAAAGTATAGCGATAGAAGCTCTGAACTTTGACGATGGTTGAGTTACTGCTTTGGACTTTTTCGTTTCGAACACATTCTAAGCAAAGCTTTGGGATATGCGGAGATTCGTATATTCTTAATCTTTTTACGAATCGTCCCAAAGTATCAGAATAACGTTGAAGATGAATACTAGCCCTTGTTGTTTAGTTCTCTGTACACTTTGAAAATATGTGTACGTACCAGCCTAAGATTTCAACTTGGGCGTTTGAAGTTTTCGGAAACCCGGTCGGAAATGGACGGAAAATCGACATCGCTCCGGTTTTCGTCGATTATCTCCTCAGATATGCATCTCCGGTAGGCGAAGTGGGCCCGCGTTCGATAGAGAATTGACCGGATCGATTGTGACTAAGTAGAAGCCTCTAGCTCTTCGTTTTGGCGGGTTTCTCGGGCGTCAAAGTTGAAAAAAGGAATTTTCATTTTTCAACTTTGAGACGCCGTAGCGTCCGAACAGTTAGAGCTAGAGAGTTGAGATTTCCCTCCCTCAAAGTGCCCCTCGAGACTTTTCGAACGAGCTGGAACTTATCCTCGTAGCTCATCCGGTTGCCGAGATCTAGACAAGCCGTAAAAATTTGAGTCCAAAGTGATGGAATTTTTGAAATCAAAAAAAGAAAAAGTTCGGAATTCCGTCGACCTAATGACGCTAGTCGATGACCCTATGGCCGTGTATGTTCCAAAAAAAATTTCAGACCGCTACCTCTAACGGCTTAAGAGATTTGGACGTTTGAAGTTTTCGGAAACTGCGCCGGAGACGGTCGGAAATGGACGGAAAATCGACATCGCTCCGGTTTTCGTCGATTATCTCCCCAGATATGCATCTGCGGTATGCGAAGTGATTGCATCTTTAGCACAATGCCGCTAACGATGCAATAAAATATGTTTTACTGTAATGGCGGCATATTATCAAAGCACACATCCGGCTAAATGAAGATAGGTTTCTAGCATATTCGTTACAAACGTGTCTTCGACAACTTGTAACTGAATATCCCGGTACATGCACATTCGCATGTCATTGAAACGGGTTGGCGGGAAAGTTTACGAGAAGCGTGGATATTTAAAACATGAAAGATAGTCATTTGTCTTTAACGAAGGTGTTACGAAGAGAACGCTTATAGCTATTGTAAAAACTGGCCATCACCAAATGCATTTCTAACTAAATGAAAATTAATATTTTCCAAGTATATAAAGATGCTTAAAGAACACGACAAGCTGTAAAAACACTTCCTCTCTTAACACATAAAATTATTATATGTCGTAAATGTTGGTTATTCATTCTGCATTCGGTATTATACAGTGCCATCCACAAAGTTTGCACAATATGGAAATATAGGGATACGTTTTCTTCTTGAAAGCATAAGAACTGACAGCAAGGACTGTTACATATATGGCAAACATTAAGGTATGGGCACACTCTGCATCACACAATATATTTAATTAATTTGGAACAATTGTTCCGGAAATCGCGAACTATTTTGTTAGGTACGAAGTGGGCCGATAACCTGCAACAAGTTCCTCATTCATAAGATTCTTGTTCTTTTTTGTCATCTGCAAACTTTCTACCAAATTGGCAACAAGACACAAGGTATTTTGCAATTTCTTTTATTTGATGTACAACCTGAGCTTTCGTTAGTATCTTCAAAACACTAAATAATGAAAGTTATTCCCGTACGGTGCGAAGTTTATAGGCGGCATTGTATATACTTGCATATAATGTCCTCACACCTTTCACAGATTCTTAAAAAATCGGCTCTCAATGTTTTCTAAGGAAGCCTATCTTGAAAGTAACTCCCCAAGTCCACCGCCGTTCATTAACATTCATTATATAACACATTCATAAATGTTAAGGCTATTGGTAATGAGGTTGTTATCTTACTTAATCTGTTTAACTTGTGCCTGGCAGATTCCATATTTCCTAATATACTAAAGAAATCACTGAAAAGGGTTCATATGACGATGCTGTTCAGTTGAACTAGTCTTTTTTTTTAGCTTTTGGAATGATTCACCTAGATTAAAGGTTGGTATTGACTTCTTAGCATTAGCTCATACCTGCCAGTTTATTACTGAGTTAACTTATCGAAGATATTATGAACAATGTTTTAAGCTTAATACCAAATGGATATTCTAACAAAGAACTGGTCATAGGAGAGGCTGTCGGAGGAAGACAAGCCCTGCACAATATCAAAGAAAAAACAATTAAAACTCCAGATCGGGCGTTCTAGGACAATAACGATTTTCTTGCAGGTACAGGAGTGGTTGCATCACTCTAACAGTTAGAAGAAGACTGCACAAATTTAATTTGAGGGCTAGAAAGGCCATATGCATGAGGAAGCCGACACTCACGCTACATCACTCTGATAGCAGAGTCTTAGTTAGTTAGTTTTAGACATGGAAGAGAGTATCTTGCAAGAAACATAACTTCACGTGTGCCATTTGGTAGGGGTTTAAGACAGCATATCTATGACTACAGAGAAGTATAGAGACCGATCGTTGTGCCATCTGCGCGAAATTTTGGAACGCACGTTGAATTTGTAGACGACCTTCGCTAGACTGCAATTGCATCGGGCATTTTTGGGGGATAGTTGCGATCTCGTTCCCGCTCTCCCATAGCGTTGCATGAGCTGCAGAAGCTGTGCGAAAAGAGTTCCGCAAGAATTAATCAATACGCTAATGCCCCGAAGATGCTGAACTGTGTCACAAGCACGAGGAGGCCGCACAAAATAAAAGTAAAAAAATTAAAAAAAGTTAAAAAAAGCCGCTTAAAAGTTAAAAAATTCATATTTATCATCTTTTTTATAACGAATATATTTTAATCAAAGAGCAGGCTAATTTTTATTATTAAAATATCCATTGGTTATTGCCTTATTAACAATTATATTGCGAAATCACGCCTAAATATTGTTATTATTGCTATAAACAAGCCTACAAATAAGCAAATTGGAAAAGGGACGTACTGTAAGCCTACAGAGAGGTGATATTTTCATATAAGAAATAGAATAGCAAATTGGTCGTCACATTACAAATATGGGTCCAGCAGGTCAAAGAAACACACCTTCAGAGGGTCGTAGTTACAGATGAAATAAATATTTTTGAGCTAAAGTAAACAATTTCCATTTAGAATATTTTTCCACGCCAGCTATGTATTTGTAGACATCAAAACTTGATAACTGCTCTGAACTGAGACTATTTTAGCAATTCATTACATCTCTTAAGTGATAAAGCGTCCAACTTAATGCCTTATATTTAGCGACTTATACAACAGCTACCTACCTACTCTTGATATATCCACACAAGCGGATATTTTGTAACGTTTATCCCTCTAAACCCGTTTCAACATACATAAAACGCGGTAGATACGTTCACGTCTTCGTCTTCGTCTCGTATAATATACCTGGTCATAGCCAGAGAGCGCACATGGATTCAGACACTATCTGGTGTGCCTTGGAACACATTGCTGTCCTATAAAAGAAGTTAATGATTGCCATAAATTAAGTTCACAGACGTGCTCGGAGACCGCCTTCAGTTAAAAATAAACAAATTATTACTAGAAACCTGTTAATTAATTTTTAATACGCGTCACGTCAATGAATTCTAATGGCATTCGTACATACGGGTGTATATGTGTACTTGTACAGGAGGTTCGTGTCCGTTTTGTTCAAGAGAGAATTACCGTCGGACCGTATCTTTAACGATTTTTGTAAATTACGAACGCGACCGGTTTGATTTATTGCCATTTCAATTATATGAAACGATCGCGACGGTTATGAATACCTGTTAACTTGTTTACAAATTCTTCAATTAATATTTATTAGTGTAAATGTGTAGCGAGGAAAGAAAAACTGAAATAGCACCGGTTATTTATTATACAAATTTTTAAGAAAGAAAAAATTCTTTTCCCAAGAAAGAAATTGCTCCTGGAGGCGACTTTATAAAATACTGTTCATCCACAAATCCATAACAAGGCATACGTCTTCAAATTTTTTCTGATGAATACGAATCGATTTACAATTTCAAATATTACGTTTAGCAAAGATATACAGAAGGAGAGGCTATTTTTGAAATCAGCCACAGAAAATGAGCTGTGGGTAGGGTAAGAGCCGGTGCTAAACCAAAGCTTTGGTATGCCATAAAGTCAAGACAAATGTTGATAAATTTTCCTTAGAATTACTAGCAAGTCGAAAGATCCAAAAAATTTGCTATATTATTTCAATGTCTACGTTAGGATTTCGAGGTATCTTAAGCTCAAAGTGCCAAAAAGATGTTTTTTTTTTAGCATTCTTTTTGCTAATTTCCGCTCCTGGTATTATTTAGTACTTCACTTAGTCTTCCATGTTAAAATTCGTTTTTATTTGTTTCGATCCAACTTGTTTCTTCTTGAGATGTATCAATTTAGATCTATAGTACTTCGTAAGCATTATACATCATAACCTAATGTTCCCTTTTTAAACTTTTTTAGACGAACTTCTCTAATATTTCTTGATAATTCCGCAAAACCGCTTGAAAATGGGGATAATAGTAGCCATGAAAAAATTACGTTTTTTAATCATACACACCAACCAATATAATATGAGAGCCCATCACACATTTACTTGCAGGAAAGCAACAGTTGATATAAGTACGCCCTCCCCCCAAAATAATCATCTTTCGAGAAGGAAAACAATATAAAGAGTATATACCGATAGGTTCATTAAGGATCAGAAAACAATGTTATTGGAACATATTCAGCAAAACATTTTGGAAGAAAAATTTCTCCAAATAAAAATCGTAGGGATGGGAGAGGGCCGATGAATAATAATCTTGACTTTCTATACGGATCAAACTCAAGGATCAAACATGAACTAATTTTATTTCAAAATGAAAGCTCCTCTTTGTGATCCCAGAAATGTAAAAAGGGGAATGCATTTCATCAAAATTATTCTGCATCAAATTTGCAGAGGTTGACACCTTGATCCTGTTGCGCGGATCAAATTACGGGAATAGATGCTTAAAATCCTGAGATTCAAAGCCCCATTTTTAGCCCCATAAACTTTACTACGTATTATTGCAGATTTATGATCAATAACCTCGAAAATCCATGAGTAAACCTTTGTAAAATTGATATTAGGTTATGATGCACAGTGCTTAAGAAATACTGAAATAACATGTTCTTCTTGTAACATAATACCACCGAAAAGCATTTTGGAATCAGGAGATCCTGAAACCTTGACGTGCTAGAGCAATTCTGTGAACGCATTTGGAATCGGCATAAAAAAAAATCTACAAGAAATAATATGTTTCATTCAGATGGCAATAAAAAGCCCAATTTTGTTAAATTGTATAAGAATTACTAATTCAAAGCAATGTTCTCAAGCTTTAGAACAATTTATACCAGCAAATCATCGTGGAATGACCCTTTTACATTGACGATGATGTTTCATTTATTGAAAAATACGCACAAAAAATGCACCAACTCCAGATTTTTTTAAACTGTCACCTTGCTTTCAGTTAAAAACTTCCATTTCAGTGCAAAGCTCACGGAAAATAAACAAAATGACGGAATCTTCAAAACTTTGACGTAGATCACCAAAATACAGAAACCCTATTGCTGTAACCTTCCAAAGATACTTTTTATGCCATCGATCTTCTTACTGAATTCGTCCCTTAACTCTAACATTAAAAGAATACAACGGAATAACTCCAGACTTTTTTTGTTTTTGGACGTTCAGTACTTAAAGGGCCACGGAATAACACAGTGGCTGTAATACTGTTGATGATAATAATTGATACATCAATATTTCAAACGACTAAGTGAAGAACTAAAGAAAAACCTGTAATATTTCAGTTGATTCGAACGTGTGAAAAACATTTCAGTACAGGAAGTGTTTGCATCTCTATGAACCACAAACCACTAGCAATAGGACCACCCACACCGACAGAATATAATATGCTATGAAACCGTTCTTAAAACGAAACCTATTAGCATTACTTATGAGGTATTATGTACATAACGTATAAAATGATATATTCTCGAATATTTACACTTCAATTTGCATATTTACCCGCTCGTTAAAAGTATGACGCCCCTATGCTCACACACACATGTAACATATCAACTATGGCGTTAGCGTTTTGTTTTTTTTTGCAGTAGACTGCACGGTTTATGACGATGGTAACGATAATAAAAATACAATCATAATTTAATGTTAATTAAGTACGCGAATGTTTTGTTTCGTTTATTTACGCGATTAATTAATAAAACACAGCGCGTACGGTGCATTACGGTCGCAGTAAATCGCACTTTATTTCTGAATAATACTTTAGAAACGTTTTCTTGAATGAAATCGTTGGACGTGGAGAATCGTTAGCGTTAATTTTTGTTGGCGATTAAATGGCTTAATTGCAGATACCTGAACGTCCGTTTTTTTTTCACCATTTAACGAATATAGACATAAGAGAAGATTATGTTAACTTAAGGATATAATCAGTGGAATAATTGATGATGCTATACCAATTTTTAATTACCAAACGTCCAGAAATAGCCCTCGAAATAAATTAGTATGCATGGATAGTGGTCAAGTTAACATCCAACTGTTTATCCGAAAGATGCACAGGACATGAAGGAAAAATAAAAGTGCATGCGGGCACCAGATTCAATAACAACATTAGGTGCTACAGATATGGAGGATAGAATAGTCAAGTGCAGCACCGCACATACACGAAACCGGATTTAATATTAAATTAGAAAATCTGAAATTAAGAACGTAACTTCACCGCGGGAACTAGACGCTTATGAAACTATTTACCCCAAAGAAGCACCTATTTTACGTTTCGTGCAATAAGAACAAGAGACCCTTTTGTATTTTTCGCAGATGTTAATTAGGGTGTACAGACAGCAAAAGTAAAAAAATACTTTTCCTCGGGGGTAAGGAGAGAACAGGCATGTTAGAATTAAAGCTTCTCCCTCACATCATTCCCAAAACATCGCAATTTATTTCAAATCCTCGATTTTTTATTACGTGAAAAGCACTTCATTATTTCCATCTACATTTCACGAGAAATAAAGACACAGGCTTTTAAAAAAATCTATCTGGGTCACTCTATATAAATCTCGACGTGTGAAACCATAGGGGCATCATAAAAATAAATTAAGTACCCGGCGAGCTTAATTCCGTGAACCGAACGCGCGGTAATTAGCAGTAAATTGATGTAAGTAAGAGTAAAACGAAACGCAAGCCGATAGGTGGAATAGCCTTAAATCGAAATGGCCATTTTTCATTGAGCTTCTCAGAGAATTGGGTCCAGCATGAAAGCAGACATAAAACCATTGAAAACGATGAGTCCGTATAAAAACGGATGCGTGTAAAAAATTCTTCCGCGAATTCTCGCAAAGCACCTACGTGTAAGCAAGTTTAGCGTTGTGAAATTATGTCTGCGCGGATTAAAAAGGTTCAAGTCATAATTGCGCGTATTTTATCTTTAATAAGGGTTTAAAATCAAGTAGGTTTAAGGCTTTATACAGTGAACTGCGTTAAATTATACGGAAGCAATTATTTCTTAATAATTTAGCATAGTATCTGATGGAAAATAGCTTAATAACGCATTTGCATTATATTTCTGCCACAAAACAAACACCACGTAAATTACATGCAATTTTAAGGTTACCATCATGCTATTGTGAATTAAGCTCTATGGAGTTAGTGAGGACAGCAGACTCGTGTTTATTACACAGTCCACAAAACACGGGTCTGTCCACTCTCTGCTAATTTCGTGAAGTACAACTCGTTTCGGCAGGCTTAGTGAGGACGAAATAAAAAGGGGCATGGTTCACATGCTGAGTTACCGTGACCAACTGCTTCCCGCTCAGTTAGTTTCGCCTCTGGCGTGGTTCACACGTTGAGTTACCGTGCTAACTGTTGCCATCACTCTCCTGAAGAAGCCGCATACAATTGTGGGCGAAACGTCGAGTTTTATTTTAACCAACGACATGACACGGTTCAAACCCGGAACACGTTTAGTTTCAATTAGAATCAATGTTACAAATTGCTGACACAGACGAGCGAAACTGATTTTTAGAAAGTAACTAGAGAATAAAATTATATTTTCTACTTTTGTCAGTATAATAATTGCAATGTGGCATATCATAGTCTGCCATGTTTGTCGATTGTTAAAAATATTCTCAATTGATCTACGATAACAATTGAAAAAATAAGAACTGCAATCTTATATACTTACTGCTGGTAACGTCAGCGCCGTCGAAGCCTATTTTTGTAAAATAAATGGTGATAAATTAATATTCAAAAATGAAAGTGTTGAATTACTAAAAAAATATATAAAAAAATTAATACAATTTTATTGATAAATGGTTAAAATCAGAATGCAATTACGATAATGAATACAGGGTGTTCCGTTCAATATAAGAAAATTATTTGACTTTAATGATGTAAGTACAAATCAAAAGAATATTTTCGTCCACCCTCTATAACTTCTAGGGTGTAACATCAAGTCTAGTGCTTCGATTAAAAATAAAAGCAAAAAGTATCTAGCCTAAATGTATAAGACAGTCACGCCTCTTAAATTTTAGTCTACATTTTCAAGAATATTTAATTAAATGTCTCAAAAATGGCTTGAGTCCGGTATAGGAACTATAACAATAATTTATTTTTATTTAACCAGTAATATACAGGGTATTGCATTAAAATTTTCACAACTTTACTTTATAACCTTTTTGGATCGTGCAGTATACATCAACATTTTAAAACTTGCTCCCAATGAACTGACACAGCCCATAATAAAAACACTTCGAAAATATTATAGCAGATAAGTCGGTTATGGATTCAAATTAGCCGCCATCTTCTACCCTTTTTGTTCAAGATTATCGTACGTCATTAAGTTCTGTGCGTGTAACCGTTCTGCTTTACCCATTCCTCCTAGTTTTGAATCGAAGTATAATTTTAAATGAATTGAAAGGAAATAACGACCTGACTGCGATAAATAGTGGTCTGTAACGACGTCAATGAAGGCAATACATTTTGAGTAATTAGAGCGCGATGGCTTCGACAGTAACAAACCTGCATCTAACTAGTTTCATATTGAGATGGACGCAGCCTGAATTGTTTATATTCATCTAAGTATGGGATTCCTTGCCTTAGCTATAATATTGAATATTGAAGCAAATGAGTTAAAAAAAGAAAATAGATATTTACAGGGTAAAAAGGCGGCACTATAGAAAAAGAGAAATTATTAAAGTATTTCTCAAATAATCTCTTCGAAACCAAAAGAAAACTTAAGTGGTTCTCATCTTCTACCTTTTTTATGCATAAAGCAATTTGAGATATGGTTTGCAATGTATTGTGCCTTCGTGTCTTTTGAAAAAAAAAAATTTGAACACTTGATCATCGACAATGATATCAATTGTTTGCCTATGCTATGATCTCCGCTTAATTCTTAGATGTTTCATTCATTTTATCTTCAGAAAAACTGTACGTAATCCTAAATTGCCTTTCAGATTCAGGTTAACCTGATGACCATGTTTGGCCGTAAGCGATAACTAAAATAAAAATATAACGGTATATAAAATATATTTATATACCGTTATATATATATTATATATATATACTATATATATTTTATATATATAGTATATAAAAAAAATAAAACGGTACTAAAATAAATACCGCTCAATTCAAGTAATTTTATCCATTTTGCTGAAAGGATAAATGCAGTTGAACATATGCATTGTTTTTGCTAGTCCTCCACTCCGCAGCTCGAAGGGTTTGTTGCATTACTTCTACATTTAATTAAAAAAAATAATTAAAAGACCGCCTAGAGATTCGTCTCCAAAGAACCCTCTTTTGTGGGCCTTTATCTCTGTCCACATGCATGGTTCCAATAGATAAGCTCTACAATATAACCTCGTTGCGTTTAAACAAGAATACCAGGTTCTGCAAACAATTCCATACTATTTTGCAGTGTTAGACAAGACAAGGGAAATTAATTTTCAATGCGACTAGACAGATTCGGGCTTTGTCGACTCTCGAAGTCTTCTGTCACGAAGAAACACGAATGTATTTAGTCGCTGCCAAAATTTAGTCACTTCCCCTACCTTGTCCATCACTGCTATTTTGGAAGCTATGTAATAAGAAGCTACTAGAGTGCTTTTAAGTTCACCTGATTGTTGCGTCGGAGAGGATGTAGATTGACTTCCCGTTGGGTGTTACCATTGTTTCCAAAATGGAATGGATTTAAAACGATGCGACGCGTACACATTATATTGATGGAAGATTCCCATGGGTACAAACAACAGAAGGAGCTTTCTAAATAACAAACCAGGATATTCTCGAAAACATTATTCACTATGTTCTAAACTTTATTTATTACAGTATGTTTGAACATGATTTATTTCATAATGGCAATATGTTTGTCCAGTATAACGTACCCTTGCTCTTTTGGACATTAATTATTAGGGCCGTTAGCAAATGTAACTGAAACAATACTAAACGCAGATGTGTAAAATGTACTCTGATTTTATTGGCAATTACCAATGCAGCTAATTGCATGGGCTGAGTAAGTATACGTCTCCAGTAGCTTCTTGCGCAAATAATTATTAATTTATATAATTATTAGAGATTTATGAAGTAAAAAAGAAAATATTTTACATAATGTTTAGTTTAGAGCTTGTTACATAACTGTATTTTAGTAGGTCGACGGCCTAAATCAGGAAAATAAACAAAACAGAAGAAAAAAGAAAACAAAATGAAAGATTCACAGTGTGCACTAGTCAGAATGATCTAAATAATGAAACAGCATATATTGCACAATGGTATTTATTTGCTTTACGTCGCTAACACATAAAAGTAAAATCCGAGGAATTTGCTGCCAGAAAACTTCTCGAAAAAATTCCCAGAAACATGTCGCAGATTTTGGCAAACATTTAAACTATTTGAAACGTGGAGAATTCATTTTAACAGGATCCATTAGTCGTATGTAATACATCGTTTATTTTAAAAGTCTGAACTTGTACCTTGTTCGCTTGTCGGTAAATGTCGATTTAACTTTAATCTTAGTTATATTCATGAAATGCCGCATCAATTAAATATCGATACCCACCTGTAAAAAAAAATATTTTTAATTTTCACCGGTTGGAATCATGATTAATTATAAAGTGGCAGTTGAATTGCACATAAGACGCAACCTAATTAACTAAAGTCATTCCTTAAAGGCGTCACACGTCTTCCATCTGTCCGACGTATGTTAGTCGTGTTCGGGTAATAATATTTCATTAACGACAAATTATATTTTAGCAGTTATTTACGGAGCACCTATGACATCGTACAGCAACAACAGTTACCCGTTTTCCTTTATTTAATGCCAATGATCTTAGCTTACTTTCAGTCCCAAGCTAATACAAAATACGTTTACGTGCCCTCTCTATGCTAACGCGTCACGTAACAAAACATCGCATTCTTTTGGATGACGGAGCTTAAACTAACCTTGGTCTTGAAATAAACTGCTAAAACGACAACACTAATTCGCTTTCAGAATAAATCACTTAGAGAAATACGTCTTCTCTCAAAAGCCAATTGAAAAGGGGCAGATTGTCTTGGCGTCTCGTCGCTCCTTTGTTACCGCTTGCACTTGTCAAATATAAATCACAGCCAATTTCGTATAGATAATATTTTAGATTCCTCCAATTTTATTCTTCAATCAGCTATATTACAACCTGTAATATGCCATACGAGTTCACAATCTAAGGACTTTACATCAACAAATATGGACATTTCCAACGAGGTTTGATGACTTAGTGCCAAAAGATAAATTAGAATTTATTCTGTAAGTGTTTGTCATTTGCCACGAAGAATTATTTGACCATCCCCCGGAATTATCGTCCGCTGGAGAGAAATTTACCTAATAAAAGCCCAGGAGTACGGGGAGAAGGAAGGCTTGCGGATAAGAGCTGCTGATAAAAGTAAGTCAGAGAAAATGGAGCACTCTGACGTAGGTTGCCGGATCGCACTTGGCTGAACTCGCTCATGAGACTGATTTTACGTATTTTGTAATATAACATTTCATCGCTGCCCTTGTTAATATGCAATGTTAAGACTATGGGCCCTATAACCCAATTGAACCCAACACACGCTCACGCCACGTCCATCCCAGGTGGACGAATCTGCGAAACGGATAAGTTTATACCAATCTTACGGTTTCAATTGTACGGTTAGGACTGTACAAGAACATGCTGTGTTGTATTGTATAAACCATCCGGATTACATGGAAACAAAAATCAAAGATGAATTATGGGACAACTCTCAATTGATACTTCTTTCGTCTAAATACTTGCTTCGCCCATTTTTTTTTTGTTTTTCGGAATCAAGTAGAAGCATTGTATGCGTTTCTACAGTGGGATTGCTTGGGCTGGGTTCAGTTTGTGGCGGTTTGTCACATCCATGGGCGGGAGACTACCATGGATAACCGTGGCGGCGACGAGACCTAGGTGTAAATATATTGATTTTTTGGGTAATTATCTCAAACGGAATGATTTATGAATTTAGCAATTATACTTATGTGTAAGACCATTTTTCTTCAATCGAAACCAAATATGGGAACATGGGGATTGGCGGATTTCCAAATTTAAAAGGCACTGAGGTAAATGACACAATTACATACAATCAAAATTACATTATATACAATCAGCTTTCCCCCAAATTTATAATCTTACAGAAACAATAACAAATATTGTAGGAGTAATATTATTTAAACAACCTGCTATGTTTAGCGCCATAATCCATAGCCGTTATAATAAAGTTTAGTGGTTACGTTTAAACAAACACTCCTCTCGGTGTTGGGAGTCGAAGCGAAAAAATAGGTTAAGAGGCAACTTTTACACATATCGTCCCCATGCTTTTTCATAAATGGGCTTTTTGTATACTCGTACAGTTTTCTAACAGGCGATGTTGCGAAATATTTAAACACCATCCTCTCAAACATTGAAAAAACACCGTAACCTTACTATTATCCCGGCAGCGTTAGGTACATTCTTCTAAAATTACATAAAAATTTAATTTAGCTACCCTTCACGTCTCTCGAAAATAGTATAAATACACATCGATAGATACGAGCGCTGTTTACTATAATGTAACCTGTTCCATTAGCATATAATCCTAACAATTTACGCAGAGGAAAAATATTCGTGCGGTGGCCTGCGGTGAAGCAGTTTATTCTAATTTTAAGAACATCAAATAAGCGAAGCTGGAGTGCTACTTTGATCTTTCGGTTTAATAAAGGGCGATTAAGACTTCTCCGAATGTGATTATGATAACACAACACACTTTGTACGCGCACACACGACCCACACGGTTATTTATAGATCGTAAAATCGAAGTCAAAATAACTCTCGCGATCGTCCCGCTTATATTGTTTTCTATCCTGAGGAGTGCAGGTACACTCGTATAGTTACTTATACATACACATAAGCGTGCCTGTTTATACATTTTTGCTCCATTTCGATTATTGCTATCGAAACCGTATCTTCCTGTTGTTTCTTTTAGGTTTTTTCTGGAACGTTGTTTTTCGCCGAGTATCCGGAATATAGTTTACATCAATAGCTTGAAATAGCAGAAATATGTTGTAAAAATGAAAATTTAATACCAACTTTTTTAAATTTTAACACATGAAATCGCATAAAATCATTTAAATGCAAAAAACAAATTATGTAACTTTAGGCCTGTAATTTTAAATTATTTAATCATTGATACGGTAAACCCCTTAAAAAAACATTAATGATTAAATTAAGAAACAATTAGTATTTCTAGACGCAAATTTAGATGTATTATTTTTTTAACATTACTAAGAAATTGCTAGTAGTAATTTATGTTAATTTAAAGAGTATTGATAACGATTATTTACCTAAGTGTCAATATCTCGCGATTTGCGGTTGTACATTCTAAAAGCAACAAATTAACAACAAAATATGCGGTTAATTCGTGTTAATATCTGCAGTGGATAGGAAGCGGCCACGCACTAGCGTAACCATCGTTTCCGGAAAACGGCTGAAGCAACAAAACCAATTCTTGGGCAACAAAATATGCAGCTAATTTGCTGGTGGGCTTCTGAAGTAACTGCGCCAGCTTAATAGAGATCGTTTCTGAATAGTTTAGGTATTAAAAACAACAAGAAGCTGAAAATAGACAACTATAGAGAGGAAACCGACACTAATAGATGCGTTATAACAGATTCTAATCACTGTGGATAAGACAAAATGACCGCGATTAGTTTCTTAATGATATTATGTAAATTTATTACATCAGATAAACTGAAGAAATAGAATTTTCAATATTTACCGACGGAAGCCTAACATATTAATTATGTACACTACCGTCCATATTAGTTCGGACACACAAATAAATGTTAAAAAAACGAGAAAATATTCCAACTCATTTTTCCAAAACTTAAAATTTTTATTGCATTTTATTAATAGCGATTAACATTAAAGTATAAACGTAAAAAAAAGTCATTCCAACGAAAAATAAACAAAAACTTCTTAAATATTCCGTTCATCAAAGAAACTCCCTTTTGCGCGAAGAACAGCTTTGACAATCCGAGGCACCGCTCCACTAGTTTTTCAAGGACTCTATTTGGCATATTAGTCCACTCCTCTTGTAAAATGCTCCACTGGTGGCCTACGAAGGTAGGGCATACTTTTCGGATCCTCCTGTCCAGTTCTTCCCATAACAGCTCGATGGGGTTTAGATCGGGGCTTTGCGGCGGCCATGTCATTATTTGTAAAGTCCCATTATCTTTTTCTTCATTTAAGAAATTTTTACATATCACCGCTGTATTTTTTGGGGTCGTTGTCCTGCATGAATACAAAATTTTCGTCGATTAGACGTTGCCCCGATGGTATTGCATTTTCTTGCAGTATTTCTAAATAACCTTCTTTTCGCAAAATACCTTCGATTCGCTTCAAGTCTCCTGTACCGGCGCAGGAAAAACAACCCCAAACAAGCACAGAATTTCTTCCTTGCTTGATAGTTCGCACAACACAATCCTGCAACATTCTTTCGCCTTTCGCTCTTCTTACAAAGACGCGCCTTGATTGTCCGAACACCTCAAACTTTGATTCATTAGTCCATAGCACCCTTTTCCAAACATCCACTGTCCAATTTCTACGTGTTTCTGCCCACTGTAGCCGTTTTTGCCAGTTTCCCCGTCGAAGTAGGGGTTTTTTTGTTGCAACGCGGCCGTGAAGATTCGCAGCTTTTCATCTTCTTTTCAGTGTAGTAACGTTTTTATTGCACGGTCGCGATTCATTTCGGCGGCGATTTCTGGTGCTGTCAGTCTTCTATTACGCTTGCTCAGCAATTTTATACGCTCACCTTCGGCGTGAGTTACTATTCTCTTACGACCTGAACGCGCCCGATCTCTTAAACTGGCCGTGCGTTGATGTCTCCGAATGATATCACTAACAGTCGATTTGTTAACGTGTATTTTTCCGGAAATTTGACGCACTGAATAACCTTCTTGATGAAAAGCAACAATTACAGAGCGCTTTTCTAAACTTGTCGGTTTTCCTCTCGGCATTTTAATAACTTTAATCAGGTTCACACAAAAACATACGCTATTAACACTAACGCACGCACATGCAGGTTTATTTAGAAACTAAAGCATTTATCAATACACAATAAACTTTCGGGTGGCCTGCTCCCACCCCAAAGAGTATTGTAAATTTATTACCTGCAGCATTGTCCCAAAAATAATCCTATTTCTGTCGATGAGGATTATCCTGAAAATTACTATATTGGGTCATAAAATATAATAGGTTTTTAATCATTCTCTAATCGATATTCTCGCAAGTTTGCCTGTACAATTGGTTATAAACTTCATAAAGGACCTAATATAAATATGTTATTTATATATAAACGCAATTATATTATCTTTTAGTAGAGTTTACAACATTTTACTAGGTGTCCGAACTAATATGGACGGTAGTGTATGTGTTATGTTCAAATCAGTAATCGTTTTAATTATTTATCTTGCTTATTTTAACTTTGAATTAAAGCAAAGAACTGTTATATCCTTGCAGTAAATAACACTCCAACTGAATAATGATTCAGTTGAAGAATTTATGAATTCAAAGAAAAAAATTAGTTAATTTGTATCATCTATATATAATTCCATAATGATTTATCAACTCATATTTTCAAAGAAGAGAAGAACATAAATTATAAGCATATGAATTATGCACATCCACAAGAGGGTTAATAAATAGCTTTTGAAATAATATAAACATTGTACAGATTTTCTTACATTAAGAAAACGATTATTTATTTGTTTAACGTATTTCTACTAAAATTTGAAAGTCTATTTTCGATTTTGTATAAAGAATCGATCAACTGATCGACGTTCACATGTTTCCCGGTGATTTATATGTTAACCAAACCCAAAAATTGTAGCGTATATCAAAAAATGTTTACGTAAGCTGGAATCTTAATTAATACACATATCGTACTGCCTTTTGTAACCCTCCCGCTGGAGAGAAAGGATATTGAAAGAAGACCTGTTTCAAAGGGAAGCGTTGAATAACGCTCGGTTTCAAGATTTCGAGACTAATGACGGACAAACAAACATTTTGCGAAGCTTCATTTCGTTAAACATCTCGTTCATCTGTTGTTTCTCTTCCAACTCGAGCTGTAAAATCGTACGAATTCTTACAGAACACCAAGCCCAAATTCGCATCTATTCAAATCAATTACAGTTGCGTAAATGCCAAGACGACAAAGCATTCGATTGACAGACGTAATCGTGTATTTGTAATTTACGTAGTTACCTTAATTTTAAGGACGAAATGCCGCGGTGACTAATGGAGTGTCTCTATTAGCTGTTTTCCGTTAATTCACACGTGTTATTTGTGTATTCGTTTCGTCGTTGCCGTCGAAAAGGTGAAATACAGAACATATGCCGTCGAGATCGTAACTCAAATTCGAAATGTTTGGCATCGCAGGCTTTGTCTTCTCTTCGTAGCACAGCGTGACGCTGCCTGCGCATTCCAGTTATTTCCAAGCGATCCGTTTGATCCAGATGAACGCGCTTCATTGACGCTCTCCGTAAAAATTAATTTACATTTGTACTGTTTAGTAAATTATAATTTATTTCGAACCAGTCTTGCATGGTCTTCCTCTTTTATTTTTTTTCCATATCTTTTTTGTTTGCTTTTTACCATCTATTCTAATAAGATGTCCTAGTTTATTTATTTTGTTTTTTCCACGGTTTTTATAAAAGTTTTAATCTTTAGCTACTCTTTTTTTGTCTATTCTTCTTATGTTCAATGATTTCTGAAGGTACTCCATTTCGGCTGCTTGTTGTTGCTTTATTCTATGTTATTGTTGTCGATTAGTACATTCAATGCATTTTTTCTTCTTTGTTTTTTGTTACTTTCACTGCTTGTGTTTGTTTTTGTTACACTTGTATTCAGACTACATTTGTTTGTTATAATGTTCCATATTTCTAGGTTGTATTTCAGTTTTTCTTCAAAATCCTCCATTAAGCCAGCATAATATTTCTGGATTTAGTTTTCTTTCTTTTATTTCATCCATTGCGCTTATAAGCAGCACCAAGTTCAGACTTCCCTCTTACCTCACGCTTTCTATGGTAGGTAACAAAAATTGTTGATGTTGTGTTTGATTCGTTATTTTTTTCTTTTTTTAATAATCTAAGAGAAGATTTAAAAATGATATAGTGAATATATTATTTTTAAATTGCTTTTTCAACTCTTTTAATCGAATTGTACTTCTGTACTACTGATTTTTCTTTAAAACCCGAAACGTCAAATGGAAAAGCAGTTTCTGTATTTACTAATTAAAATGGGTCACCAATCTCAAGATTGTTGTATTATTTACTCAACCTGTTGGCCAAGAAAAGAAATTTCCTAGAAAATATTTTCCCGTTTTCTAAGTGAATGTAGAGTATTTTTAGCTGCTGGAACTCTGGCGATATCTAGAATTTCTCGGAATTGTTCTACAAACAAAGAGGACTAAAAATAATGGAAAACAAACACTCGATTTTTTAACCGAAATAGCAGAATATCCCTGGACCTCTGAGCTAAGCAGTCTTTTATTACTTTTATTTTTAAATTCAAGAGAAAATGGATTTGAAAGCCTTCCTCGTTTAACCCCTTTAGTCCCTTCCAAAAACAAATGTGCTTTTTCCTGTTTCTCTCCCTACAAACGTAATCAAAACAATTTTAACAAACCTATTTTCGAGCGAATCACATGCTAACTGTTAACATAAAGATATTCTTTGGGCGTTGGCATTAAGGAGAAAATATACCAACTCCCTTTTAATACATGTTTTCTTTATTTAATCAACCATCATCAATATTTCGAATTAAATTTGAAACACTTCTTTTTTAAATGACAAAAGACAATTTGGGTTCTGTCAGGTTCGAAACAATACGAGGGGAGTTTGATAATTACCTGGCCTCGGTAAGAGATGGCACCCAATTTTTCATAAAAGTAACCCTTAATAAGACTTCTATCGAACACTCAAACAAATACATCAGTTAGTTTGTAAATGGCAGCCATTTAAAGTGAACAACTTTCGCGATTTAACAACATTGGGAAAGATCGATCGTATTAAATATTTGTTTTTAATCAAGAAAATGTTTGATGATATAAATTCAACTCGGTGAAGTTTATGGGGACTCTGTACCTTCCTTATCAGCCATAATATATTGAACAGTTCAATTTAGACGCGGCCGTACGAGCATTTTTTATGAAGATCGTCCAGGTCGTCTAAATGAGGTCACCACATCAAAAATGACGAGAAAAATTCACGATATGGTAATGATTAATCGGAGATTGGAAGTACGTGAGATTGGTAGAGCTATAGTGTTGCAATTGCTCACAAAACACGCATGTGTGTCAACTGCAAAGAAATATTTGGCGATGTTAAAGCGCAATCCGAATGATTTTTGGCGTCGATTCATAAGTGCTGACGAAACATGGATTCATCGCAGCGCACCAAAGACCAGCGAATTGTAGGCTTTTCGTGATCCATCGGCTAAAGAAACCCAACGCTACTTCATCGGTCATCAAGATCATGGCACTATGTTTTGGGATGTACGTGCCATAATCCACGCTGATTATCTTAAAAAGAGTAATTGGATCGTTTCAGCAATGCTGTGAAGGAAAAAGAAGAAAAGAAAACTGTTTCTTCAAGACAATGCATGCGTGGACACTTGTGTCGTTGTCGTGGCAAAATTCCAAAAAATAAGATACGAATTTTACACTTAGAAATATGCTTTTCTTGCCAAGGCCAGATATTTATCAACTTCCCTTGTACTTTGACGTGTTTCCAAAGAAACTTAGAACTTACTTTTTTGTAAAACATACATAAGTAATCATTGTTGCAATAAACTCTGAGGAAACATCAAATTTAACGCAAAATCTTCATTAAAGACCTACAAGAATGCAGCTAACTAGTTCTTCGGCCACTTGGAGATGAGAACCGAATAGTCTAAACACAAATAAATTGTTGCAAAGAAGATAATTGTGTCTCGAAATGGCAATAAACATAGTTTAGATAACAGATCAAACTGATTAACCATTAAAACGAACCCCAACAGAAGAAAGATGATTCAATACTCGATATCACAATAGTACAACCCGTAGCCTGATTGTAATTCTCCAGATGTACAGACGCACATCGATGTTTATGTGACATATGGCATTGAATCGTTTTAATCCTAATTATTACAATTTGTCGAGCGCTTCAGTTGAGCGTGAACGCAAGCGGTAAGAGGGACATCTGTTTAAATTGTTCTCCTGTTTAGAGACGGAGTGTATGTCTTCTGACACAGATACACACAACGCATAATCTCGACATACAGAGTAACAATACGACATGCGACGTGCCGCTCGTATCGGAAAGCGGCTGACCGACAGCCCGCAACAATTGCTTTTGCCAAACAAACGATTTAGAATCCCATCCGTCGAAATGAACTTTGTTTGGGACAGGCGTAAATGGAATTATCGGCTCGGTAATTTCGTTTGGCAATTTAAAAAAATTAAGCGAACGCTCTTCTGATCGTATTAAAGTTAATATATGAATGCAATTCGTTAGCGTTTATGGGACGTTTGAGTCTAAATTTATTGGTGTTGTTTGCTTAATGCTAACGAGTTTGAAGTGGAATTGAATCTCATGAAAAAATAAACGAAATTAGATGGATAGCCCGAGGTCAAAACAAGTGTCACTCTGGGAGAACGGATTGGTAAATATATCTAAACACAAAACAAAACGGCATTTTAACAGCTCTAAATAGTCAGCGAAAATGTGAAATGGTCAAAACAAAGTTGACAAATCAAGCTGAGTTGTCATGAAGTTTAAAACAAGTGGATCCTGCAAATTCAAAAAATGCGAAATTATTTTGAAAACAAGAGAAGCCCAAAAAGCAAAAAGAAACAAATGTTATAATTGCATGAGTCTGCCGACGTGTAGCTCTCAGTTACTCGAAGCTTCTTTTGGGTTACTGCATGTTGTATCGCTTCTCACAGCAGCTTCACGCAAATGAGAGCGAAACGTCGGCGATTCCATTCTCCATTCTAGTTCTAACCTTGCATCTTCTGGCGTAGAGCCGATAGCTTAACACGTCGCTCGTCTGTTCTATAAAAATTTTAAATCATGTTTTCCATCATCCTTATTTGATATTCCGGCAAGCTTGTGCTTGCTGCACTTCCTTCTTTAACAATTCCTTCGATTGTTCGCACCGACGCATCGGTTACTTCATCGGTTAGCTCATTGCTTTACTTCACTTACTGTCACTGAACTGCTTGTATGTATTAATAATTGTATGATTAAAACCGATTTCTCGAGAAGAAAAGGAAGGATTTCTGTTCAAACTTGCTTTTTATAGACACATGTGGTAGATAGATTAAATAACATCTACATAATAAATTGCCTATAGCTAAGCACTTTGCATTTATTATTTCCATAATTCATTACTTAATCTCGAATATATTTGCTTTACATTGACATCTACGAAAGCCTTTTATACGCATGATTAAACAGACTATTAGCGTAATTCTTTACAATACCATACGTCGCAGATAAATACGTAAGTATTCTAGATAGAAAATATTTATAGATAGAAAATATTTATAGATAGCAACATTACCGTAATCGACGATATAAAACACGCTGCCCTGTCAGAAATTCCTTCTGTAAATGGAAGCCGTTCTAGCCAAACTCACCTGCAACAGAGAAAGAAAACAAATTAGATTTATTGAACATGCAATGCAACAGTAAAAGAGCTGCGAAATGTGTTGAGTAAAGTAGGTATCCAAAACATTTTTTTTCCTAAAAGCAGAGTCATTGACTGGCGGAGAAGAATTTCGATACCATCCGCGTATTCCGTATTGTAAATTTACAAATCTGAAAGAAAGTTTATAAATTTTCTCGCGCATGAGAAGTTACAATTTACAATTAAATAAACAGACGATAAAATGCAAGCTTAACGTTCGATACTGACATGCTACACGGATCCGTAAAATTCGATCTTTACACGTTTGAAACTTCGAACGTTTATGGCGAAGAAACGCTGCAGTTGAGAGCTCCTAAAGTTAAAGTCGTGCGTTGCACAATCCTTCTGCATGCTAGTATGTACAATAAACATACCGTGTTATTAATGATTTCGCATAGAAAACAGTGTACAAATCTTACCTTACAACTTAAATTGGCTTTATTAAATTTTGTATAAAAAAATGTAACCGAGAGGGCTTAATTTAATTTAATAATTTCTGTTGGTTACAACTACGTGCGACAGTTAAATCTTGCCTAAATCATATCAAGATTAAAATTTACTGTTTCGAGCGTAAATTGCAAAGTCAATAGGAATAAAACAAAGTCCTAACAAAAATAAAAGAATTTAGCAGACAATTACAGCAAATGCTCAAGATAACCTCCTTCGGTTTCAATACAAATCCTTACTTGACGTTGGATGATGTTAAATGCGAGGACGAGATTTTGAGACCTTATCGAATCACAAACATTTCGAATTGTTTTCGTAAGTTCTTGTTTTACGTGGTTTATTTTTGAAAACAAAGGTACCCCAATGATCATCTGCAAATCCATCCAATTCATGATCTTTAGACTTTACTTTATCTAGCCCTGTTACAATCGAAGTAACTATTTTAACTTCATAACTAGCAATCAAGTTTTAAAATTGGATAGAATTGTTCATAAGAAGCAAAACAAAGAGAAATATTATCTTTGCAACTACAACAATTTGCACAGATGTTCTCTGCATGTCAGAAGTTAATTGCGTGCATTTAAAATCCACACCTGCGACTTAATAGCCCAAGAAAATTGACGAGGTAACCTCAAACAAATCGACCATCTGTGTAAAATGCACGAAACTAATTTACATAACTACCTATCGCCGCATTGTACGCGGCGAAAATCATTTTGCTTAAGCATCGCTAGGCGGACGAAGAAGGAAAAAACGCGGTACGCTATTTGTTCGATTAACCATAAAATGAGGTGTTAGTAACACTTTATAGGCAATTTTCACGTAAAAAAACTCTTGATATACTGGTTTTAAGCGAGGAGGAGCATCATTCTAAACGAAGAGTGGATTTACTAAATGGAAATAATATGCAAAGTAACGTCAGCAATATCCCACACACGTAGTTTCTTATTGCATGAAAATTCGGTTTTATTTGCAGTGTGCCTTGTACTTTGCTTTACTGCGGGACTTTGTTAGTGTTTCGTTTGGCGATTAACAAAAAGAATATGTATGTATGTGTATGGTCGATCAAAAAATCTACGTATTACAATTTTTAAGTGTAAAAAAAAAATAGCTTATAGCATCATATTGCTCAAGAAAAGCAACTTCATAAAGTTACCGCTGATATAACTATTTCACCAAATTTTCTTCTATTTCTGTAGTGCGATACCAAGTTCTTATAAAAGTATAAAGATTTTAAATTATGGCGAGATGTTGGCATTAGATGAAAGTGTGAACATTTTACACTTTTGGCCGAAAATTGGCTCACAACGTTGTTGCATACTTACCTGACGTTTGGGCGAACTATCTACTTTTGTCGTGCACCGACCTTTAATAAACATTCCCTGAAAATTGGCTCGCCATTGCCTACCACCTGTGACATCACATGTTTACAACGCTTTAACTTCAACAGTATTTCTCGTTAGTGTCCGTCAGACTTAAGTTTTTCGGTGGCACAGCGCATTTTTGGAGGGCCGAGAAACGGCGGAATCTCGTTCTGATTGGCTTCAACATTGAAAGCGCGAGGGTTCTTGTAAGGTCGGACCGCCGACTAACATTCAAGATGATGACAAGGGAATTACCTTTGAATCGTTTTACACTTCATCAGATGTTGTTTCAATATTTGAGAATGAGAAAGGTGCATGCACGATTGAGCAGAAAAACCATTGGCCTACTCAACAGAATTGAAAATGATGTCGTCACCTGTGATGAACCATGGATTTTAAACAAATCCAAAATCAAGTCAATGTTCATTTGTTTTTTATACAGTAGAGGGGTAATTCCCAAATATTACATGAACTTTCGTAAATAACGCCTGTATACTTTGGAATGGACTTCTTTTTGTGGTGTTAAAATTGCGTGTAATTTATATAAGCGACGGAATTCGCTTGGAATTGCTACACGAATGCGTGCCGCCGTTGAGCATAAATAATATTACACAGAGATCGTTAAGATATGTATAAATGGGGATACGCTACGCTTGACTGTGAATAATTAGCGTTACTTAGAGGATGGCGCATTTTTGTAAAATGTCGAATTCTCTAAGCGTAACGTTTGGTATTGTGGCAGCGGCTATATTTAGGTTGTTTTCAAGTGCAACGGCTTGCAGACAATGTACCGTGTAGCCTCTCTGACATAATATCCGAAATAACACTTTTTATATAAATAGGTTTATTTCACTTCCCGTCAAAATAAGCGTGCACGTAACGTAGTTTTGTTTTTATGAATGGAGAAATACAAGAGTGTTCCAGTGGGTGATGATGTTAAAACAAAATTTGTAAATGGAAAAGAATGCTTACTATATCCGCTGTTGGACTAAGGTCAAGTTTTGATCAAAACTAACGGAAAATTGTGCAATAGGTTTAAATATGTAAATGTTGTTAAAATTGCCATCATAATCTCATGGCCAAATAACAGTAGTAACACGCAGTTGTTACACTTAATCTCACTAGCGTAGTAACTGCTGCAAAAAAATCGCATAACTATGCAGATAGTAAGTCAAAAAAAGAAGAAAAGTAGAATTTTCAGTCGCATCGTACAAAGTATTAATTTAGTTAATTTAGTTAAATTCAGAACCATACGTTTCATATGAGACTTGAGAGATTTTTAGCGTAAATTTTTACGCAAATCGGGACAGCATAATATAATCCCTCAACGCTACATTGGGCAGGAGGTGTGGTATAATGCGCGAATTACTATGTACATCACTTCAGAATCTCAGTCTGAGAAAAAGATATGGCAAAGTCTTTGTAGTTAATATTGTAAAAAAAGAAACATCAGCACTGACGATTGAGTTCCGCTATCGCATCACATCTTTTTCAACCATACGCATAGCTGAAGCTTTTGTATTCTTTGTGCAGTAACACTATCAAACCAATGCATCAATTAATCGTTTTCTCGTTACTTTTAACAGAGAGTTTCTATGGAAATGGAGATACGTTAAATCCAATAAATTCGAACCCAAATCCTTAAGGCCTCGTCTACTTCATTCTACCATATTACTCTTAGCTCTGTCTTGGCTGTATCTTCTATTTCCCGATTTTAATTGCATTGCTTCTTTACGTTGTTATCTGGTCTTGATCTTCAGACATGTGATCTTATCCTCATTGGTTTAATATATTTGATAATGTCTCATAATTAATTCGTTTTCTCCTATCTTAATTGATTACAAAATAAGGCTTACTAGTTTCTAAAGCCCTGCACGTTGATCTTTCGCTGTTACCGACATCGTTTCTGTAACATATGGATTTACAGAAAACACTAGACAAACGCTTCAATTTTTTTTTTAATACAAGATATACCAGAAAACATAGTCGAGTGTAGGCTTTCACGACCGTAATCCATTGTAGAAACGTCTTTCGGGTGACTGGTGCCAGTCTTTAGAAATCTTCTGAAGAAGCTGACAGTATGGTCAGCGAAACGTCAAGTAAAATATTAACTACACGACATCACCCGAAAGACATTTCTACAATTCTAAAACATCTTGATGACTATTTTCTAGCGACTATAAAGCTAAGTAAAAATAGTCATAAAGTCTACAGTAACAGCCTACGTCATAGTATAACATCCTGCGGAAGCTTCCAAGTTGACTTCAGACTCCAATCACCGTTCCATACAGACATATATTTAATCAATTAAATTCTACAGAAAACAATAAATTCATTTTCATTCAGCTATTCTGCGATCATTTACAAAGACAATTGAAATACATCCAATCAATTCTTCCCATTAGTCTTGGCGAATTTCGACAGCAGCAATGAAAGATGAGGAGACGCCCCGCTAGAGGCAACAAAACGCATCGCCATTGAGAAACTGGCACAATGATGCATATTACCGAGTCGTTAGTGAGGAAAATTAGTTTATTACCAATACAAATTTAGCGAGCCATTGTTAGGATCGAGAGCCGCAGCGAGATGGACTGGTTTACGGATGAGTACTGACAGCGGCCGGTGGGTGGGCCAGCCTGACCACCCGCGGTTCCATTTCACACCCCTGCCTGTGTGCGTCTACCCCGTGTGTCATTTACCTTCGATACGAACGCGATCTTCTTTTTCTACGTCTTCTTCTTCGTCCTCGTCCAGCGACATTGTCCGCTTCAACCTCGTCCTCCGCCTCCGTTTCTTTCTCCGTGTCGGGTTTGCGTTACCTTTATTATATACATTGTGTTCTAAAGTAAGAGGCAGCCAGGAAGCATTCGAAATGCCTAGTTGAAATTAGATAAATTATGTAGTTCATTATAGTGGTAAAAAAAAAAAAATTAGAAGGTTGTACCAACTGGAGCAAAATTTGTTAAATGTAATTAATAATATTCGCATATTTGCTACTTTCAAATGCCACCTCTACACTGACGGAAGTTTGCTTCCACTATCCGGTAGTAAATAGAAAAAAAAAACAGTAGTTTAAGGATTCACTGAAGAACAGGACAAACTCAACGTAGATGATGTTTGAGGTAACAAGACCTAAATAACAAGCAGTGTTGCATCAACACTGGTTGAAACGATTAAGAAAGAACCAGTTAAATTAATTGTTTATCGCATAGATAACGAACGATTAACGAAGATGATATACAATGTCAAAGAGGTAAGTAAGGACAAAAAGGAAAGATCTTAAGAGGCACACAGTAGTAACAGATAATTGAAATACAAATCAAGAAAACGTGATATTTTGTATGGAAACTTATATTAATAGTTATTTCGTGCATTCCGGCCCAGTGACGGTAAAACACGTACAAACGTAATAGATTACTTTACGAATGAGCTTGTACATTGCACCAAATTTATCTCGCGTAAAAATCCCGCGTCCTCGAGGTTTAAATGCTTCTTTTCTAAAATGTCACGTCGAATAACACACACATACATGGAAATGGCTAAGAGATGCAGCTCTGTTACGATTGGAGTTCTCTCGGATCCGCCGGCTATTGTATGTAGTTGAGCTTGATGGAATTCCTTTCGATTGGATGAAAAATAGCCACCTGCATAGAAGCTGCAAGCGGTTCCGGGTCAGAGGGTTGCCGTTTCTTAAATTTAGTGATGGATTTCTTATATTATATACGCGAAAAAGGAACGATTTATATCCCACTGGTGAGTCGAGCGCAAAACCAACAAACGATTCATCTTTTGTTTGATACAAATAACAAATATTTGTATGGTTGACAGGACTTAAAAGGTATCGTCAGGGTAAAGCTAAAAGTTTGTAAAGCTTTTGATTCTTGATTTAATTCTGCCTGGACGTTGTTGTCAATATACAATTTTCGCTTTGTAATTTCTTTTTATAATTATTCCACGTGATAACTGAAAATTACTCTTATTTGAGAAGGATGCTATTTTAAAAACTCGACTTTTGCTAATCTTGTTGATTCTGAATATGTTTCGAAAGTTTTAGCACCCTGTATATTATTTTCAGTCCATTGACACAGTTATTAATAATACTCAACTTCCACATAAGTTTAACGAAACAATTCTTCTGTAACCAACATAGTCTGTAATGAACAAGCAATTGAAGTTAATAGCCAAATCATTATTTTTTTGGAAAAAATCTAAGTAATTGTATTGCATACAATATTCTTTCAGAATATCAAAAGAAATCGAAATTTATGGTAAAATAATAGCCACTTCATTTAAAATAAAAAAGTTGACGTCCACTTCCGATATATCCGGAAGTAATAGAATGTATGCAACAAATTAAGTAGTGCCTATTACATCATTAACCAATTAAAACATACTTCATCTAGACGAAACCCAGTTTTCTTTAAGTGTAGGGAAGGAGCCTTTTACTGTGTAACTTGCGCATGTAAAGTGTTCTATGTCATCCCCTCGCCGTAAAGGATGAAGCGCAGTTAATTGTACCCCAACTGCGAATGGGACCTTATTATGCATGAACAAATATATAATGTTGCTGCTTGGGGTGTTGCTGCAGCTTGGATGAGATTTTTAGTTTCACAAAAGCACTTTGTTCGCTTAATGTTTAGTGTACATTACAGATTTTATCCGGCATAAAATTCTTACCTTTGCCTTGTATATAGCAATAAGTGTTTGAATTTTGTCAAGCAAAATATGGACAATCTTTTTATAATCAAGTATCTACGTTAGCAAAACATTGATTTCTTGTTTCACTTACTTCTTGAAATACCTTTGTTCTAGGCTCACAACAACGTACCACACTGTATATTAAAACAATCTGGTTTCTTGAAATTATTCGGTGCCAACCTGGCACCCATATTGCGCAGAACTGAACGATTCCCTATAGATTTCTTAGCAAGCCCTGAAGATATTATCACACTCTCCACTACACTAAATCTTTGATAAATTTTCGCAGTAAAGTAACGTAATAAATATGAAAGCATTTCTGTGCAAAAAAGAATTTGTTAAATCAAGAAGAGTCACTGCGTACTAATGAAATTATTGCGGTAATATCTTCAATTCCATTTCAGTTCACCAATAGCTCCCCACTTTTCAACATAGTCTAGGCGAAAGCGTAAGACACCAAAAATAATGCTATCGTTCAGCAAATGAGACCTTAGGTCACTGGCGCGATTTCTAACAGGTCATGCAGCCCTAAAATATCATCTATTCAATCTAGGAAAAGCTGAAGATCAAATCTGCCGTCTATGCCTAGAATATCTGAAGACGGCGGAACGCATTCTATGCAAATGTGTTGCCATCAGCCGCACTCGACAACAACATTTCAGTAAACCATTTCTGGCATCTGCTGAACTGAAGGATGAAGATCGTAAAGTAATATTAAGGTTTATTAAAAGCTTTCACCTACTGTAACAAATATAAGGGCATTTTGTTACTTGTGACTAAAAGCACTTGTGCTATTGCTCAATGATACTGATACTAATACTGAATGCATTGTATGAGCTATTTTCAACTGGTAAGGCATCTTATAGGGTCCTGCTGCTTTGACAAAATAAAAATTTAGTTTTGAGAAGCAATCAGAGGAAAGGTTTAGATGAAGTACTCGAAAAAATCCAAATAATAAGACTTTATTTTATACTGATTCCAAGTCGGATCGTACTTGAAGTACACCTGCTATAAACTATTAATGTTGACAGTTACCGTAAATATAAAAAATTATGAAAACACCATAAACACTTTCAAATAAAATAAACGAATACTTAATATATTAAACTCATATACATTTGCAAATTTCCATATCTACATAACGATCCGTCTAAATGATTAATGGTTCTAGGTCGCAGACTATGTATGAGGCTGTGAAATCCGCAGGAAAACGTCTTTATGATCACACTCCTCGTCTAAACCCACAAAATTACATCTTTTACGATCTAGCTATAATTCAAACCACGCCGATCGCATATAAAATATAGTTTAACTTACCATATGTACTTACATATACCCTTATATAATTCCATTTTACAGTATTCATACCAGATCGACTCCCGCTGAATATAATTTCGCGAATATACGAGGCGAAATTTATAATTCAATAATGACGGTTTTAAACGTCGTGGGGCAACGCTAACACACAACAGCCTGAACTCTTTTTTGCTTGTGGGGCAACGTTACTCGATATTTTATATCAATTTCGTCTTAATAAAATGGAATAA
Organism: Marronus borbonicus; assembly: GCA_902655005.2. Taxonomy (NCBI): domain Eukaryota; kingdom Metazoa; phylum Arthropoda; class Insecta; order Coleoptera; family Scarabaeidae; genus Marronus; species Marronus borbonicus. The sequence continues at coordinate 21,855,376 of LR737382.1, forward strand.
GTGGTAAATTCTGGCTTTATTTCTCGCCACACTAATTTCATAAATATAATAAATTTGATGTACACTGCCGTTCAGTGAAGTTCGGTCATACAATAAAAATCTATTATATCACACTGTATACAATTACTAATACATAAAATTAGAAAAATATTAAGCGTACACTCTTTTCTAAGGGGTTAAAGCCATAAATTATTATGTAAAGTAGAAATATTGCGCCAACCACAATAAAGTCCGTTTTATTATCATTCCAAGAATTTCTCGGAAGTACCGATCTTTTGAAAGGGGTCGTTTGGGGATTATTGACGAACAATGCATTTAGGAAATATACCGCAGTATCATTCTTGTTTATTTATCACACGCGTAAAGATATAAATTTGCTTCATTTTACTGTTAAACGTGTGTTGGTGTGCATCTGTCGTTTTTGCGCGAAAGTTTTAAGAAAATTTACTTCAAAATGGCACGTGGCAAGCCTACCAGTGTAGAAAAACGTTCGCGCATTATTACGCTCTTTGAAGAAGGATATTCGGGGCGACAAATTGCTGAAAAAATAAATATGAGAAGTTCAACAGTAAATGACATCATAAATTGATATCGGACAACTGGAACTATAGAAAATCGTGTTCGTCCTGGAGCATCTAGGAAAACAACAAAAGCTGAAGATTTGAGAATTGTATTTTAAGCAAACGCAATAGAAAATTAACAGCGCCACAAATAGCAGCCGAAGTCAATCGCGGCCGTGAAGAACAAGTTTCGGCGAGTACGGTAAAACGTCGACTTCAACAAGCGGACCTTCATGGACGCATTGCCATTCGAAAACCCTTATTACGTCGGGGCAACAGAGCAAAACGGATACAGTGGACCCGTTCTCGTCTAGATTGGTCGTTAGATGATTGGAAACACGTGCTTTGGAGTGACGAGTCAAAGTTTGAGGTTTTTGGGCAAAATCGACGAGTTTATGTCCGAAGATCTAAAACCGAAAAGTGATCCCGAACTGCATTGTGCCTACAGTGAAGCAAGGGCGTAGTTCTGTGTTAGTGTGGGGATGTTTCTCCTTTGCTGGGACGGGAGATTTATGCAGAGTGCAGGATGTAATGAGGAAGGAAAATTATTTCGCAATACTCCAGAATGATGCAGTGCCATCAGGATTGCGTATAATAGGCCGTAACTTTACATTCATGCTTGACAACGACCCAAAACACACTGCGTTAGTGTGTAAGAACTATCTAAAGGAGCAAGAAGAACAGCACACCCTGAAAGTAATGACATGGCCCCCACAAAGCGCAGATTTGAACCCTATAGAGTTGTTGTGGGATGAACTGGACAGGAGGATCCGAAAAATATGCCCAACTTCACAAGAATATTTATAGAATATTCTGCAACATGAATGGATTAATATTCCACGATTCGTTTTAACAAAACTTATCGAAAGAATGCCTAGACTAGTTCGAGCGGTGATTAACAGCAAAGGAGGTTTGTTCGATGAAAAAAAAAATAACGTTCAGTATGTTATATTAGGCCAGAATAACTTTTTATGTATTTATTTTTGTCTTTTTTACCTGTACATACAATAAAATTGCATTTTGTTTTTAGTTTCATTTGTTTCTGTATGTAACCTTTTCATGTTTTTTACCAACCGACCGAACTTCTCTGAACGGCAGTGTACATCACGAATATAAACAAGGACAATCAAGTTAAAGAAAATGCAGAGCCCCTTACTTCAATAAGTCGTGCTCGTACGTACTGGACAACTTCAGAATATTCAGTACTACGATTTCTAAATAAATATTTAAGTATGAATAGGTCATTGCAAAATAAAGCTGCATCTATCAAGAATAGCTCATGATGCAGAGAAATAGTTTTTAGAGATTCCATGTGCAACTGCATATCATTGTATGATCACTTCTTAAATTAAATAAATAGGATTTGCGACGGAAATGAAAACTTGTAGCCTTCTATATTTCTAACCCAGGATATGAGCGAAAAAAGAAGTTTGAGTTTTAAGAAGCAATTCTGATCATCTGAAAGGAAGTTGCTGCATCCAAGTCCTTGAAGAAGTAAGGACTTCTAATACAGAAAGATGGTGTTTAAACATTATATTACTACGACTAGTGACGAGATTTTTGTTTTGTTTGCGACCTATAAAGTGGCGTTATTTTTTCATTGTACATCATCCCATTCAAACATATTGACTAAATTGCTATCAAAACAGCGCTAATGCTAAAATAGCTCTCACTGCAGGAAATTGACCGGTTTTTCCACCGCATGTCGTACTTGCTCCTCGAGTCTAATGATAGTGGTTCGATTCCTGCTTAATGCTATTATTTGTGAGTGTTAACCTACGCTTCCGCCAATGGTTGCGGTTTTGATGTTCTTACCAAAGGTGTTAAATTTACTTTACTTTAGTTGGATTACTCTCGGCTAGAGAAAGGTGTGGTTCGGGCATACGCTAGAAATTGTGCTCCTTATGGGACAGTTTTAAGCATTTACAAATGCTTAAAACTGACATAACTAATGTCGCTTACAGTTCCTAGCATGTAAACAAAATCCACATTATCATTTACTATGTAATAGTTGCAGTAAATCCAATAGTTTTGCAGCTTTTGTCAAAAAAAGGTCTTTGATTGGATGCTAGCAACGCCTTCAAATCTAGATTAATCAACATTCTTTTTTGCTTTTAGTTTTCTTAGTATGTAATATTCTCCTTCACCGGGATTCCATATTATTTGAGCTAAAACTTGTACTATTTAAAAATAATTATCTAAGCCTTTAAAATCATTTAAATTAGAATATGCATTTACAGTTTGGTCGCCACATTACATTTACCTCCAACAACTGAGCATTGAGAGAGCCCAGCGAGGCTTCTCAATGTATCTGCGCTTTGATACGGATCACCTATATCCTGCTGGAGGTGTCGCTGCTGAGAAGACGGGATGTGCTATCATTGGAACACCGTCGAGATGTTTGTGGAGCAAAATTCATTTGGAAAATTGTTTACAGCTATATTGACTCTCCTAATTTGCTTTCCTCTATCGATTTCGTCATCCCTCTTTTATCCCTTCGCTCCTCTTCTACGTTTTCATTACATTTCCCCACGAACCAATTTATTACAAAAGTCACTATTAGTTATCATGCGCTACAATGCACACTTATTATATGATGATATAATTGTTGTTTTTATTTTTCTTTTATAATGTATTTAGTCCATTTTGTACTTGCTTATCTGTATCTATTTTAGTTTGTGCTGTAATAGGTGTTGCCGCTGGACTATTATTACTATTACCCTCTTCGCTGGGACATTATTTAAGATTTTCGAATACTTTCCATTTACATTCTATGCGAGATTTACAACGTTCCTTTGGCAGACTTGGTTTCCTTTTCCAACATTTCCACCATTTTGGTCCAGATTGTTAAATAGTGTAGTTTATAGAAATCTGTTAATAACTGTTTTTTTTTTCAATGAAGTAAAAAATCATTATGCTGAAGAATTTATAATAATCCATGGTGACTCTGTGTGAAGATGAAAATAAAAAAACATGGAAATAAAAATAGTTATTTTTCCACAAAATTCCATTAAAAATAAAGTAATCTTTAAAAAATGCGACCGGTTAATGTTGTAAATTAAATAAGAAGTTATATAGAGTTTTTGTTAATTATGTATTTAAGACTAATTTTAATAAAATTTCATGCTACGTTATCTGAAAATATTGGAATAAGTCCAAAATTAAGCTTTAGATTCGATTAAATTTTCCTTCATTATTTAGTTTAATAGCAGGTACGGTAAGTGAAGACATATTTCACAAGGAAGACAATTTTCGTGGATAAAAAAATGGTTTACTAAAATTATTGTAATCAAAACAAACGCAACATATTAAAAAGAATGTCAGAGCTACAATAAACGAACAAGTAAGAATAAATATCCTCCTTTTTTTTTCCTATTTCCCCATTTGAAATTGCTAAATTAAAAATTCTTCAGAAACATCTATGAATAGGCATCAGAACGAATAATTGAAACAAACGTGAGAAAAACCCGATCCAATCGGTTGTAAATCGGGCATGTTCCTTGATACGTCTATCGAAATTGCGATAAATTCTGCCAACTTAATTGCATTGACATGTCCCAGAAGTGAGCATGTACATTTTATTCTTATTATTCAACCACATTAATTTGTAATGTTGGTATAATGAAAACTTAATTTTAAAGAATTTGGAAACAAAGGATGGTTGGATGAAGGAAAGGATGGAAACAATGGTTGGCATTTTAAAGTAATCCACCATTTTAAGAGCGGTTACACCGATCTAATTGATGAGTTTCTGTTGTAAATATGAAAATCCTGGAAAGCACTGTATTTTCTAATAACTCCTCGCCATTTAGCACAGACTTTAGATAATATGGTTGAAACAAAAAATTCCAAGAAAGAAATATGGCAACACACAACAGATCCTTTTACATATCGTCACACAATCCGCGTTTGTTTAAAGATTTCGTTTTGCATATTTTTGATATTCTTTCGTCGTTTACTTTAGATTATAGAAGCTCCTCTCCTAAATGTGGTGTTTGTCCATACCCGGTTTTATTTTAAAAGCCATCAGCGCATGTTTACGCGCGGATTACGAAAAACTGTCGTTGTTTACGTTGCCGGAAAATAAAACTCTATAAAATTCCACTGCATAAATAACTCCAATGGCGCGATATTTGATCTTTGTTATTCCGTTTCAACGTATATTTGTAGGCATTACGAGCGAATCCGCTTTCTCGCCGCGCTGATTAATTTACACGACATGCATCAGATAGCGCATTTGCTTACATTTTAGGTAACCGCATCGGATGGGCCTTGCTTGTATTATTTCTTTTATAATTCTATATATGTGTACAATAAATATACTTGACGAAATAAATCGCACGCTATTTAAGCTAGTATATACGATGTTTATACGATATGAGTCACGGAAGAGCTATCCCGAAGAATCAACAGGATCATCTCGAAGGCTTATTCTAGAACGCACGAGCGGGGTTGTTGCGTGCCTATAAATTCGTATTTATTTGTACGTTCCGCATTCGATTTATAGTCATTAAACAAGCAATTAGCATATCGAATTAATTTCGCCCTTCTGCGTTTAACGTTGTTCGTGAGCCAACTTTTCACAAAGCCCGGATTAGGAGGACGTTGTTTGTTTAATTTAGTCATTTGTTTGTGCTTCGTATTATCTGGTATTTGTTATGGGGCTAATGTCTTTGTAATTTTAGATTTTCCAAGTTGTATTTAACTTGGGACGTTATATTTAATGACGTCCTGAAATAAGTGAGTATGGGAGATTTTTTAAATTTCTTTATTGTATACATATAAAAAGGAAAAAAGATGAAATAAATAAAAAGTCTCATTTCACACACAGACATTTCATTATAATTGCAACAAAACAGTCGATCTCAATACATTAGAGCCTCAAACACAGTTTCTTCATATTCTGCGGATCCGATACAAATTAATATCGAAACATAAACACCGTATAGAGCATTGTTTTCATTTGCTACCGCCTCAAATAAAACAATGAACTCCTTCCTCTTCCAAACTCGAATACCTTTTATGAGAAAGCAGATGGCAACTACTTTCCTACTCGTAATGTTTCGCCAACATACACCGGGCTTTTACGGTCGTCGCATGGTCGCTAATTTTTTGTTGTAAAGACAAAACCATAAACTATCGCATTATGAGTTTCCTTCTTTCATATATCACACTATCGCGCATTGTGTACTCGTAATTCTTGTTCAAAAAGTCGTAAACATTTTTACTACTGATGCCTAATGAAAAACGCGATGAGTGCCCGATGCTACATCCGACGGTCTCTGTAGTAGAGAAGATATGTTGATAGGTCATCCGCAATTTATTACACAGATCGTGCATACACCAAAGTATTGACAATGTCCATTATCTTTCTTTTTCTAATATTAAGGGGAACTCTTATCAGTATGTTATACTGTGACATTTTAGAAGTACATTGCTCATGCAGTAGCTGAAACGTTTAAAACTCTTTTATTTCTAGTTGATAAAAGTGTCTTGTTGATTATTAACATATTTAGGCATTTGAAAATTTCAACCGTGTTGGACACTCAATTATTGTTTAAGAGATGTTGGTATTTCTGTAAAAATGGAAAACACTCGAATATCGAGCCGTCATTAAAATCTTGGAATCGAAAGGCAGTACCCCTACACAAATTAGAAGTGGGATAGATGCTGTTCGCAGCATCATTTGCCTCAATGAAATTTCGGGCAACTGAATGTAAACGTAGTCGTGCGAGCTTAGTTGACGATGAACGTTCGGGACGGCCAAAAAGTGCAACAACTACCCATAACATCGAAAAACAGCGCTAGACGACCGTCGAATTGAAGTTGGAGTGATAGCAGCATTCGAATATGAGCATAAGAAATAAGCTGGAGCTTTGGCCTCTATTAATAATTGTCGATCAAGCTTGCCACCGTCTTACACTTCAGAGGTCGGCCTGGCAAAAATTCACGAATTGGGATTCGAATTGATAGACCACCCATCCTATTCACCAGATCTGGGCTCTCTTCTTTCCTGGGCTCAAACTTTCGTTCGAAAGCTGGAGATTTTCATCGCGTTCGCAAACGTCTATTTTACAATCGTCTATTTAGGAAATTCAATTAAGTAATTACAATATTTTTAAGGATTTCCAACTTTACACTCGACGCTATCAAAGACACATTCTTCAAAATTATTGCCACAGACCTGTGTAACCTTCAAGCTGCTTTAAAAAATTTTCAATGATTACGTTAGTTCAAGACAAAAGTGAAGCCTCCTGCAATTACGGTCGAAGAGCCGGTTATCCAAATTTTCTATGTGTTGCTGCTAATAAAAAGTAAAATGCACAGTTTTCCATGCCGAAGTTACAAATTCTACTTACACTGCAGTGGTTATCGAAAGAAATAAAAATATATGAATATAGGTTCGTACACCGGCGTTCTCTAAGATACAGTTAAATTTGTGTTGCTTCTTCTTTGTTTGTCATTAAACGGTTAAAACAGTATAAGCAGAATAGGATCTAGAATATAGAAGTCAAAAATACAGATGTTGTTCTCGCAAAATTCTCTAAACTAAATAAGTATTCGTGGCTGGTTCAGAAACTATTCTTCTAGATTCTTTTCTACATTTTGCAATTTCACATTTCCGCTTCAGGATATGTTTATACTTCGCGTGGTTGGAAAAATATCTAAATTCCTTTAACAAAAACGATACCACTTCGACCATGTCAATGCATAGCGATACGATCTAAAATCTGCTCTGCAAGGCGATGCAACGCTTATACAGATCCTCTTCTAGGCATCAATATATCAGTTGGAATAAAATTTGTTCACTGCTGAATCTACAGATCTGTATATCTTGAACTTCCTTTTACTCTCATACAAGCACTACAATCTTCTTAACCATCTCCAGTCAAGTTTACGTCATGCCAGCCACAGTTCTACCAATATTCATAATTATAATTAATTACGTATTTTATTATACATATATTCTTAACTTCTTCTTTTACATATGTGTAATCATCTTATGGGAAAGATAGTTTAAAGCATGTACGTGTAACCGTTTTACGCGAGTAAAAATAGCACTTTAGCGAAGAGAGAGACGGCGAATAACTGGTATAATTGCGAGCATGAATTAAATTGTATAGATGCATCAGCAGTCCAATTAATACAATTATTCGCATATTTGTCAATTTCGTTTTATTCACATCGACACCATCTACTGTACGCGTTAGTTGGACTATTAAATTCCAGCGAAAAAGAACAGTGACAACAACGTAATAAACGGTTAAATTACGATTTTAATGGAACTTGATAGGTCTTTAGAATAATTCGATTATACGTTTTTAACTCATAACGTTAGATATGTGGGGAATTTCTACAGTTCCAGTAATGCTATTTTTGTTTCAGATAAATTCACGTTGGTTTTCACTTATTAAATTAAATTTAGTGATGGCATCCGCGATAACTAAGTTCCGCCTTTTCTAGTATTTTCTAGCAATTTTCTTCAAAATAAGGTAAGAAAACAGAACTACTTAACCTTAATCTCGGCAAAAAGTCGCGATAGGAAACTCGTGAAGCTCCTCTTCCAAAACATATCGAAAGCTATTAGTAGAGTTTTTAGGAGTCAAGATATGAAGATATGAAATCTGTGTTTCAGTTGGCAAAATACTCTCAAAAACCTTCTAGGCAATCCGAAAGATTGTATGTGGTGACTGTGATTAAGCCTGTATTGATCAAACGAAAAGAACGACAGGCACTAGATTCACTAAGCACATTAGGCAGATACGGAGGAATAGAATCGTCAAGTATAGTACAACACATAAACGAAACCTGGCATAATACTAAATTAAAAAACCTGAAATTAGTTAAGAACGTACCGTTCATTTAAGAAACCAAGCTTACACCATGCGCTGCGGAAACTAAACACCCTGTATATTTGAATACAATTTTATGTTGTGGTGCACTTCTCCTCGAATATTTACCATTTAGAAATGTTTTCTAAATGGTAAATATGGTGTGGGGGGGGGGTCTCAACTGTTCGCAAATGGCGAAATTAACCAATAAATCTGCAAATAACTAAGATCTAATTCAATAAAAAATAGACCGGTAAATTCTCCTCAAGATACAATTGCAGTTTCCTCCAATTCCTTTTTTGTAGTAGCAACTCTGCGTAATATTTTCGACCGCAGAGCTGAAATAAGAAACCCGATTGAAAAAAATCCCTTCGATTAGGTCACCTCAACCCGTTCACTCAATCTTCCAATATAAAAGTCGTAAGGTTAAAGGAATAATAGTGTTTAATTTTCGCCGTTGTGCAGAACCATTAAATTGTTCCCTTTCGATTTGTCTGAACAATTCACGAATTAGCCACTCCGCGACCCGAGCCGATAAACGACGAATAAAGCGAAGTACAAAAAAAGGGCTTCAGATTTATTACTATAATTATACGTCGTAATTTTATCCCGTATATTTCCTCGTTACAGTCACAATGAAAGATCAATCACAAAGCACGACGACATTTAAAGTACCCCGGCAAACTGGCGTTCTCGCAGGCCGGCGCACCGTTACAGTTATTCCTTAAAGACAATGATGAAAGGTCGCGTGGTATTTGAGAACTGTGTACTCGTGCGGAGAAAATGGGTAATTGCACGTAATGCGAACTGTTTGCTCGCCCCGACGTACGGTACGGTTTTAATCTCTTTATAAAGACATAACAGAGACTCGATTACGTATTACCTAGATATTGTTCCGGTAAATGCGATTCGTTTTATTTGCGTATGAATGTGACAGATGCGAATATATAATAAAATGACAACGTGTGTGACAACAAAGGTGTTAACCTTTATTCATTTGGCAAAAATTGGGAAAATATAACGTTTCTTATTAGGGCGCTAAGAAACGCTTCTGACGGCTCAAAATTAGCAATTATGGTAGCATTAAATGAGGGGGAGTTGGACAAAGGTGCCTTTTTTTTAATTAATTTGATATGTTAACATTTGCAGCACTGCTGACAAATTTGATTTAAAAAATAGCATTTTACCGTGAAAATCCCAGAAATTTTTATTTATTGATTTTATAACTGGTGAGTAGCAACATACATAATGATTATCAAACAATTAATACTTCACTGTGGTGACCTGATATAACGGTAACAATCCCATAAAAAGTTTGTGATTTTAACCTAAAAAAAGTTCGAAATTTTCGGAGTATGTTGGACAGTCATGGATCCCACTCGAGAGAAATTATACCACTCAAAACGAAAAAAAGAACAACATTATAGAAAGTATGGAGGTCAAACTGCATTCTTTACAGAAGAAAAAAATGAATTTATTAAGGGCATTCTAACTGCTGCGAAATAGAATTTTCTTCATATCTATAGGCATAGGAAAATCACAAAACAATATTTAAACCGATAAGGCCGGGTTGTAAAATTCTTCAGAATTTCCTGCGAAAACATAACGCCCTAACTGTAAGACTGAAGATATTATAGATGTGGTAACAGTTTTAATGCAACCTAGAGATTTAAGGCCAGGAAGATCTTCGTTTTATGGTAATTTTGACTACGACTGCGTAGGTTTACATAATATTCTGTAATTTCTTATTTTTTAAATATAAATTGTTATGTTCTTCTGATAGTTAATTGCTTGCAACAAATAAAAATTGCTATATGATTTATAGCCATTATAAATATAAGATTGTCACCAATATGTTAAAAGAAGTTTATTTTATGCAATAAAACTTACTGAGTTGATTATAATTTACTGTCTTTGTGTTTGAAAATATTAAAAAATGCCAATTTTACCTCATATATGAGGGGAGCTTATATCTCTATGCATTGTATTTATTTGTTCACCTTCGCCCTGAACCCGAAGCGAAGTTGGACAAAGATTAATTAAAAAAGAAACCCAATTAAAAATTATTTTTATAATCTTTTAATTAATTCACTTGAAAGACCCTAAATAATAAAAGAAAATAATCAGAAAAACTCCGAACTCATTGCTGAAAAATACACTCTTGCGTCTTCCGCTTTACAAAATATCTGCTCCTGGCAGACGAATTGGAGTGCTAAAATTTAGCATTTTTCTCCGTATATTGCCCATGAGAACCTGCGTGCAGGCAAAAATATCTAACAGTCCCCTAATGAGAGAGTTGACGATCATACCAGAGGACCGACCACCACCTAACTGGCTCTACCGATTTATTAAAACCAATGGAAAAGGAGGAACAGGTCTCATAGCAAAGACGAAAGCCAATGTTAGTTGGTGAGATGGTTTCTTTGAAAGTTAAGAATACTCTGAATCTATCTCTGGGAAAGATGATGGATCTAAGACAAAATCTATGTAATTTTCTTGCAAGCTTATTATTACTTTAATTGTAACTTTTAAGTCTATGTCCGCTTATGGATTATTAAGTCTTCCTCTGACTTGAGATATTCTTCCACTAGTATTGGGGCTTCTTTGCTTTCTATCGTTTAGTAAGTCCACCAACTACCACGAAGGCTGCGAATTTTCGTCAGGAATTGACGAGCCTACTCAGATTAGTCCGTGTGCTTTGAGGTTCTCTGCTGGACAGCTTCGCACGACTATTATGAGAGTTTACGCAGTCTCACACCAGTTTCGACTTTACCTATGTCGTATTCTTAGTCTGTGAGGAAGACCAAGTAGACCGGATATTCAAAAAAAATGTAGAAAGTTAGTTGCGAAGTGAACTAAATCTTTGTAAATCGGTAAAAACTTGAGGATATTCATCTTCCACTTTCTACAAAAAGAAATTACAAACCTCTAACCACTTACACATCCTTCAAACCACCCAAAACCACCCAACAAACATACGCTTAATAACAGTAGAGTAATTTAGATATACTCTGGTACGGATTTCCTAATTTACAAATAGGATTTCGGAGACCTCCAAAACGTACACAATCCGAATTACCGAAACCGAGATAACCGAGCAGTTAGCAAACATCACAGACAGCCGCGTTCTTTTCGTTCTGGAGCTTGAGGAAAGTCGAGGAGCCGACGAGGTAGGGTTAAGACAACACAACGGATTCGCAGGTAATGTAATAGGTAAAGTTTAGTTGCGTAGTTGCGGAAGGCTGGTTATCATGCGGATGCTCATCGTCTCCGCTCGTTTGATGTTGTAATTAGCGTAGCAGCCTGACTGGAGCCTCCCCCTCCTCGTCGTCGTAACCCATCACCGGGCTCGTCTCATCGCGTTAATTTTGATCAGACTTGCCATATTTGCGCATCCATTGATTGATGATTTAACTACTGCCGACGCTCTCTCTCGTGAGATCATTGAAGTTTATTGAATAAGGGCTACTCGGCAGTAATAAGTTTTGAACATCCCTGCACTTTAATTTAGCTGGTTTTATACTTATGCTGTTGCATTTCTTGATGTACAGCAAGCACTTAACTATCGCTTTTTCTAAGTGAATACAACAACTTCTAACTTTCAAATGCTACTCATATATTGATGCTCTTGAAGCGATTCAATTTTGGAGACCGGCCAAGTGCAACTATTGCAAACGGAGCTTCTGTATTTAAATTGCAAATATTTCAAAACTAAATCCATGTTTGCTTCTTTCGTTATACTGGACCTGTCGCAAACATTGCTTTGTAGTATCGGAGAACAATTAATTAATAAATCGATTTGTACTAATTAACTAACTAATAAGTGTTTATATGCAAGGTAGCAGTTTTTTCATTCAAATCCTCTCCTAATTAATAATCTATTTAAATTATCCAAACTTTTCAAATCATTAACCGTTAATAATGGAATATCTTAGCTCAACGTATCTCTATTAGGTTTACTTGCTTCGCAGGAAATAATTCAATAGCGATCACCAGGTAGAATGCAGAACTATTAACTATTAAGTAGTAAAATTGTCAAGTCATTATTGTCGTAAGTGCTTTATTAAATGAAGCAAAAGGATCACTTCGAGTGCCTGTACGTAAGATACCTACATGTAAGTGGACGTAATAACTAAAAAATACGTTTCTTTGTATAAATACATCTGTATACCTTACCTTACGTTTCTCCTAGGTTCCCATTAATTTTATTGAACGCCATAATTTTAGTGCGCTTCATATGAAGCGTGAATCCTCTCTTAGAAGAGTAATCTGGTATAATTATGCGATTATTTCTAGTCTGGGGTCAGCTCGCGTGCATTTTCTCCTCTTTTTTACTTTCGTTTTGGTTTCGCGAGCTTTATAGTACTATACATTCCAAACGGAAGCTATTAGAGGATAATCTGGTTATTATAAATCAGGAATTTATTAACTAAATCATTTTCCACTTTAATCGTCGTGTTTTCTTTTTTTACTTTTAAAAGCGATTTTCTCTTTTAGCTATTAAATTTATTAACTCCTCTTACGCTATCGCTAATCGATAAATATGCTTTTGGGTACAGTCAATTTATGCTGTTTGTAAAAGCCTATGATAGCGTCGAAAATTAGATTTCCAGAATACTTCTTATGGTATCTTTTGTTAAATATTAGAATAATATTAGGGACTAAAGAATTCATAAAATATTGTCAAATTAAATCTAGAGCTAAAGGGTAGCTCCATGGTATCTTTGTATGTGATCTCAAAGGTAACCATCGAATTATTTTCAAGGGCAAAATGTAGATGGTCATTACTGCCATGTATAATCAGTAATGAGTTGAAGATTTGTTTATCCATCATACGTTTCAATGTGGTTCTTACGACTGAAAATATACTGAAGTAGTTAATGAAAAAAAAGATATTACGGAATCCAGAGGGATCATTGAGGAAACTAATACTACCGTCAAGTGTCTCCTTTTAAACATGTGAAACTTGTTACTCTCAAAAACTATGCCCCGGACAAGAGTTTGACATCATTTGGAATAATTTATGCACGAATTGCTATCAATATAAATGCATATTAATTACGATGGGGATATGACATGGATTCCCGAAGTTGGTATCTCAATATCAACATTAACAAACCCTGTAAGCCATACACCATTCTTCTAAACATCAGGATGAATTCTAGCTTGTAGTGACAATTTCATATTTTTTGGTTAATATGTACCCTACTTCTTTCAAAAGGTTAATGTGAATTTCTGAACTTTCCCTTTCCTAATTAATTGCCAACATCATCACAAACAAATCTGATTTATGATACAGTAACATTGTGGTCTTCTTTTCTAAAAGTTCAGCTTTTTATCCAAGTATCCTGTTGGCTTGATTTTCATTATTTTCAGTGTGCCTTTTATAGCTCTTTTGATACAGCAAAAGCATGAGTCGCTAGTAAATGCTATAGAGATGAAGATGATACTGAAAAAAATAGAGAGCAAGCAGTTGAAGTAGTTTGACCATGTGGTGAGAATGGAACAAAAGAATTCAATCAATCAAAAAAATGTTCTATTACATTAATTAAAGTGTGAGTGGGAACTCTAGTGGCTGAATTAAAACGAAGATAGAAGTTAAAAGAAAGAATAAGGTGTAAGGATGACGACAATGTGTGTTAGTATTAGTTGGGTGGTTTGTTTATTAACAATATTAAAGTAAAGGTGCAAGAAAAAGTCTTATAAACCAACATATTCCCAACCATTACGGAAGAAGAAACTAAGGGAAAAAAAATTAGCGTGTAGGGCTAGAACGATACCTCCAAGAACTACCAATTGTCAGCGTATATCGCGGCATGTTTGGTGTTTCACTGCTAAATCCATCATATTGAAGGAGGTTATTTTCAAATTTTGGATGGCCTAATGCTTACCAAAATGGAGATTAAACGTATATTTCTCTCATTTTGATCTTCTCCCTTTTGTCCTAAAACACTCCTTGCGCAGAACGCAGAACAGAAAAAATACAAATTGTTCTATTGTTTCGCAGAGAGACGCACACATCAACGCATTGGCAAGATAGAACATAAAAACAATAGCAGCAGTTGCAAAAATTAAACATATAGTAACACACCGACTAAATAACTATTTCATCTGTGAAGACACCTCTAAATCAAACTTAAATAAGTTACAAAGACAACAAAATACAATCTCACTAAATATACGAACACCAACAGAGATTACAAGGTATGCAAAAAAAATTCAGCAACTGAACGTCAGTCAGTTCCTAGTACTGAACAACCCTCTGTATATAAAATTAAAAAACTACTTACTGAAAACCAATATTAAATTGACAATGTATAAAGACTCCATATCTACAAAACCTGAAGAAAGAAATTTATGCAGAGATAGATTCACTCATCGCCCGTCCTCACAAAATCAATAAACTACCCGATGAAATAAAACAACTCAAATGGAAAGCATACAACCAGAAAATAACATATACAATTAGACACAACTTCGTGTGAAAACACACTGAACTACGACAACAGGAACCTTCGATACCATTAGACGGGGCGGACCGTTTTTGAACCAGTTCAAAATTTTTCGACCCGAATTAAGGCCTTTGGCATTTTAGTTAAAAGATGTGGGATCCAACGGGAAATTAACTTTCTCAAATCCAACTCATCACGCAGAGTTTTTTGGATTGAGGTCTTTGAAATGTCTAAAGAAACCTCGAAATCTCACGGCCCAATCTTCTTTGATCAATTGGCGCGAAGCAACGATGTCTTTTTGAGTGATTGCTGTCTTTAATGGTTCTCTCCTGTGATCGCCGTTAAAACTGACAAGTTCACGTTGGAACTCACAGCACCAGCGAGAAGTTGTAGACAGATGTAGTGCCTCAATATTAAAAGCAGAAACCATCTCGAAGATATTCCTGTCCGAGAATTTTCTGGGATAGATTCCACTTGTCAAGTATCTTGTCGGTTTTAAAAATTTGCTGTGGCTAAATCACTTGCCGTATCTTGATAAAAATTTAGATTTAATTTGAATGAATAATGAAATCAATTTTGACGTTGATGGCGCTCTTTATGCAGCTATACACAAAGTTAAAGAGACAAGCCTCGTAGCAATATAAACTCAAAATTTCTTGGGCGATTAGATTCTTCAGTTCCTCAGAAGTTAAACAAAGTACTTAAAAAATTTTAGAGAATGTTTGTAAATCGTTTTGCAGAATTATACAGCAAATGCTGTAAATGGAGACTATACGCCTCTAAACATTTTTATACTTGTAAATCTTTTAAATTCCACAATTAAATTTAATTTCCTAATCTAACAATAACAAGCACAAATACGGATCACACAGTACTGATACTCAATATAACAATATTCTACGAACACTTAATGGCAGCTTCTTTTATTCCTCGGAAACAAGATCGACATTTCCAGATGTCAACTTCGTTTAATCTTCGATAATACGATCAATACGTTTTATCGTATTAAAAAAGTATTAAAAACCGAGTACAAATTAATTCGAGATAATTATAGAACGCTCTCGAAGTGAATACGTATATGGGAAGAACGAAAGAATTTTTTAGTAATAAAACGGGAGATGCAATAAAATTTAAAAAATAAAAGCTGAAACAATGCGGCCATAACCGTAAACAGCAAACAACGCACACAGTAAGAGTTGTAACAGATCGTAGATAATACCGTGATGTCGTGTGTATATTCCGCAGGAGTTATCTGAAATGTATCTGAGCGGAATGTCACCAGAAGCTCTCCACTTATCCCTTATTTATAAAATACACATCCATATGGAAGAGAAATTGAAACGATACGTATCGCGTTGCGCGAGTTATGATGTATCGTTTCGAATCGTTAAAGCTCACAAATTGGATGTACCTGCTCGCCTATCTCGAACTCGACACATACTCCAGTTCACGTTAATAATAAATTCGCAGAAGGAGCCAATTCATACATTTCATGCATTTTATATCGCGATATATTTCACTCGCGAAAGTAGCAATAATGTGACGGCCGTGAAATGATAAATACATATTTTCCCATTATACGCGCTGTTTATAAGATAAATTAAAGTTGTAAGACGATATATACACGCATTTATATTGGTGTTATTGCAATATTTTCAACGTATATCGGTAAACATTGGCAACTTTCCAGGATTACGGAATTTCGACTAGAACTAAATTATAACCATATATATTTTGTAATAGAACTGAATGCTGATGCTATTCGTAGATAAGCCCAGATTATATTTAGAAATCAGACAAACAATCTCGAGCTTATCCTGTGATTGTCATTCATTCACAGTTTTATTTATATGCAATAAGAAAAAGCAGTTTAGCTACCACAAATAGACCGTAAGTCCACTTGTCTCAAACGAACACGTGAGCATTTGATGTAAATAAATCAGCTTAATTGAACTAAAGGTAAGTACCAATTTATTTGAAATAATAACGTTGGCTTCCGCGGCCGGAGTCAGTTAAAACTAAACGTGTTCCGGGTTCGGAACGTATCATGGTTAAGCGAAAACTCAACGTTTCGGCCGCAATTATGTGGAGCTTCTTCAGGAGGGGAAGACTGGATGTGTAAACCATGCCAGAGAAGCGGCATTCAGGCACACATTAAAAATAAATAAAATACCTTTCTGCCCACCATATTCACCGCTATGCCTATTAGTGCAGTGCACGCATGTTTAATAATCTGTCAGCAATTCCTGCTTGTTCTCGCAGATTATTGTAGGCTAAGTTTTATCATACTTTCTACATGCTCAGTAATAAACCGCTCAATTAGTTTCGCCTCTGGCATGGTTTACACATGCTAACAGTGGCCTACCACCTTTTCGTCTCCTGAAGAAGCCCCATATGGTTGCGGGAGGAAAGTCGAGTTTTCAATTACCTGCCATGACACGATACAAACCCGGAGTATGTTTAATTTTAACTAACTCTGGTCGTGGAAACCTACGTTATTATTTCAATATAAATATTTTTCAATGGGATAACAATTTCTGCTGAATAATAAGGCCTAATGCTTACTGCAGCTACTACCCAGACTGACGCAACAACGCCGTTTCTTAAAATACAAGTACGGCAAAGCCCTCGATTGTAGGACATGATAAAATTAGTTGTCTTTAACTTATGGCTTTAAAATAAACTAACTAAATATTAGAACCGAAAGATGAGTCTACCATAAACATCCTAAGTGACAGTAAAATTATCCAGTTCAGACTAAAGGCATTTATTTTGCATACAAACTGAGATATGTATTTGCAAGCACTCAATACCGATAAGGGTGCCATAAACAAGTATATATACTAAAACATTGTACTTCAGACACTTTAACTTATGTAAGTATGTAAATCTTCAACTCCCGCGATGAGTAACAACTTGTTTTAGGGCGCAACTCCCTTTTGTGTTCGCTTCGAACCGAAATTAAAACGTCGCCCCTTAAAAATATACATTTTTAACAAGGCAATAAATATCTTAATCTACTTAGTATACGCGTTCAACTCACGTTCAAACCGACTGAAATATTATCTCATAAACTTCACGGGCGATGGCGCGTCTAGCGCTTATACCTGTTGTTTCATTATTTTCAAGATAACGACACAAAGGTAGACACTTTCTATTGTTGTCGCTGTTAAGCAGCGCCGTAAGCTAGAACAACACTGTACGTCTCAAAATTGTGTATAAAAATGACATGTTTATGGACGGAACTGGCTACTGATCGTCTACAATGTCGGGCGTTTAGTAAATCCCATTCTTTTTCTAAATTATACCGATAGGTATTTACGATATTGTTCGCTTGAAGGGAGGAAGCGCTCATTATAGTCCGTAATTAAGAGCCGTGAGGATTGAAACTTTATACGCTATAAGCAATAGCCGCATATAAAGTCCAAACGGTTTACTTCAAATTATATCACGGGACACACAGCTCAATTTGAATTCAGATATACTTATTTGCAGGATTTATGTATAGTGTTATGATAAGGCGAGGAAAGAAATTGTATTGTTTGCTTCTCCTTTATTATTTTGTATTTTACTATTATCTTTATTATTCTCTGATGCTTTCAGCCAATAAAGTATTATTACTATTATTTAAAAACATACATATACGGATGAAAGTATCACATTAAAGATACCTTAATCACATAATTTGTCGAAATATTTGAAGCAACCTCTAGAATTGGGACCAGTGACTGCTAGCATCACGATGTATGAAGGCTGGAAGCAGTTTAATTAGCCAGAGGATTAATTAAAGTAATAATGAAAATAGCCTAACTATCGCGTTACACCGTATTACGGCTCATCAATGTACATTTGTAGAAGGTGGTAATCAATACAACGGAAAATTCATCTACTTGATGGTTAGATGGCAGTGTAACTTCATTATTCCCATTTATTCTCTGGTTAATTAAGCTGTTAGCCGATCCTCACAGATCGCGATGCCAGCAATCCCTGGTCGCGATTGTAGAGGTTGTTTGCAAATATTTCGACATTTTATTATTAAGGTATCTTTAATTAGATGCTATAGCGATTGACAACCACTTTCCGCAAATGTGTATTGACGAGACGTGATACGGTGAAACCCGTGTCTGTATGTACACTGCCGTTCAGAGAAGTTCGGTCGGTTGGTAAAAAACATGAAAAGGTTACAGAAACAAACGAAACTAAAAACAAAATGCAATTTTATTGTATGTACAGGTAAAAAAGACAAAAATAAATAAATAAAAAGTTGTTCTGGCCTAAATAACATACTGAACATTATATTTCTTTTTCATCGAAAAAACCTCCTCTGCTGCTAATCACCACTCGAACTATTCTAAGCATTCTTTCGATAAGTTTTGTTAAAACGGATTGTGGAATATTAATCCATTCATGTTGCAGAATATTCCATAAATATTCTTGTGAAGTTGGGCATATATTTCGGATCCTCCTGTCCAGTTCATCCCACAACAACTCTGTAGGGTTCAAATCTGGGCTTTGTGGGGGCCATGTCATTACTTTCAGGATGTGCTGTTCTTCTTGCTCCTTTAGATAGTTCTTACACACTAACGCAATGTGTTTTGGGTCGTTGTCATGCATGAATGTAAAGTTACGGCCTATTATACGCAATCCTGATGGCACTGCATGATTCTGGAGTATTGCAAAATAATTTTCCTTCCTCATTACACCCTGCACTCTGCATAAATCTCCCGTCCTAGCAAAGGTGAAACATTACACCCCACACTAACACACAACTACGCTCTTGCTTCACTATAGGTACAATGCAGTTCGGCATCACTTTTCGGTTTTAGATCTTCGGACATAAACTCGTCGATTTTGCCCAAAAACCTCAAACTTTGACTCGTCACTCCAAAGCACGTGTTTCCAATCATCTAACGACCAATGTAGATGAGAACGGGCCCACTGTGGCCGTTTTCGATTGGCAATGCGTCCATAAAGGTCCGCTTGTTGAAGTCGACGTTTTACCGTACTCGCCGAAACTTGTTCTTCACGGCCGCGATTCACTTCGGCTGCTATTTGTGGCGCTGTTAATTTTCTATTGCGTTTGCTTAATGATACAATTCTCAAATCTTCAGCTTTTGTTGCTTTCCTAGATGCTCCAGGACGAACACGATTTTCTATAGTTCCAGTTGTCCGATATCGCTTTATGATGTCATTTACTTGTGAACTTCTCATATTTATTTTTTCAGCAATTTGTCGCCCCGAATATCCTTCTTCAAACAGCGTAATAATGCGTGAACGTTTCTCTACACTGGTAGGCTTGCCACGTGCCATTTTGAAGTAAATTTTCTTAAAACTTTCGCGCAAAAACGACAGATGCACACCAACACACGTTTAACAGTAAAATGAAGCAAATTTATATCTTTCCGCCTGTGATAAATAAACAAGAATGGTACTGCGGTATATTTCCTAAATGTATTGTTCGTTAATAGTCCCCAAACGACCCGTTTCAAAAGATCGGTACTTCCGAGAAATTCTTGGAATGATAATAAAAGAGACTTTATTGTGGTTGTCGCAATATTTCTGCTTTACATAATAATTTACGGCTTTAATCCCTTAGAAAAGAGTGTATGCTTAATATTTTTCTAATTTTATGTATTAATAATTGTATACAGTGTGATATAATAGATTTTTATTGTATGACCGAACTTCACTGAACGGCAGTGTAAATCGGAAATGCAGCGCGCTTCAGAATGGTTTATTAAATCGTTATTTTTTCTCATTACTTCGCTCTTTATCGCAAACTTCATCGGAAGTTTCTGTATAATGTATAAGGAACTACTTACAAAAGGGAGTAGAAGGCGTTAACGGCAATATTTGAATTAGTGAACATTAAAAAACAACAAG
The DNA here is from genome assembly GCA_902655005.2 of Marronus borbonicus. Taxonomy (NCBI): domain Eukaryota; kingdom Metazoa; phylum Arthropoda; class Insecta; order Coleoptera; family Scarabaeidae; genus Marronus; species Marronus borbonicus. The sequence continues at coordinate 21,876,103 of LR737382.1, forward strand.
CAAACAATTACGAGAATTTCAGTTTTACAAATACTACTACTTTAAAATATCTACGACGACAAGACCACTTGTTTGATTTTGACAATGGTGGTATTTTAAATATTCAAAACAATTATAGAAGTCGTATTTTTTATTTTTTTTTTATGTTATTAATTAAGTAATATTTATTGGAACGTTTTAAAATTTCATAAATAATCAACGTTTAATAACCACCCTGTGTGCTATCATGTTTCCAGTCTACGTTTATTTTCAATTCATGCACAACCTATTTTTCAAAATGATGTAATTTTACTTCTCATTATTATTAAGTCTTCTTACTTTCAAATTGCCTTGTTCTTAGGGTGGTGGTGATTTGCCTAAAGCGCTCGGCTATTAACCTAAATTTAATAATTTTTTTGGTTGCATTGAACATAAACATTTTAAAATGAAATATTAAAAAGGGTATCCTGTAAAATTAAATAGGTGCACAATTAAATTTCAACGAAATAACGAACACAAACAACACCATATGTTGAGGCTTTTTAATATTTTGGTTTTGTTTTATATCGACAAATTCATCAGTTTCATTTGTTGTATTTTGTAAAATCGCAATTCCATTGTTTTGCTTTGTAAATTTAATATTTCATTTATTTTATTTCGTATGTCTCGTATATATTGCATTCATATCAATTTAAAACATTGTATGATTGTATGTGTACCTATTTACCATAGAATATATATATATATATATATATATAGCTTTAACAGGCCTATTAGGCCCATCGCTTTACAATCTTGCGCCATGCTGCTCGGTCTGCCACTTTATTTCTCCAGCCCTCAACTCCTTTCTGCTGCAAATCCTTCTCCACTTCCACCGACCATCTTTGACGTGGCCTTCCTTTCCTTCTCATTCCTACTATTCTTTTCCATGCCACATGCTTTATTATTCTGTCTTCAGATAATCGACTAATATGCCCCAACCATCTAACGCGCTGAGCCCTCACAAAGTCAGAAATCGTCGGAAATCTGTACAGTTGCTTCAGATCATCATTCGTTCTCCTTTCCCATCCTTCCCCAGTTCGCTTCCCTCCATAAATTTTTCTTAGAATCTTCCTTTCCCATCTTTCCATCCGTTCCTCCGTGCCCTTCGTTAGCACCCAGGTCTCACAAGCATAAGTTAGAGTTGGCCTTATTACTGTTTGGTAAACACGCACTTTGGTGCTGCGTGCTATATCCTTCGACCTTAATATCTCCGCTAGGCTTCCTACACTACGATCTGCTTTCATAATACGCGATCCTATCTCCTCCTCTTCTCTTCCATTGTCTGTTATTTTAACCCCCAGGTACACAAACTGCCTCACTTGCTCTATGCAGAGCAACCCACTTTCGTCAGTTCTAAAAATCACTGCTTCTTCCTCACTTTCCTTATTTGCATGTGTCTTCATCCGCATGTACTTCGTCTTTTCCTCGTTTATCTGCAATCCCGTTAATCTCGCCTCTTTTTCGAATACACTTACTATATCTCTCAGCTGCTCCATTGATCTTACCAGTAAAATTACATCATCTGCATACGCCAGGCATTGATGACTTCTATTCAAAACAGTTCCAGACCTGTTTATTCCGCTTTTTCTAATAATGCTCTCCAGAAGGATGTTAAACAGCACAGTTGACAAGGGGTCTCCCTGTCTCAATCCGTTCTTTACTTCAAAGTAGGATGAATTGCTGCCATTTACTCTTACTGCACTTGACGTCTGGTACAGCGTCATCCTGGTCAACCTTACAATTTTTTCCGGGACTCCTATTTCTCTCATAGCTTCGTAAAGTTTATCTCTGAGTACCGAGTCGTACGCTCTTTTAAAATCTACGAAAACTGCGTACAACTCTATATTATTTTCATAGCATTCGGTCTGCACCTCTTTCAAGACAAAGATGTTGTCTGCACATGAGCGGTTCTTCCTAAATCCCGCCTGGTACTCCCCAATTTCATTTTCGGTTACTGCCTGCAATTTTTTGCGTATTGCCGTGGCTAAGATTTTGTAGGCCACATCCAAGAGCGAGATACCCCTATAGTTCCCACATACTGCTCTGTCGCCCTTTTTGTGTAATGGTAAAATAACCGCTCCTCTCCATTGCTTCGGCATATCTTCATTCCTCCAAACCTCCTTTATTAGTTCATAAATGCGTGTAATAAGTTCTTTGCCTCCATATTTTATCAATTCCAAATTTATATTATTCTCCCCTGGGCACTTACGATTTTTCATCCTTTTAATTATGTCCTCCACTTCCTCTCTTGTTGGTTCTTCTACTTCGGACTCATTTCTTCTAATCAACTTTTCATCTGCCACTTGAATTCCGCCATTTTCCTCCAAAGCTTCTTTTGTTTCATTGAGAATTTCGCTAAAATACTCCCTCCACCTCCCCAAGATTTCTGCCTCACTTCCCATCATTTTTCCATTTTTGTCCTTGCACACTAAAATCTTTTGTGACACTACATTGCGACTCCTTTTTATTTCCTGGTAGAAGTTTTTGATTTCTTTTCTTCTGTAACTCTCCTCAACCTTCTGCACCTCTGCTTCTTTGTAACTCCTTTTCGATCTTCTACATACCTTCTTCGCACTTTGTCTAGCTTGCTGATACCTCTGCCTTGACATTTGACTGCCATCCTGCAGCATTTGCAACTTTGCATTGCGCTTTTCTTCCAGAGCTGCCCTACAATCCTCATTAAACCATGTTTTCCTTTGAAACCTTGTTTTTTTGCCAATTACCTCCTGCGCTACTTTCCTTAATGCTTCCACCATATTATCCCATGCTTCCCGTGATGAATCCCCTGAATGCAGTTCTTTACATTGTTGCTGCACCTTACGCCGATATTCCTCCTGCTTTTCTTCACTCTCTATTAAGGTGTCAACATGAAATCCCGGGCAGCTCCGTTTTAGCTTACCTTTTTCCTCCCACAACTTTCCGTTGAGTACAACCCGTACCAAATAATGATCACTACCCATATCAGCACCTCTGCAGCTCCTCACCGAGGCTATCAACTTAGTATACTTACTGTGCACTATTACATGATCAATTTGATTCACTTGTTCTCTTCCTGGTACTTTCCAAGTACCTTTGTGAATTTCTTTTTGTTGAAACCATGTGCTAACTATTCGGCAGTCCCTTCCAGAGGCAAACCCTATCAACCTTCTCCCATTATCATTGCTAACCTCATGTTTGGTATGCTTTCCAACCACTGGGTAAAATTCTTGCTCCTTACCAACTTTTGCATTCCAGTCTCCCAAAAGTATTATTACTTCATTCTTAGCACACTTTTCATACTCTTCTTCCAGATTTTCATAGAATATATCTTTCTCATCCTCGTCTTTATCTTCTGTGGGCGCGTGCACATTAATTAAGTTGATCATTCCCTTATCACACTTCAACTGAAGCACACAAATTCTCTTGGACACTGGCATAAAGTTTGTTATTGCCCCCTTCCATGCTTTCTTAATGAGAAATCCCACCCCAAAAACACTGCCCTCGTCCCCACTATTACAAAATATATGGCTCTCAAGCTCTAAGATACCCGTGTTCTTTTGTTTAGTTTCCTGCACCGCCAGTACATCTATGCCATACCTTTTCGCTTCTAACTCTAAGTTTCTCAACGCACCTGTGTACTTTGTCCCTCGTAAATTCCACGTACCCGCTTTCACGAACTTTTCATTTTGTATCCTTATTCCTCCCTGTACCATGTCCTTTGCCACTGTCGCCTTATACTGATCCACTCCTTTTTTTGCTTTCAGTTTTTTCCCCTCACTACACCTCCTTCGCACTCATCCCATTTATAAACCTCGCCCTCGATAAAGATTTTCTTGTATCCAACCTTCGCTTTCCGCCCCTTATTCTTCTCGTCCCGTGCTATCTTCCTAATCTCCGCCTGTATTTCTCTTTCCCTCTGCGTCAAGTCGTTTTCGATGTAATTATCTGTTCCTCTTAATTTATGCTTATTCTTCATTACCAGCTGTTTATCCTCCCAACTGCGCAATTGCACAACGCTCACTGGTTTTCCGCTTTTACTTTTGATCGTGAAGACCTTAATAACTTCCGCCGACACCTGCAGCTTATTCTCGATATATCTACCTACTGCTTGTTCTTTCTCCGAATCTTTAAAATCCACACCAGTAACTACTATATTATTTCTTCTTTTCTCCTTTTCCATATCTTCTATTCTATTCTCCAACTTGATCACTCTTGCCACCAATTCTGTTCTCTCCGCTGCCCAACTTTCCTCCCTTCTCGCCATCTCTTCCCTCATTTTTCTAACCTCCTCTGTATTTTTCTTCATTTCGGCGCACATCTCCTCCATCAGTTTCCGCAATCCCCCTATTTCATCCATATTTCCACTATGTTGAACACTTGTTGATCCTGGCGACCGGATTACTTTTTTGCTTCTGCTGAACGCTAACGCTTCACTATCGTCTCCGCTATCTCTGTCACGCCTCTTACTACCGCTCATACTTTTTGAACGTGCCTATATACTCACGACCTCAACGCGCCGTTCGCAAATTGACTCGTCGCTGCCCGATGACTTCCGAACTACGATCAGCTGTTTTGTTCAGCTTATCAATCCTTAACTACTAACCACGATCAGCTTATTAATTCTTAACAGAACTCTTTTGATCACTCGTATGCACTTTCTAAGAACAGCAAATTACACCTCACCAACTATTCGTAATGCTATTTAACTTTGAAACACTCTAATCGCGATTACAATTTACCACGCTGACGGTACGTGTTACACGTTTGCCGTCGAACGCCTCACCATATATTATACCATTATAGAATATATATAAATTAATTTAATGTACGCAACTGTAACTAGATCGCCCATATACAAAGCAAAAATCTAACCAAATTAAATTAAATTGCATCAAATTAAATAATCGCAACTTTGGCAACTGCTCATATTAGAAATCACGGGATAAGACGAACGTTGGACAGAGAACCACCTTATTCAAGCGTTAAACCGAAATTCAGCGCCGAGAAAGAAACCGCAACCTACATATTCATACCTTTAACAGAGTATCCAAACATTATCGAAGAATGAGAGTTACGAACTACCGTGACTGCCTGCCGCTTATGCGTCATGTACCACTCAGACCCGCACTATCGGTGGTTTATAATTTTTCCGCTTATATGAGAAGGCAGTAGCAAGGTGCATACATACAAGAGAGATGGCATATAGATTCTAACACGAGAATGTCTGGGTAGCCGTTTTGGGCTATATTAGCTACTGTCCCCGTAAAACCAGACGTTTGAGCTCTTATATGGTTTGGTGGTGGTTTATTATAAATAGACGTTGCTATACTGAAGACACATTAAGGTATTAGGCGCGTTTATAATTACAAATAAATTATATCTACTGAGCCACGTTTATACAAAAAAACATAGACACGTCATTGCATCACGATGAAGATAAAAGCATGCATTTTTCTATAGAATTCGATGAGAAATAAAAGAAAACCCTTAATAAAGAAAATGGTACTAAATCACAAAGTTCTTGAGAAAATGTTTGCTTTAGTGTAATGTTTCTCCCAACATCAAAACGAACACGTACAAACAGGCATCCATATACGGACACCTTAGATTCTCTCCCAGATTTCCAAGAACTAATAATATTGCTTTTTTAATGCTAAAGCGCAAATTTCCAAAAACCACATTCTTCTTCGGCATCTTTAATCGCAAAAACAGACACGAGTTATTTTTTTTACTAAAGTCAACTCCTACGGCTGGTATTTCAGCATGATTAATGTCTTGGTTCCTCTTTCATGTTACTTTCCGATCATCTTTTCTAGGGATTGGTATTCGATAAAATGATGCTTACGATATCGAAAAATAATAAACATGCAAAATTTTAACGCGAAACATATTCCCTTTGATGTAGAAGCACCAAACAGAAATTGGTGTCTTATTTATGGATCCTCATCGAAGGATGAAATGAACAAAGCTTCTTAGACAATTATTATTTAGAAGGTAATAATGTATTAAGCACCAAAAAATTCTTACCTGAAACACTTTTTCTGCGTAAAAATTTCAAGAAATTTATTATCTGTTGATTTCCTTGCCCAATTTATTTTTAACCCGCAGTGAACGAACAACGTTCTGAATTGTACAAACAATTTTTAAACTGTGTAATTATATACTTGCCCCGTCAGCCGTTCAAGGAATGCTTGTAAAATGCTTCAACACGTTTAACGAAATTAAAAGTCGGCTACACGGTCAACTTTGTTTCATAAAAGGAGGTAATTTAATAGTGTTACTTATATTAGTGGTACTGGACGAACATTTAACGATGTTGGCAGTATTGTGCCCATTTTCTTGTTTTAGGTGGCATTTTTCTAGACGACGGCAAGGGTCTGAAGCAATAATATGTACATACATCAGTCTCTTCTTTGTCCAGCTTATTATCCCTTTAATTTTCTTCGATCCCCTCAAGACTTCGGGCACATCGTACTTACGTAGTTTCTGTTTTCCTATTGCCTTCTACGTTTAAATCTGAAACATTTGTCTTGTCTTTTTCAATATCACTTTTCACTCTTGCTTCCCAATAAATTAAAAAAAAATTAATGAAGTGGACCATTATTTTCACGTAATAAATAAACACGAAAAAAAAGCTAACGCTTTTAGCAGCTCTTTCCTCTACGAAAACAAATAAAAACCACATCGTTGGAAGATTACAAAACAGCCGCGTTACGTTTTCGACAAAATTATAAATTAATCTCTGCTAGGGCACTATTTCTGTCAGCTAGCTTCCTTAATTCACTCTTTAATTATAATACCATAGCATATGTACTGTGCGTAATACTCTGTGTTCCGTACGTCGTTACATCTGCTGGTAACTACAAGTGTAAGACACTAATCACTTAACATCAAAATAAATTATCATATTATTTTTACTGCTCGCGACTAGCATTCATGCGCATTTCGATGTAATTAGTTTAGTTATAAATCGATACTACGCGCGTCTGTATGGAGCTTTTAGCATGTCATCCGTGTAAATTCTTGAATTATTAAAAGAACTAATCATCTAAGTACCCTCTACGTTCTCTTACGATCGTACTCTCAAACTCGATAGTAGCTACATATAGAAGACGTTAATTACTCGTTAAGAATATTAAGTCTATTTGACGATCCTCTCGTGCGGTAATTTCGACTTTTTACTTAGCCGCCTTTACCGTACCGAATGTCTGAAAGCGCTATTAAACGTTTTCTTTTTGTTTCACGTCTCTCTTCTGTGTTTTGTACGTACAGAGATGCGTAGAGCTGATGGCGATAGCAATACAGACGTCTCACTTGCTCGGGACTGTCCTTATGTAATGCAAAACCCATAATCACCACTAACCTCCAATTGTGCGCTTTAAAGAAGGTAAAAGGCAACTAATTGTAATTTTTTATTATTCGTTTACTTAATAAACTGTAACATCAAAGCTGCAAACTGCAATAATGTCAGTAATAGACATTAGAAGCATTCCAGACGTCAATAGAAAGTCCCACCCCATGGCACTTTTCCAATAAAGTATTGAAGGAAACGGGACGAAGTTATCCCACAACGCGTGTACTACATTTCATATTCGGACAAACAATCCCACCGTACAGACGCCCAAGTGTTTGTATTTGAAAGCAGGCACCATTTAGCTCCGCCATGGTACCCACATAATGAGTTTGCAATAGACTTAATCGGAACTTTCCCACTAATGGATCTTTTTGCAGCTTATTTGCACAAATTGCCAAATAAGACGTAAACCAGTCAGCTTATTAACGAGTAGATCAACAGAATGCGCCACTTAGATCGCAAAAGAGAGCAGATACAGGTTGCACACCGCTTTCGATATTATTGAACACACGACAACATTCTTTCCTTTGGTTCCGCTTTATTTAGCTACGTTTCGTCGCACGTGTTTTCTATTCTATTCTTGTCTGTTACTCTAGTGAAACCCATCTAAATCTTTGCTATGAGACGAGCGCAATTCTTGCTTTCTTTTTCAACAACAGTACTTGAGAAAGATAGTCAAATTCATGCGATAAACTAATGATGTAGATAAAACATTAAAATAGACAAAGACTAACCCTTTAGAGATTCCCGACAACAGTCTTGAACACCGCTGTACATATGTGTGTCTATATATGCCGATAGCACTCAATACATTAGTAAATATTTCTTGCCGGTCTCGCCTGCCGTTAGTTGCAACGTTATTAAATCCCATTAGGCAGGTAATACGTTAGGAGGATCCGCCGTGCCATTACGTCTGTTAATTTATCGAATCTACGTTCAGTTAGTTACACGGCGAGGGTATCCTCCTCGGCAAGCGCGAGGTGGTCTAGGTTTGATCATACAGAAGATAGCGCATAGCCGTCGTAATATGTTTGAAGTACTAATAAATAGGTATTAATTTGGTTCACACGATCAAAAGATTACCATCGCACACTCCCTTCAACTCCGCGAAGATGCATTTTGGGAGCGGAATATAGTTTGGAGCGTAATTTACGTAAATTAGCGTGAGATTTATCAGAATCATATACAGTGGGATTAGCTCTTGACGGCGCTTATAAGTGTTGTCAAGATCGTAGTCTGCACATAAACCCGCAAAAGATTGCAATCGCCGCTTTTACAAGGAGAAGAGAAGTCTGTGTCTGAAAATACCTTCCATTGAGGGGAAAATCATTGGCTTCAGCGATGAAGTTGGAAACATGGAAGTGCCACATGTTCAACTTGCAGAAAAACCCTATTACGGCGTTACTAGTATGCTGTCGGCTGCTTGGTAAGGACTGGGGCCTTAAGCCTTAAATGACCTTGTGGTCATATGCCGCAATAATCAGACCCATGATGACTTGCGCCTTTTGGCTTGCTTGCCGAAAATAACTCAGAAGATTCTGGAACCGCATTCAGAGACTTGCATATTTCGACATTACAGGTACATATTCAAGAGCAGAGATTTCTGCTCGGAACCTGTGCGCCATAAATGATGTGCAGCAACAGTTAGGCAGTTCTAAGGGTTATTAAGGCCTAATATGAAAATCTGATCTGATACATGAACGTGTACACAATCTAAGGCTACTGCAACGCAATAACCACATTACCTTACGGTGGGTCCCAAAGCCACCAGAGGTCGATGGAAACGAAAAGCCAGATTATAAGCTGACCAAAGGAGCAGCTAACATAACTTTCATTGGTCCTAAGTCATTGTGTGGTCAAAAGAGCCACATAAAACAATCAATAAAGACATGAGAGAACAATCAAAAGGTCTCGTACTGGAAAAGAGCTCCAGAACAGAAGCTGGCGAAAATACTCATATCGCTCACTAAAGGCAGCAAAAATAGCGCTATCGTTCAGCGAAGGGAACCTTAGGTTACTCGTAGGATTTCTGACGGTTCATGTAGCTCTAAAATGACAGGGCATTTTGTTACAAATTATCAAAATATGGTAAATTTTTTTTTTAAGAGTAAAGTCAGCACGTCGAAAAACCTCAAAATTTATTCTGGCACTAATATGTTATGAATCAACAAAAATTGAGATTGGATGGCATCATTTCCAAAAAAATTATTTGAAAAGTTGCCTAGAATTTAATTTTTATGCTATATGCAAACACAATAAACATAAAGAAATAAAAATTACAATTTCTTATATTTTTTAAATTAATTTAAACATTTTAAACAAATAGCAGCAATAAAAAATACAGAATTGATCTTCATTCAACCGTCAATATTAAATATTTTATTATACCTGTTCGATTTATAGTTTACATATCGATATATCTTTTTTCGAACCTACCGTACGATATGTAAACAAACATAAGTCTAATATGCGTTGATTGTTAACAGATTATACGTTGAAATTATCCAGATTTCCGCTGACATTTCCCTGTAGATCCTATTTAGTTTACATTGTCATCAAGTGTCCGTTTTTTTTTTGCTTTTCGTTAGAAAATGTCATTTGCTAGTAGATATTTATGCAAAACAGGTTCCCATCGAGACATACAACAGGCGTGATTCATGATTCATGACCTGTTTTGTTTTCAAGCCTTATGTAATCTCTACTATTTATTGCCTTCTCAATAAATATTTTCCTTGTTGCTCGAGTTGTTTCGTAATTTTGAAGTTTTCTTTGAGTAAATTGGTTTCTAAAAACTGGATAATTGCACAATACTCTAAAAGCGAGTGGATTGAGTAATTTGAATTTCCAGATTTATGTAAATGCTCAATTTGTAACTTTAATCGTGTATATTTTGTTTTAAGTGTGGTGACGGCCCCACAGGGTACAAAAGCTTTGAAGCTTGTCATAACCTCAGAGGTCTTTAATGTATAAAGTTTTCAATGGCTTTATCACTGTCACCCTATCACCGTAAAGAGTTAAGCGCTGTTAATGTTGTTCGCCAATATGCGTATGGTACCGGACCTATCAAAAAATTCACCATCGACCCTGTTGAGAGCCGAACGCAGGGCATTTAATTCTATCATCGTCAAGAAGAGGCTCTCTTATCTCTGGGCAACACAGCAATGTGGGTGCAATGAATATTACCTTATTGCAAGGAGTACTTTAAACGAAATCTTAAAATAAAGGATATTTTCGCTGAAATTTACACAAATGTGTGAACATTTTTGGCCGAACGTTCTCGCATACTCACCTGATCTTTGGGCGAACTATCTAGTTTTGTCATGCACCGATCTATAACGAACCTTCCTTGAAAGTTAGCTCACTGTTGTCTGCCGACCGTGGCGTCACGCTTGGCAACTGATCTTCAACCGATGCTGCACCGACTGAATTGGTTCAACAGCAACTTGCTTATGTCGCTCAAGTGTTTACTGCCAAGCGTAGTTTGATTAGCTGATTTTGCTGACCTAGAGCCAATCGATACCCAAGGTTAGAAAAAGTACCATCGGTTCTGTACGCTCTACCTA
>LR737382.1:21917019-21957212 GCA_902655005.2 Marronus borbonicus
CGAAATAAGATGAAAAATAAGTAAGGTCGGAAATATGCTAGCCTACATTCCAGACACATCTCTTCATTAATATTCTCCGCGTTTCATTTTATTCTTTATCGTCCTTTCGTGTTGTGTATCACGCGCGTGTATGCGTCCGTGTGAGTGATGTATTATTGTTACCCGCAAATTTATATCTGGACTATGGGGAAATCATTCGCCTTTTCTCGCGCGAAACGTGTCAACGCTGTCAGCCGCTATAGTGAGGTACAATTTCGCTTGTGGCTCCGAAGTGTGCGAGGGGATTATAAAAATTCATTAAAGCGGATCAATAAAAAAAGATGTTTCGTATATCGTTCTTTTATCGTAAGCTCTGCGGGAATTTAGGTCACAAACAATGCCTCAAAGGAACGAATTTCGATCTGGGGAACCTACTCAGAATTTGGAATTTGTTTACATAAATAGAGCTTCGCTAAAAATACTGGAAATGACTAATCAACTTATAATCTACCTTTTTTTACCTATTTTGTAGTGTTACAAGTTAATTAAATGAGGGAGGTTCCCAATTACCGATTTTTTTAAAGTAAGGTAAGTAAGGGTATCGGCACCCTCAAATTGATTTATCAAAAAACACCGGCAACCCGAAAATTCAGATTTCGATGAAACTCTAGAAACGTAGAAACACGTTCAAGCACAGCACATTCTTTGTAGCGGCTGAATTTTTGGATACAGCCCCCTCCAAAAATTGGCACGATTTTTGATTTATTTTTAATATCTCTTTTAGAACATAATTCGATGTGTATTACGTAGTCTCATGGATGATGTAAATTATTTTCAGACCAAACATATTTAAACGTACCATTGCTGTGGCTTTTTGGGTATATTTCAAATGTTTAGTTTTATCTGATGATCCAATTTCTGAATGTTTGCAACGCAATGTTCACTCCAAGATTGAATCACGAGAACACTATTTTGTGAGATATTTAGAAAAAAAATCTGGCAACCGAATTTCGATATGATTTAAAGTGAATTTTCCAGACGTTGAAGAGGAAATTGCACATTTACGAGTTCAAACAATGATTGCGCAAATTATTAGCCAAATTCGTAGATTCATTTAATTTCAAAAATGATAGAGAAAGTAAGCCTCGATCTTTAGTAAAACTAAACGTGTTTCGGGTTTGGATTGTGTTACAGCAGGCAAACGAAAACTCGACGTTTCGCCCATAATCATACGGAGAAGGAAAGGTGTCAGCCCACAATTAACACGGTGTTGGTTTTTGTCTCCGGCGTGGTTCACATGCTGAGTTGGCGTGATGAATTACTTTCCGTTCAGTTAGTTCCGTCTCTGGCGAGGTTTGCACGACCATGACACGGTCCAAACCCGGAACGCGTTCAGTTTTAACTGACTCTGGCAGTTATTAATATGTTTGGTGTTTGACTATCTATTTTCAAAAGAAAATATCTACCAACTGTGAACTTTTAAATAATCAAAAATCTATATACAATATCAATATAACGTCAGCGTTATATTCTTTAAGAACATGTCCAACTTTTTGACTGTTCCCCATATACAGTTGCAGTCGTCAGAATAACCTCATCGCTTCCTTCTAGCACGCAAGTTCTTTGAAATCGACAACATGCACGCTATTAAAACCATTACCACCAACGCCTACTCCTGACAATTTATTAAATTCAATTTTTCAAACTTAATTAGGAGTATCAAAAAAAGAGTAGCGAGAGAGAGATCGTCGTCAAGGAAGCCCGGCAGCATAAATTGTGTAACATCGAATCGTTTCTTGTGTAATTTACAAGACAAATAGAGGAAATAAGGAGCAGCGATCCTAAAACACGTGTACCTGCGCGTTATCCTCTAGATGACAGCGACAGACGTCCGAGTTACACACTTCAACTTCATTTATATCTTCCGCTCCCTCTACTTGGACACTATCCAAATAAGCAAAAGTCGAAATTTCCTACGTTTTGTGGTTCTACCTCGATGCGAATTACAATATAAACTAAACAATCATGTGACTGTAGCAGTTAGACTAGTTAAGAGAATTATTTTCAACTCACGGGACGTACCGTGCTGAATTTCGTGGTGAAAGAATGCTTAGGTCATAAATATTTATATAAGCCGCCCGTAAATCACGTTCTAATATGTGTCATAGGGTGAATGTTATATCGAATTTAGCTGTCAAAACAAATTAATGAGAGTTGTAAATCAACCGCCAAGTGTACGTCTCCGCGTCTATTAAGATAACGTAGTTTTTTTCGATGGCTTATGTAGGCTCTTCTAATTGTAATGAAACACAAGGGCATAATCTTTTTAATATCATTCTTTGTTAGTTAGTGCTATTGTTTGAGAAAAATGATTCAATAGGCAAGTGATTAAACCATTATAGATACCATTTATCCGCTCGCATACGGTAAATGAATTACCATAATGTATTTTGAACGATTTCCATCGATTTTTAATTCTCTCATAATAATAATACGTCACACTTATAGGAGAATAAAGTACATCGAAATGTTAGTTAGGGAGATTATTATTATATTAGAGGGGATGGCATGATTTCATCGTCCCTGATAGTAATATGTAATATAGTTCACATCTATCTGAAAAAATCACGGCAAACGCAATGCAAAGAGAGCTACCCTAGGGATGACTTGGGAAAAAGTACCCGGTTTATGTCGCTGCAGGTATGTCTTTCTTGGCGTTAGAGGGCGCCAAGAAATGTCTGACTTATCATTTCGAAATGTTGCGGGCATTAACTGGGAGGCAACATCGACACAGGGTATAGTTAAAATACTCTCGGAACCACGCTGATGATGCCGAGTATGCAGAAACATGTCCGTGGGTAGCGCATTTTTTCTCTCCTTGCATTGCTTTTGCCGTGAATTATTCCATCAATACCACGAGGAAGCTACTTTGGCATTATTCTTTTTTTTTGTTATTGTTTCTAGGGATTTTCCGGTGTGTTTTTACACATCTATTTGGCTAGAAAAAATGTAGGTAACGTATTTTTCAATGAATTTTGAAATTGAAAAAAGAACTATCGTAAATTATGTCATCGTGTCTGCTATTGATATGTTGTATTATATTAAAAGATCACAAATGTATAAGGAAGGCAGACGTTTATTTATTAAATCATTTCATCGTCTCTTTCTTCAGTAGAGTCTCTATAACATTGTAAAGAAGGAGATTTCAGATTGAAGGTTTAATTTCACGCTTTCATCTTCATTGTCCACCCATAGTGGTATTTTCACAAACATCAAATTGGAACAGTTGGTTCCTCTTGCATCGTAGGCACGCCATAATTTTTAGGAATTCGGCCTTTAAAGGATATAAAATAGGAGCTGGGGAATTCGTTTGGGAGTCTCGTCATTTTTGAATTTAGAAATATGAAAGTCAGTATTTAGGCTTCTAGTTTGAAGCAAAAAAATACTACCGAATTTCGAAACTTGGGGGAACTATGGGGAAAATTGTTACATTTATTAAATTTGATATTATTTTAAATTCATGTATAGTTTTATAACTCCCAATTCAAGCAACATTTGATTCGTATAGATTTTCGAAAATTACTGCAAAATACAAAAGGGTAAAGATACTAAGTTTATTAAAACTGGAAGACAGCGCTTTGGGGTACCCAAATATTATTATTATTATTATTATTATTATTGCAATGTTTAGCTGCACACAACTTACAACAAAATTAAGTAACAGCATCTCTTAAAATTAGAGCTAGAATTAGATTAAAAAACGAAAACTTAGTGATATATGGATGCAATCAAAAATATCTCTGGTTTGAGAAAAAGCGAATTGATTCTATATGTTACGACTTTATAGTGTTGGTTTTTTATAAAAGTGCAGACCAGTTAATGAATTGAAGGAATATCTGACGTTAATAACGGTTTTCCAGCCAAAACAAGCTCAGTTTATAATCGATATCTTTGTTAAACTCTCACGAACTGACTAATACAGGTAGGTGTGGTGATGTAGTTTATATCGTAGCTGCAGGTTATTTCCCGGCATAAATGAGTTACGGGATGCCACAGAATGCATTCCATAGATTAAAAGTAGACTTGGAATTTGCATAAATATTATCAATGTCCTTTGTAACTCTACTGGTAAACATATAATGTTCCAATTTCCTTCTTCAAATTAATCTTACATATTTAAATACAGTCCGTCTAGAAGGTATCCGGAAAACACAAAACACTGTTATAATTTTCCGGTATACATTTTTATTACTTGAATAATAATTCAAGTCATTTACTAATACAATCTCCATTTAACTAAACGTTCAGGTAATCCCGAAACAAGGTCAACGCTATACTTTTCGGTGATAGTGGTCCAGGCTTGTAAAACTGACCGAATCAAATCTTCTTTATTTCGTGGTGCTGCTCGTTCTACTTCAATTTTCATTAGTCCCCATATGTTTTCGATGGGACTAAGATCTGGGGAAGCTGCTGGCCATGGAATTGTTGCCAAGTTTTGTTCTAGCATCCAAGCTTTAGTGTAGGCAGAAGTGTGGCATCTTGCATTATCCTGTGGAAACCGCCACCCTTCGGGATATAAAGCACGAGCCGTTTCAAGAAGAAAGCCATTAAGAATTTCACAATACTTTGCACTATTAACGGTGCCATCAATTATACAGAGAGGTGTAGCGCCACGCTGAGAGATTGCTCCCCAAACCATTATTTTTGTGGGAAATTTGGAAATTTGAACGGTAACATTTTCTCTTGATAGGATTTTTAAATGATTTGCTCCAAGCCGAAAGCAACTTTCGTCAGATATAAAAACATCACTAAAATTATCGTCTCGAAATCGTTGGCAAAAATCTATTCTTCGTTGCTTTTGTAGAGGTGTCATTGCAGGTTTTTTTTTTGGTTTCCTTGATAAGTAACTTTGTCTTCTCAGTGAAATGTGGACAGTTTCTGGACACACTCTTATTTGACGTTGATTTCCAAATCTGTTAGCCAGTTTTTGAAATCCTAGGCGCGGGTTTTGTCGTCCTAAAGTCACTAAAGCGTTTAGATTGTTTCCGCTAATCTTACACGGTCTTCCAGAAACTGGTCCATGGCTCATATCTCCCCTATTTTTTACCCTCTTTATTGTCTCGCATACTGCACTTTTTCCGAGTTCAGTCAATTGCACTAATTTTTTAACGTTTTGATCACCTTTTCTATACAAATATTCCACCAACTTTCTTCTTTCTACTTGCGACATTATTTCACAAATATTAAGCCTGTTGATAATCAACAATATTTGACAGCTGGTGTTGTTATACGATTTTTGCCGTGGCCTACAGTCAGCACAACCTACTTGATGCATTACTTTTCTCTTAGGATGTAACAAAAAGGAAATATATTAAAATTAAGAAAAATAATAAATACGGGATACTTTCTAGACGGACAATATATATTTATACTTGTTTGTTAACGTGTTTTCGTCAATGAATGTTTTTTAAATTATTTATCCAATTTTGACAAAATTATTAAATATATCGAAAGTTAAGCCTACAATGACATACATTAATTATAAGCAAAAAAAAAAATGATACACATAAAGATGAAACCGAGAGAAATATTCATGAAAACAATTACAACAATGAATAATAAAAACCTGTAGGTGTTTCAAAAAGTCGGCAAACAGCGCCACGAAACTTAACACATTAAACGAAGCCTAAGAAAAGGAGTGTATTTCTTCCCCCTAAAGACCTACAATCCCAAAATAATTAAGTCTTGAAGAAGACTTGAAGACTTCCAGACTCAACTTACGTGTAAGATGCAAATAATGCCTTAATAAACTTCGTTAAATCAAGTTCTGATTTTGTTCCGATTATTTCTATGATCTTTTTAAATTTTAAGATATCTTTGCAGCAGTAAAAGTGAACGATTCATATCATCTGAAATAGTCTCTTAGATAATACAATATATAATTAGCATCCCTTTCATTGTTCTACACCAATTAATTATTCAAATCAAGAGTTGGAAGGAAAATCCAGAGCCCTCGTACTGGCAAAGGCGAGGACAAAATCAGGCGAAAGCATTCATATCCGCTCCAGCAAAAATAACAAAGGTAGTGCTACTCTTTCAGCAAAGGGGATCTCAAAATATTGGCCGACTTATAAATGCCACTTACATAAAGTAGGAAGAGTTGAAGATCAATTCTGTTGTCTATGCTAGAAAGATGTGAGGACAGTAGAACATATTCTATGTAAATGAGTTGCTATTAGTCAGACACGACACCAATATTTCAGTAATCTACTTCTAACACCTATTAAATTGAAAGAAGATCCTAGAGTACTGTTGAGGTACAACAGGTTGCATCAAGTAAAGGCGTCAATACCATGTAGTCCGCCCCAGTAATAACAATTATAATCCAGTACTTCCATCTACCTTTCCTGAAACATTTATGATATCGTAAGTTTTGATTTCAAAACGTATTTTTACTCATCGGAATGCATCATATTTGCCATTTAGCTTTGACATAAATAAATTTAGCTAAAATAATAATTTTCACTAAACCTATTAATTACTAGTGCTTTTAAGGAATAAGTTCTCGATAGTCCAGTGGTAAGAGAACCTGCGCCTTACTGGGCAGAGTTAGGCGCTGTGTATTCTAATTTCCTCAAGATCAAATTTTCTTAATGGGTCCGGTACACTCCAGAGTCACCGCCTGCAATTAACTGCTCTCCACCCTTTACGGCGAGGTGGTGATAACGACAAAGCCATAAAACACTTTGCGCACGCAATTTATACACTAAAGGCTTCTGAGCTTATGACAAGGTTTAGAAGCTTATATACCTCGTTGTGCCGTCCTCATAATCACAAAAAACAATTCAACCACCAGTAAGCTTGTAAGCCAAGTAGCCAGTAAGCTCCTATGTCCACACATAGGACCAACTAACGATTCTACAGGTAGAAATTTTTCTGATCAAACCTCGTATATCTGAATAACGGACACGGCTTCGTTAAAAATTAAAGTTTTCCCAAATGGAATAAAACCGCATAAGCGCCACCTCTCAGTATTCTCTGACATGAATGAATTTTTCGGATAACAAGCTTCCGAATCCCTTGACAGCAAATTAACATTCGTTGTTCTTTTTTTTCCCATTCACGCCGTTGAATGTTTTGGATGTCACGCCATTGTCGGAGAAAAGGTAAGAGCGCTAGAGAGTTGATCGAAGCAAAGGTCTGATTAAATGACACAATCAAGCGTTATGGGATGTCGTTTTGGATGTAAAGTAGATTATTACGTATACTGATTGTCGTTGTGGGTTGACAAGTTGTGTTATATAAACATGTGACGCACTCATGTAGAATTACCCAAATTCTTCGAGTTTTGGCAACACCATCCTGGCTTTTGTTCGTCATTCCAAATCCTCAAGTAACATAAATATATTGAAGCAATTTAACGCTCTTCTTCAATGTAACTACATTTTACGTGTCATCTTGTGGTTATTTTAGTCACGAGATTTGTAGGTTACTTATAATATACCGAGAACTGGAAACATGTAAGTAATTTAGTGTAAAATAGCAATGCAAGTAGCTTGTTTGAAGTATTCAATTTCGCTCCGTTTGCAAAATATATTGGGCTGATCTTTTTACATGCCAAATTTTGCGTAACGCTATAAAACCTTTGTGCCTCCGTACAAATCAAGGAAGTGAAGAGAATCCTCATTTTACTTTGTAACGTATGTTCTAGTCCAATTGGGTGTTAGATCAGTGGTATGAATGCATTTTACGGCGTTTTAATTGGTCTGTTTTGACTGTTAAATGTGCAAAGATGTTCGTGATTTGTTAGGAAAGGTGTGGAAAAATATTAGCAATCGATCTATTCATTCCGATAAATTGGCAATTTTAAAATTAAAATATTTCTTTGACTCTATGTTTTCTGAACATTGTTTAATTAAATAACGAGATAAACCCGTAAATATATGCGATGAACAAATGCCCCAAATGATCGTTCAACATTCTATAAAGAACCACCAATAAAGAAACAAATACAGATAAAAAGTACTAATGGCAAATGGCTCGGTAAAGCGATATAAGTAGCAAATAATAACAATAGATGAAACTTAATTGAAGGAGTAAAAATACTGAAATTTAAGCAATATTGAATCGGCCGCAAATAGTTCGCTTGAATTTAACAAAATGAAGAAAAAAAAATCCAAATCATTATCATGTAATAATGCATAAGTCGTACCGTGAAAGGAAGATGATCACTGGTATGATAGGCATCAGCATACTCTAGAAAGGAAGAATTTTCAAAACAGGTATCGGTATCATTTATATAAATGTCGAAGAGCAACGGTCCAAGATGCGATCCCTGCGGCACACCCGCAGCTTTAACAACAGCTTTATATAGACAATCCGACAACTTCACCACTTGCGATCTATTGGCGTGTTTGTCCCCTTTTTTCAAGAAAATCCGTCATAACAGCCAGTGACGTTTTCTTCTTCCCAGATAATTTACTTTCTACTAGCAGAAGTTCTATATATATGCGCTTTAAACATCTATAGCGGTTTCTTTTTTTTTAACGTTCACTTTCATCCAGGATTCGATCACTGAAATTGGTCTTAACTTTAACTAGGTCAGAATCTTTTTTATCTCTTCGAACCATTATCTATAAGGTCATCTGCAGCTTATTTAAGATCGCAAAAGCCATGTCTATTACTTTAAATAAAGATCCATACGTGGCAGTTGTAATAACATGCAAGACATCGGAAATCATAGCTTTCGTTACGCGTTTTCTTTTCTCGATTAGGGCAAAATCACGATCACATGCTATGTACCTGTGGCCAATTATTAGAAATTTATGTTGGATAACATCGAAAACACTATAATTTAGCAGAAACATGTATAAGAGCGCAATTTCACCAGGACTAAAGCGTAATAAATAAGAAATAATTTCGTTACTTCCTCTATCAGCCAATTAATGAATTACTCTAATGTATTTCAAGATCATAGCAACTTAGCTGGCTGGAATAAACCAAGTAAGTGTTAGCACAAAAAGGTCCATAGGTATGCAACACTATTTCACTCTTCATTAAATTCATAGCTGCTACAACTTTACGTATATCGAGCAGTTTGTTTGCAAGTACGATGGAATTTTAGCTTTAACTTAACAGGAAAATTTATCACGGTCACGGCAAGTAAATACATAAATATTATTGTTATTAAGTAGATTATTAAATAGAAGAGCTCGAATAGTTAAGTATTCTTGTTTGAAAATTTAACGATACCATTTATACCCTTTCCTCACCCACTTGCACTTAGCAGGCATGAACTAAATTGCATCTACCAGAAGTAAAAATACTTATTTTGCAGTCAACGCTCCCGAAGAAAATGTTGAAAAGTAAATTCAGCCACCATTTGTAAAATAATGTAAAAAGGTATTGTCGGGTTGAGACGTAAACAAAGCACAGAGAAAAACTTTGAAAAGGGTGGAATAAATCGGCCTCCCTTGGAGAAGAATGGTGCTAATGTGTAATGATCACTAGTATTCAAAATTTAGTTTTTTGTTTTTTGTAAGTGTCGTTAATGTTTTTTTTTTACTTCTTTTAACTTAACAGGATTTTTCAAAAGTACGCAATGCGCTTCAATTTTATTTTAATTCTAATGGTTCAACATAACCAAATGCAAACTAGACTCGCCGATTTAATCTGTGTTTCGCGTAGTTTCGTTTGGTGCTAAAGATAGTTTTTTCCTCAATTTCGTTTGCTTTTATTTAACACCTTACAAACCACCGACTGAGTTATCAAATAGGGTGCCTTCCGGCTTCAGAACCTACGTGACGACGCGCTGCTTAAGGTAAATTTTTCGGGATCCAACGCATCTGGCGCCATAAATGTTATTTTGCAAACAGGTACCGTGTGTTCACTTTCGACTGGGATCGAATAAAAAATGGTACCTTATCGAAGACTCTTTTACCGGTGCAATTCGTACAAAATAGCGTACGGCAATTCCCTATATTTCCTGGTCCTGTGACCCATAAGAGATTTGGACCACTCTTTGAATTTTCAGGATGTGATTTTCGAACACCATGATCACTACCGACCAATCTTCTTGAAATATATCAAAGAGACATGATAGTACAAAAAAAAAAAACAAACTACTGCAGCAATTTTCACAATTTTCAGAACAAGAGCGTTTAACATTTCGTAATCATAAAACAACGTTAACGTTTGGACATCAAGATTATAAATAAGCTTGAAACGGCAGAACTTGGGGAACAGGGGACGAAGGGTATTTGCTAGTACCCACATACACTTCGAATCATACCAAGAGGGATTTAAGTAATTTTTTCAAATTCTTGTAAAGAATACATTAATCTATCTACTAATGAGCTTATAATTTCAGTGCTTTGTAGCCAACAAAATATAAACTAATTAAATTAATTTACTAACTATTATGTTAGCATTAAATAAGCAATAAACATAGCTCGCTTCAATAGTGATAATATAATTTTATTGTTCCCGTATAGATTGCTTGAAAAAGAAAGCATCCAACAAAACATAGGTAGGAAAATATTAGAGAAAGGGATTAGTTTTTCTTTTTTTAACACCTGACCTGTAAACCCAAAATAAACAAGAGCACAGAACTTATAATTTCAGTAAATCATCATTACTGCATATATTATGTGAAGCATCGATTTCTCTTTTTGAAAGTACCGAATCCATTACCCCATGCGACACCTAACTGTCACCAACTTCACACGATCGATAAAGAAATGGCATAAAAAGGAGTGTTAAGGATATGACTACGCGTTCACTACCTATAACTGTATTTTTACAACCGAACCTTTTATTGATCCCTAAGCACCGGAGCAAGAGAGAACAATCCGCGTTCTAAATGGGAACGAGAGGAATTTTTTTCATCGGAATGGGTATCTTCGTGTATGACTTGCTCCATAAGGCTCAGCAGTAGTCCCATTCCCGTATAGGTGTACGAGAGGCCTGTGTGTATGTATGTGATTTTATTTGTGTTTGAACTCGAACTAGTCAACTTTTATGTGGGGTCATAACTCATGAGACCATAAAGTGGTCGACATCGAGAGAGTAATGTGCACGAAGATCTAAAAACCCGTATCGAATAGTTCGTAGAGTATATACACGTAGGTACTTACATTACTATTATACGGGGACAAAAGGCAAAAAGAGCGTTACAAATAAAGCATTTAGGTCTCACAAAAGCGCTCATCTAGATCCTTCAAATAAGGTAGTCAAAAGGTTTCTGATTTTTATCTTTTACTAACATTGCAAATAGGTATCATTACCAATAAAACAAATTTTTTTAGCATAGTTTTGCATTTTAACTTTACCTCCTAAAAAGCACAAGCTTTGTTCGCAATGCTCTAAGTCTTTCAATTTCAGAGACAAAATTAACGTTTCTGGGTGGAAAACTCTGCAGTGAATAGTGGCCACTCCCAACTTTTTATTTATCTCTGCTTGGTCGATGTCGTCGTTAATTAAAAACCAGAAATGGGGGAAACTTAAACAAAATTGATGCAAAATTGTTGATTTTTAAGAAATAATATTGACCTGTCCGAGCATTTCTTCGAAAGAAACTTACTTCAAATAGGTGGTTCACCGACGCATCCCTAAAAGGCGGAGGTAGGTGAATGGATTTGGAGCTTTATCTCAGAAACCTGACACTTTGTGTAATGGCATTTTTGGTTAAACACCTATAGTTGCGAACCCTTTCAATAAACAGTAGTCTGTGTTCGGAGTAACATTAGTTAGTATTCTGTTCAAACAAGTATTCATATTAAACTGAGAAGCCCAAACATTCGTAAATAAATATAAGCTGCACAGACCGTAAGAAAATTATTATCTTTCCCATGGCTTCCATTTTATTGATTACAATTAAACCCCGGCATTATCAAGAGCAATATAGACATCACTAAAATCAATCACGAAAAGTAATGGCCTCAAGATTGTACCTTGAAGTACGCCTTTTTTTGTATTAGTATGAAGTGAACACTGTTGCATCTACTTCAAATACGATACGAACCACGATAAAATCGCTAAGCCTAATTCCGAGCGCTACGGTATTTCAAGGCGAAACAGCAGTAGTGCTGGTATGTAAATATCGATCTATTGGTAGCTATTCAGACACAAGTGAAGTCATAATTGTGGGACTTCATCTGCATGAATGCACTAAATAGGCTGAAAAACTGAACTAAGGTAACCCTACGATACCAGGACATGAAAACCATCGAGGGAATGTCAAGGCAGACGAATTAGCCCGAGTAGGCTCACCAATTGCTGACATAAGCCCAAGGCATTCCGAAGTTAAAGCAACTACTAAACAATGGAAAGATAAGAAATCTCAAGACTGGTGGAAGAGTCTTCCAAGCCAGAGACAGGCTAAATAATTACCGATTGAACCAGGCCTACATTTACAGGAGACCTATTGAGCAGGAACAGGAAGTTACAACAGTTAAAACAATAGTTGACCTGCTAACAGGATGCTGTATGAGCAACCTAGCCCTAGACAGAGAGGCAGCATGTAGATTCTGCCAGGCAAAAGAAAAGACTCTCGTTTATGTGGTGCGCGATTTCGCAGCATTAGCAGAAATACAGCCCTTAGAAATGGGCTCAGAATCCAAAAGCCGAAACCTACTCACAAGGCTGCTGGATCTGTTAAAGAAGGCATTAATCTGATGATAGAAGAACCGAAGAAGTCGCAGTGGGATAGGACAAGGAGTACTAATCGAATTTAAGATGAACCTATCCCTCTAACATCAACAACAATTTCCTATTTTGAGCCTGTAGTGTTAATAGTCTTTTTTTGATACTGTATGTGTGTGTATGTTTTTCGGAGAATTTCTGTGGCTACAATTCCATTGTTTTTGCATTGTCTTCGTGTTAACACTTTTCTTTCTTCCTTTCCTCTTTATTTCTTTCTTTTTTGCTTATTATTGTGTATTTTCATTACCCCTTATTTTTTAATACATGTACACTGCCGTTCAGTGAAATTCGGTCATACAATAAAAATCTATTATATCACACTGTATACAATTATTAATACATAAAATTAGAAAAATATTAAGCATACGCTCTTTTCTAAGGGATTAAAGCCATAAATTATTATGTAAAGTAGAAATATTGCGACAACCACAATAAAGTCCCTTTTATTATCATTCCAAGAATTTCTCGGAAGTACCGATCTTTTGAAACGGGTCGTTTGGGGATTATTAACGAACAATACATTTAGGAAATATACTGCAGCATCCCTCTTGTTTATTTATCACAGGCGTAAAGATATAAATTTGCTTCATTTTACCGTTAAACGTGTGTTGGTGTGCATCTGTCGTTTTTGCGCGAAAGTTTTAAGAAAATTTACTTCGAAATGGCACGTGGCAAGCCTACTAGTGTAGAAAAACGTTCACGCATTATTACGCTGTTTGAAGAAGGATATTCGGGGCGCCATATTGTTGAAAAAATAAATATGAGAAGTTCAACAGTAAATGACATCATAAAGCGATATCGGACAACTGGAACTATAGAAAATCGTGTTCGTCCGGGAGCATCTAGGAAAACAACAAAAGCTGAAGATTTGAGAATTGTATCATTAAGCAAACGCAATAGAAAATTAACAGCGCCACAAATAGCAGCCGAAGTCAATCGCGGTCGTGAAGAACAAGTTTCGGCGAGTACGGTAAAACGTCGACTTCAACAAGCGGACCTTTATGGACGCATTGCCATTCGAAAACGGCCACAGTGGGCCCGTTCTCATCTAGATTGGTCGTTAGATGATTGGAAACACGTGCTTTGGAGTGACGAGTCAAAGTTTGAGGTTTTTGGGCAAAATCGACGGGTTTATGTCCGAAGATCTAAAACCGAAAAGTGATCCGGAACTGCATTGTGCCTACAGTGAAGCAAGGGCGTAGTTCTGTGTTAGTGTGGGGATGTTTCTCCTTTGCTGGGACGGGAGATTTATGCAGAGTGCCGGGTGTAATGAGGAAGGAAAATTATTTTGCAATACTCCAGAATCATGCAGTGCCATCAGGATTGTGTATAATAGGCGGTAACTTTACA
Organism: Marronus borbonicus; assembly: GCA_902655005.2. NCBI lineage: Eukaryota > Metazoa > Arthropoda > Insecta > Coleoptera > Scarabaeidae > Marronus > Marronus borbonicus. The sequence goes on from LR737382.1 coordinate 21,931,051, forward strand.
TTCATGCATGACAACGGGCCAAAACACACTGCGTTAGTATGTAAGAACTATCTAAAGAAGAACAAGAAGAATAGCACACCCTGAAAGTAATGACATGGCCCCCACAAAGCCCAGATTTGAACCCTATAGAGTTGTTGTGGGATGAACTGGACAGGAGGATCCGAAAAATATGCCCAACTTCACAAGAACATTGACGGAATATTCTGCAACATGGATGGATTAATATTCCACAATCCGTTTTAACAAAACTTATCGAAAGAATGCCTAGAATAGTTCGAGCGGTGATTAACAGCAAAGGAAGTTTTTTCGATGAAAAAAAAAAATAATGTTCAGTATGTTATATTAGGCCAGAATAACTTTTTATTTATTTATTTTTGTCTTTTTTACCTGTACATACAATAAAATTGCATTTTGTTTTTACTTTCGTTTGTTTCTGTAACCTTTTCATGTTTTTTAATAACCGACCGAACTTCTCTGAACGGCAGTGTACCTACTAATCATGAAATACATTGTATTTTTTCCATTATTTTGACCAACACTCATCTCCTACTAAATCCCATTTTCGTACATGCATAGACCATATTTCGGTGTCATCAACAGGAAACGCTCAGATTAATTCTCCATCAGCGGGCTCAATACCGTAAAGTACGGTTTTGTAAAAGTTTTCGCATTAACGTCAACTCTACGCGCATAAACATATCTTAAAATGACGAAAACCCGTTTCAACAGTACGAAATTGCCCAGATGATGGGATATTATAAGATATCGTTCACGTCCATTACACGAGTGGTAGAGATAGTAAGAACTAGATGCGTTCCTCTGCGGGTACATACGCGGATATATATAGATTCTACCGATGTGAGGTGCAGAAGAAGAATCCGCAAAAGCGATCCTAGATCTTCTAGCAACTATATAGACTTTCATACGTATATACTATGTATGTATACAAACACGGTGCTATATTTCCAAGATAGTCAGAAGGAAAGACCGAGAGAATTTGGAGCGCGGCCAGTTGGGAAGTTGCTCCTTTTCTCAGTGTTATATCTACCATTCTCGCCACGACGTAAGTATCTATATATGCCGACAAATTTAAAAATTATTCGCACCACTTTGTATTAACGATTGTTAACGCGCTACGGACGCATAGTCGGCGAACTTGTGTTGTCTTCGTGTCCGTGTAAACGTTTGAGCACTTGGAATTCTACTCGACAACCGAGAAAGTAAATACCTTACCATCTCGTATAAATCACGACGCGGTGAATACGGAATTTTTACTACGCTATCGTTGACTGTTATGTTCGTCCGGAAAATAGAGTAACATGCTTTTAAATACCTGAAACGATTCGAGAAAACGAATTTGTTAATTATAAACTCCGCATTTGCCCGACAATTTTGAATAATTGACATGATCCCGATGTTAGCAGATTTTACGTACTGTTGACTGACTCTTCTTTCTTGTTTGTTGCTTGTAAGTTGAATCAATACAATAATAATATGAATATGCCGACAATTTATAAAATCGTAAATGCAGCAGACTATGAACATACAAATTTCTAATATGTGTCAAGGGCGAAAACAGTGGCCTACAAGATTCGCGAGGTTTTCAATTCATCATGGATCGGGCGCGCTTCTGCATTAAGAAGACACATAATGCATGGAGGAAATTTCCACACATTTTTTAAAAAATCCGCTACATCAAGAATATTCTGAAGAGCACGGATTTGAAACATTTCTTGGCTCAACTTGCGAGACAAATTATCGCAATGTGCGCCACCAAAACGTGGATGCCAAGATACTTTATTTCGTTTTGAAGTAGTATTGAGAAAACGTTACGACTCACATTGAGGTTAGTGTTGCTTTTCAACCTCTGGCTAGTATGGAAGAGAACTACTGTGGTCTTAGTAGGATTCAAATGCAATCCGTTGGATGAGAACCATAGGCAGAGTCTTTCAGGGACCAAGTTGCCCTCCTTTATAGTTTCAACATCTGTGAGACCGATAACGATTGACGATCATCAGCGTACATTATAATGAAGAAATCTATTAAAAAGTAAATATATCATTAATGTATAAAGAGAATATGAGCGACCCCAAAACGGATCTCTGAGCAACACCCAAAGTAATCAGTAAACAACAAGATGAATAACTTTTACAGCTTTTCTGGAGTGAGAGGGCGCCAAGAAATGTCGAGTTTGTCGTTTCGGAAGTTGTGGTATTAACTGTAAGGCAACAGCGATAGAAGGTAGAGATATGAAAAATACTCTCGAACCACGCTGATGACGCCGGGTAGGCCGGGTAGAAACATGTCCGTGTGTTAGTGTATTTTTTTCTCTCTCCTTTTATTGCGTTTGCCGTGAATTATTCCATCAATACCGTGAGGAAGCTAAGCTATCTTTTGGTTATTGTTTCTAGCCATTTTCTGATGTGTTCAGCTTTTCTGGAGTTTAATTTGCACAAATTGTGAACGATTTTGAAAATAAGGCGAAATTCGCTTCTAATTCCACACTTTTCCAACTTATCCAATAAACGGTAGCGGAGAACGCTCTACTCAGGTCGCAAAATACTCCAAGAGAACAGTTTGATAAGCTAAAGCTATGTTAGAGCTATGTGAATGAAGTGATACTTTTCCAAAAACGACTCCAATCTACGTAGCATAGCATGTTAAATCACCGTGCGAAAACGGTATTATAACACCGAACGGTATTATACATGCCACTTTCAAAGCATCTGCAAGAATTTAGAGCATCAGGAAAAAAGAGTTAATCGCTTACGAAACCATTTATATGAAAAAGAATACAAATCTGTTAAATAGGAAAAGATCCATGTAGCCATTCGACCTTGATGAATTTATTGATGTAAAACGGGCACAGACAAGAGCGTTTCCTCTTAATTTCGTATATTTCGCAAGTTTTGGTCTAAATAAGCGATAAAAGTAGCTACTTCGAAATATCTTCTAGAATAGGTGTAGAACTAGCCATGTTGGAATTAAATTCTCACATCGTTTGGTCGTACGCTTGACATTGAGAATCCGCGTATTCTCGAAACAATTGCTCCGAATTAATCAAACAACAAACTTAATATCGATATTCTCATCTTTTGTACATACTTGTAGTCCCGCTGAACAACCAATTACTCTTGCCCCCACATTTTGACCTTCCACAAATATGCACTGATGAGCTGTTACCCAGCGAAACACGCGTCTGTAGGATAGGTAATAGTCTTCACTTCATTATCAATTTCTGTCATTCTCGGGCAAATTAAGCTGTTAGTTGAGTAGTTAGTCTTCTGGTCGCGCACTTGTACATGGTAGTCTTCATCATGGGAAAAAAGATCCAAAAGCTAGACATGTGCTAGATTTCACCTAGCTTTGTTTTAGCTGGTTTTAGCTGGTTCTGTGTTGAAGTTACGAATATTAATCAATAATTTTTTACTTTGTTATTAATAATTCCAAACAGACACATCGACACATGAATAGTACAATATGATCATAAAAAACGTAATCGAGAGGATCGTGGTCTTCTGAAATTGTTTTTTTCTTTATATTACAACCATCACACAGCTAAATCCAAGATTGACACTTAAAATTGCGTGTTTCATATTTATTGATTAATTTAAACTTCAATAATTAATAATAAATTAAGAATGGGAAACTCCGGTCTTATTCTATGCAACTACATATAGATAAATTTCGTCTTCAGTGCAATATCACACCTTGATTGATATCAACAAATTCTTCATCGCATTGCTTAATTTTGCGAAACTGGTGCAGCAGGTCGCAAACCTGGTAGTGATAGACGCCCAACAAAAAAGCTGCAGAAATCGTTGCGTACATGAGCGATGATATTAGTATTATCATCGTCCATGTGATTTTCAAACCCTTCTTCTCGAGCACCTTAATGGTTTTATTAACAAACAAATCATGCGTGTGCGGCACAGTAAAAATCAACCTTTATGGCAATACTACAGCTCATAAAGCCCTACAAGCCATCTACCTCGCATGGACATGATTTGACGCTCTCCTCCGAGATTATTTTATTTTTCCACACCTAACAAATACACCGCACACAATACAGGAACTTACGGCAACGCTTCAAGGCCTCGTCAACATTTAACAACATGAAAAGATGGGTAAGGATTTGTATTGAAACCGAAAGAGATCACTTTAAGGATTTACTATAATTATTTGCTAAATTCTTCTTCTACTTTTACTAGCAAATATGCTAGCATTATCATTATTGACTTAGATTATCGCATTAACCAGAAACTTATAGTAGAAATGTCTTTCGGGTAATGTGGTGTAGTTAATATTTTACTTGACGTTTCGCTGACCATGCGGTCAGCTTCTTCAAAAGATTTCTAAAGTCTTTAGAAATCTTCTGAAGAAGGTCAGCGAAACGTCAAGTAAAATATTAACTACACGACATCACCCGAAAGACATCTCTACTATGGATTACGGTCGTGAAGGCCTACACTCAACAACCAAAAACTTATTTATATCATTGCATTCTAATGTCAAACGTAATTTAAGATTTCAATCTTGATATGACTTACGAGAATTAAGCAAGGTTCAACTGTCAGATGTAGTTGTAACCGATTTAAAAAATAATTCAAAAAATAACATTTCTCGGGAACGACTTAGAAACATCATCGCCCTACCTTATTTAAAACTAAATGCAACATTTTATTTCATTAACGAACCCTAAAAGCTATTTACGCCATATATTGCCTAGAATGCACGGAAAGCATCACGGAGCGCAAGACACTATTAAATCGCCTTTAATTTTAGCCGTTAAATAAAGTTAACACACTGTTACATAATATAGAGACGTTTACGATATACGCTTGTAACATGTATATCCTGATATCTGATATCCATATTCTGTACATTGAACAGTACGCGCGCAATGAAAAGAAAAATTCTTTTTTTAGAGATCGCGCCCGATGCAGAAATCCCTACAGCACTAAAAATTCCTGCGGTCTTTTCAGAATCATCGTGCGTGCGGTTAGTGTCGTATATCAAAGAAGACGAAGCTTTCTTAAAGTTATGCTTGAAGACGTACTACGATTGTTTACAAATTTATGCCAGGTTCATGTTAGACTTCGCATTATTTTCAATAGGTTCAATTCTTTACACATGTTGTTCTACCGGGTATTGGAAAATCTTGAAAATTTCGTTTACATTTTTATTGCATCCAGTTGCGTGTCTTGTGAGATGAACCAATGTTACAGATTCTTTGTTGGAAACCTCTATTTCCTTTTGGATTATTCTCACGTATCAAATTTAACCTGTTGGAAGGAGTAACGGTTTAGTCCTTCGACTCCTTTTCTTTCTTACAGTTATCGTACGCATCAGCAAAATATGGTTTTAACCATTGTTTGTGTATTTGAGTGAATCTAGTTAGTTAAAGCGTCTGTTAAAAACATTATTGACGTATCTCAATAAAATAGTTCCCACCGTGAGAATAGTTTGTGTGAAAATGGTGAAATTAACTACAACTGAAAGAATCGAAATCTTTATGATAGATGGGTATAGTAGCAGGCTTATAACGAAGTTTGCTGATTATTCAACAGCGTTCATCGGGAGTGCAGTCGTATAGCCCAGTCAATGGTTTCGAGATCGGTTGCTAAATTTACTGAAATATTTCTAAAGCCGACCTTTCCAAATCAACCACTGTAAGGGATAATCCAACCATATCAACCACTCAACTTGAATTAAGATGATATAAGTTCAAATTCTGTTTGCTTGTTGGAAAAACAAATACACCTTCTACATGAGCTTAACGAAGACGATCTGGGCAGGCGAATGCGATTTTGTAAAACAATGATGGAAATCTCTAATAATGATTCAAATTTTACGGTTACTTAAACTTACTACGTAACCAAATTGCACCACACATATTGAATGTTTCCTAATGGGATATCCTTAACAAGCTGGGGCCCCAACACATGTTTGACAGTACTTAGATACAATTTTTTCCGATCGTTGGATTAGACGTTGGGATTTTAATAAATGGGTCGCTCGATTTAAATCCATTGGACTTCTTTCTGTGGGGTCACTTAAAAACAAAAGTATACAAGAAAAACCGCCGAAACTTAGAAGATTTAAGAATGAAACTTAGAACCCATATCACCAAATGGACTATTCGCAATTTTTGGGAACGTCTAGGACGCTGTCAGGCCGTGCGGGGACTTCCATTTAAACATTTAATGTAAGTCTTTAATTCCCGTGCTTTTATTAATTTTTTTTTTACAATTTTTTAATTGAATCCCAATATCTGTATTGAGAAATGTTAGTGTTACCATAAAAAAAAATAAAAAATATTTTTTTGTAAGTATGGTTACAATCACAAAAAATTCAACTGGTGGAAAATACTGGTACGTACAACCTCATTTATTGTCCATCACCTTAGTTAAACTTAAACAGCGGAAATTCTATTTAAATAAAAAGATTTAAAAAAATAATCCGAACAACAGTTCCTAATTGTGATTTTGTAACGAACACAACTAACGGAGCTCTTGATAAAATATGTGCGCAAAATGATGATAATATCATCAAAGCTGTAAATATATTTCTCTGACATGTATAAAAATTGTAGTTTTTAAATAAAAGCAGAACAAGGACGGTACTAGATAGTTTAGCACTTCATCAATCATCAGTCCTATTCTTTTGAAATCACACATTTTATCTACATTAATAACCGCTGAAATTGCACTTAGCAATAATGCTCTCGTAATGAAGTACCTTGATAAGAAGGGAAAATTGATTAAATATACAACATTATTATAATATCTATACACAAGCAATCAATTCATATTTTGTATGTGGATCTGATTATCAGTTACGAAATATACAATATATCATCTACTTGAGGAAACAGACATCTTGGCAAAAGGAATATTTATCTTGCCTACGCCTGCTTTAAAAACAACCGGCAACCGCTTTCCTTAGCAACAACTTGATCTGTTAGAAAAGGTCTTTCTAAAAGATATAAATTATACATTTTTAAGAAGAATTTAGGCTCAACGTAATGATCGTAACTACCATTCCTTTCTAGTTTGCGAACGATCTAATCCGGCATTGTTTAGCTACATCATTTATCTTCAAATATTTCTTCGGAAACATTCAGCTTTTATCCAAGAACGATATTTACGAAGAACTATCTGTAGTTATTAAAATATAATAAAGATTACTAAATCGTCATTGAATAATGTGTGCCGCTAACAATGCGTAGCCGTGCTATATTTACAATCCGTTTAGCGTAAGTTGTAATATCGCCTGCTCAAATAGATATATTTGCCTTCCACATTATTTCTTTTAACGTCCCGAGCACGTTCATGAAGAAAACGAAAGTGAATCTTATGTAGCGTAACGCTTTGGCAAATCTGGAGTATTTTATCATTCAATTAGAGCTAACGCTTAAATATCCAATTTCCTGGATAAATAAGTATTACTATAATAGCACTAGAAATTGAATGACATTCACGGGAAATAGTTATCCGTGAAATATACACCGTGGTCAGAAATTCACGGAAAATCGTCAAGTAGGACGATTCTATGATTAATTCTAAGCAATTCACTGTGGCACATAAGGCCATCAAAGTTGAAAATGTGCGATTAAAACATAAACACTACGATGATGTAATTAATCATTTTATGCCTAATTTCACGTTTTAAATGTTTTCTTAGTTACTTTTTTTATTTTGCAAATACATATGATAACCTTGAGCTAAAGAAATTATATTTTAAAAATATAGTTAGTTACGACACCTTCATGGGCGACGGCACCCGTCCAACAACACATTCCCAAGATTAGGTCAGAGGCTTCATGAATCAAGCAAATTTGTCCCCAATTATCGAGATGCAGAATGACTTTACGATCCAAATAGAAGGAGGTATTTTGGATATTGTTCACGAGCATCCTATTTACAGCAATAGACAAATAGAACATGCCAAGTAAGGCAACTGTTCTTTCAGTGCTAACAGAAAACCTTTTAAGACTGTTTATACGAAAATGAAATTTTAAACAGAATTGACGAAGAGCAACTGTTTTATTACTTATTTTATGAATGACAAAATGCGCAATTTCCGTTTTCGGGCGGATGAAAATCCCGGAACGATTAGAAAATTTGAATACTAAAGAAAATTTTCAATGAATGCCTCTCAAACCTTCATATTGTGGGACCAATATTTCTTCCGAATAGATTGAGTGCAGAGTGAATATGTAATTGTCTCGGAGGAAACGTTGAATAATATTCCACTAAATGTCGGAGCCAACATGTTTTACATGCATGATAGTGCACCAGCTCATAATGCAAAAATTTCAAGAGCATGATTGGAGGAACCAATATCTTGGCCAGCAAGGTCTGCTTTTAAGTAATACGTATGCCTTAACAAATGGCCATACAACATTTGTGAATTAAGATTGTCGACACAGAATTAATCATAGATTCGCCGTACCTGGCAATTTCCCATCAATTTCTGACCATCCTCTATAAAAAAAACAATATGTGCAATCGGTTTATTGAACTTTAAAAGGTCTTGAAATCATGATTATTGATACGAAACACGTTTCATCTCTAATTTGCAAAGAGATAATTTTCTTCCTCTACCACCGCAACTCTTAATAAAGAAGATCTCCCTTATATTGTTGGTTAGGGCATGTTACCGATGATTCTTTTTTTCTGGTAGTATAAGGACCACTATTTATTGAATTATTGGTAATACTGATTTGCATATTACATATCTGAAATATTTTGGGAAGAAGAATCTGCTTTTGTTGTTATTTCTAAACAAAAAAAAAATAGTTTCTAGAATTCAACACTATCTTCGCCCAGCAAATCGATTTTTGATAATTATTGTGTCAGTCAAGGAATGAGTAAACTAACAAGCTTGTAACCAAAATTTATCAAGAAAAAATAGCAGTCAAGCAACTTGTTTTTATCGCCCCAGATAGAGAAATAATGATAGACGCAGGAAAATTCGGGAAAGTATATTTTAACGCATTTAGTGGCCGTTTTAAAGTAATATAAATAGAATAAAATTATTAAATGTAACCTGAAATTATTCTACATGGGATGTCAAGAAAAAGGCTTTGATTTTCTCGTCTATTTCCGTTGCACATCGTGTATATTGTATTTCACTAAAGGATATACGAGGAAATCGAAGCGTTGTTCTTTATGTCTCATCCTTTACCTACGATTTACGTCACCAGACGCTGCTACTGGTAAGTACACAGTCTGCATAATATGGTAAGATATGTTATTACTCAGTATACATGAATGAATTTTGATTTTGTTTTTTTATCTGCCAGATTTTACATCTTTTTTTTAGAAAATTACTAAATATGGCATTGTCTCCTAAATGTTGGTAAAAAGTCAGGGGATAGCGTGCCTATTCATTAGATTTTTACCAATTTTTCAATACTCTGGTAGATTTTAATTTTCTTTTTTTTAAACATTCATTTTTCGCTAATTAGATGCATTTTTGTTAACATTTCTTTATAATTCCACTTACCTGTCTAATTATTTTGTAGAAAATCGTAGAAAAATATTCTTTCTAGTTATTGTTACAAACTAAATCAACTATGCTTCAAGTTAACGCAGTTATTAGCGTATTTCTTATTTGCCCAAAAAAATTTCTACCTACAACAACAATTACTTAAAAAAATACATTTGAATAATGACTTTCTTGGAAAGCAACTTTTTCCTTTGACATATTCGAAAAATTCGAAAAATAACGCCAGATTTCGTAATTTTTCTAAAATAGCTAGTTTTGATTATAGGTTGCGAAGTATCGCTTTGGACTTGTGAATGCAAAAGCGACTTCGTAACTATGTGTTAAACAATATCTTTTCGAAAACCCCTTCGAGATATTCTTAAAGTTCGGAAGAAAGGTAGGCGGGGGCGAAAATTAATTTGACAACAATAGAAAGTAAATAAATAACATATGAAGCCATTTAGTTTTTGGTCAACATAGTTGTTATATCTACGTGTTGCAACTCTCTGAATATTTTAAAAATTAGCGTTAAAATATTGCGACTCAAGGTCTAATTGTAAATGAAGTAGAAAGCGAGATACTATTCCTCGAAAATGCATGACAATAATATACTATAATGATTTCAAACAGAAGATAATGAAAGTTAAACTTCCAGTATTCTGGTGAATTCACTCAATGCTAAAAAATACATTGATTATTAGAGAAAATAATAGAAAAAATAAAGTAGTTGAAATACTCCGAAAATGTTAATGGACCAAAATTAATAAAACGGCCATCTTTCTTTAACAATAAAAATAAACATATTATTAGGACGAAATACATATTAAAATGAAATGTTAAAAATATTGTATTTTAAGTCGGCATAAACTAAAACATTGTAGTTTTCGTTGTTACGTCCTTTTTGCTAATATGGTAATTGAGCTTTTCAACAGCGCAGTGTTAGATTTAAATTTTACTTCATTCCATTCGTACTCAGCTTTACGCCTTAAGTTATCAATAGATTTTTCATTAAACTTATTAATGGTAAAAGTGCCAATAAAGCGGTATTAAGGAAATAAGAAGTACTCCAACAAATTGCTGCACATTTGAAATTGTCGCCTCCGGAATTTTAGCCGATTCTGGGGCAGACATTACTTCAATCAAAAGACATAGGAGTTGAAAGTCTACTCAAGTGACGGAAACGTACATCGAAGAATTTATTGAGGAAAAAATTCGGGTTTTAAAGAGAAAACCTTCGAAAGTGGTTGAGGTATCTGATCTAATTGTTCCATGAACGCTGAAACTAGATAATTCATCGAAAAATAATTCCTACAGCATAAGAGCTTCAGAATAAGGCATGATTTTCAAAGATTACCTTACCTCCACGTAGGGAATATACTTGATCTGATATAATACTGGGAACCTCAATTGGGGATTTTTTAACAAAGAAAGTAGGGGTAGACTCGTTGTAAAATTTGTTCAGTCAAAATAAGTCAAAATTTATCTGTATTTATAAAAGAACAACATGATACGGATTTCATGTCGCACTGCATGTACTTAATATTAATTTCTAGTTGCTCTTGAGAATAGTTATTTTAAATTAAGACCGAGGCCTGAAGTATTCACAATAACCAAAGAACGTAAACAATACATCTCCATAATTTATACGCTAACGACCCTGAACTTTACCTACACGCTTCATTGAAAAGCCGAGCAACACGAACGCTCTGAATTTTTCATCAAAGCGTGATTCTTTTCCTCTGCGAAACTTCGCCGGAGCTTTCCCTCGATTCCCCAACATTTAACTTAACAGAACCGAACCTAGCGGACCCTCCGCGTGTGCGGCAATTATTAATTAAATTTCTCCCCACATATAGCGGTAATTGCTTATATATACGCGCCCTGCACAGCACGGCCGTCATCATCAGCAGCGTAAGAAAATAAATCCTTACCCTTGCATTCGTTAGCGTCTCTGGCGGTGGCGCGAGACCATGGTCGATCGAAGTGAAAATTCTTGCATCTCTCGCAATCCCTTCCCGCCGTATTATGCTTGCAATCGCATGCCAATTGGCCATCGCGACCCATGACGCAGCGACTCGCGTGCCCGTTGCACTTGCAGCGGCCTCCAACGGCGAAATCGGCAACCGCATATTGATGCGTCACCTGATGGACGCCGTTCATGATTCCGTTGGTGGCGAAATCCACTGTGGAACCTTTAGGTTCGTCGGTTTCCACGACTTGCATCTCGTTCATCTGCATCGCGGGGACTTTGGTTTGGTTCTCTTCCTCGATTTGCTTGTTGAATTTATGCTCTTCAAGCATGATAGTGTCAAAATCATCTGGGGCATCTTCGACTGGCATGTAAAGGCGATTGAAGACTACCTTGATATCGGTGGCGGTAATCCAATCTTGCAAAACTGGAGAGTTATCGAAATCCGGAGCGCTAGGTCGTCCCTCTAGCGTACTAAAAGCAATTCTAGATATATGACCGCTGCTGTCTCCACCGGTATATCTGTGGGCATCCGTACATCTTGCTTCTTGTTCGTTAGATTTGTTTATAGTCCCTCGATTAGGCCGGCCGTAAACTCTACGACATTGACTCGAGTAGAACTGGAAGGCCTGCCACGTCTTACCGTAATCCATGCTCTTGTAAATCGCTATGGAATCCGGCTTCGGGGTATGCGGGCAGAATTGCAAACTTACGTACGTCAATTCATATTTTTTCCCCAAACTCAATACCAGCGTCACGTTATCTGGCGGTGAGTTAATCGAAGTAGCCGCCTGCAGAGGTTCAGACCTCCAGCAGGTGACATTATTCGGGTTATTCAGATCAGTGAGGTAGGTGGCGGGAAAACGACTTCTAGGATTTCGATCGTCACAAACGTGACATTTGGGCGTCGCGCCAGTTTCTGGAGGTTCGCAATAGTGCATCGGAGATGCGGAACCGCACGTCGAGGATGCTTTTACCGGCTGGCCGAAAGCCGCGTTGATAAAATCCGGAATGCACTTCCTAGGGCGACCGTCATCATAACAAGGATCGGATTGCTGAGGATCTTCGAAGAGCTTAAGATAGTAATCAGAGGCTGATAAGACGGAGCCGCAATACAACAGAAGTAATAGCGGCGGGTACATTTTCTTAGATCGGAGATGTCGTCACTGTTTTTAAACGCGCGAAAATCTAACAAGACCGCAAGAACATAACAATAATTCCTGAATTAAGCACCTCTTACTTGAGATCCCCAAGTACTGTCTTCACTCGCTGGTAGTAGTACTAGTTTCGGATGTAATCCGCGAGCGAACGGACGCGAACTGCTCTAAGCGTGTACACCTCTGTGTGAAGCCCGTGTGTCTCGACGCGATCGGCTTGCCGCGCAACTGTAAATGGAAGCTGAAAACGCGCTCTTCTCGACGGACGCAGTTTGACTGGCGGTCCGCAGTCTGGTTCGGTCCAATAGCACCGCCCTTCCAATAGGGGCGCACATACCACTAGTGGTACCCGATGCATGTGAAGATGTACTCTCGGAGACCGACAAGTAGATGAAATATTTGTGTATGTATTATAAGATACGAATCTATCGTATTCGAATGAGACGACTTAGGGAAGAAGTATTAGTTACGTTATACAGTCCGTAACAGAGATACGTATAACATATGATCTGTAAAACTCTAATTAGAATAACATAATTTCCTCAAATGTAATATGATAATTCTGATGCAATCCTGCTCTTATTTAAAGCTATACACATGTATAACATTAAAGAAATTATCTTCTTCGTTTTACCTTTAAATTCGACTTTCTATCTCTGAATTTTGCGAGTTTAATTTGGGTTTTATGGTCTCAGGGTGGCGGACAACGTTCGGATCGGGTTACAATAACATATTTTTAAAATATCTTTGTTTAGGCTATGTAGAGTAATTAAAAATTTTAAAACTGTTTTAATATATACAGGATGACTCAAAAAACGTTACACGCCATAGTTGTGAAAATTTCAATGGAATTCCCTGTATATTATTGCATATTTTAGTACGGGTTAAATAAACACTAGTCCGAATGGAGAGAACTTCCTTTGTACATTCTCCAGCCTTATCCTGTTAGCAAAATAAATGGGGTTCCAAACAAATGAGCCACACTCAATCCCAGGTCTTACAAGACCTGGAAAGACAAGAACAAAGTAAGCATAGTAGAGATATGATGGAATTGCTTGGAACTTCGTAATACGAAGCCTAGCATTTTGTTTGCTTTTGATACTGTTGTTGTAGTGTGAAGAACAAATATTAACTTAGGATAAAAAATTACACCTAGATCAGTCACAACTTCAGGTCGAGACAGAATTTCATTCACTCATAAACAATGAGCTTCTTCCTTCGTGGAAGCGTCATTGCCTTGCATTTAGAGATGTTAAGAGGTAATCTCATGCAGGCAATTTGTGTTAGTTTAGAGAGCAAAGGCGTAATCCAAACAAGATACTGATGCTACCTTTACGTCATTGACAAAAAGTAAGCATTTACAATTTAACAGCTCAACCAAATCATCGACGAACACCAAGAATAAAAGTGGTCCCAGGTTGGACCCCTGGCCAACACCAGATGCAACGGGCTTTGTTTCCATTTATTTGATGAAAATAGACTTTGTTGGAACCGACATTATTATTACACATAAATGTACATTATTTGTTAGTAACAATAGTCGTTAGTTAAACCAGCATTGTTGTTTGAAGTTGTTAAAAATAAATTTCATTTAAAATGAGAAGTTACTTTCAGCAAGAAAAGATTTGATATGATTTTTGTAATCGAGTGTTTAGAAAATTGCTTTTTAGCAACACGGAAAATTTCGCAACAGTACGTTCGTTCAAAAATTTGCTGCAAGTTTTCAAGAAGTGGAAGTATGTTTTATAAAAGAAAATGGAGCCATAGAAGTAAATTACCGGAAAAAAGGAAAATTAATTTTTAATTATAGATTCTCCAGTTAAAACTTCGCACCCAAGTCACGAAACCTAAATCAGACTATAGAAATAAGCAGACGAAGCAGCGGGAAAACCATAAAGAAACACAAATTTTATCCGTATCGTTGAATATAAATAGATTGTTTACCTTTGGTATTAGGAACAATTACCCATCGGCAACTTTGCGGGAACCCCCTTTGCATCTGTGGAATAACACAATCTCTCAACAGATATCTTTCACCAGTAACAGCTACAGTTAAGACCTCATCATTCCGTGTTTCTTCGATGAAATTAACTGTAACACCGCACCAAATAGTGATATTCTTGCCATGAAGACCTGGATTGCTTGTGGATTTTCTCTTGGCTATATTCGACAGTTTTGAGTAGTGACTTCACCATTAAGAGAAAAATGGATCTCATTATTCGCAAAGAAAAATCATACTTGATTCCTTCTTCTCGAATTAAGCAGTCGTTGTAGTTTTTAAAGCTATATTTTTAGATTTTTGCGTAAATTCTTCCAAATCGTGTTGATATTGTATTAACCTAGTGATTTAGGTTGATTATGTTTTGATTTTGCTGTAGAACTTCTGCAACTTAGACATGGCTATCCCTCGATCTTCCTAATCTCGGTAGGTCAATTACAAATCCTGTTTCAACCCAAGAAAACTTGTGACGAAGCAATAAATGGAGCAAATAACCAAATAGTCATTTACAATTACACTTTTAATTTCAAATTATTTTAACTTATTTTTTAATTAATTAAACTGCGCCAATGGTGCCTTTAGACGTTTCGAATGTTAAATTTATCTTTGAAATTTTTCTTTGAATTATGGCCTTCGCCATTTCAAAGCCATCATAGTTTTATAAAACTTAATATTTTCCAAGATAGTCTAAAATTGTAAAAGTTAAGCAGCAAAATATTATATAATGCGGTAAAAAAAAAAAAGATAAAAACAATTAAAATAGAAAAATTATCACAAAATGATCTTATGGCAATTACAACACGCATTATATATACATACTTATGTCACAGATTGTACCACTTCAATAAAGAGGAGATCCCTTGTAAATCGACTATTAAGTCAATTATAGCGAATTAGTAACTAATCTGTGATTAGCTTCGAGTAGCTGTATGATATGATGGTCTCTCTACGCTGCTCCTTACTTATTAATCGTATGGTGGTTAAGAGCGGAATTAATAGCTCTCCTTATCGATGGCTGTAAATCGTGTATAAAAAGACGAAGCTTTCTCTTCCTTTCGGTAATAAAATTCCGTGATTCTGCGGAAATTATTGCCGGGGAACGACCAATCTATATTAGCGTAAAAGGTTGCTTTATTATTTTGTTTACTGTCGTTAACTTACTTTTTCGTATTTATTGGAAATTGTATCCAAAAAGAAGCAAATAATTTATCTTCTCCATAAAAACACCATATTCAAATGAAAACATTATCAAATAATTTGGCATTCATTGTTCTACAATAAATACAAGTAAGATTAGCACGATAAAAAGCTAAAAAGCAAATTAAAACATTAATTCTATATACAACTTCTTCATCTCTCGTTCTTATTTCTAACTCTGCTGCATTTAAAGCAGTGGATTTAAAGCAAATCACGTAATTTACAGAGACATGCTTGCATAAAGATGAGGACAAGCATCGTAAGCATCTGTATTGCTTCATCGAACTGTTTTATAAGTGATCGTACAGAAGAATAGATTTGACTTTAAGCGAGTGTATTATTGCAGCGAAACAAGCGGAACTTCAAAACCGGAAAATTCACGGCGATTTGCGTATTTTATCTACATACAACATAAGTACCAATAGCAATAAGAAGAATGGTGGAAGCTTTACAAACGAATTTACGCAAAGGAAGCCACGTCATCAATTGAAGGTAACCAGACTAGACAAAGGAATAAGTACAAATTTAACTTTAAGTACCGTGGTTTTCCTGTTCATTCAAAGGAAAAATTTCTGTGAAGAAAGCAGCCTATAAAATTTGTGGGAGCATTGGTCGTTGGACTAAATTTTGTAGACATTCTAAACTGCGTGCGGTATAAGTTAGCGACGACTTAGGAAGCAGTAGTAAGCATAGCCATTTAGGATCAATTTGATTGAATAATGGATTTTAAAGAATGGATTCGGCCCTCCAAAACTCCAGAAAATATGATAGAAGTCCTTGAGTTGAGAGAATTAAAAATAGGAAATAATGTTTGGATAACTGATTTAGGAATTAATGAGAAAATAATGGAGATACTAAAAGAACCAAGATCATATCTCTGATAGAGACTAGCAGATATATTTTTAGATGTAACAGGTGGATTTATCAAGCAATATCAAATGATCATGATCAAATCAATGGTCAAGGGAAGTGCCGTTAAACGTTAATAAGATTGATACCGTAATACTTGATAAATATCTAGCACATACTGCTCCCTCGTCATCCCCTCGCACGGACGACCCAAAAGAAGTATACAGAAGCCTGCATATCTCAATGATTGTGTTACCTATTAAAGAAAAAAGATACGAGCGGTTACCAAAGAAACTTGTTTGATATAAGTTGGCTTGTATTTGTACGTTCTCATCTTTCTATTTTAAAAGAATCTTGGTGATAACATATACAACAGTATTCACTACAATTTAATTTTTTTTTTTTTGGGGCAGGTTTTTGGGATCAGAAACTCCTTTCGTCAATTATGTACTACAGCGAGATCCATATTGAATAAAATTGGTGGTACATCATTGTATAAACTTTTGCCTTCAAACAACATTTACACTAAAATATATCACCAATTTCTGAATTACTTTGTAAATTGATGACACTAAATCTGAAATTCGCTTTTTATACACGCACGCCCAACTGGAATTAAAATCTCCAACAGACATACTCAGACATCTCCCAAACAACCAAAATCCAAAAGAATCTAAAAGAAGAAATACATACTCATCCGATGAAAAAAATCTCGGCGAGGATCCGAAGCTCTTGGCGAACGATATTCACGGTCACACACGGCCTTTACTAAAGTCAACAAGATTTCTTCACTTATTGTCTCAGATGGAAGTTATATCAACGTATATGCGCGCCCTTATGAAAACACCATTATATCGTGAATATATGAAAAGATAAATAATATTTCGTCGCCCTCTTCGAGACATTATTGTTGCATTAACAAAACAAAGCACGGCATTCTGCTGCTGTACGGCGACTCGTATATGTGGTTTACGATCCACACGTACGCGACTTTATTTATTGTTGTTCGAACAATTGTCAGCGATGAAATATGCTGTCTTTAGGTTCATGTGTATGTAATGAAATAGAATTTTGGAAAAAAGTGGATACGAATGTGGCAATTGGATCCTGAAATAACATTTGTCGCACGTATGTAGGTGAGTGCCCGATTTTGAAACTTATGTACCTACTTGTAGGAACTTGTTGATGTTCTTTGATGATGGAAAGAGTCTAGAAATGTAATCATTAGGCTCACATTGTTTTATGAACATTTTACCTTGCTCTGTGAAATGCTTAACTCACATCAAGTCTGCTTGGAATAATAATAGTAGGGCTTTTTACATACGATATCATATCATTATCTCTAGTGCCAACACTGGCTTTTGCAGCTACATTTGTTGAAAGCCGCCAAAAGATTTTAAAAAATGAG
This sequence comes from Marronus borbonicus, assembly GCA_902655005.2. NCBI lineage: Eukaryota > Metazoa > Arthropoda > Insecta > Coleoptera > Scarabaeidae > Marronus > Marronus borbonicus. The sequence goes on from LR737382.1 coordinate 21,949,125, forward strand.
GAAAGAAACGAGCTTCATGCTGTTACTACATATCTGCAAAAGAACCTCGCAACAAATTCGTGAAAACATGGTTAGTATGCTTGGGGGTTAGTGTGCTTCTTCGCAAACTGTGTGCACCCAAGACAATAGCGGAGCACTGCACACAATTCTTTCGAAATAGGCGGTACGTTAATAACTGATGAACCAATATTGGAAAAGTTTTTGTAAACCAGAAAAATTAATATTTGAATGTAAATACACACTCTTAAAATAACCACCAAATCCAATCATAATGTTTTAGAGGGTGCTAATTCTACTGTGACCACATTTGGTGCTTGTTGCTTTGCTCTCAATGTTTACAATGCAGTTGATTTATAAACAGCTAATAGATGATCTTAGTTTCTAGAAATTTTGATAATGGAAAGCAGTTTTATATTTGAGCAGTATAGGTGCAGAATGTCAGAAACAATGACCAACGTACGTTTCTAAATTTGGTAACTTCAGAAACTCTGCAATCTTCTTGGGAACTGTACACGGAATATTTATCCCTACAATTGAACTTGTAGGGATAAATATTCCGTGTGTGTGTGCACTTCTCGGTAATTTATAAAAGGCTTCTGGTGAGATATGTTTCTAAGGCGCAAACCGACATATTTTCTTATAATTTCCAGTGCATGCACACCGCGAGGCTTATTATCGGTTATGCAGAATGACCGATCCTTTTTGCTTTTATTCTTTTATAGCCGCAACCTGTAAGTCCAAATCTGAAATACACAATTTATTCACTCTACGAAGAATTCTAAAACTCACCTTCATCATCTGGAGCTTCTTCTAAAAATCTGATAACTTCCTTTCCAAAAAAATGGGTCTGTACCAGTCAATGAGCTTTTTTAACAAAAAAAAAAACAGCTTCCAGTTTTTACAAATTATAAATAAAATTTTAATAACCTTATTTGACAGCATTAATTAAGGGGCTATTTCTAAACGCATTTTGTCGATTTTTTATAATTTTCAGTGATAGAAAAAGAAACTGTTACACGCTTATGGATAAATTTATCGAGAAAGTAATTTTGATAAAAATTGTAACTTGAATCACGTCGTGATTGTCTGGGATTCGACCAGTTCTTTAAAAAAACTGTCTTCTTTTTATTTTGTAGCATTTAGCGGAGGGGAACTCGTCGATGAAGTCATTTGTATAAAATATCTCCACCTTTACCAAAATATCAAACTTATTTTTCGATCTCTTAATAATAATCCCTTCTGCGGCACTGATGACTTCTATTTTTTTTTAATAATCCAATATGGTTCTTATATTCGAAACAATCCAATCCCTACCAAATTTTCGAACGTCTCCCTTCTTGTGGCAAGTAGTAATTTGTCAAAGTTTCGACTGTACTATAAGGTCATATATTTTTTTTTTTATCTGTCCGAAGACACGATCTGCAGGCAAATATCTATATGCCCTTGTACCGGAAATACAGTGAAATTCACTCAAAACAATTGAATTCGTGGTAGTGACCGCAGATTCAATTGTTTTGGGTGAAGTGTTTGTGTAACCATAACAAAAGTATGTGTATCACGTGTGCGTTTTTATTTAAACCATTACAACCATCCGCAAATAGTCTCTGGTTTGATATCTTGCTCGCCAAAATCATCAGAGCTAAAATTCTTACGTTTATGATTCCAAATAAATGATTTAAATTTAGATAATTTTCTGAGTGCTTCCCTATTTTTCTTTTCTTACCACCACGGTCAACATCCCCAACCACATACTGCCTTCTAGTTACATTCATTATTTTTAACTTACTTTCAAGGAACTTAATACTAACGACAACACAAAACTATCTTTGACCGGGCACGATGAACCAATCGCATTTTGTCTTAATTAATTGGAGAAAATGCTGTTAATTTGCCTTTCATCGTTGAACACGCTACGCAGAATGTCCAAGATCTTTTCAAGATTTGTTTTACACGGGATTAAATGCGTTTTACTACATAAGATTAGAGGCCTTCATTCATAGATTATAGCCCTATGTAAATGTCTAATTTTGAACAAGATGCATTTAGAAAGCCCGTTCCTCAATTGGTCACTTATCTTGAAATGTTACAATTTTGACAACATTGAATAATAAGACCATAACGTTGACGGCTTGCGTAATTAATTCATTCGAGACGTCTCTTGGAAAATGACAATTTTCGCCCGTCGGTAAAATTCAATGTTATCGTCTTGTGTAAAAAATAACTATTTTTGACAATAGTTGAGTGTAGGCTTTCACGACTGTAATCCATTTCTAAAGTCTTTAGAAATCTTCTGAAGAAGCTGACCGCATGGTCAGCGAAACGTCAAGTAAAATATTAACTACACGACATCACCCGAAAGACATTTCTACTATTTTTGACAATTTTTTGCTGATTTAGTTAGTTCATTAGACGCATTAAAAATTTTATCCGAACAATTTCTTTGTATCTATAATAACTTCGAAGAAGAACGGTGTTTCCATCCTCTATCTATTATACGTGATAGGATGACTTGAGTAACTCTCGCAATTTACGTAATATATGGATAGAAGAATGCGACTAACGTATTTCTGCCATTTCACATTCAAAGTGAAGTATGTACCCTACCGCATACAATTATACGTTACCGTAATACGGTTTCTAGCAGCGTAACCGCCACAGTAAATTTCGAACATCAAAAGCATTCTCATTAGGGACACTTAGGCTAATAACTTTTAACATATAATTCCTACGATAATAATAACACCCTATAAACAGAGTTGAGCGTCGTTATTCATGCTTGCTTCCCAGAATAGTTCTAATATCACCTATAATTAATATTGCATTACACGAGAAAGTTTTCACTCCGCGCTATGTTACGGCCGGCGAGGTGCCCTTGTAGGTGCACGCAAACCTCGCAAAATCGTATTGCGTCCCTGTGTAGCGCGATTCGACGCGCTTCGCGGACCCGTACCCGTGCAGAGCTCGTAAACCATCTCGAATAGCTACCAGCAGTTTAGCTATTCAATATCGATGTAATTAACTTAATTGGATAATAGATTCATCGGCGCAAATACTAATCCGACCGAACGTAAAGCGTGTCGTTAAAATCTAAGAAAAATGCCATAAACAAAGTTACGATTGTATATTAACATTCTTTTACTTACGAATCCAACTAAGATTAGCAAGTACCGTGAAAAGCTCGTTCGACGAGAGCGTACGATTGGAGCTTTATCGCGCAATCATTTGTTTCATTTTCGTTGCTATATTATACCTACAAGGTAATACTACAAAAGATTCATTATGTAGATGCTAAAACAAACGCATTGTTTTTGTTTAGTTCATTCGTTAGCGAAGGAGAATGTATTTGTTATATTCCAAAGTTATGATGATTCGGTTTATAATTTACATCAGTTTATTTTGTTTACAATAGTGGGGTTCCCACATTTTTTATTACTTTTTAATCATTTAATCGCGGCAGACACGCGACATCTGAAAAAATTATTTTTTTACGTTCTCTTCTCTTTTTGATCGTTTTGCTTGACGGGCGCATTATTGTTGCCTGTGCAAAAACGATTTTTCGTCAATCATTTTCAATCGATTTTTTTGCGTTTCATACCACTGTTTCTTTGTTTTAATTATTTGCACGTGCACAATTTTTTTGGCATGATCCCATTTTAATGCGTGCTTAAAAACATCAGCTATCATGCACTGCTTCTTAATTTTGTGGCTATAATTACTTTTCAGTAATATTTGCCAATTATGGCCTTTTCTTTCGCTGTACTGAATGTTACAGGTTATATCAACGTGTCGCTTTCTGACGTTGATAAGGAGAATTATCGTATCAACCACAATTTTGTCTATATTGAAATTTGTAGATTTTTCCGTTTCTATATCTATCTATCAGGCATCCCAAAAATATTACGTGTTTCGATTTATTTTATTTGCTTTCTTTGAATGTTTACTCCGCTCATCCATTATATTTGTTTTCTTGTTATTTTCTCGCAGCGTTTTTGAATTCATACGTCATTAAATCTCATCATTAAATTGTAATTTCAATTGTTTATGAGCTCGGTCACCAAATTTTAACGTGTTTTTAAGAATAATTATCAAAACATACGCTTTTTCAAGCCTAGATCACATGTGCCTAATCGACTTAATCCTCCCGAACAAGATTGTAATCAAGAAAAGCACCCAGTATTTGATTGTTAAGGGCAAAGTTATATAAAGATTGTTTTTTAAATTTTTTAGTTTTTTTAGTTGATAACTAATTTATTTTGGCAACGCCAATCAGAGACAAATTTTAAATTTAAATTTTTTTTTAATTTAATAAGGTGCAGTCACTAGTAAAGTTCACCACTTTCCGTCCGCTTCACGAAATTAGCAGAGACAAGACAAGCTCGTGTTTTGTCGACTCTCAGAGAAACCATTCTCATGAGACGAATGAACACGAGTCTGTCTAGTCTCTCCTATATCGTGAAGCGCACGGAAAGTGGCGAATCTTACTTACACCAAATTCAAAATGTCTATCGACAACAACTAATAAATGCAATGTTTATTAATTATTGTTCAAGCATTAAATAAAATAAACGCGTAACAGTGAAAACAGACGTCCTACGTTAGGTTGCTCGCTAAAACTAAATTAGTTGAATTTGATGAAGCACAATTTGAATTATCTGATTTAAATGTTTACTCGGAAAAGATACGTTGTTTGCTCAACAGACGCTTGCAATTACTTTCTAGAACTGTAGACCTAACAAGTTACTCAAGAATGTATAAGCATTCCTGGTTCACTATCTTTCGCATGCAGGCCAGGATGTAATAGTACACAGGGCCGTCCTGCGATTAAAACAAACGTTAAAATTAATGCTCTAGGATTAATAATAGATCGTTCTAGATATTCTTTTTAATTAATTAAAAAATTAAATAATTAAAATTATTAAATATATTCGACGAACTTGTGTAACTAATAGAAATCCAAATTATGATTAAAATATTTATTTACGAAGTTCTTTTTAGCTTCGCTTTTTTCAAACCAACCCTTTCACTTTTTCACGTTGTGTTTCGTACGCGTATATTCCAAATCTTATCGTGCCACAGATAACAACCGTGTATATGAAACAACAAGAGCAACTCGCTAACTCTTATCCGAGAGTAAGCTTCTTGGTAAGGACGGCTCTGACGAGATAAGTTCTATTTACCGGCCGCGAACGGACCTAAAACCGTAATTTATTACCATGAGAAGCTACAAAGTATACGTATGAAGTAAAAGCGCTCTGGAAGACTAAAGTGTACGTAAACGTAAATTTTAATTTTGGCGTTCTTTGTTACGCGAGATTTATGAACGGTCCCCGCTATATAGTTTTTGTTTATTTTAATTCTGAAATTTGAGGAAAAAGTTACGAGATTAAAAGCGGTCATCGTAAACAAAATAATAACCTTTCCCTTGATAGGCTTATTACGTAACGATTCGGGAATTAGTATAATGCGGTCTGACCACAGTCGATTTACAAATTCAAAGGGAATATTCAATTGAATTCAAAAAAAATATATAATAACTTCGCCCAAAGTCATCTCAAATGTATAATAAATTTGAGCAAAGATGCGGAAGATATACCATATTAGGCGGTATATAGCTTGTAACTTGAATGGTGCCTTCAGATAAAGCAGGATTCAGGGCGGGGTGGCAGAGGTCCAACAAAGTTTTTGAAAAAAAAAGAATTAATGAAAAGAGCTCTAGGAGGAGCCAGAAAACTTTGGTGCACCTCCTCTTGAATTGTGGAAATTTATATAACACGTGATTATAAAGTTTAATAAAAATGTGATTGTTCTTTAAACTATGATGATAATAATAAATAATAAATTTTTCTCTTTAAACCATTCAGTAATGGTTTTTGCTTTATGAATTGGCGCGTTATCTTGCTGAAAAACGAAATTTCGCCCAGCCCATTGGTTTCCAAAACGTAGAAAATTGTCACGCAATAAGTCTTTATACGTCACACATGTCATTTTGTTTGTGCAAAACACTATCTCACTTTTATCGCGGAATCCAATCACTGCCCATATCATCACAGATCCACCCCTTAATTGTCTGGTCATTTTCACTTTTGGTCCGTTTCTTAGATAACGATAATAATGCGAGTACCCATCCGGTCCGTCCGAATTAAAACGTTTCTCATCGGAAAATATAACTTTTTCCCATTGTTTCTTCCAGGATACGTGTTTGTATCTCAACCTCGCTTCTTTGTGTTTCGCCGAAAGTGGCGGTTTTCTTAACATTTTCTTCAGTGATTAGCGATGACACCGTTAAAATCCTTCGAACATTACGCACGTGCGTTTGTACCCCCGCCTGTTCTGCAATAACTCTCGCCGACGCAGAAGAATTGGATGCACACCGCAATACCATGCGTTTATCCCGCTCACTTACAGCTTTCGGTCGCTCCTGGCCTTTGGTTTGCCGTAATTTTCCGGATCTTTTAGGAAATTTCTAACGCAATGATCGCTTCTTCGTAACCGACGAGCAATTTCCTTCTTACTAACACCATCCAGGTGCCAGGTTAGAACTTTACCCCTTTCTATTAAGGATAATTGTTTTTTTCTATTCATATTGCAAACACTCTATAAAATATAATTTCTGGTGGTGAAATGTGTACACTTTACCAGCACAACCACTGCATATAAAGAGAAATATCAAATTAAAACATTTTCGCTTATATTAATGTAATAAATGCACAGGGTCTAAATTTTTGTCGCATTTAAAATTCCTATTTTGATCTAGGAAAATCTCATAAAGCAATAAATACCCAGAAATATCTATAAATGGACTATTTACATAACAAGTATTAATAACCCCCATTTACATTTTATATAATGTCTATAAACTTTGTTTCGTAAATAGAAACGATACCGCGTCTATGTTTTTTGTCGGGTAGTGTATATATCTCTATTTTTCAATTGTTGTGTGTTTTCATCAAAACTACTGCTGATCTTGTTTATTCATCTTCTCTCTTTCTGGTCGAACTTCTTTACACTTGTACACCTTGTCAACTAATTTAAAAATAGATTTTTTACGTATGCGCGAGACTAAAAGTGACCATCATAAACAAAACAATAACTTTCAGGCGAAAATTATTGTTTTGTAGCATCGGAAGGCTTCCATGCTTATTGCGTAACGATTTAGAAATCAAAACAATTCGGTCCGACCACAATTCGAAATGGAATTATAATTCGACCGGAGGATGTTTAGTTTTATTAATAAACCGTAAAAAGAACGGACCAAAAATTTCTCAAGATCCTCTCTAGAGTCGTAAGAATGCCGAACGCCATCGCTGGGGAAGCATTCGATATTTTAAAAAAGGATTATCTTGTAGCCGTGTAGGCAGATGTTCTATTGTAACGATGTTACCGTTATTACGATCGCTCAATGACATCGAATGCCGATGCGTTTACCAGTTTATTTTAAAATAGAACGAACGCAACGAGTGTTAGACTAACTCCGGCAACAATAATAGATTTTACGATCGTTACCATTCCAACTTATCAACGGATGATGGGATGATTAGCGAAAATTTGTTACGAATTGAGTGTGGCATATTTTACGGCGTTATTGCTGTTTACGGCCCGATTAAATTCGAATTCGAAAATAAACTTATTAGTATGTAGTGTGTCCAATGGTACATCGGCCTCGTAACTGTCAGTATCATACGTATTCGCCTCCGCAGTGATACAAATATACTTCGTACCGAATAGTATGAAGCTTTTTTACAGTTGGAAGCAAAACGAATTCAATATTCATTGATTACTAAATGAATACTGTGGTTAGTTTAGTTATTTGATTTCGGAATTACCAATAAACAACCAATACATGAGCGTGCAAATACTGTATAAACAATTATTTCTTCTTTATTAGCATTGCTTTGTTGTGCATACAAAACATAGTGGACGCTTGATTGACGTGTTTGTTTATTTGAGAAAATTAATTGCTCTTTTAATATAAGACCTTAGTTAATATACACATCATTATGCTCTGTTTAAAAGAAAAACAATTTTTAGAAAAATAATCAAATCTAAACTGTTTGATTTTATACAATAAACATTGAAATAAACTTGGCA